>JAINUG010000103.1:2402751-3002751 GCA_029706075.1 Aldrovandia affinis
TTATTGGCTAACAGGTAATGTATGACCAGGATTCCAAATTCAAATGGACTCATCTGCAGATCTGTCAAGTTACAGAAAGGAATGTTCAGACAATCGCTCAGAAAGCCTGCGTGGGAGTTTGCTAAAGCAACAGGACTAATTTGCTTATATCAAAAGATTGCAATAACTTAGTGGAATTGTTTTCTAACGTACCTAGAAATGTATATTGCTAGTTAGCCAGCCAGCTTCTATAACTTCTGCCTTTTTCAGCGAACTTGGCTACAGCGACTCCCACACCAACTTGGTTTATGTGATAAGTTATTTGTAACTTGGAATCACACTGTAGGCGTAGAGGTAGAACAAGTTTGGAGTACTTATTGCTAGCTAGCCAGCTACTCTAACACTTCTCTGTCACGTAGGTTGTCCATTACATTGGTTGCTAATGTGTCTGGCTAGTAACTTCTTAGTACAAAAAAACATCTGGCAAGCTAGATAGCTAGCTAACTAAAACATTTGCAAGAAATTATTTAATACCACCAGGAGAGTCACAGCTAGCTCGCCAAATGTTACTAGCCAGACATGTTAGCAAGCTATGAAATACATACATGAAATATTCGCTAACATTAGTTAACAAGCTAGCTATTAACTTGTTCAACCTTCTCGGCTATGGTATGAGTCCCACAAACTCTGATAGCAAGCTGGCTTTATGCATCGTTAGGTAACTAATCTAGATAGCTAACATTAGCGCTCTTAATTTACATCTTTTTTATCTTAACCTTCATTGCTAATGTTACTTTAGGCTAATCTTGACTCAAGCTAACAGGCTTTTTGGTATAATTCTGTGTTCTTAACAACAAGGATGTGACTGGAATAGTGGCAGTTTCCAACACAGTTTTACAAATATTTCTCTATTTGCATATCAGATATCGCCATCTACTGTGCAAATAATGAACGCTTTCATCTCTTCATGATCCTGGGCAAATGTAGAACTATATTTCTTGGTGGATTTACACATGGCACAATATGATCATCTTTACATGATATAAAGTTTTAATATTTTTATATAATTATTTTAAAAGATATTATCAGGTTCTCAGGATATATATATGCACACCTGGGGTGGTGCTGTGGCACTAGACTGTTAAGCCTTTATTACTTATAAATATATATACACACATATACACATACTTGTATATATATACAGTACACAGCATAAATGAGTACACTCCCTCTGAAACCTAACAAATTCAGCTATCTCTCTTTACATTTTTATTTTGTAATTCAAGAAGCCTATTAGAACGTTAGGTTCTGATATGATGTTGATTTCTTTGTATTCTACTTGTGCTATGCATTGCTTTTGCTGCTTGTCTTGCACTGATTTTATGTAAAGCACTTTGAATTGCCCTTGTGTATGAAATGTGCTATACAAATAAATTTGACTTGACTTGACTTGACTTACAAATAAGACATATTTGGGGTTCCTATATGATGTAATGTTCCAGCAACTCTGGTTTATCAGTTACCAATACTAAACAGAAAAATATGATTTTCTTATCAAATTGATAAAAGGCCATGCTGCAAAAATGAGTACACCCTCCTGAAAGTTATAAAATAAAACTTAATAAAATGTTTTCTGGTGCTAGTTAAGGGCAATTGGTCAGCAGATGAGTCTATTCAACCATCACACTAAAACAGGTGTAATTGGTTGACAATTAAAAGTGGTACTTAACCCATTGAATCACTCTCAGACTTAATGCTTACAACAATGGCACCACATGGGAGAGAATTGTCTGGAGACTTGAGAAAGAAAATTATTTCATTGCACAAAAGGGGACAAGGGTACATGAGGATTAGCAAATCACTGTTATTAAGTCAGAACACAGTAGCAAAAGTGATAAAGAAATTCTGAAAGGATGGACTTCACCTCGAGATAAGCGACTTTTGCTGAGAAAAGTGCAGGAGAATCACAAAGCAAGTGCTTCAGAGCTGGCAAAAGCTGTGGAAAGCCAAACTGGAATGACTGTTTCATCTCACACAGTAAGACGCACCCTGCATAGAAGTGGAATGCATGGTTATCATCCATGCAGGAAGCCACTGCTGAAGCCAAAGCACAAGAAAGCCCATTTAGCCTTTGCCAAGGCCCATATTGACAAAGGTGAACACTTTTGGGAGTCCATACTCTGGTCTGATGAGACCAAAGTCAATCTTTTTGGATATGATGGCATCCAAAATGTATGGCGTTGCAAGGGGGAGGAGTACAGTGAGAAGTGCATGGTCCCCACAGTGAAGTACGGCGACGGTAAAGTTCTTATATGGGGATGTATGGGTGCCGAAGGTGTGGGGGAATTGTACTTCATCGATGGCATCATGAATTCGCAGATGTACTGCAAAATCTTGAAAGAGAAGATGCTACCCTCTCTCCACACCTTGGGTCGTCGGACACTCTTTCAACATGACAATGACCCTAAACATTCTTCCAAGGCCACCGCTGCATTCTTAAGGAAGAACAAGGTGAAAGTGCTGCAGTGGCCAAGTATGTCACCTGACCTCAACCCTATTGAACACCTGTGGGGAATTTTGAAGAGACAAGTTGAGCAGCACTCCCCATCAAACATCAAGGCACTCAAGGAGGTCATCCTCCAGGAGTGGAACAGGATAGACGTGACAATATGTTGTGAACTTGTACACCCGATGCCCGAAGGGTCAGTGCAGTACTTAAAAGTAACGGAGGACATATTAAGTACTAGAATATTACATATTTGTTTAATTTAATCAAGGGTGTCCAACCCTTGATTTAAGCAAAGTTGCCTAATTTACTTATTTTACAGATATTGATGACATATCTTTCTATGTTGTTATTAAGTATATGTATAATACATTTCAATTTTGTCATCTTCCCATGAATTGTAATGGTGATCATTTAGAAATGGAAATATATCTTTATGTACAGAGGGGGTGTACTCATTTATGCTGTGTACTGTATATATACAGTCAGGTCCATAAGTATTTGAACAGCGACACAATTTTAATCATTTTGACTTTCAGCTTTAATTTAAGGGTTTTGTCAAACATATTGTATGAACCATGTAGGAATTACAATTTTTTTTATACATAGCCCCCCCAATTTTAGGAGCTCAAAAGTAATTGGACAAACTAACATAATCATAAGTTAAATTGTCATTTTTAATACTTGGTTGCAAATCCTTTGCAGTCAATGACTGCCTGAAGTCTGGAACCCATAGACATCACCAGACACTGGGTTTCTTCCCTGGTGAGGCTCTGCCAGTCCTTTACTGCTGCTGTCTTCAGTTCCTGCTTGTTCTTGGGGCATTTTGCCTTCAGTTTTGCCTTCAGCAAGTTAAATGCATGCTCAATTGGATTCAGGTGATTGATTTGGCCATTGCAGAACATTCCACTTCTTTGCCTTAAAAAAGTATTGGGTTGCTTTCGCAGTATGCTTCGGTTCATTGTCCATCTGCACTGTGAAACGCCGTCCAATGAGTTTTGAAGCATTTGGCTGAATTTGATCTGAAACTCGAATCTGGTCTTCCTGTTTTTGATGCTTACTAATGGTTTACATCTTGTGGTAAACCCTCTCTATTTACTCTGGTGAAGTCTTCTCTTGATTGTTGACTTTGACACAGATACGCCTACCTCCTGGAGGGTGTTCTTGATATGGCCAACTGTTGTGAAGGGGTTTTTCTTCACCAGGGAAATAATTCTTCTGTCATCCACCACAGTTGTTTTCCGTGGTCTTCCAGACCTTTTGGTGTTCCTGAGCTCACCAGTGCGTTCTTTCTTTTTAAGAATGTACCAAATAGTTGATTTGGCCACACCTAATGTGTTTGCTATCTCTCTGATGGGTTTGTTTAGATTTTTTAGCCTAATGATTGCTTGCTTCACTGGCAGTGACAGTTCTTTGGACTTATTGGACATATTGAGAGTTAACAGCAACAGATCCCATTTGCAAATTCCACACTTGAAATCAACTATAATCAACTCTAGACCTTTTATCTGCTTACTTGTAAATGAAATAATGAGGGAATAACACACACCTGGCCATGGAACAGCTGAGCAGCCAATTGTCCAATTACTTTTGGTCCCTTAAAAAGGGGGGGTAAAAAGTGTTGTAATTCCTACACCGTTTTGGATGCAAATACCCTCAAATTAAAGCTGAAAGTCTGCACTTTGAGGTCATATTCATTATTTAATTTCAACTCCAATATGCTGTGGTAGACAGCTAAAATAACAATAACTTTGTCAATGTCCAAATATTTATGGACCTGACTGTATATATAGAATAATTGAAAAATTAAGTTATTAAAAAAGGCCCTTTTCAGGGAACAAGTAATGGGTTAACGTGGGTTAACAGTCACTCTGCAAGTTGCCGACTCTGGATCCAGCAAAAGAGTTTTCAGTTTTTGGTAATCTAAACTTTTTTTTTTAACCTCTGGCAGTTTACCGCTTACCTTTGTAGCATTTCAGGTTATTCACTGGACTTGAACTGCTTACATTTCAGTAAAAACTGGAAAATGAGGGTGTTCTAAAACTTTTGACAGGTAGTGTATATATATATATATACAGTATATGTGTGTGTGTGTGTGAGTGTGTGTGTGTGTGCATGTCAGTGTGTGAGTGCGTGTGTGTATGTGTGTGTGAGTGTGTATTTCAGTGTGTGAGTGTATATGTGTGTGTGTGTGTGTAGGACGCAGTGAGACACCCACATAGGTTGCTGTTTGGGGCTCAGCAGTGGCCTCAGTGCCTCTCCGAGCTTCTCCAGATTGAACGAGCCACTGTTTGCCTGATTTCCTATGCTGTACCTGCCCTCGCCATCTGACGTGTTGGGAATGTAATCTGTGGATTAGCAGAAATGATTATCTTTCACTCCTGGACAATAGACACCAGTCAGGAGGAAAATGGATTTCTGACGGGAGCTGAAATCACTGTTTACAGCTCTTGGTTTGGACTTCCCTGAAGTCAGATTAATCTGCATTTTCATGGCACAGAGAAGTGTCAAATGCTAAGGTGGTATGTTGCTATCTGAATTTACTGACAAACAATCGTGCTCAATAAATCGCAAAATATTAATGCTGTGACAGAGAAAACTGCATCTCCACAAAATCTGCACAGCATTTATAATATATCACATGCTGATGATTATGATAAAAAAGGATGATGATGAGAAGCCATCTAGCCTATCTAGGTTATCTAGGCTCATAATTTTGCATATAATCCATCAGTGAATATGGAGCACTGTTGAACACCCCAAAGGTCTGTGGTTCTCCATGACCTGGCAAGTCATTCTATGCATTAACAGCTATCCATGTGAAAGAATACTCCCCAGTATCAGAGCTAAATTTACTTTGAACTTATTTCACCTATACCCAAAATGTAAATAGTACCAACACTTACTTGGATCATAGGACTCCATGAATCCGAATGGACCGTAATCAATGGTGATTGAGAGTAGACTGAAGTTGTCTGTGTTGCATACACCTGAAACCAGCAGAGGACTCAATTTACTGAACCCATTGGAACACAATGGGTTCAGTGAAGCTAAACATGCAAAATAGTTTGTTCCCAAAAGACAAACGTATCATCAGATCTGACAGACCTGTTCTCTGCACTCAGCCAGTCTCTGAGCCTTTGAAACGGCAGCTCAGCCCACAAAATATGACACGGAAACCTTGAGAAAATGCACAAGATGAGCCATCCCCGCTCAGACTGACATACCATGTGCGAAGCCGACGGACATCCACTGCGAAATGAGATGAGCCGTTTCATTCACAACCTTTGAGTAAAACACCTGCAGGAATGGAGATGGCACAAACACAGGGTCACACGTAAGGAGTTACTTGTGTCATCAACAAAGACGTTTCACTCAAAACTCTATGCTTATTATGCCAAGTGTCAATCTAATCTCAAGGTGCTTCGGTCTAATCTTTTGTTGAGTGACTAATTTAAACAATTATAGTTTGAGTAGCTCTGTTACTTAACAGACAAAGAACACTTAGTGGTTTGACTGAATTTGATCCTTAGAGTATTTGTAGAACTGTAAAATACACTCATGCATGTGATTAAGATAAGTATATTCTTTTATTAATGAGTAATGTGTAACCCTCTGTGTATTTTGCACTTGCAAAAGTAGCCTCAGGCAGAATTAAAATCTAGAACAAAACACAGCAGACAGTTTTAACTTCAAGATATACTGTATAAACAAGCATTTCCCTGATTTCAGATAGAGGTTACAGATACAGTATCCAATTTTCTGTGCAAAAGTGAATCTCACAGTTCAAATGAAGTAAGAAGGGTTGAAGTAAGTCCTTCACACATAAATCAACAGAAAATGATTATTTCACCTCTTATTTCACCTCTGACTTTGCTTACTTTACAAAGACAATGTATTCAACTTTTTTTTAACACTTACCAAATATTTGTCCGGATCACTTACAGTTATTGATGGGAAATGTTCTTCTATAACGTAGTTTAATAATTTCCTTGAAATGGAAAGTTGTAGAAATGGAGTTAAAAAAGCGGTTCCGTTGTGCCTGAATTCGCAGGTATTAACTGGGCAGATACTGTCACTCACACACACACACACACACACTTTCTCTGTCTCACACACACACACACACACACACACACACACACACACACACACACAGCACCAGCGTGTGGACGAGTCCAGCCCCTACATGCAGTATGGATGGGGCCTAAAGCACTTAGTAATTAACTCAACTCACTCAAGCACATCAAGCTCTCCAGCTCTGGCTAAGATCTCCAGTGATCCGATGCGGAACCATGATGGGGCCAAGCGGAGAACAACGGCTCCTGTAAAGCAAAAAAATCTGATCTTATTTTGTTTTTAATTCATGGATTTTATTTTGGTTTAATATTCTTGCATGCACTGGTCTGAAAGCAAACACAGTAATGTTGCATTTAACATTTTCATAAAAACATAATGGTCTAAACATCTGGTTTTAAATATTACAACGAGGTATCTATTATATATATATATATAGAAATAGTATATACTGGGTCTGTGTGTGCGTGCATGTGTGTGTGAGTGGTGTGTGTAACACAGAGAAAATGTGTGTGTGTGTGAGATAGAGAAAGTGTGAGTGTGAGATAAAGAAAATGTGAGTGTGTGTAAGTACCTATGTGTGTGTGTGTGTGTGTGTGTGTGTGTGTCTTTTCAATTTAAATGTTCCGTCTCATTCCATGTATGCTGATGTTTCCTTGATAAAAAAATACAGCATTTGAATGTCCATTAACATTCAGGTACTTAAATATTCTGTATATGCAACTCCAACAAACAATGTCATTATCTAACCCCACAAAAGAGACCATAATGAAATGAGCCTCAGTGAGCATCCCTGCAGTGAGAGGAAGACAGCGGAAGCTGTGAATATAATTTGGAACATTACATGTTTTCCATTTGAGGTCTTACCTCTCTCCTTTCTCACGTTTCCATTATAGAACTGGTCTCTCCAAACCGGCTCCTCACTTAGAATAAGACTTAGAAGAAGAAGAAGACAATATTCAAAGCAAAAACACATAATAAAACCGGCAATCATTAGGATTTTGGAAATTCTCCCACTTGATAGCTTTGCAGGAATTCTAGACTAAAACAGTAGTTTCAGTAATAACGTCCAATTTCACAAGCTGTCAAATTTAAACCTGGCAGTTAGTCTCAATACTGTTTGAACAGATGACATTCTGAGCGGTGTCCACTCCTCTCCGACCTGAATGTTAACATTGTTGAAAGCGTTCTGCTATAACAATTTCCACCTCCACGTAAGACTGTAATTTCATTTCATCGTCACAGTTCTGTTGACATTAGCCATCTAAGCCTATTGCCCTCTGCGTGATGTTGATTCAGGGACTATTTTCTGTCTGAATTGCAACATTAATATTGAAAAACCATACTGTGCATTAGCTTAGACAGAGGCTGGCTCAATCCACAACACGGGAAGCAGTCCAACTCATTTAATGGCTGTAATATACACACAGGTTTCAGCAATGATCTTTTCTGAACCAATGTGTTAGGTGAGGCAATGCCTGTGGAGCTAATGACTCCTCTGGACCTGAACAGGATGTTGACAGTCTGTCTAAAACATTGATCATAGTGTTCCTGTAGAAATATACAGGACATTGATGTGTGGCACCACACTTAAGACAAACAACATACCTCAGTATGAAAATAAAAATAACTAATCATTAAAGACGTTGAACTTAAGAGTGCATAATACACTGTCAACCTTATAGGACATTGTGCCATAACTTTTTTTAGTCAAAAAAAAATAGCAGCATATTCATAGCAGTAGCACTCAAAATTCTAATGGCGCAATGTCCTATAAGATTTACAGTACAGACATCACAGAAATAAGTATTTTTCCTGTTTTTCATATAAGCTGATGTCTAGATCATGACCCGCATTCATATTTTTGCAACCATTGTTTGGTTATTAGTTTGAATGAATGTCGCCCATGCAGTGTGGTAGAACAAGGCCCTATGGGTGAAGTCCGGGTTTACCTGGCAGCCCGACTGGTGGGCATACCGAGGAAGTGCATCGCCTCGCTGCATAGGAACTCCCTGACTGACGAGCGCACCACGGCCCGCCCATCTCCAGACCTGAGAACGCACACACACAGCACGCTGGCTTTATTCACATTAACACTACTCTTCACCTCTCTACCTCCTCCACAACACTTGGGCTTGGATTCACTTACAAATACACTATATGGCCAAAAGTCAGTGGACACCTGACCATCACTCCTATATGAGCTTGTTGGACATCCCATTCTAAAACCATCAGCATTAATATGGAGTTGGACCCCCCTTTGCGGCTATGACAGCTGCCACTCTTCTGGGAAGGCTTTCCACAAGATTTTGGAGTGTGTCTGTGGGAATTCGTGCCCATTCAGCCAAAAGAACATCTGTGAGGTCAGGCACTGATGTTGGACGAGAAGGCCTGGCTCGCAATCGGCGTTTTAATTCCTCCCAAAGGTGTTCAATGGGGTTGAGATCAGGGCTCTGTGCAGGCCAATCGAGTTCCTCCACACCAAACTCGTCTAACCATGTCTTTATGGACCTCGCTTTGTGCACAGGGGCACAGTCATGCTGTAACAGCAAAGGGCCTTCCCCAAAGTGTTGCCACAAAGTTGGAAGTGCCCAATTGGCTAAGATGTCTTCGTATCCTGTAGCATTAAGAATACCCTTCGCTGGAACTAAGGGGCCTATCCCAAACCCTGAGAAACAGCCCCAGACAATTATCCCTCCTCCACTAAACTTTACAGTAGGCACTATGCATTCCGGAAGGTAGCGTTCTCCTGGCATGAGCCAAACCCAGATTCGTCCATCAGACTGCCAGATAGTGAAGCGTGATTCATCACTCCAAAGAACACGTTTCCACTGCTTCAGAGTCCAGTTGCGGTATGCTTTACACCACTCCAGCCAACGCTTGGCATTGCGCATGGTGATGTGAGGCTTGTGTGCAGCTGCTCGGCCATGGAAACCCATCCCATGAAGCTCCCGACGCACAGTTCTTGTGCTGATGGTGCTTGCAGAGCCAGTTTGGTACTCTGTAGTGAGTGATGCAGCAGATGATAGGCGATTTTTACGCGCTATGCGCTGCAGCACTCATCGGCCCCGCTCTGTGAGTTTGCGTGGTCTACCACTTCGTGGCCGAGCTGTTGTTGCTCCTAGGCGCTTCCACTTCACAATAATAGCACTTACAGTTGACTGGGGCACATCTAGTAGGGCAGAAATTTCACAAACCGACTTGTGGAAAAGGTGGCATCCTATGACAGTGCTGCATTTAAAGTCACTGAACTCTTTACAAACCATTCTGAATTCTAAATGTTTGTCTGTGGAGATTGCATGGCTATGTGCTTGATTTTATGCAACTGTTGGCAATGGGTGTGGCTGAAACACCTGAACTCAATAATTAGTAAGGGTGTCCACTGACTTTTGGCCATATAGTATACATGCAAGTGTTTGTTTGTTTTCCTCCACATAGTTTGGCAAATGGATTTTAGAGACTGTTTTTGTGAAAAAGAAACAAATTATGGACACATTTTGACAGAATCCAGGCCTTAAACTATTCTGGAAGACTATTCTCTCATAAATTGATAAATGGTCTAGCTCAGTGGTTGTCAGACCTCTCCTCGGGAACCCCCAGCCAATCCATGTATTTGCTAAATGCCATCACCAGCACACCTGAGCTAGCTGACCTGACCTAAGCTTTAAAAAACAAGCATACTGCTCACATTATTTTCAGATCACTATATGAGGTTTCAGAAAACCTGTATATTTTTTTAAAATATTTTTTATAGTCAATGCGTCCTTATACTAGCAACACCAAACAAAGAAACACCCAGACATCTGCTTAGCCCCCAACCACTATCCCAGAATCAGTTTCATATTTTTGTACATATCTGTATGTACTAGGATTGGCTAAGATCAGGGTGGGTGAGCTGATCTAGGACCAGCTTCTAAGGGTAAAAAGAACGCAGAGCACATCATCCACAAGGTACATTCTTCAGATTTTACCGTGAATAGGGCGTCTTTCCAGATCCTTTCAGCTGGAGTTCCCATCTCTCACCATTCCTGTAGGACAAAGCAAACTACAAATTCACCCTTCCGGCTATAATGGACATTAAGGGCATAACGAGGCAAGACGTCAGTTTCACTAAATCCCCTGAGCAAAATCATTAATAATGGAACAATATTAATTCAACGTGAATTTTCATGAACAGTGACATCAGTTCAGGCATCAGTGAATATTCTGTCATTACGTCCTGTGACAAATGCAGTCTGACTCTTCAAAACTCTCATAATTAGCAGGAAGAACAGTCAAATGATTTAACTTTAACGGCAGGACAGAGAACCGTCTTCCCACATTAGTTTGTAACTGAATTAGTGAGAGAAAGTGGCTTTGGTGCAGAGAGAATAGGGAATCAAGTACAATCAAGGTTATGAGCCAATGACAACACAATACTGACTTACAAGTGCATTACTTGAAGATGATTGCATTACTGTAACTGTACACATACCCTGCATAGTGAGATTAAATCATTAACCCATGTCTTCTCATTGTGATTACAGCACTTTTTAACAACTAATATAATTTAAAAAAATAGAATAATAATTAACCTCTGTATTTTCATGGAAGCACTCACTTGTTTCTGTATTCACCAAGCAGATGTGCCCTGCCGTCTCCCAGCTGACCTGCCCAGATGCCAAACTTTGAGACAGAAGAAATTCAGTTCAAAGAGGGACAGAGTTTCAGAAGGGAATAACAGTTGTCTGGGTCACACTAGAATATGTACCTGGTGCCCTCCGTATCTGTGTGCAAGGGGTACCGACCCTGGCCACAGTTTTCCACCACTGAAGTAATGGACAAATTCCTCCGTCTGTGACACAGAGGAATTCAGATCCAAAATCTCCTCAAGAACCTCCTGTGAAAACCATATCAAATTAAAGAGATAACTGCAACTAACATTACACACTTTATTGCAAATGCATACAGATACAATTCTGAACACATGGTTTAAGTTCTGCAAAAATATACAGTCAGATCCAGAATTATTGGAACCCTTAGTGATAATATCCTTACTGAGATATATTTTTCAACATTTTCCAAATATTTTACTTTATTAATGAGTCAATGGAATCGACCAAAATGGCAAGGGTAACGGCACCGAGCCTATTTCTATAATGTTTAATGAGGTTAGATTACACATTTGGAGGGATCTTGAACCATTCCTCCATGCAGAACCTTTCAAGATCCTTGATATCCTTAGTGCTCATGGACTGCCCTCTTCAATTCAGACATGTTTTCGATAGAGTTTAAGTTCAGAGACTGAGATTGCCAAACCATTGATTTTGTTTTCACTGAACCATTTTTGTGTTGATTTTAAGGTAGGTTTGGGGTCATTGTCTTGTTGTAAAATCAACCTATGGCCATGTCTCAACTTCCTGGCTGAGGAAACCAGGTTTTTGGCTAAAATGTCCTGGTACTGGAATTCATTATGCCATCAATTTTAACAAGAGCCCGTGGACCACTGGCAATAAAACAGTCCGAAGGCATCACCGAAGATCCATCACCATATTTGACGGAAGGTATAAGGTGCTTTTCCTTGTATGCATTTTTGTATGGTTTTGATGCAAAACATGCTGCTGTTGTATGGTGATGGTGAATATCAGATTTGAAGGACCACCATCTGACTTAATGACAGAAATGCGTGTGAGAAAGCATGTTGTTCAATTAGATTAAAACACAAGGGTGTACGGAGTAGACCATCCAGAAGTTTGAGACAGTTCAGAATGCTCAAAGAAAATAAAAGCGTGCCAAACGAAGTTTGGTGTGGGACCATTTTAAGTGAAAGTCACTTCAGAAAAATTGTGAATCTGTGGTGAAATTGTCTAGCAGTGCGAGCTCAATGATATGTCACAGAAGAAGCAAGCATTCATCATTGAGGATGAATCTCAACCTACAATTCCTTCGATGCTAGAGGGTAGAAAGTGCAATGTATGGCGTTCAAATAACACAAATGCTAGAAAAAGACATGATGCCTATCATGGTCGATGGTGAAGACTTTCGGCAGCTAATCAATTACCTCGAGCCAGGATACCAAATAATACTAGTGCATACCCGGGACATCGGTGCCCAGAGCGGCTGTTCTCAGATGGTGGCCTAACACTGAACAGACTGCAACTCACTCCTGAACACATACACTACCAGTCAAAGGTTTTAGAACACCCCCATTTTCCCAGTTTTTACAGAGATTTAAGCAGTTCAAGTCCAGTGAATAACCTGAAATGGTACAAAGGTAAACGGTAAACTGCCAGAGGTAAAAAAAAAAAAAAAAAAAAAAAGTTTAGGTTACCAAAAACAGAAAAATTATGCACATTTCAGAGTTATAAAAAAAGGCCCTTTTCAGGGAACAATAGGTCAAGCAACTTACAGCTATTCTGCAGCAATGTAAGTAAATTAAGCCTTGAAAGTTGATGTAAACAATTCCTACAGGTGTCCCAACTTTTATTAATTACTTACAAACCCTCTGTCTGTATAAAAGCAGTGTTGGAACAGACTGTGTTACTACTCCCTCTGAAGCATTATTTGGACAATATTGCACTGCAGGAAATAGTATATTGCTATCATAATGGTGAGAAAAGGGCAATTAACAAAGGAAGACAGACAGGCCATTATAACCCTTAAAGTTGTAGATCTTTCCACCCATCTTGCTACCTAAACCTCTCACCCCTCTGTCCTCCTTCTTGCCCCTCCCTGACTCCCTGACTCGGACATCCTTCAACTTGTTCACTCCCACCGTCCCACCACCTGCCCTCTCAATCCCATTCCTTCCCCCCTCTTCCAGTCCATTGCTATGGACATCCTCCCCTTTGTCTCCAATGTTTTTAACTCCTCTCTTTCCTCTGGCTTTGTCCCCTCTTCCCTCAAATGCGCTCATGTCGTCCCCCTCCTCAAAAAACCCTCTCTGAATCCTGCTGTCATTTCCAACTACCGACCTGTCTCTCTCCTCCCATTCCTCTCCAAAACACTAGAGCGGGCTGTCTATAACCAACTGTCTGCTCATCTCCTACAGAATGACCTGCTTGATCCTAACCAATCTGGGTTCAAGGCAGGCCACTCCACAGAGACTGCTCTCCTTGCGGTCACTGAGGCTCTTCATGTGGCTAAGTCCCAATCCCTTAGCTCTGACCTGTCAGCTGCATTTGACACCGTGGACCACCAGATCCTGCTCTCATCTCTCGTCGAGATGGAAATCTCTGGATCTGCACTGACATGGTTCAAGTTCTACCTGGCTGATCAGTCCTACCAGGTGGCCTGGAGAAGATCCCTCTCCTCTCCAAACACCCTCTCTACCAGAGTCCCGCAGGGCTCGGTGCTAGGCACCGTCCTATTCTCCCTGTACACCAAGTCACTTGGCTCTGTTATCTCTGCTCACGGTTATTCCTATCACTGTTATGCCGATGACACTCAACTCTTTCTCTCCTTCTCTCCATCTGAGACCCAGGTCCCGGCACGGATCTCTGCATGCCTATGCCTATGCCTCAGTATTCAACATCAACATCAACATCCCCGCACGGCTACGTGTGAAACGCGGGGGGGCTGTCCTGCACAACCTTCGCCCGCTGGCATGGATGCCGCCGCCGTCGGACCATGAAGCCACTGCCGTAGTCCCGACTCCTGTCGAGGTGAAGATGGCGCTTATCAACGCGAACCACATCTCCAACAAGACGTTCGTCCTCAATGACTTTGCGACCAAAAACGGGTTGCATTTCTTGATGGTAACTGAAACATGGGTTACCCCTGGTGATTTTGCTCATCTTGTGGAAATGTGTCCTAGTGACTGTAACTTTTTTAGCACACCAAGATCATCCGGAAAAGGGGGTGGTCTAGCCTTGGTGTTTAAAAACTCTTTCAAATGCCGTGTTGTGAACTGTGCGCAATTTTCCAGCTTTGAAGTACAGTTGACCATGGCTGATTTGGACAAACCCCTCCTAATCGCCCTCGTTTACCGGCCTCCTAACAGCAAGGATTTTATTTCCCATTTTTCCGAGTTCCTGTCAAATATCATGTCCAACCATGACAGAATCCTGATTCTTGGTGATTTTAATGTTCATGTTTGTTGCCCATCCAAGCCTATGGTGTCTGATTTCATGGAACTGATTGACTCGTTTGAACTCACTTTGCATACCACTACTGCCACCCACAAACTAGGCCATAAGCTTGACCTAGTTCTAACTCATGATTTTTCAGTGTCTAATGTAAATGTAGATGAAAATGTATGCTCCTCTGATCATTATGCTGTTATGTTCACCTCCTCTCTCTCTCTCCTTCCACCCAGAGCCCCCTCCCCTATGCGTCCCTCCCGCAGCATTAACCCCTTGACTGCCAATAAGTTCTCCTCCGCCTTCTTAGTTGCCCCTAACATCGGCACTATTGAAGCGTCTCCCTCCCACCTTAACATAGATTAACTTACATCCCTGTTTAATTCCACCTGCCTCTCCATTCTGGACTCAGTAGCCCCCCTTAGACAGAAAAAGCCGAAGTCTAAAGGCCAGCCGTGGCTAAATGACACCACTAGAGCCCAGAGGAGAGAGTACAGGAGAGCAGAGCGTAAGTGGAATAAGGATAGACTCCATGTTTCCTTCGAAATGCTTAAAGACATTCGCATCAGATACCAGCTAGCAGTTAACCCTCTGAGGTCCGTGCTAAGCTTTTAGATGTTTTTTTATTTTGGCATGGTCTGATATTTATCTCAATTTCATCAATTTAACACACACTTACTCCAAAGTGTTTGATATTTTTATTTGAAGGACAATTACAGCTACATTTGTATGCCATCAATAGTTTGGTCAGTATCATATGCAGCTTGTAAATAGATCTACAAACACACAAGTTAAAAATAGTAAATTTTTCTGCTGTCACAAAAGTTGTGAAAGCACACACTAAACTATAGTGACGAATTGTTTTGCCAATGTGCGTTTGTTCATCAAGATCTTGGTTATGTAAGGGTGTGAAAACAGTTTAGCACATCTGAGATCTAAATAGCTAAAAACCTGTTTTTATCAGAACTGGTCACATTTATTTCAGGCTGTGGGAGGGCTAAATGCCAAATACCTGAATATTCATTATTCATTGTCCACACCTCTAAGATCTGTCAGATGGGCCATCTCTCTCTCTCAAAGGCCATCAGTGTTATATTCTGAGTTCCTGTTCTGTTGTTTTTTGGTCTTTGTTTATTTTTCATTCAGTCCTTATTCATTATTCTTTATCCAGTATTGCATTCTGCTCAAATGAACGGAATGAACGTTCTGCTCCCTGTCTGTCCTTGTTCCGTTTATTTCGAGATCCACGTGGAGTACTCCTTGTCTTGTCATGCACTTCGGGAGTTTATACTTTTCGGGTTTTCCCGCCTTCGCTTATTATCTCGTTTTCTTCCTTCTTACTTTCTAGATTGCACTTTGTATATATAAGGTAGATGTGTATAGTACTAACCAACTAATCTACTAACGTTAGGGATTTAGATTAAGTTACTAACACGCTGAATATGTTTGGCGTCACAAGACGCGGAATTCATATATTTTCACGAGTATTTGAAAACAAGCGAAATAAATAACATTTTAGGCTGTTTGAAAAGTATTCTTCCATAGATCTTGTGTGCATATTGCAATTTGTTACGTTGCAACACGCGGAATATGTAGTCACAAGACGCTGAATTCATATATTGAATATATATACGAGTATTTGATAACATGGCAAATCAAATATAGTTACTTACTCTTCGTCAGTTATTGTCTTCGTCGCTTTTCATCAATACTCTCAAACACTGCAGCGCAGAAAATCTTTCCATCTTGAATAAAATTGTACGTCTGTATAAAATCTTGCTTCAAATTGTCGGGACAGTTTATGTGTTTACGCGCGTTTTCACACATGGCCCCACGCCCCTCCCCACACCTCCCCGAAACTCGCACCTAGTTACCATGTCAATAGAAGGGGGACGTTACTAAAAGGTAAAAAACAGAGTAAAAAGCAAGGTTTACTTTTGGTCTAATTAACCTAATTTAAAAAATCCCATTTGATTTGCCAGTGCTCAAATCGGAAAGTCACGATTCTAAGGTTTCTGTCAATGTTTTTGTCGCGTGTGTATGATAAAATATCGCGAAGTTAGAAATAGTAATATACTTTTATTGCTGCTGGGAGCGGCGCCGCTCCCGTCGACCTCAGGGGGTTAAAGCAGCGAGAGCCGCATACTTTTCAGACCTCATCCGCAACTCTCAAAACCCCAAGACCCTCTTTGCCACCATTAACTCTTTCATCAGACCCCCCTCTAGCACTAGCCTGGATGTGTCTCCAACAAAATGTGAGGAATTTTTAAAATTCTTCATCAACAAAGTTGAGGACATCAGAAGTAATATCACACCACCTGCACTTGGCCTAGATGTCTCACCGCTCTGCTCATCCAACCTGGCCTGTTTTCAACCTATCACTCTCTCTGCTCTCACAGATATAGTCTCAGCTATGAAACCGACCACCTGCCCCCTTGATATAGTTCCCTCTGCTCTTCTGAAAGAAGTATTTCACACAACTGGCCCCAGCATCCTCTCTATCATTAACACCTCCCTAGTCACTGGTACCGTTCCAACCTGCTTCAGACATGCAGTGGTCCAGCCCCTTCTGAAAAAACCCAACCTAGACTTCACCCAGCTCAATAACTACAGGCCAATCTCCAAGCTCCCATTTCTGTCAAAGGTCCTTGAAAAGGTTATTCTCTCCCAGCTGTCTCCCTACCTGCACTTGAATAACATCTTGGATACATTTCAGTCAGGTTTTAGAGCCAACCACAGCACAGAGTCTGCCCTGCTCAAGGTCACCAATGACCTGCTTCTCACTACTGACAACCGCGACTGTGCTGTCCTTATGCTCCTAGACCTTAGTGCAGCCTTCGATACGATAGACCATAACATCCTTATCGATCGTCTCTGCCAGGCAGTTGGTGTCAGTGGCACAGCTCTATCTTGGTTCACCTCCTACCTCAGTGATAGAAGCTTCTCTGTTAATATCGGCAATTGCTCCTCCCCCTCCGCCTCTCTCTCTTGCGGGGTCCCACAAGGCTCCATCCTTGGCCCTATTCTATTCTCTCTGTATATGCTGCCCCTTGGTTTAGTCATTCAGAAACACAACATCTCTTTCCATTGTTATGCCGACGACACTCAGGTCTATCTCCCCATGAAACCCAATGACAAGTCCAGTGTTGACAGCCTCCGATCCTGTCTAGATGACATCAAATGCTGGATGGCACAACATTTCTTACAACTCAACGAGTCTAAATGTGAAATCCTCCTTTTCAGCCCCCAAACAAAACCAGTGTGATGGCCAGCAGCCTGGGTAACCTGTCTGTCCTAGTTCAGCCCTTTGTTAAAAACCTGGGCGTGTTCTTCGACCCTGAATTTCACTTTGACAGGCAGGTGAACTCGGTGGTGAAGGGATGTTTCTTCCAGCTCCGGACCATAGCTAAGATTAAGGCCATTCTCTCCCCCTCAGACCCCCTCAGAAAGTCATTCATGCCTTTATATCATCACGACTTGATTATTGTAACTCTCTGTACCTGGGGCTTAATAAGTCGACCATGGCCCGCCTACAGCTACCCCACAACGCTGCTGCTAGATTGCTCACAGGTACTCGGAAGAGAGCTCATATCACCCCTGTCCTTGCCTCCCTTCATTGGCTCCCAGTACGCTATAGGATAGATTTTAAAGTTATTTTATTTGTCTACAAAGCTCTAAATTGTAAGGCCCCCTCCTACCTAGCAGACCTCCTCACCCCCTATACCAACGTCAGGGCCCTCAGATCTGCTGATAAGGGTTTCCTAACCACCCGTAAGTCCAACCTCAAGTCTAGGGGGGGGCGTGCTTTTGCTGTCGCAGCCCCTGACCTCTGGAACAGCATCCCCATGTCCATCAGATTTGCCCCCTCCATCGAGTCCTTTAAATCTAAGCTCAAAACTCACTTGTATTCCTTAGCGTTCCCCGACTCACACTGACTCCTGCCTTGTTTGTTTTGACGTGTTGGTTGTTTATTTTCTGTTTATTTCTTTTTACTCTTAGTCTACCTGTATTGTAAAGCACTTTGGTTGACGAGCGTCATGTTAAATGTGCTATATAAATAAAATTTGATTGATTGATTGATTGATGCCTGGCCAACATCTCTGCATGGATGTCCACCCACCACCTGAAGCTGAACCTGGGGAAGACAGAGCTGCTCTTCCTCCCAGCGAAGGGCTCCCCGATGACTGATGCGTCAATCACTGTGGAAGGCTCAATAGTGTCTCCGTCCCAGTCTGCCAGGAGTCTTGGAGTGACCCTGGACAACCAGCTGTGCTTCTTGGGCCACAGCAATCACGCGAACCTGCCGATTCTCCCTCCACAACATCCGGAGGATCCATCCCTCCAGGCGCCTGGCAGCCGCTCGCGTGGTCTCGTCTCTTCTCTGTCCTAACCCCTCGCTGGTGGAACGACCTTCCCCAATCGGTCAGGACCGCAGAATCACTTGCGATCTTCCACAAGAGACTCAAAACCCACCTTTTCAGACTCCACTACCACTGAATTCTGTACATCTAGCTAATTGTCATCACCACTGCCTACTTGCTCAACACTATATACCCCTGCTTACTCCATTTAATAAAAACTAAAATAATTATTTACTAACCTTTTCCTTCCCAGTGTTACAGGTATGGTACGCAGCTGCCTGCAATGATGTCTATCGCTGTATTACTGCACTGATCTCTCGCGTGAACTATGATTGTTCCTACCATGTATTTATGCACATCTTGTAAGTCGCTCTGGATAAGAGCATCTGCTAAATGCTTAAAATGTAACTGTAAATGTAAGGGTGAAAGTAAAGCAACCTACAAGTGCAACACATTTGTGGGAACTCCTGTAACGGCTCCTGTGTTCGGCTGTTATATCTGCAAAAGGTGGCTACTTTGATGAGTCAAAAATTTTGATTAAATTTTGTTAAACAAAACAATTCCATGATTTCTTTTTTATCTCCAATTGTTTATTTGTTCTATGCTTTAATTTCACAGTGCATTGAAACATTAAACTGCGTAAATGTCAATAAAAACTGGAAAAATTGAGGTGTTCTAAAACTTAGTGTAGTGTAGATATGTTCAAATTTATATATATATACTGTATATACGCGTAGATATGCGACTGGCAATTTAAGTTAAAATGGCCTGTTCATTTAATTTTGAAAAACAGGAGAATTGCCCGTTTCTGCTGCTTTCCGTGTAGCCTAGCAGGTCAGTCTATAAAAAAATATTTTCCATAATCCTTGCGTTGGTATTTCATACAGGGGCGTCATAGCGGGGGGAAAAGGGGAACTGACTACCTAGGGCCCCAAGTGGGGGAGGGCCCTTGAAAAGCCTGGAATGAAAAAAAACAACATTTGTCTGCAATTTTTAAGTTCTAAGTAATTAGTGTCATTACTAAATTATATTATCTGAATAAATAGGTTGAGAGACTGAACTTTGTATCCATAAAAATATTGGAGGCTCTCTGGGCCCCCTCCCTCTCCCCTCTCAAAAGCGCAAATGGTTTAGTCCGCCCCCCTGCACTAAGATTCGTCGCGAAACACGGCTAATCACGCTGACTGGTGCTGATGCTGGAGCCTGCAAGTTTCAGTCAATCATGTCTTTCCAGAAGAAAGTGAAGTCGGGGTATCAAAAAAGAAAGGTAAGCAACTTGCTAACAGTTTAATTTACCAGCTAGCTAGCTAAATATCATAATGTAGCTAGCTACGTTAGCTTGTCTTGTTATAGAACTGGATCAAATGAGTCTTCAAAAACAAAGTTTCAATGCATTTCACCATCACCAGTAGTATGTTTGCCCGCATTTGCTATTGCTTTCAGCCAGTAGCGAGAGTGAAACTGAAATGAGATTAATCGCGATTTTAAAAAATGAACGCGTTATCCATTTGAAATTAATCGCATGCGTTAACATGTTAAGCAGAATCTAGCCTGTAGCCTGTTTCATTGTATATTATAAGCAGGTTAAGAGGCTAATATCAATCCTGTATGCTTCATGCTTGTAGAAGGACCTGTCCTTGTAGCAGAGAGTGAGCTGGAAGAAGATGTGATCGAGGCAGAGAGAAGCAGGCAGAAGAGGCAGAGCAGTAGGACTAGTGAAGAGGATGATTGTTTAAATGTGGTATAAGCAGTTCATTAGCGATTACCCTAATAACCACTAGATTCATGTGTATAGTTTTTGATTCAATAAATACAAATTCTAAAGATGCGTGAGCGTCCTGGATCAAGAGGGGAAGGGGGCCCACAAGACTGCATATGTATAGGGCCCAGAATTGTGTGCTACGCCCGATTTCATGGGTCATGTCACATGATTGTTTTAGAGCGATGTTTTGCCTATCGGCTAACGGTTATAACCGATTAAAGAATGGACTAGCGGTTAAGAGAATTAACCAAAATTTGCATCCCTATTTTCGTCATCTTCCTGTTCCAGATGTTTTAGTTTTGGCTGGTTAATGGTATGGCTAACTGTTTCTGTATTTTTTGTGCTCATTACCTGACTTGTGCAGGTCAACAACTATGTTTTTTGATTTGACAGTTATTTGGCTTTCCCCATGGTAATGTATGACAAAGCAATTTTACATGTGTGCTAGCCTACCTCATTTTTATACCCTAGTGAAACAGGAAGTGATGGAAGGCTACAATACAGAGATTAACTTAAATATGTAGACTTTTATTGCAGATTTAACTTTGTTTGGTTTTATGTAAAATAGTCTTTAGGGGTGCCAATAAATGTAACACCTATATTTTCCAGAAACAAATAGTATCATTGCTCATTTTCATCAAGGCAAGGGTGCCAATAAGTCTGGACCTGACTGTAGCTTCAAAGAATAGACACAGGGCACTCTGGGGTGGTAACTCCTTTCAGACAACTGCAATCTATCACCAGCTGCTCGTTAGGTGCTCTTCTCTATCGCAATGGCGGTGTGGCTCAGATTCGGAGGATGAGCGCACTAGTCTGCGCTCTGCTGGGGGGAGAATGATGCAGGACTATAATTGGCTAGACCGAAAAAATTGGGGATATACATTTTAAATGTATTGCAATAGGCGCGTATTGTATTACATTGAAGCTTACCTTTGATACAGCAATAACTCTCAGAGGACCTTTGAGTGGGCCAGGCTGAGACACTGAGAATACGCAGTTTTTCACTGTCCTTACAACATTTTCACTTACTTCATCCAGTGCAAAGGCGTCTTCAAAAATAAGAAAAGTAATTATTATATTAGTACATTGGTATAAATACCTTACACATAAAATCATTCGCTATTAATTTTTTTTATTTAGTTTGCTATGTTGCACCCCTATAATGAACACACAATTCGTTCACGTTTGGGCAAAGTTTTATTTCCCGCTATCTTTTATTGTCTTGGAAAAACAGCTAAATTCAGGGGAGACCACAAACCCGAGGCGGAAGCTTCTTTAGTTTGATGTTCTTTCCCTCACATTACTAGTGTCACCAACCTACGCATTTTTCTCTCCAGTACCATAGGTCAATTAAAGTACACAATAAAATAAAATATTGAAATGAGTGTCTCTCTTGTGTTCAATTCCAGTTTGGAACAGCTAAATTACCTATTAATTTTCTAGATGACAACCTGAGGGAGTCCAGTGCACGCGAGTCTGTTTTCTTCCTAAAGCAACCAAAGTTACTTTGCTTGAAGTGGGAAAGCAATGGACTTTTGTCCAGATAATGTCCACTATCTTCACAATTATCCAAATCGTCTGCGTCCATCAAATGTAAAAAAAACATAAATAGAAAGAAAAAACATAACGATCTGCAGCTGCACATCATAGCTGCGGATAGTTTACATACAGTAAGATCAAGATCCGAGTTGCAGATCTTCAGCGGACTGCTTTCTGGCTTCTATCGTCGAGTATTTCAGTCACCACCACGGTCTTCTAAATGATCCTACTTCGCCAGCTGACGTTACAACTTTAAAGTTAAATGTAGTCAGCAATATTAGTGAACTGCGTAGCGTCTTTCGTAACCGATGTAACGTAACACACGGTGATTTGCCATTTTCATAAACGCATTTCCGTTTCCTGCTTAGCATTTTTTATACGCTCATGCTCTCGCTTGTGGGAGAACATTGCACTCTCGTCCAGGCGCTGCAGCAGTCGTATGGCTGGACCAGGCAATGTAACTTTTCAAACAAAGTTTGTGTCTGAAACGCGCGACCTACTGTAGTAGTTATGCCCATATCAGTGAGGATAATGCTGGTTTGGCAGATGGTACCTTTACCGTGTTCGTTGTCTAGTCAGGTAGTTAGCCAAATCGAGATTACCAAACCCGGTCGGGTCCCCTGTGTATGATGGTTTTTGTTCCAACTATAATTGTAATTCATGAAGCATAACAAGCTGCTCATTATGTTTAATTAGACACTTTTAGTGCCCTCTTATTGTCACCTTTTGTCAGAAACATATTCATGTTGCAAAGAATGAATGCTAAATATTGATTTAAGGACTTTGTCAGATCAGTTCTCAGACGAGGAATGCTTACATTTTTAAAATAATTTCTTTATTATAAAGATTATTTTTATTGATAGATTTACAGCTGAAATCAGTGAAGTCCAAAATGCTTAAAGTGGGCACACCTAGTCATTGTTAAACTATTTATTCGAAAATAAAGATTTTCAAAGACAAAGCAAACCGTAATGAGCTAAACCAGCAGTGTTAAAAATATGCAACATAAACATAGTTTCAACAATCTATTACTCCAACCAACCTTTTGAAATAATTGAAACTAGAAATTTGTATTTTTCTACTGTGGCACTAAATTATAGTTTGTCAGTTCTCACCATTGGTTTATTTTAGGGTGTATGCAGGCAGACTTGTGAGCCTAACCAAAAACAAAACTACTGTTCTGTCGAGGTACTGTATGACCATCACTGAAAAATGATATCCCATGGTAATGTATGTAGTTTATTGGTCTATTACTGTGTTTCTCATAGTGTGTTTGTCGGTATAGTGTTTGGGTACTACCTTCAAACTTGCATTGAAAGACTTGAAAATGTAGATGATTATATAGCCTACAAAAGGTGAGTCAACAAGGATTTGCCATCCATGAAATTTAAAACCAAAGACTATTTTATACAGATTGTCCTCAGCTGTTGAAATGTGTGGTTGTTGTGAATCAGTTTAAATGGCCACTCGATGCCTCGCAGTCAGAGCTGGGTTGTAACGGAATACATGTAACGGCGTTACGTAATCAGAATACAAAAATCAAGTAACTGTATTCAGCTCGCGTTACATTTGAAAAACGAGTAATCTGAATACAGTTACTTTAATAAACCTGAAGTGAATACATTTTGGATTACTTATTGGAATTCTTGGTGGAAAACATTAATGAGCTAATATTCATTACTAAAGCTACAGCATGAAATTATCACGCCTACATGATTATCATCACAGTTCACGAAAACTACAGCCGCTGCACAGAACCAAAAAACTGCGTTAAAAAAATGCGTTAAAAAAAATCGCGCGCCCGCACTCAGACAAACATTGATAGCGGCAAGATGGAAGAAAAAGCAGCTTTTAGTTCGTGGCGTTATCGACACCATTTCCAGTTTAAATCAGAACATGGGAAAAATCTGTCGGTCCAGTGTACCTTGTGTCTTCCAGTTGTAAAGATACTGTCGGCATCAAAGGACTCGACATCGAATCTCAAAAAGCACTTGGAGGTAAGTCAACGTTAGCTAACCTTCAGTTTACTGAACACAGTTCTGCAGTAATTTGCTGTTACCTAACCTTAGCCTACTGTGGGAATTTCTTTGAGAAGTTTTGAGCCCCATGCTCTGTCCCTGTGTTTCTGGTGGGTCAGTTTGTTTGCATGGTTTGCTAACCGGGCCAGCAGCAGCCCACGTTATACACGGCCTGGTCCACCCTGTCACTAGGATTTATGAGCCCAGTTCAAGCTCTGCAGTACGAGGGGTGAGAGGACGTGGGCTAACAATTACAGAGTTCCCGCGCTGGTCTTAAAAAGCCTTAAAGTCTAAAAATCCAACAATCTGATTTTAAGGCCTAAAAAGGTCTTACATTTGAGTTATTAGGTCTAAAAAATGAGGTGCTAGGTCTTAAAAGTGAGATTAACTCTCTATTGTGTTAAAAATGTTTTGAGTGTCCTGCAAAGAAATCAGTCCTATCTATTTACACGGAAATTAATCAAGCTGGAACCAAAAAAAAGCCCCGGGAGAAATTATTGGCGAACGAAGCTACGTATCGTTCGAGTTGGTTGAATGTAGACGAGTTAGCTGGCTAACTACTCGTGTTTTGTTTTGAGTTTCCTTGCTATGTAATTTAATAAGCCATGGGCAAGTGTAGGTTTAATGAGCTATGGGTAGAGAAAAGCGCGTTTAGGTCCTGGTTAAAAGCAGTGGATGCGAATCCGCACGAAGCCCGTTGCACTTTGTGCAAAAAAAATATTAAACTCGTAACATTAGGGGTAAAGTCTCTGGAATCGCATGCGAAGTCATCGAAACATGAGACCTAAATAAGAGGTCTGCAACAAACCAGACAACTCTCCTCCATGCTTCCTCCTTCGGGGGACGCAGTGCCTGCAGCTCCGCCTCCAGCCTCCCAGCTCCCCGCTACCGCGGCCCAGTCTCCCGGTACCTCTAATCGGCCTCCCGCTACTCAAGGAAGAATCGACCTTGCGCTGGGATCCACGCTCAAGTTCGGTTTGGCGGAATACATAAAGAGGGATCTCGTCGCGAAAGTCAACAACGGACCATTCGTTGTTATGTTTGTTATGAAGGTTTGAACAAGGTGACCAAGACCCAAGCAGCTGGACATGCATGTTCGTTTCTGGGATGAGGGGAAAGTCCAGTCTAGGTACCTGGGGTCCCAGTTCATGGGACATGCAACAGCGCAGGACTTGCTGGCGAATGTCCAAGTAAGTAACGCAAATCAAATCAGCTATTTTTCTATAATGCCATTAGTTGTAGTGCGTCACAGCTAACTTTACATCAGTGGGCCTATTGTAGGCTAACGTTAACTTAGCCTACTTGTCTCATCTGTGAACATACTAGCTACAGTACATGTTAATTTTCAGCTTCATAGGAATGAGTGTTTGAGTACATTTGAAATGATTGTTGTTAGCCAATATTGCAATTATCACAGCCATTTGAGTATTCTCAGTCACCCTTCCTGTAGCCCTACCCTGACCTCTGGGCTTTTTGCCAGAAGCTGCTCATCTTGTCCCACAGGTCAAGCGTCTGTCGAGAGAGGCTTTTCGGTGAACAAAGAGGTGGAGACAACCAACATAATGGGGGACACTGTTGTTGCTCGGCGGCTTGTGTGCGACTTATGTCGCTCTACACGGAGGTGTTACTAAGGTGTGTTAATTTCATCAAGTTTCTTCATTTATTAAAAAACGGTTTATTTAAAACACATGTCACTTCCTTTTCTAGTCAACAGGCACAACGGTAGAGAGTTTTAACTGATATATTAGTTTTAAAAGCAATGCAATGTTTTATAATACAATTATATGAATTTCCCTGACAGGTGCCACTCACTAAGGAGCTCCTGAAGTCTGTGGAAGCAGCTAGGACCAGGTACCGTGACTACCTTACAGAGGAGAGAAGGAAGAAGGAGGTGGAAGCAAAGGCTCGGAAGAGAAAGGCTGCAGAGGACAACCTCGAGGAGCTGAGAAAGAGGAAGAAAACCATCCTAGAGGTGTCTCAAGGTCTGGCCAGAGAGGCTGACAAGACAGCAGAAGAGGCAGAGGCCAAGTCTGGCACGAAGATGGCCAAGCTCATCTCCAAGTCAAACATCCTGCGAAGGGGCAGCAAGAAGAAGTTGGCTGAGCTTGAGATAATTGAGAAGGAGATAGAGGCAAAGGGAGCAGAGCTCAGAAAGATTGAGTGACGTTTTTTGTTGTTGGGGACTGGTTCAGTTTTCACAAAGTTTTCACAGAAATGCCCCCAAGTAGTTCCTCCCCAGCTCTGTTACATAGTAACAAGTGTCGTGTCTCTTTGTAGACATACTGTAACATTAAGCTGTTAGAAGCTTTTGTGCACTTTGTTCTCTTCACTTTGAAGTGACTTTCTACAGTTAATAAAAATATATAAATAAATGTACTTTTGAGACTTATTTATTTTATATTAATTATCCTTCAGACTTTTGTCTGTGGCAGTGAAATCCCTAATTTCATCACCTCGAGGATGACAAAAAGCTATCATATGGTGTCGCGAATAGGTCTAAAATTCTATTCAAAGAGGTCTAAAAAAGGTCTAAAAAAGTCTTAAATTTGACTTGTTGAAACTTGTAGGAACCCTGAATTAAGCAAGCGAATCCCACCATGCTTTAGACTTCTAACTTTGTATTAGAGATCCCGCAAGTTTACTGCCAGCATTCTTAGGCTGCGCGGCGAGCATACTATGTTTTCTTGTAGGTGATTTCACATACAATAAAACCCGATTACATCTGACTTTGAAGAAATGTGTTAAATGTGGTTTCTGATCACTCAGTCTATCTGGCCCTGGCTGAGATCTGATTCTCCCACACTACGGTTTGAGGCATCGCAATAACTGCTCTGCTAATTTTATACTGCTTTCTTTATTGTTGAAACGATAACATTTCAAAACGGGATAAAATCGAAGTTAATAGACTGCTGCTGAATGCATAATATACTGGGGGCAAGTGACTGACAACAAGGCTGAGCTAATGGTAGCTAGTAAACAATTTATTGTGCTTAGACTGCCATCCTACTGTATACTATGTTAATCTGCTCTCAGGTCTGTAACATTACTGGTAATTTGTTTTTAATAAAGTTTTTATAAAAAAGTGAACATGGCGTGTGCAAAAGTTTGAGCACCCTTTTAGTACTAAGTAGCACCACCTTTGGCTATATAACAGCTTCCCAATGTCTCCTGTACCCCAAAACATACCCATCTGTGATGGAAAAAGTAAGTAATCCAAAAGTATTCTAAAAGTAATCTGAATACGTTACTTTTTTGAGACATGTAACTGTATTCGTATCGGATTACTTTCAGAGCCGTGTAATCAGTAATCAGGCACTAATTGCATTTACAAAGTAACCCTCCCAACCCTGCTCGCAGTATACTCTACCATGATAACATAATGTGACCCATGTCACTCACTCAGCCAATATTGTGACAGAAAAAGGACCCAAACGCAGACCAGGGTATAGCAGAAAAATAACGTTTATTAATCAGTCCAAGATCAAAGCCAGTTATCAGAATCCAAAAAGGTACAAAAACAAAATCCAAAAGAGTAGTCGAGGGGCAGTCAAAAGATCAAAAACCAAACAGGCAGAAAGGGTATCTATGAATCACAAAATAACACAGGCTAACTGACAATCGGCACTGGGAAACTTGATCAACGTTCTGATGACGTGAGAGTGCAAACTAGGAACTTAAATACAAACGGGGAAGATAACACAAGAGGAATCAGGTGTGACTGGGACGGGAAAGGGGCGAAAACACAGGTGAGAACAATGAGGACCACTAATACAATAACAAGGGGAGATGAAAGACACGGACTGGAAAGCACATAGACACAATAATAACAAACGACCTGGAAAAGCAGGTAGAAACATGCACAGCTCGGAGGGGAGGAGCGCATAGGTGGAAACGTGCAGAGAATGCGAGAAGGGAGAAATGCACAGGGATAAGAGAACGAGAGGGAGAATGACAGCTGCAGATAGAAACACAAGATAATTAGTAATGAGTAAATGTTAGTAACGTACTCGAAATCCCTAACGTTAGTAGATTAGTACTATATACACGTAACTAATATGTACAGATAACAATAAAGAAAGAAAGAAGTAAACGAGATACGAAATAAGGCAGAAACCCGTATAGCCGAAATCACCCGAATAGTGCAACGACAAAGACAAAGTGGATTCTTGAATAACAAGGAACACAGACAGACGGGGGAGCTAATGTGAATAATAAACGAACACAGAGAAAATAATAAATACAAAAACAAGCAGAACACAAAAATACATAACATAACAGTACCAATAAAGCGGGGTGCTAGCTTACGACTGTCAACCTTGAGTGGAATGTCCCAGGTGGTCAACCAGATGCGTTGTCCCAAGCGTTAGCAGGGAGCCTCGGATTGTCTCTTGTCGGCAATCTCCTTCATGCGAGCACTGGGTCGGAGTAGATTACAGCGTGTCAGTTTCCAGGTGCACTGACAATGACGGATGAAAGCCTCGGCAGAGGGGACTCCCACCTCCTTCTCCTGGCTAGGGAATAAAGGCGGTTGGTGACTAAGACAACATTCAAATGGGGACATCTGGGAGGAAGAGGAAGTATGGGAATTAATGGCATATTCCACCCAGGGCAGATGTTGACTCCATGATGTAGGGTTCTGGGAACACAGGCAGCGGAGAACAGTCTCGATAATTTGATTAGCCCGCTCTGTCTGGCCGTTAGATTGGGGAAGAAAACCTAAGGATAAACTGACAGATGAACCGATGAGTGAACAAAAAGCTCTCCAAAGTCTAGCAATAAATTGAGGACCTCTGTCAGAAACAATATCAGTGGGGATACCGTGTAACCTGAAAACCAGGTCTCCAGGTCTAGGAGTTTCCTAGATGAGATGGATGCCCTACTCAGTGCCTTCCCTGAGGATGGCACTCCCATCTTACTCCTCGGTGACTTCAACCTGCCGCTGGAGACCTCTCAGGCCTCTGCATTCCTCCCCCTGCTTCAGTCCTTTGACTTCACCATGGCTGAATCCCCATCCATCCACAAGGCCAGTAACCAACTGGACCTGGTCTTCACCAGGAACTGCGCCTCACCCAACATTACGGTATCGCCTCTGCATGTGTCTGACCATTGCTTTCTGTCTTTCTCCCCCCCCCTCTGTGCCTAAACCTACTGTCCTTGTCCGTCGCAACCTCCGCTCTCTCTCCCCCGCTGCCCTGTCAGCTACTGTCCTATCTTCCCTTCCCCCTACTGATGCCTTCTCTCAGCTACCTGCTGAGGAAGCATCATCCAGCCTACTTTCCTCTCTCTCCTCCTCCTTTAACTTACTCTGTCCTCTATCCACTAAACCTGCTCGTCTCCGCCCCCCCGCCCCCTGGCTAACCGATTCCATTCGGGCTAACCGACTGAAACTGCGAGCGGCAGAAAGGAAATGGAGAAAATCCAAATCCCCTGTAGCTCTGTCTGATTTCCACACACACATGGCTTCCTTCTCCTCTAACCTCTCCTCTGCTAAGTCTGCATTTTTCCTTTCTAAGATTCAATCTTCTGTTTCCAACCCACGTAAACTCTATTCTACGTTTCCTCTCTCCCCACCTCCTCCTCCCCCACCCCCTCCTCTCTAACCGCCGATGACTTCTCATCCTTCTTTCACGAGAAGGTCGATGTCATTCGCAACTCCTTCCCCCCAACCTCTCCCTCACCCATCTCGCTACCTAAACCTCCCACCCCTCTGTCCTCCTTCTCGCCCCTTCCTGACTCAGACATCCTTCAACTTGTTTGATTTGATTTAGCTCCGTCCTCCTCCTCCTCGACCTGTCGGCGGCATTTGACACCGTGGACCACCGGATCCTGCTCTCATCTCTTGTCGAGATGGGAATCTCTGGATCTGCGTTGACATGGTTTGAGTCCTACCTGGCTGACCGGTCCTACCAGGTGGCCTGGAGAGGATCCCTCTCCTCTCCCCACACCCTCTCTACTGGAGTCCCGCAGGGCTCGGTGCTAGGCCCCGTCCTATTCTCTCTGTACACCAAGTCACTTGGCTCTGTTATTTCTGCTCATGGTTTTTCCTATCACTGTTATGCTGATGACACTCAACTCTTTCTCTCCTTCTCTCCATCTGATACCCAGGTCCCGGCACGGATCTCTGCATGCCTGGCTGACATCTCCGCATGGATGTCCACCCACCACCTGAAGCTGAACCTGGGGAAGACAGAGCTGCTCTTCTTCCCTGCAAAGGGCTCCCCCAGCTGTGCTTCTCGAGCCATATTGCAGCGATCACTCGGACCTGCCGTTTCTCCCTCCACAACATCCGGAGGATCCGACCGTTCCTCACCCAAGAGGCCACTCAACTCCTGGTCCAGGCCCTGGTGATCTCACGTCTGGACTACTGCAATTCCTTGCTGGCAGGCCTTCCGGCATGTGCCATTAAGCCACTGAAACTAGTCCAGAACGGTGCCGCTCGCCTGGTGTTCAACCAGCCGAAGTTCACCCACGTCACCCCTTTACTCTCCTCTCTGCACTGGCTCCCCATCGCAGCACACATCAGATTCAAGTCACTGGTGCTTGCTTTTCAAGCGGCCAGAGGAACTGCTCCCCCATACCCTCCAGTCACTCATCACTCCCTACACCCCGCCCAGACCCCTCCGCTCCACCTCCTCTGGCAAACTGACTGCCCCATCCCTCCGGGCGCCTGGCAGCCGCTCCTCGCGGTCTCGCCTCTTCTCTGTCCTGGTCCCTCGCTGGTGGAACGACCTCCCGCAATCGGTCAGGACTGCGGAATCACTTCCAATCTTCCGCAAGAGACTCAAAACCCACCTCTTCAGACTCCACTACCACTGAACACTGTCCATCTAGTCAATCTGTCGTCACCACTTTTTACTTGTTCTACACTATAAAAAAAAAACCCACTAACCTTTTCTTTCCCAGTGTTACAGGTATGGTACGCAGACGCCTGCAATGATGTCTATTGCTGTATTACTGCACTGATCTTGTGCGCTAACTATGATTGTTCTTACCTTGTATTAATGCACATCTTGTAAGTCGCTCTGGATAAGAGCGTCTGCTAAATGCTTAAAATGTAAAATGTAAAACGTGTTGAATTAAGAGAGTGGCGGTTTCTTTAGATGAAGGGAGTTTAGGCAGAGGAATGAAGTGCACAGCTTTAGAAAAATGATCAACAATGATGAAAATAGTGATATTGCTGTTGGAGGGTGGTAAACCTGTGATAAAATCTAGGGATATGTGTGACCAAGGGCGGTGAGGGATGGGTAGGGGTTGTAACAGACCAGAGGGATGTTGATGAGGTGTTTTGTTCTGGGCGCAGACACAGCAGGCGGAGACAAACTCCTTGATGTCTTGGGACATGGATGGCCACCAAAAACGTATTTGGATTAAAGTAATAGTTCTATTGATACCAGGGTGACAGGACAGTAATGAAGAGTGGCCCCACTGCAGGACTTGGGAGGGAACAAAGAGACGGTTTGTGGGGCAGCGACTGGGACCAACCTCCCCGTCCAGGGTGGAGCGAACAGTGGATTCAATGTCAAGTTGAAGAGCGTTGATGAAGCAGTGTTGTGGTAGAATAGTGCCAGGATCAGAGGAATTGGATGTAGGGTCGAATCGGCGGGAGAGGGCGTCATGTTTGGTGTTCTTGGAACCGGGTCGATAGGAGAGAGCAAAATTGAATCGTGAGAAAAACAGGGACCAACGGGCCCGACGGGAATTGAGTCTCTTGGCTGTCTGTAAATACTACAAGTTTTTGTGATCGGTCCAAACAAGGAAAGGGACTTGTGCGCCCTCAAGCCAGTGCCTCCACTCCTCCAATGCAAGTTTAACTTAAAATGTAAAATGTAAAATGTGAACAAGTAACTCACGATTTGCCACACCGATATCCTAATTCTGCTCCGTGGAACCGAGTCGGTGGGAATAAAAGGTGCATGGGTGGATCTTGTTATCCTTGGAGGAAGGTTGTGAGAGAATGGCCCCCACTCCGATGTTGGAAGCGTCGACCTCAACGATGAACTAAGCAGTGGTATCAGGATGGATGAGGATGGGATCAGAAGTGAAGCGCTGCTTGAGGGCGTGGAAAGCTTCTTCTGCTCTGGGGTTCCAGTTAGGAGTGGGCGCTATACCTAAAAAATTTTTTTACGTTGTGCCATGAAAACAGTGACTACCAGTGTATTATGCTGCGGATGGATGAGGATGGGATCAGAAGTGAACGATATGGATTTTGCTATACCGTGATACCGTTATATATTCATAAATTCTAATTTGGCATTCATATTGTTTTGTTAAAAATTTCAATTGAGTGATAGTAGTTAGTAGCTACATCTATTTTTTATTTTAATCTAACCTCCAGGTTCCTACGAAAAAAAGAAAGTTAATATGTTGACCTATTTTTTTGAGCGGACGTTTTATGCATTTGTTGCGCGCATGTAGCAACAAACAAGCGTGCAGGCAGCTTCAGTTAGCAGGCAGACTATGTACTAATATTTATAGCCTATTACAAGTGCAAAAGTGAAGAATCGAAAATGAGCGAACACGCAGAAAGTGATGTTGCTCAAGAGCAGGATGATGACGAATTAGTTAAAAAGAAAGGGGGCTCCTCTGTCGTTTGGAACTGGTTTGGGTTCAAAATCTCCGACCTCGACCAACAAACAATACTATGCAAGTTGTGTCGCCGTGTTGTTTTAGCCAAAGGTGGAAACACCAGCAACCTGTTTACCCACCTGAAAACCATGCATTTCCGTGAATATGAGGAATGTACCCGAATGCGTGAAACAGTTAGTCCAGGAGCTCGCCCGAAGACAAGCCAGACTCCCACTCAGCAATCAATCAAGTCATCATTCGCTGCCGGTACTCGCTATAACTCTTTCTGGTTATATAAGGTTAAAATACATATTTTGCCTTAACTAATGTCATTTAACTAAGAAGGGCTATTAAAATGTGATTCAGATTTTTTTTCTCATATATCGTGATATCATATCGATATCGTCTGGACAGTGGAAAATATCGTGATATGAATTTTAGCTCATATCGCCCACCCCTAGTTCCAGTCAAAGCGGACTTTGACCGATGTGAAGGCTGTGAGGGGTGCTGCCAGGGTGCTGTAATTGCGGATGAATCTCCTATAGAAATGAGCAAATCCCCAAAACCGCTGTAACTCCTTACGACTCTCCGGCCGGGGCCAGTTCAGAACGGCCTTGATCTTCTGAAGGTCCATCTGGAGGCTCCCGGCCGAGATGATATAGTCCAGGAAGGTGGTGGTCTGGCAATGGAATTCGCACTTCTTAACGAAAAGTCTATTCTCCAGAAGACGCTGGAGAACTTTGCGGACGTGAATGATGTGTTCACCTTGGGTCTCTGAAAAAATGAGAAGGTCGTCCAGGTAAACAAAAACAAACTGATTAATAAAGTCTCTTAACACGTCATTCACCAGGGCTTGGAAAACTGCCAGAGCGTTAGTCGAACCGTACTCCCAGTGGCCAGTCGGGGTATTGAAGGCGGTCTTCCACTCGTCTCCCTCACGAATGCGAACCAGGTGGTAAGCGTTGCGCAGGTCTAACTTCATGAAGACAGTGCCCCCTTGCAGTTGTTCAAAGGCTGATGTCATGAAGGGGAGAGGGTAACGATTCTTGATGGTGATGTCGTTGAGTGCCTGGTAGTCAATGCAAGGGCGTAGAAAACCATCCTTCTTGCCCACAAAGAAGAAACCAGCTCCAGCGGGTGAAGAGGAAGGGCGAATGATGCCAGCAGCCAGTATCTGTCTCGGGACGGGACAGGGAAAACAGGCGCCCCCTGGGAAGGGTAGTACTGGGCAGGAGGTTGATCATGCAAATATATGGACGATGAGGAGGCATGCAGGTAGCTTGGGATTTGCAGAAGATCTCCTTGAGGTCCAGGTACTCGGACAGAACGACAGACAGGTCAGGGGGTTTCTCGGAAGACGGGACTCGGGACAGAAGAGTGGGCTTGACACAGGCAATGAGACAAACAGTGTGGGCTCCAACCCACAATCCTGTGACTGCTCCACTCCAAGGAGGGGTTATGTTGAACTAGCCAGGGATGACCAAGAACAATGGGAGCGTGAGGAGAATCAATAATGTGCAACCTTATCTTCTCCTGATGGTTGCCGGAGATGCGCAAAGTCAAAGGAGAACTGGCATGGGTAATGTGGGCAAGTCTTTGACTGTTGAGCGAGTTGGCCACTTGAAAGATTGGAAACAGGAACACCCCACTTAGCAGCCACACCAGCATCCAGAAAACTCCCCAGCGCCCGAGTCAATGAGGGCGGTAGTCTCACGGCAGGCAGGCAGGTGCATTGTTTAGAGGAGGATTCAATCTGGATCACGCCCACTAGTGCTCCTATACTCACTAGTGGGCGTTGGCTTTTAACCGGGCAGTTGGAAACGAAATGACCCGGTTGACCGCAGTAGAGGCAGGACTTGGTAGCCATCCACCGATCACGTTCCTCTCTGGTCAGACGAGCATGGTCCACTTGCATGGGTTCCGGTTCCAACACCTGTGCAGAGGGAATTATACGGTGAGTGACAAAGGTGGCAGAAGTCTTGGACCCCTCGGTGTCTAGCCTGCGGAAAACCCCTGGATCCCGGAAGCGTTGGCGTTCTTGCAGCCGTGAGTCGACACGGATGGCCAGGTTGACGAGGTCATCGAAGGACTCGGGTAAGTTGCGAGTCAGGAGCTCGTCTTTAAGTTGTTCGGACAAGCCATTGATGAAGGTGTCGTAGAGGGCCCCCTTATCCCATCCACTGGAGTTGGGATAAGGTCTGGAGTTCCAACGTCTGGAAGTCAATGGCGTAGTCCGAAACAGATCTTCTCCCCTGGCGCATGTGGAGCATATCTCTCGCCGCTTCATGGCCATGCTTGGAGCGATCAAAGACTCTTCATTTCCACGGCGAACAGGGTGAAGCTCTGGCAGTTGGGAAAGGACTCCTCCCAAGCAGCGGTTAACCACGTCTTGTCTCAACCGGTCAGCTGGGTGATGACGTACGCCACTCTGGACAGCTCAGTGGGAAAGGTCAGCGGCTGCAGCTGGAATATGAGCTGACACTGTGAGGAAGGAGCAACAGCCGGCAGATTCATCGGCGTACTTCTCCAGGGGAGGCAGACGGGGAGAAAATAACAAAATACAAAAACAAGCAGAACACAAAAATACATAACATAACACCGTTTACCCCTTACCTTTGTACCATTTCAGGTTATTTACTGGACTTGAACTGTTTAAATTTCAGTAAAAACTGGAAAATGGGGGTGTCCTAAAACGTTTGACCGGTAGTGTATATATATACAGTATATGGGCCATTCTACCGAATTGGTTCAAAGTGCGGTCCCACAACAAGAAAAACTATTTAACAAAACAATTAAGTATTCAGACATAGATATTTACTAAGAATATGTTATGATCTATTTAAACCATTAAGGCATTAAATGAGATAGTGATAAGCTAAATAAAGAAAAACCCATCATTTATAGGGTACTTTCTATTGGGAAGTAGCTGTCCCAAACCCTGACCCCTAAATTAAAATGTATGTAAATAACACTTAAAACATTTTTTAGATTTTGTTCAATGGTGTAATTTCAAATATCTTTATGATTAAGTTTAAACAGAAGTTGAAAGATTTAGATTTATTGTGGGTTTAATTTTTAAATTAAAAAACGATACTAAAACAATCTTGTCCCCCGTTTTCATGTCACTACCCAAATCCCATAGTTTTAGTCCATTGGCTGAGCCTGGTTTTTAGCCACACCCCTGCATTTTTGACCAGGCAGTGACACTGCCTCCCTGTCCCTCATGGCTGCATGGTAAGTAGCTAAATCCCATACTTTTGAAATAAATGTGTTCCAAAGTCTGAAAATCGGTGTGTAACTTTAAAAATTGTCACCACTGAACACATATTCTCTTCAATTAAGTAAACTTTTGGGGGTTTTATGCAAAATATTATGTTTTTATGTGTGTACACCTCTTCAAAGATGTGTATGCTAGTCATGTGCTTGCTAGCATTCTTTAGTTATGCTCAAAGTTAGCTAGAATTGTCACTACCGACCGTCACTACCGAAACCTATGGTAGAGTTTCGGTAGTGACAAAATGTAATGGTAAGTAGTTAAATCCCATCATTTTGAAATAGATGTGTTCCAAAGTCTGAAAATCAGTGTGTAACTTTAAGAATGGAACACGTATTCTCTTCAATAAATTAAACTTTATTGCAAAAAATAGCGGACTTTTAGATCGCTAACATGTTTAGCATAAGTCAATGGAGTTTAACATAGCGAAAATTAGCATCGCGGCTAGCGGAATCTATTTGTTACAGACCTTTTGAGGATACATTAGTTAGCGTTCAGAAGCCTGACAGCAACAGCATAATATCAATGTTATTTGTCAATATTTACTTCTTCTCTTTTACTGAACCCACTTGGGTAATTATTTTCCATTGATAAGTCATTTTTGTACTTGGTAAATGGTTATGGATGAACAATTGTTATGTCTTCAAAAATAAAATTATTTTATTGACCACAAAACATTTGTGTTTGTAATATTCCCAACATAAGGCATGTTATGAGTTCAGATTAAGCAATAAGGTTGAGGGAATATGATACAACCTTGCAAACAGAATACTGTGGTCACTACCGAAACAGTGCAGTCACTACCGAAACACTGGGTGTTTTGTAAAAAATAAAGTATATTGAGTTATAAACTAAAATGTTATGATACTGATTGGTTAAATGTATGTTCAATTTCATCAATCATTAACTGAAATCAATATGATCAGTGTTATGCATTTTACAGAGAAAGATTGCATTTAGATTTTGATGAATTGTATAAATTGAACTTTGAAATTTGGTAAAAATGTCATTTCTATTGATTTAATTGTGAAAACCTTCAAGAAAAAATTGTAAAAATACTCTTTAGAGAAAGTAAGGAAACACAATCTTAACAGGTTAATATAATACTTTTTTACTATAGTGTATTACTATGTTTCGGTAGTGACAATTTTTGGGAGAGGAAAAACATTCCAAAAGTCTGAAAATACAATATAAAATTGACGGTACTTTTACTAGATATATGTACTTTAGATATGGTACAATATATATACGGACAAAGTTTTGGGAATAAAACATACAAAATTTCAAAATATTTCCAACCTGACTTTGAACCAATTCGGTAGAATGGCCCATATATATATATATATATATATATACATATATATATATATACAGTGCATCCAGGAAGTATTCAGACCCCTTCACCTTTTCCACATTTTGTTATGTTACAGCCTTATTCTAATATGGATTAAAGTCATTTTTTTCCTCATCACAGGTAATTTCCTACACACATTACCCCATAATGACAAAGCAAAAACAGGTTTTTAGAAATATCACATTTACATAAGTATTCAGATCCTTTGCTATGACACTCGAAATTGAGCTCCGATGTGTCCTGTTCCCTTTGATCATCCTTGAGATGCCTCTAGAACTTGATTAAAGTCCACCTGTGGCAAATTCAATTGATTGTACATGCTTTAGAAAGGCACACACCTGTCTATATAAGGCCCCACAGCTCACAGTGCATTTCAGAGCAAAAACTAAGCCATGAAGTCCTAGGAACTCTCCATAGACCTCCAAGATAGAATTGTGTTGAGGCATAGATCTGGGGAAGGGTACATTGAAAGTCCCCAGGAGCACAGTGGGCTCCATTGTGAAATGGAATAACTTTGGAACCACCACGACTCTTCTTAGAGCCGTCCATCCAGCCAAACTCAGTAACCGGGCAAGAAGGGTCTTAGTCAGGGAGGTGACCAAGAACCCAATGGCCACTCTAAGAGAGCTTCAGAGTTCCTCTGCAGCGATGGGAGAACCTGGCAGAAGGACAACCATCTCTGCAGCACTCCATCAATCAGGCCTTTATGGTAGCGCTTGGCATTCAGGCCAAAAAGTTCATCAGACCAGAGTCTGATTTGTGTCTCATCAGACCAGATAATCTTTTTCCTGATGCTCTTAGAGTCCTTTAAGTGCCATTTGGCAAACTCCAGGTGGGCTTTCATATGCCTTTTACTCAGGAGTGGCTTCCATCTAGCCACTACCGTAAAGGCCTGATTTTTTTATTTTTTCATTGCATTGCATTATATTGTCCAGTGTTAAAATGGAAACAATTTTTCCCCAAAAACCCCCATGGTTTTATGAACGAGTTTGAATTACTTTGAATTCATATCTGCCCATGCCAGGACTTCACACCTTGAGCTTGCCAAGCCTTCAGCAACTGACCTCAGGCTGGGCCTGGCCATTGGTCTTATTCACCTTATTCACCAGCTCAGGTGGAGATGTGGACAGAGCCTGGCAGCGTGTTCTGTATGCAAGAGCGCCAGTGCACTTTCACACACCATCCCACCAAATGCAAGGTCTACTCTGGAAAACCATGCCCACTTTTCTCCAGCAGACCAACTATCTTGCCCGGCGTTACTGCCAAGAAGCCATCTAGCAGATAAGCAGTAACCTGAACCGAATGGCTGAGCTGGTCCTGACCCGGGACGAGTGACCAATGCCGCCCAGGACTGGTCCCTGAACACTGACTTTACCCCTGTTATTCCTCCACCTCACTGCACTGGGAATGGCAGACACTGTCCCATCCTTACGGGGTGGGGGCTCTTGAAAACAATGTTCCCCAAGATCCATCCACACGGTCAAGGCCAATGTGGCTGTGTGCTCCTGATCATCTGTGACTGAGAACGCTCCTACGGGGGGTAACTGTAACAACCAAGGCCTTAAATCCACAATGTAACTGTACAATCCACTGTAAAGATTTTGTCAATTAAAACCTTCTTGTGAACTCATTGCCAATCACCACAGTATCCTTTTGTGTATATAGGAGAATGATTTATTATAAAAAAGGCTGTACATAAATTTCATTTGAACATATTATATATATACAAATAGTGGGTGGAAGAGTTCTGGATTTTCACCCCAAAAGATTTTAGGTATAACATTGTTCAGCGTTTAATATACCGAAGCATACAGACAGAAGAATCAAGGCATTGGCTGCAATATCCTGAAACGCACATTAGTGATCACTGTAAGCATGGTCTGTACTGAGCGAATGGATCTTTCCAGAAGAGGAAAAACTGAAGAATTACTTCCTTTGAAAGCAGGTTTAGTGGAAAGGAGATTCAACTTCAACAGCTTATAATGTAGAAAACATCTAAAACAAACAGCAAGATGGCATGAATTGTAATAAATTGAACAGCAGGTACAAAAGAATTGTGATTGCAAATTGATAACGAATAAAGATGATTTATGGACCTGAGTTCCGAACCTAGACCAAGTTATTAAACAAAATTCTAAAGCTAAATATATATTATAATTTTTTTGGCATTTTAAGATAAACCAATACTTTGACAGGAAGACGACTCCTTGTTTTCCCTCTCTCAGGAAGAGAAATATGTTGCATTGGTTTCATTACCATTTTGTATGTAATATGTATTCATATGGCAGTGTTTTCACATGGCAGAAGAGATCAAACTATATTTCTTTAGAGGTTTGGACCAAACAGAGCAGCTTGGGCCACACCTACAATAGCATATTTGATCTAGAGCTCTTCAACACGAAGACACATAACATCCCATCAAGTGAACTTATTTAGAAATATGTCCTTTTCCACAGAAATTTAATGACTCGAGGTTTTGCATTTGTCACTATAAATTCATGGTTATTTAAACTATTTCAACACCAGAATCAAGCCAAGGCAAGAGCAAGATTTCCAGACTTCAAATGAGAACCGACCAACAAAAACAGCCTTGATTTACATATATAACCAGCTGTAAAAATTCATAATGTCAATTTAATGATATCAAATATTTAAATACAAATTAGAGCATTTAAGAAAAAAAGAAAAAACAAAAATCCACAAATGCTTCAGACATTTCATTCAAAAAACTCATTTTGATTGCTCACTGTAATTACAAATAAACTGGAAGTATAATGGAATTAAAATTATAGGTTACAAATACATTTCTTTTTTTGTGTGCATGCTTCACGGCAAGATTTAAGTACATTTCAGGAATGACGAGCAGCCTGAAAAACATACTGTACGAAAAGAATGATCTGCACACTGACAAGCAGTTAAGTTTGCATTCAGCATCCAAAATGCATTCATTAATTGGTCTAGTGTCTTCCTAGTGAGAAAGGGAGAAAAAAAGGTCACAATTTAAAACATGATCCCTACGTTAATTTGTGGCATCGACTGCTCAGGACACTGTGATTGACATTAACAGTAACACTACGGACAACCTAGTGGCAGCCGTCCACATTATATACAATAAAGTCATAGGACAACTGTCAGAAATGACCATGTTATCAACCAAGTCATTGGATTTCATCAAAGTAATACCTTATATCCCACAATCCTCCCACCAAGAAAAAAAAAGTACATTTATTTTATTTTATTTGTAATTCAGTAAGGAACAAACATTCTGTCATGTCCTAATGCACTTAACTATGCTTTTGTAGACCAGATAAATGTTTTATTTGCTTTATAATGGTCTCGGTATGACTGAATGAGAGTGAGTGTTCAGTCGGCGTAGTGCATGATGGACTCCACGTAGTTTCCAGGGAAGAGGCCGGTGACCCCATTGCTGACTCCCTCATACCAGCCGTCATCGTTCTTCTTGATGATGTAGATGATCGCCCCCTCCATAAAGGACAGCTCGTCTTCCTTGTCCTTGGCATAGTCATATATGGCAACCACTGGAGGAGGAGGACGACGATTAATGGTGGATGCCATTGATTGATTGCCATTGATTGGTGGATGCCAAAATGCCCCAAAACGCCCCAAAACGCCCACTGTTGCTGTTACTGTTTCTACACAATAGGGAGATTTAGTCGATTGCCTATCCGATTCATTATTTCATTGCAAATATTTTTGAGAAGGGTGAATTGGAGGGATTGAAGGCCAGTTCATATGAGCTGCAGAAGCAGCTTGTTCACATGCAGAATTGACAGGCTTCTGCTTCATTTCCATTCATGTGAGCTTAAATGCACACCAGCTGCAGCTTAGGGTCTGGGACTCAGGAGAGAACCTAACACCTCACAAGACTGTCCCAAAATTATTATGCTGGGTACCTTCAAATATGGAGCTTTAATCCATACTCTAATCGTAATTTCATAGTGTTTTTCCACATTTTCTGCTTGAATTTTCTGAATTACATTCTTTTTTTTTTTCTTTTATAAATTTGTTTCAGATTTTATCCCATTTTCTCCCAATTTGGTAGCCAATTAGACCCGCTTATTTTTACGCCAATCCCCCTAGTAATGGGAGTTCGCTGCCGTAGTCCTGCGACCGTAGTGACGGCGAAGTGACGCCTCTTCCGAGACGTCACTCGCCAAGCCGGCCGACCGAACCCCGGTACTTACAGGGCCACTATACGCAAAACTGAAGTATAATGGAATTAAAATTATAGGTTACAAATACATTTCTTTTTTTGTGTGCATGCTTCACGGCAAGATTTAAGTACATTTCAGGAATGACGAGCAGCCTGAAAAACATACTGTACGAAAAGAATGATCTGCACACTGACAAGCAGTTAAGTTTGCATTCAGCATCCAAAATGCATTCATTAATTGGTCTAGTGCAGGGGTCGGCAACCCATAACACTCAAAGAGCCATTTGGACCCGGTTTCCACGGAAAAGAAAACACTGGGAGCCGCACCATTTTCTGTCGACGGGGTGCAAATGAATCGGTCGCAGCGAAAAAAGCTGCGACCAGTTCATTTATTTCGCGGACCGGGGGTGCAACGCGAAAATAATTCTTGCGCCCCTCGGATTTTCTGTCAACGGGGGTGCTACGCCCAAAAAATGCGCCCAATTTTGCGCCCGATTCAATTGGATACTTATTATTTATTTTCCCAAGCCACGCGGAGCCACAACATAAGGCTGAAAGAGCCGCATGCGGCTCAGGAGCCGCAGGTTGCCGACCCCTGGTCTAGTGTCTTCCTAGTGAGAAAGGGAGAAAAAAAGGTCACAATTTAAAACATGATCCCTACGTTAATTTGTGGCATCGACTGCTCAGGACACTGTGATTGACATTAACAGTAACACTACGGACAACCTAGTGGCAGCCGTCCACATTATATACAATAAAGTCATAGGACAACTGTCAGAAATGACCATGTTATCAACCAAGTCATTGGATTTCATCAAAGTAATACCTTATATCCCACAATCCTCCCACCAAGAAAAAAAAAAAAGTACATTTATTTTATTTTATTTGTAATTCAGTAAGGAACAAACATTCTGTCATGTCCTAATGCACTTAACTATGCTTTTTGTAGACCAGATAAATGTTTTATTTGCTTTATAATGGTCTCGGTATGACTGAATGAGAGTGGAGTGTTCAGTCGGCGTAGTGCATGATGGACTCCACGTAGTTTCCAGGGAAGAGGCCGGTGACCCCATTGCTGACTCCCTCATACCAGCCGTCATCGTTCTTCTTGATGATGTAGATGATCGCCCCCTCCATAAAGGACAGCTCGTCTTCCTTGTCCTTGGCATAGTCATATATGGCAACCACTGGAGGAGGAGGACGACGATTAATGGTGGATGCCATTGATTGATTGCCATTGATTGGTGGATGCCAAAATGCCCCAAAAACGCCCCCAAAACGCCCACTGTTGCTGTTACTGTTTCTACACAATAGGGAGATTTAGTCGATTGCCTATCCGATTCATTATTTCATTGCAAATATTTTTGAGAAGGGTGAATTGGAGGGATTGAAGGCCAGTTCATATGAGCTGCAGAAGCAGCTTGTTCACATGCAGAATTGACAGGCTTCTGCTTCATTTCCATTCATGTGAGCTTAAATGCACACCAGCTGCAGCTTAGGGTCTGGGACTCAGGAGAGAACCTAACACCTCACAAGACTGTCCCAAAATGATTATGCTGGGTACCTTCAAATATGGAGCTTTAATCCACACTCTAATCGTAATTTCATAGTGTTTTTCCACATTTTCTGCTTGAATTTTCTGAATTACATTCTACTTTAGGAATTTTGCTCTTGGCTGGTTAAATAAACGATAGCTTAAATGAAACACAAGGTTGTGTAATAAGCAAACAAAATATAAGTATAAGAAGTATAATCAAAACTGAAGTGCTTCATTGTGAATTGTGAGTGCTGCCCTTTAATGAAGTTATTCACAGCGCTGAGCTTCAGCACCCAAGACCATATGCTTAAGATAAAACACATTCACACCTTTCTCCATGTAGGTCTTGGGGGCCCAGTGCGGGTCTCCGTCTGCGTACGGGTCGCTGTAGTGCACCACGGCTGCCTCCTCGTCCTCGTAGTCCACCGGGGCCGGGGGGGGCGGAGGCGGAGAGTCATCTAACATTGGGACATCATCAGGGGGAGGCGGGGAAGGGGGGGTGGGGGTGTCGGCAACTGGAACGGTGCGGAAAGAAACACAAGGTCAGAGTCGGGGCCTGCTCTGCCCCTGGGGGAGGGGCAGATCGATGGACATGGTGGGACACATGCATGCCAGCCGTTTGGACATGAGCCATGCAGTCATGGCAAAGCTGCTTAGGTTAGTTTCACCTGGAGGCCTGGGAACGGCACACAACATTGTGTTACCCGCCGGTTCAAAAAAGATGACCAAAAAGGATGGCTCATTTACCACAAACAGGAAGTGAAAAATGAGAAGCATCCTTTTAATCAAATGAGCAGTCCACATCGCAGCGATCACTCAGACCTGCCGATTCTCCTCCACAACATCCGGAGGATCCAACCATTCCTCACCCAAGAGGCCACACAACTCCTGGTCCAGGCCCTGGTGATCTCGCGTCTGGACTACTGCAATTCCTTCCTGGCAGGCCTACCGGCCTGTGCCATAAAGCCATTGCAACTAGTCCAGAATGCTGCCGCACGTCACCCCTCTACTCTCCTCTCTGCACTGGCTCCCCATCGCAGCACGCATCAGATTCAAATCACTGGTGCTTGCCTTTCAGGCGGCTAGAGGAACTGCTCCCCATACCTCCAGACACTCATCACACCCTACACCTCAGCCAGACCCCTCCGCTCAGCCTCCTCTGGCAAACTGACTGCCCCATCCCTCCAGGCGCCCGGCAGCCGCTCCTAAAACCTAACTAACTGTTTCCTTCCCAGGGTTACAGGTATGGTATGCAGCTGCCTACAACGATGTCTATCGCTGTATTACTGCACTGATCTGGTGCGCAAACTATGATTGTTCCTACCATGCATTAATGGACATCTTGTAAGTCGCTCTGGATAAGAGCGTCTGCTAAATGCTTAAAATGTAAATGTAAATGTAGCAGTTTGGCAATTGAAAGGTGGAGAAGGGTATAAAATCCCAATCACAGTGCTGTGACTATACCAGCAGGGGGCAGCAGAGGGCATCTCCACTCCGTACCTCAGAGATACAACCACTTCAAAGCCACACACATCCCTTTCTCTCCTAAACAAAAAGCAGTCTTATTTTTATACATTTGTTTTGATCTTTTATTACTCTCTTGCTATTAGGAAATGTTTTAATTAGGTAAGACATATCACAAACACATTACAGCTCCAAAATGTGTCACAGCTCCAAAGTTTCCTTTACTTAGATCAATAATAGCCATATTATTCAGTTCAGTTAAATTTACCTCATGCGTAATTACCTGTGTTCCCAGCTGGTGGCAGTCCACAGCATACTGCTCAGTTAATTCTCTCAATGAATTAGTGTGCATGCAGAGTCCTTCCGGAGATCAGGTTGAAATACATTTGAAAACATGAAGCCGTTTATAGGAACAATGGACAGAAGTACTGATGACAGGACAGAATTTCAGGAATGTACATTTGTGGGGAGACTCAGTGTTCATACGCAATATTGCTAGGGTGACCAGATTCGAACACCTGGCCACGCTAAATATTGCCATTGTATTTTGTTTTAGGTATGAAACCCTGGACATCTTATGGCCAAGAGAAATCCTGTGTGTGAGTGAATGATGGGGGCAGCAGGGTAAACCCCCCAGTTAGCACAGACGGAAGCCTGCGCTCTTTCTGGACTCTGCTTTTGCAGTCTCTACGCCACACGATTCCAGAAACACCACAGAAAAAGTCATCTGCAGAGGGGCTATGAATTGAGATGAGTCGGGTTAAGGGAACGCACAGTGCTCGTCCACGCCTTGGGAACCCACAGCGCTGACGTTTCAGGGCGGCCAGCTTTTCAAAAAAATCTTTGTCCAATGTGTGCAAAAAACGTCCTCGTGCAACGTCACTATCAAAGGTGTTAGAGAAGACTGCTAAGAAGAAAACACACGCACGCACACACAGAAGAGGAGATGCAAGAAATATTTGTAAGGGCTGAGACAGACAGGCAGACAGGAGCACGACATGCGGAGTGTGTGAGACATGCTACTCTCAGAGGCAGCTAGGTGGCGCTGCTGTGCACTTACTGTTCTCCTGCACCCTGGCCACAAAGCCTGTGAGGGGTATCTGTGGAGTCAGCTGGGGCATGGGGGGAGGAGGGGGGGCAATAGACACTGGGTGGCCACAAAAGAAAAGAAAAGGAAATAAAGAGGGCAGGTGGAGGAGGAGCAGTGGAGAACAGGAGACAAACAGAGGCAGACGTCAGTCATGGTGAAACAAAAAGGGCGAGCGTGAGAGACACAGTGAAGCCCCTCCTCCTGACCGCAACACGCAAAAGGCTGGGTGGGGGTGGGGCATCACAGGTGTTTGTGCAAGCAAGGTTTTAGAATAAAGTAGTGGTAGGATAAAATAGTAAATAAAGTCAGCAAATAAAGTTTGCTGCCAAAAAATTATGGTATGAAGTTACCCCAGGCAAATGCTTGAATTTGTTTGAGTTAATTGTAAGAACCTCCTCTAACGTTTTCTGTATAAAAAAAAAAATCCACACTCAATTAATTATCAATTATCATTGACTCAATATAATTATTTTTAAATAAACATGAAGCTACAGACTCAAATGTTTCATCATGCTGTGTTCTTCAGTGATATGACGTTCTTCTGCTGGTATCCCAAACTCAGAGGTCACCACAGGTGTATAGGTTCATTAGTGAGGAGCTGCATCGGTGCCTCTATTTTCAGAAAGGATATAAAGTAATATTGAGTTCCTTACTCTTGGCTGGCAATCGAAAAATAAGTACATATTTTTAATAAATGTGGATTACAGTTTTTGCCTGAGAAAATGCCCCATTCACAAGCATTACATTGTCTATCAAACTGGCTCAAGACAGTGATATCATGCTTACCACCCTGATCTGTGAATGGCAGAGGATGGCTCAAATTTAGAATATCAACCAGCCAGAACCACCAAGTTAACAGTCCACACCCTTGAAGTATATCATATTTCATAATTCTGTAGTTATACTCGTATTTGTTTTCCAAAAGATTGAAGAAACCCTTTTTCAGGGTACTTGAGGAGGGTGTCAGCCCTTGGTGGCAAAACTGTACTCAGACATTTTTAAAGGAGGATTATGGCTGAAAGATTTGTGCCTGGATTGTCGTTCCCCTTTGACCCAGTAGGGAATTGACAGAGCCAATCGACTGGGTGGATGAAGGGGAGAAATACCTACATACCAACAGCAGGGGGCGCTGTGTACACCAGCCAGCCCTGACAAGTCCCAGTACCACTAAGCAAGACTTCAGCTGAGCCGGCTAAGTGTGACTGCTAAAGCAGATGTGTGGCCACCAATCACGGCTAAACATCCAACACTTCCTGCTCTGGACGGCCAGCAACCTCCTGGCTATGTGCATGCCCTTTCATTTTAAAGTGGCATTCTGAACACGGTGCAAGTCCCAGTCGTAAAAACATTTTCTCATATTTATATAAAGCAGTCCAGAAATCCATATAAATATAGTACTGTACTATATTATCGTTGGTGAAATGCGTCAAGGAACACAGGAAAAACGACATTGAGTCTCATTCGTTTCAGCGACAGAGCTGATTGGCACTTGCTCAAGCAGCATGCAATGGAAGCAGGATTATACCCAACTGTTAGTGACTATTTCAGGGGTCTTTCAATAGAAAGCTTTCTTTTTTTAACTGCTCAGAGAAACTGACACACTGTACTGTATTTATGAACAGCAAATCTCTCAGATCACAGACTCAAACTCCCTCTTTTCTAACGGGTATTTCTTGAGATTTATAAATTCACTAGACAAACATTGTCTAATGAATCCCTATTCTAATGCCTATTAACATTGGACAGCAAGATCTCATGCTAACATGATGCAGCGTAAGGCGTGACCCTGCAACGCACCTCACCCGTGACTTGTTTTAATCACAAATCGCAGCTCTCAGTAACAGCTCAATGATTTGCATTGTTTCAGGAAAATGCAAACACAGGCCTGCGCTATATGTCTCAAAAGATGGATATGTTAAAGCGGTCACAACCAAAAGTAACAGTTGGCTTAATATTTGCATCCCCTGCAAGTGCTGGGTACCTCCAGACAGACAGCAGTCAGCAGTGATGGCTGCCTTATCCGATTGGCTGGATAAAATCTGTGTATTTAATTCCCTGATATTGATTGGCTGGATTGAATCTTCCTGGAAATCCAAGGATGTCCTGAATTTATAGGAAAGACAGCAGAAAAGGCTCTCCAAAGAATAAAAAACCCACTTTAGCCTGCACTTTAGCTGTGAAAAGAATTCAATAGCGCTTGGATGCAAGGCCTAGTGCCCTTAAAACAGACGGGGGAGGTGAGTCTCACACTTTAACGCCTGCGGTCTCTGACAGGTCACATGTGGAGTGTGTGTGTGAGGGGACGCGAGAATGCGTGCGAGAGAAAGATCCTTTTTATCTGAAATGAAAGAAAGATGCCTTTCTTTGTGTGACAGGTGTCTCTATAGTCAAACAACAGCACAAAGAGCATGTACAACATATGAGGGGCAATGCTGCACTCACACTGTATGTACATGGAGGACCTTTCTCCCTGGGGCAGGAGGCGGCATTGGGAGGAGCCGTAGAGTGGGAGGAGCCGTCAACGGGCCCCAGGTGTGACAGAGTGAGGGACATACGGACGAAGGGAGTCTTACTTGAGTTCTGGGGGTACACCGGGGGGCCGCCGTTAATGTGCGGCTGCTGAACTGAGAAGTGGGACGTGACGGAGGGGGCGCGCCTGTAAGTCCCCGTGGCCGACACCATGGAGACGGAGGAGGTGGTGGAATTGTGCCGGGAGATCTGCCGGGACAGTGTGCCAAACTGGGACATGGGGATCGGACCTGGACCCGGGCCCGGGACCACCACTGCAAGCACCAGAAACAGAGGAGGAGAGAGGGAGAGAGAGAGAGGGAGGGAGAGAGAACCCGTAGGGAAATGAGCAACACCCAGTCACAGGCAGGAAACCCAAAGCAGAACCAGGGTCGCCCATAGAGACCCGGAGGGGCCAGGCATCCTGCTCCAGGAGATGGGAGATGCAGGCAGAAACCCACCTGACCAGGAGTAGAAGCACTGGTCATGAACCCCACACCACGTTACACAGACAGCAGGATGCGGTCGCGGTCGCCAGCACGGTCAGTCACAGCCACCACTTCACTTCGCTTCCCAACATTCTCAAGCACGACCACATTCCCAACCCCAACCACATATTCTCAACCACAACCACATTCCCAATCACAACCACATTCCCAACCACAACCACAGCCATGGGTGGAGGAGAGGAGGAGAGCGTGTTTGCAGAGGGGATATCGATCCTGCCAGCAGGGGACATTAACTCATCTAGAGTTTGTGCTTGATGAGAGCACAGTGTTTTAATGTTTGTGATTCTGTGCTTGCGACAGCAGCCTTTAGAGGCCCTCTGCTCTTCTGCAATGTTCATGCCAGTCATGTGGCCCATTCGGCGTGGGGCAGATCCGCACCACAGCGGCCAGTACACCCTTCAAAGCTCACAGAAGCAAGAGAGTCAGAGGGCTTGTGTTGTAACACAGCACTATTTCCACATCTACCGTCATTGTCAAGATTTCATTTGCACTATCGTTACAAACAATTCTTCGAGCCCTTGCACAACATCCCGCAGAGCTCTCTGGAGAAATACAGAAGCTACATGTTAGAGCTGGAGGTTGTGAATCATATGCAGGTTCTAAGAATGGAGGATCGCTGGCTCAACAGAAGCAGCTTAAACACACATCCAAATACTTTGTGCACATCACAATTCTACACAGGTATTGATAATGTTTTTTATGATTTCTCCATAAGATGTGTGAGTGGAGGATGAAAGGTGATTTGTTATCGTTGCATTCTATTACAGTTATTAGCATTTCCCACATGGCCTTCACTTTTACTGCATGGCTTTCTCCTGGCTATGGGATCACACAGCTTGTTTTGATTTCATAACAATTTCGATCTTACCTGCCTCACTAAATCTAGAAATCCATCAAATCCGACAGAGACAGAGGCAGAGGCAGAGGCAGAGGCAGAGGCAGAGGCAGAGGCAGAGGCAGAGGCAGAGACAGAGGCAGAGGCAGAGGCAGAGACAGAGACAGAGACAGAGACAGAGACAGAGACAGAGACAGAGAGACAGAGAGAGAGAGAGAGAGAGAGAGAGAGAGAGAGAGAGACAGAGAGAGCCCAGTCTGATCTACCTCTGCGATGTGCCCAAGAGACAGTTGGAAGAGAGAGCTACCTGTGCTGCTCCCTGCTAACACCACATTTACACTGGGCAGAGTAAGGGAGGCTCTTTACCAATTTTAACCACTGCCCCAGCAGGACAGAACACAGAACATTCCTCTGGGGTGGTAACATGGCATACAATATAACACATATCAAACCTGTAAACACTGACAAGGAGACGAAGCATTACAAATAATGATGTTGTGAAAAGTTCAAATCCAGGAGAATCATCTCCCAAATTTTGAGAAAGTTTCAGAGTCAGGTGTCCTTCACTAGTTTCTGGTATGTCAGGCATATTTGTAGCTCCAAGCATCTAGCAATTGAAGGGATTTTTAAAAAATATATATAAATACAAATATCACGACCACAACCAGACGCCACTCGAGGATTCCATCATAGTTTCCTGTTTACAGCAGCAGATAACAGCAGCTCTAAGGAGGACCTTAAAACCATTTGAGATTTCAGAATAATGGACCTTGCTGAACTGCAATCTCAGAGGAAGAGAAAAAAACAAACAAACAGAACAAAAGCAATGGTTGAGCCTCACACAAGTTTCAGCCCAGTGCCCTGCCCCATTATAAGAGAATCCACCACACACTTCCACATCTATGTTAATGAGCTGTGAAAACAAAAGCCATTGTCTTTGTGACACAAGTACTAAAACACCATTCGTAAAATGCACGGCCTCACCTTATATACATGTCAGCAATGTGATGTAAAATGATTATTGAGGAAACGACAACAAAAAAGCAACAAAACATTTTTTTGTGAAATTTGATTTGAGTAGTGCATACTCAAACAATCACCCACATGCTTTGCCAAGCCCAGCACAACGAGACAGCCCAAACGTGACGCATGTAGATGATGTCAATATCAAGCTGATTGGAGACTGGATAGAGCCACTGAGAGAAACACAATCATACATGTATTCAAAAGGCTCACAAGATGTTGTGCAGCTAAATCACCTGGGAATTTTGTAGACTTGGGGCCCCTATTCAATCTAACTGCAAAAGGGCTTTGACCTTGAGCGCAAAATGATGGCATTCATATTTTCGGTTCTTTCGCAGTGTTGCAAGTCCAGCGGTGGCTGGAATTAAAGTGAAGTGTTGTGCAAGAAACAAAAAGAAAATGGGCTCAAACTTATTTCCATGGAAAGAACAAAGAACTGTGCTTAGACTGAATAGAGGCCATACAGCATTAAAGAGATCCTATGCCAAAGAAGTCTCTAATCAAACACACACATGCACTGGTTCTGTACTGAAAACAGACATCTCTGCATATTTTCATGTATTTTCCTTGTTCCCCTTCCGTTCAGTATGCCCACGGATCAACCCTGACAAACTGATAAAGGTATAAAACCGAGACACTGACCCCAGATCAGGTACAACCCTTCTAACTTACACAATGCTACTTTAAATAAATGCTTACTAAACAAACAGATAAATAATGTTACACAGCCAGGGCTTAGTGACCTGGAACGTGCTGCGTGTGCACGGAGAGCAGAGTGCTGAACGGGGTGGGCCAGTGAGCGCCCACACCCTGCACTCAAACATTAGAGACTTCTTCAAGGCACGGTCTGTGAGGATGACCGGAGCAGAATGACCGGAGCAAGGTGTGTGAGGATGACTGGAGCAGGGTGTGTGAGAATGACCGGAGGGAGAAGAGAGAGGAGGAGGAAGAGGAGCGCTGGAGATCCCGTCCACCTGTGAGAGGCATGATTGACATATCGTTTTGACTGACTGGAACCAGACAGACAGACAGACAGACAGACAAGCAAGAAGGGCACGCCTGGTGATGACCCCACGGGTTTGGCGTGCAGGGGGAGGGCTCACCTATCGCTGCGGCGCCCATGGGGGGGCCCTGTCCAGGGAGCGGGGGTGGAGGAGGGGGGGGTGGAGGGGCCCGGGGGAGACATGGACGGTACTGAAACAGCCGGGGCAGAAGAAGAGAGTCAGGACGCCACTGGTCCACTGTCACGCCCATCACACACACGCACACACGCACACTCTGTCAGATCACTGCCTGCTGGGGTCACTTCAGGTTTCATTAAACTTGAGAGCGCTGGCCCACCCTCCTGAAAAAAATCACACGCACGCACACACACATGCACGCACGTGTATGCACGCACACTTGCATACGCATGCACGCACACACACACATATACACACACACACACACACACACACACACACACACACACACACACACACACACACACACACACACACACACACACACACAGACACTAGCGCACACACACAATAGCACCTCTAAAGCTTCCTGCACAAGCAGCCACTAAGAGCAGAGAGAGCAGGGTTAACGCTCAGCAGCTCTCCAGCCCCTCCCCCCTACCAAAGCCTCGCAATTGGCACTTTGTTTAATTGTGCTAATTTAGTCTGTCGCCTAATTGGCAAATTTCCTCATGGCTGCCAGTACAGATGGAATCAGCTGCGCTGGTATTATGCTGATGTGCTTGGCACAATGAACGGGGCCCCGCTGTCCAACATGGGGGCCGGCAGGCCTCTCTCCCCAGAAACGACGGCCTCCGCAGGCCCGAAGGACACAATCAGAGCTGGCTTCAGAGATGCCAGACTCCGCGTAACTGAAACCTCCAAACCTGCAGTGACAATTCTGAGCACCTCACACCCTGAAACGTTAAACTGACTCACTTTCTCCACTTCTATCCCACCATACTCGTGATGATGATAGAAAATGGTCTAATTAAAAGCAGATTCTAGGCTTAGCCGGAAAAGGCATGACACCACCTTCATATGATAAGTTTGCAGTGTCATTAATAATGGGCCTGGCTGGCAGGGGAGGCGGGTGAGAGGTGGAGACGGGTGGGGGTGGCAGGGCTCACCTGGTCCCATGCTGGGAGGAGAGGGTGTCGGCACGGCGATGGGAATGCCAACACTGCTGCCGCTGTTCTCACGACTGCCGCTACCCCCACTGCTGCCGCTGCAAAGACACAAACACACAAAGGCGATCACACACCCTGCACCCACAGAGCGGCATCACACACTGAGCCACACACACAGTGACATCACACACCCTGCACCCATAGAGCGGCATCACACACTGAGCCACACACACAGTGACATCACACACCCTGCACCCAGAGCGGCATCACACACTGAGCCACACACACAGTGACATCACACACCCTGCAAGCACCCCCATACTGTGATGTCACACACCATCCCTCCCCGCCCACAATATAGTGACAGCCTGTGCCATGTGCACAAACGATGCACACATACTCTGTAACTGTGGAGCAGCACAGCGCTCTGGGCATTCAACAGGGCCACTCTTTCAGCGAGCACACTGAGATGTGTTCCGCCTGGTGCCTAGGAGAGCTTCTGTCTTTTTAACTTTCTTCCTCCCACATCTCCAAAGATCTTATCACAGGGAATCGCACTGCGAGGCGAGAAGCCAGGCATACTGACAGCAGATGCAGTCTAGAAGTTTATCGCACCGTGAAAGCCTCATTTACACTGCTCTCTCAAGCAAAGCAAAACACCTTACTGTGGGATACTCTGAGTATCAAAGCACTTCTATACAGACTGATCACTCAATCCACACACCACAGCTGAGAGAGGGAAAAACTGGGAGCCCCGTCTGTCTAAGAGGCTAATATTCAATAGCCCCGCCCTCCACCACAGACTGGCTCTAAAAAACATAAAAACCCCACTTCCAATTGCAATGGAGGTCCCACACATCAGTGTGGAGGAAATAATCAGCAAACGGGCCAATCAGACAGGCATGCAGGCGGTAGTGACGGGCCAATCAGACAGGCCTACAGGTGGGAGTGCTGCCGTTTCACCAGGACGGGTAAAAACAATCAATAACAACAGAAATCTTATGTAATATTTATGGCCATTGCAGTCGGCATTAAAACCCTTTGAACTAATGAAGCAACTTCAATCAATCATCTCGTTGGTGAAGGCTTCTCTCCCTCTCTCTTTCCTTTTCTAGCGGATGGGAGGGAGACCTTAAGTTGCAGAAGGTTCTGGGATCTTCTTTGTAGGCCATGTTATGGCATGGCCTTGACAGTTAAAGGAGGGGTTAACAGGCATGAAGATGTCTTCAGTGACGAGGTGGCAGGAATGACGTGCTGGCCGGTCACAGCTTACCCACGCCAGCCTGTTGCCATGGATCTCTTAAAGGGGAATGAGCCTGGGGAGCGAGGGGTTAACAGCGCTGGGAGGTCACAACCTCCAGCAGACCCCAGGATGCAGGATGTCCTAAAACATCTGTGATCTGCTCAGGTCAGCAGCACTGCTCTCTAATTAAAGACCTGCTCAGGTCAGCAGCACTGCTCTCTAATTAAAGACCTGCTCAGGTCAGCAGCACTGCTCTCTAATTAAAGACCTGCTCAGGTCAGCAGCACTGCTCTCTAATTAAAGACCTGCTCACCTGCTCAGACCTGCTCAGGTCAGCACTGCTCTCTAATTAAAGACCTGCTCAGGTCAGCAGCAGCACTGCTCAGGTCAGCAGTACTGCTCTCTGATTAAAGACCTGCTCAGGTCAGCAGCACTGCTCTCTAATTAAAGACCTGCTCAGGTCAGCAGCACTGCTCTCTGATTAAAGACCTGCTCAGGTCAGCAGCACTGCTCTCTAATTAAAGACCTGCTCAGGTCAGTAGCACTGCTCTCTAATTAAAGACCTGCTCAGGTCAGTAGCACTGCTCTCTAATTAAAGACCTGCTCAGGTCAGCAGCACTGCTCTCTAATTAAAGCACAGCCTCATCACTTTTATCTTCAGGCAGCAGCGTTTAGATGAACACAATGCTGGCTGTTCCACAGGGCTGGGCAAGACAGCTCCAAGCCAGTGTAAGACCCTAAGCATTGCCATCACAGAGCAGTGGTGTAGTGGTGAACTGTATTTATGCCCGTGTGCAACACTGCTTTCTGAGCAAAGAACTGTAAACCAAACTGCTTCAGCCCCCTCAGCTCTGACACTCTCACCCCTGAGTTCTGACTCTCTCACCCAGGGGTGCAAATTTGGGTGGAGGGGACCAACGTTGGCGATGGCTCTTTTAGTTACACCATACTGTCATGATGTCTAATGGCTTGTATATGAATATCAAAAAACAAAACAAACAACATTAACAGGAAAATAACAAGGTAAGGCTCAGTGCATATACTTCTAATGAGCCCTAATGTGATGTTCTTTTCTTAATGTATCTGACTTCATCCGTCTTCTGTGTGTGTGTGTGTGTGTGTGTGTGTGTGTGTGTGTGTGGAATAGCGCATTAAGTTCCCGGTTGGCGATGAGCACTCGTTAACAGTTATATTTGAGTAAAATAAGAGGTGTTTGTGGGACTGTGGGTGTGTGTGTGGACATACCTCCTCTTAACTTAAACAAAAGAGCCCAACACCATCTTTCTGACTGCCATCGGTTTAGGCACAGCAAATTTGAATACATGGAGGGTATGTCATTAAGCATAAAGGGTCTGACCAACAACATATCGAAAGATGAAAAGAATCAGAGTTTACACATTATTAGATAACCAGGTTCAAAGGTCCAAGAACACCTAATTTGCATACAAATATACATTTTTGTAACAAAATCATCGTGCAGTCTGACAGCTCTGTATATGCGCTTTAAGAAGATACCTGAACTAGCCTTCTATGTTTCTTATTGATTAAGCGACAGACATTTCATGCAGGATGTTTTAGATAATCAAGGTCAAAGGTACAAAATGTACCTAAATTGGGTTATTAAAAAACATTGAGCCAAAATTGTTTTAGTTTGATAAAGTTGTTTGTAATATTTAAGACAGTGCCTGAAACAGCCTTCTAGGTTTATTATTGATGGAGATACACGTTTCATGAAGGATGGAGATAGGCTTACCCCGCATGTATTCAAGTGAATGTGGTGTCTGAACTGATCATGGGCACAACACAAAAACTTGATTGATTTCTGGAGGAGTGCAACTATAGTAGGGTGTTGGCTTCCTTTCAAAATGCATTAATATATTAACTGAGCTAGCTAGCTAGTTAGCCAGTTATCTGTCCCAAATGCACCTGACCTTATATAGGCTAAAGACTGGGGCTAGTAACCCGATCAGTAGGCTACTGTATTATTACTCATAATATCATATATATATGCCATTTAGGAGACGCTTTTGTGACTCACAGTAATGAATGCATACATCTTTCAGTATATGTGGTCCCATATATGTGGTTTGCTTGTTTACCATCCGTTGACTCATTAATTAACACTTTAGTTCCTATTTTTTGAGAGAGGTTTTGGGAAAAATGCTTCCAGCAGACACAGAAGAAGACACACCCACTACATGCGAGTGGGGGAGGGGGGGAGCTTTGCGTTGCCACCTGGCAGTCGACCCGGCTGGGCTCCTGCAAAATAACTCAAAACAAACTAACACTAGGTAAAAACGTAATTTCAAAAAGTGGGAGGGACATGTCCCCCTGCCCCCCATAAACTGCGCCTGTACTCTCACCCCTGGGTTCTGAGTCACTTCACTTCAAGTGTTATACCCGCAAGTTTGACCTTCCTTATCTTTCTACTGTACATGTCCTGACTGTGTATTGGGCGAGGCTCTTACCTGTGAGTTCTGGGCCTCTGACTGAGGGAGGCAGTGCGCCCGGGGCTGTGCTGGCTGCCCAGGCGGGCCGGGCTGGTCATGTAGTCATTGGGCACCACAGGGGGCTTAACAGGCTCCAGGGTTTTGTAGGGTGTGTTGCGTCTGCCAAGAGCGTAAAGGTCAGGGATGCCATTTCAGCAACAGCTCCTGTACATTCTACTAATAACCACTGGCATACAAATAGGGGGGTACAACAGACAACAGATCCCACCTCCTGCATATTATACACTTATAACCACTTATAGCCACTTGCTTATAAAGCGGGGGTGCAGTTTTGTGTCCTCGCTTATGTGAACATACATTCAGGGCTTTTACCCACAATCCTCTTGAGGCATGCAGAATAACTGCCACAGAGACAATACAGCAAAGCCCTGTGACTGTGAATGCAGCAGATCCACCATCTCAAAGGCACATCTGTGTGCATTTCTCCTGCAGCTGAGCAAGAGGCCGCTGTGCTGGAACACACCCCTGGACAGCTTACCCGAGCGTGCCCCGCCCTGACATGGGCGGGCTGGGAGGCTTCTGCGTTGGCGGATTGGTCCTCGACAGCGTCCCTCCTCTGGCCGGCTGGCTATTCCCGTGCTGCAAGGCAACAGATTCCAGCCAACTCGTCAAAACCACGTCTGAGCACTGCAGTCCCAGGCACACAGAACACCACAGTGTTATGTGTCTGACGGAGTGGTCAGGCTGACTGCTGGTTTCCCAGAAATCAAACAGCTTTAAGGCCAAAAAAGAGGCTTAATGTTTTGATAAAACGATAGGTCACACCTTCTAATGTAGAAAATGTTAAAACGTGTATTCTTGTCAAGTCTCTAGCTTTTCTTCTTTCTGTGGATTATTCCGTGATTCAACTTCTTAAACAGAATAATTTCAAAGGCCTCCTTGAAGCATCAGGTGATTCAATACGTTTCTTATTGAAAGTCAAGAGGCTGACACAGTATGCTTTTCATAACAGATAATATTTAATAGATTTCATAACATTTAGACATTGTGGTGAATCCAGCATATAACAAACAAACAAACAAATGCAATTCCCAAATGGAGAAACAAAAAAGCTTGGAGAAACGTTTGCATTTTTCATGACTTTCTGTTTTGTATCATAACACAGATAAATATTAAAAGGCAGCATACAGCAGCTGTTTTTCTTCTCCAAAGCCTTTAATCTGGGAAACCCACGTATCCCCCAATAAAGAATAAAATCCTGAAATGAAACACTATGTGGACACAGAATATTAAAATGAGGATCCACTCTGAGACAGCGTGAGTAAAATAAGAACATAAGAACATAAGAATACATAATGATGAGAACGGGCCGTTCGGCCCATCTAGGCTCATCATGTCCTAATCTAAAGAGTATCTAGTACTACATCTAGCCTGGACTTGAATAGCCCAACCGTTTCTGCCTCTACTACCGGACCTGGCAAGCTGTTCCAGGCATTGACAACTCTCTGTGTAAAGAAAAACTTCCTAATATCTGTGCGGAATTTGCCTTTAACTAATTTCCACCTGTGGCCTCTTGTTCTGCTGACCCCACTTATCTAAAAAATCTTTGGTATTATACTTTGTTAATCCTTTTAGGAATTTAAAAACCTAAATCAAATCCCCCCTAAGTCTCCGTTTGCTAAGTTTAAATAGATTGAGTGCCTTAAGTCTACCATCATAACTTTTACCTTTCATACCAGGTATCAGTTTAGTTGCCCTTCTTTTTCAAGAGCTTCTATATCTTTCTTGTAGTGCGGTGCCCAGAACTGCACACAGTATTCTAAGTGGGGTCTGACAAAGGCATTATATAACATTAATATAACTCAATACTTTTTGCTATGTATCCCAGCATCAATGTTGGCTTTTTTCACTGCTGTAGCACACTGCTTTGATGCAGATAGGCTTTGATCAACTGCTTTTTTATTTTTATTTTATTTTTATGTTACATATGTTACATATCTGAATACTATGACATTATAAATCCTACTGCACTGTCCTTATTCCACACTAACAGCAGGTATGGGATATAAATGGCAGGATCAGTAGAGTAGTAATGGCAGCCTATAAATGATGGACAAGGACATTATGGGTAATGTGAGAAACAGCTCTTACCTTAGCTTTCAGCCACTTAATGTGGGTGGAAAAGGGAAAAAGAGAGAGAGAGAAAGAGAAATCACGTCACAGACACCACAATGGAGAGGTTAAGTGCCCTGAAGGACATTAAAGGAGTGGCGCATCTCCATGGCTCTAATTACCGTAAGTCTGCTTTAACTTTTACCCCAATAATTTCTGTAAAGCTGCAATTTAGGAATTAAGGCTTGAACCATTTAAATTAATTGAAATCCACCAGTCAGGTTTTTTTGTTTTGAACCTGTAGCAGCACAGGTCTTGCAAGCAGTATATCTAGGGAAGCCCTGCCATTGGAGGACCTGTACTATCCCAGCTGTCTATTGTAAGTCCACAAAATATGAATCAACTGTTCAACTAAGCAACAAAAAAAACAAAAAAAAAGTTAAAATATTTTAGTGTGTGTGCACCCGTGTTTCTGTGTCTGTGTGAATACAAAAAGGCAAAACATTTCATTCTCAATTATTCCATGTTCACATTGTTAAATAACTCATAACAAAATCAGGCATTCAGGACACAGAATGTGGCCCAGTTACCAGGAGTTACAGGCATGTCAGACTGTGGCCTCTCAAAACTGGCCCAGACAAGTTACACAGTTAAGTTTAAATGATCCAATGAGCTCACAGATGGGCAGGGCTTCATTCCCACTTCAGGAATGAAAGGCCATAAAATGCCTGACTGTGGTGTAACTAGGAAGTCCAAGTCCAAAATCTCCTCAGGATTGTGAAAGAAGCGAGGGATTAGAAGGAGGAAGCAGAGGTAAGGTGAGGAAAGGAGAAAGACAGGACTGCCCTCCCACCCTTCACATGTCCCACATTACTGCCCCAGCCACCCCACTGCACTCACCTTTCCACACAAGTCACACCGCTGTGGGAGACAGCATGCGACAGCCTCGGCCAACCACGGCTTCCACAGCCAACAAGCGGCTTAATCACCGGCCTCTCCACCCTTTCCGCTGCACTTTCATTTCAACCCACAGCGCTCTCTCCAGCCTGATTGTTCGGGTTTCTTTATTGCCTATATATATTTTTTAAACGGACGTGGAAATGAATTGACACTTTAGCAGTGTGTAAATAATGTGATGTTGCAGCTACATTTTACACACCTGAGAACGGTTTCAAAAACAGGTGCGTGGGACGAAACCACCACTGAATACCATGAAGAATGAACTGAATAAACAGAATAAACTCCCGCAAACTGTATGCAGTGTAAGATTTGACATGTGAAAGGCAGGCCTTTTAAAAAGGTCCCCAGAAGGGGGGCGCTCTCCCATTCCCATGTCGATTTTTCACTGAGCTCTCAGTCAGCACAAAAAACAGAGTTATAATCCAGAAAACGCACAAGAGCGTTTGTAAAACATCAAAAACAACATCTGGCATCTCTTCTGCATTCCTGAACTGCTGACTAGATTAAATATCAGCTGACTCTCAAAACAAATCTCATCTTCTGCGATGACACAAACAAGGCTATTCCCACTCAAGGCTGACCAACACTGGGGTCAGATGACTCACTTTACAGCGCATAGCAGGTTTCCTGTAAGTGGAATGTCAACATTTATGAGGGAATTTGAATTGTGCTATAGGAAAAAAATTCTCCCTTTCCTCTGGCTTATAGCAGCCCGCTGGATAATTCCAATTGGCCATTTGGACAGAGCTTCTGTGGTACAGGGCGATTTCCTTGCGTGCATGTGGCTGTTCATCTCTAATCAATCAGATGTGTGCTTCTGTCAAAGTGCATCTAATCTGACACCACGTTCTTCAACCTTCTGAAAACTTCCACAGATAATTGGATGCAGGACTAAGCAGTCTGTTACGAAGGTTGAGCAAATGGCCCTCACTCTGAAAATGCTTATGGCTAAAATAATAAAATGTTGGCTGTTCGTAATGTGACGCATTGAGAGGTAAATATCCACTTAGGAGTGAGGTAAATATCCACCTTGGAGTGAGGTAAATATCCACTTTGTGTTCCAACTCCTTCAGAAATGTTCTGGAGAGAGCAGGCTTCTATTGGAATGTTGCAAGCGCATTGTGGGACTGCTCCCTTGCTTTACTCTGGGCCTGCTGGGAGTCAACACCATTTCATCATTATGATAGATCTTCAAATATTTAACCAGCCTTCGTCAATCATTTCTGAATATGTTCAATATGAGGGTGACGGTGTGTGTGTGTGTGTGGGGTGGGGGGGGGTCTACAGAAATCAGCCACGACACTTATCCGATGTAAAACAAGGTGCCTTTGGTGATTTGTGGTTAAAGAAATGGAGTGTGGCAGGATGGAGGCTTTTCATCTGCATTATCACGGTGTATCATTCACCAAAATGACAACAGAAAGCAATACACTGCAACTGAATTAAATCTGCATGGCAAGGGGAATTGATCCAGTGATTAATGAGAGAAAGGCCAGCAGTGGGTGGATCGTGGCTGGACCCACAGTCTGGGCTCTGATGTCATTAGAGCCGCCATCTTGGCCCGCCTGAACAGCGTCTCCTAAGCAGGAGCATTTGTGCTGGTGGTGGTGAGGTCACTTTTTGTATGTTGACCAGAGACTGGTATATTGCTTTTAAAGTTTTATTACTTATTTACAGTACCAGTCAAAAGTTTGAGTACACCTTCCATCTGGACTACGGCTAATCGGGCACTCCTTCATTCTTCAGCAAGATAACGACCCGAAACACACCTTGTAGTTGTGCAAGAACTACCTGGTGAAGGAGGAATGTGAAGGACAACTAAAACTGATGACCTGGCCTGCCCAGTGTCCAGACCTCAATCCCATAGAAATTGTATGGGACGAACTGGACAGAAGAGTCAAAGCAAAGCAACCCACAAGTTTCTCTGGGAATTGCTGCAGGAGAGCTGGGAAGACATATCGGGTGATTTCCTGCTGAAACGTATTAACCGAATGGCCCGTGTTTGTGAGGCTGTTATCACGGCAAAGGGTGGCTATTTTGAGGAATCCAAGATTCAATTTTCAATATAATTTTCTTGAACATTTCTTTGATGTTCATTTTGTTCATTGTTACATGTGTTTTTTTGTCATTTTAAAGTATTTACAGAAACGTATATGGTGTAAAGCATTGTCAATTATGAGATAAACCTAGTTTCCAGCAGGTGTACTCAAACTTTTGACTGGTACTGTACATATTTTTAAAGTAATTTTGGGCAGAAAAATAAAAAGATGAAATTAGAGGTTAAAGATTGTAGCCAATGTATTCCACAGCAGTGATCATCTGAGTGGCACATATTAAGATTTATTTTTGAAGAGGATTTGACTGGTGGACACGGTGCCGGGGTGAAATATGAGAGGAACACTGAGCAGTGCATTAAGTAGTCTGCTTCCACTTAAGTGCTTTTTAAACATCTTGCACATTCATTTACTGTAGGCTCCCATTCTTAATGGTGTGGCAATATCCTTCAAAGACTATTATGCCCGTTAAGGGATGTGACGATTTCAGGGCTCTTTTACAGTACCCACAATCCTCAGCGTGTTTTTGTGTGGATGAGATGAGACCATCACCTTGACTCCATGGCCCACGTCGTCCAGCAGCGTGTAGTCGATGGGCTTCCGAATGTACCTCACCGGCCTCTCCATGTTGGCAGGGGCGATGATTTTATGGGTCCTCGACGTGTTCTTATTTGTCGTCAAAATTCCAATCTCCCGCCTGGCAACCTTCTCCTTGTGAATGTCCACAGTCTGGGAGAGTAAGGGACAGGAAGGGAACGGGAAAAACAGGATGTGTGAGTACAATATAGGAACAGTGGAGGGGGGGCAAGCTTTAATTCAATTACACGCTCGTCAACATAATGAAATTGTAAAGCTGCAATTTACATAACCAAATTTTTTATCCTGTTACACAAATAATGCACATCAACCAAGTCTATTACGGGGAGTGACCCTTTTTGGACATATAATTCATGCTGTGTCTGCGGTCATTCCTCTAATCGGCACTGATAAGAGCACTATCAGCAACACACGTAATAGTACAGTCTGTCACTGAGCATCTTCACATGGCATCGTGGAATAAACCCCTATACATACACCCAGAGGTCAGAGAGGACAACGTTTCCATCCGCATCAGCACGAGCCATCAAACTGACAGAACATCCACTGAAACACGACTCATGCTTGAGCAAGCCCGCGTTCAAAATGAAGTTATCTGAATGACCCAGTGCAGAGGTCTGCTTGCATGCGTTTGCTCCATCTTCATTTGCCCAGAGGGGAAAAAAGTATAAAATAATAAAATTATAAAATAATTTTGTTCTGGGACAACAGAAGATAAATTGAGAAGGAGAAATTAGCAATTTGCTGCCGAAATTGCCCTGCCATTTGATGAATGTTTCACTAGTCTCCCTTTCTCTGCTAATTACAGTCCCCTCCACTAACAGCCCCCAAAATTCCACCAGCAGCATGAATCGGCACAGGGCTTAACCCATTCAGACCTAAAATGCCTGCTAAAAACGCCTATTAAAACCTAAGAAATTATTCTACACAACCTCTTAAAACCTGAGGGTTTTCTGGAAAAAATTTCAAAAAAAAAAGCCGACACCAACGTGCACTTCATTTCCCCCACGTCTATTTCAGCGAATCACAGCGCATTTCATTAATCGCAAAATCGATGCGACCTAAACGTCACTCCAGGTCTTAATGGGTTAATTCATTAATGAATGAATGCATGAACGAGAGAACAAATGAATAAATATCGGTGTGTGGAGTGGTTCGGGGTGTGCATGTGTGCCTCAGTCTGTCCATTTGGAACGTAAGACACAATTTGTAGTCCTGAAACAGACTAGATTGATAGATCCTTAGCTGTGTATATACATTTGGAAAATATAGTCCTCACGCATTCAGCTATCCATAAGGTCTCAGCATTCAGCTATCCAATGTGAATAAGTGTGACCCAGCCTGCATGTGTCCTGGTCAGAAAGGAAATAATTTTTCTGCGTTTCTGCATAAATTTGATGTAAAATGTGATCAGACCTGGGCCTCCCGCGTGGTCTAGTGGTTTCAACGTCCGACGCTGGCCACGGCAACCGGGGTTCAATTCCCTGTCACGCCAGAGTCAGCTCTGGCCGGCAGTGCAGGGCGGCAATTGGCTGTCCCAGGAGGGAAGCCGACACAGTTCGCTGCGCACAGGAGTGGTTCTGGGGTGCCGGAATTACAGTCTACAGCACGACAAGTACTGTCTCGGAGGAGGCAGTGCTTCGCCATTTTCACTGCCGGTCAAAGGACTATGGCAGCGAACTACGAGGGAGGGAATTGAACTAAGACTAGCGGGAGTAATTGGCTACCAAATTGGGAGAAAAACGGGAGAAAATCAGAAAAATTACTTTAACAAATATATATTAAAAAATGTGATCAGATCTTCAACTAAGTCCTACAAATAGATAAAGAGAACACAGTTAAACAAATAACACACAAAACATGATACTTTTTCAATTATATATTGAACAAAATGATCCAACATAAAATGTCTTTGTCGGAAAAAGTATGTGAACCTTTGCTTTCAGTAACTGGTCTGACCCCCTTGAGCAGCAATGACTTCAACCAAACGTTTCCGGTAACTGTTGATCAGTCCCGCACATCGGCTTGGAGGAATTTTGGCCCATTCCTCCTTAGAGAACTGCTTCAGCTCAGTTATGTTGGTGGGCTTCCTGGCATGAAGTCCTCGCTTCAGGTTCTGCCATAACATTTCTATTGGATTAAGGTCTGGACTTTGACTCGGCCATTCCAAAACACAAAATTTCTTCTGCTTCAACCATTCTTTGGTAGAGTGACTTAGGGTGTTTAGGGTCGTTGTCTTGCTGCATGACCCACCTTCTGTTAAGCTTCAGTTCACGGGTGGATACCCTGACATTCTCCTGTGGAATTTAATGGTACAATACAGAATTCATAGTTCCATCAATGATGGAAAGCCGTTCTGGTCCTGAGGCAGCAAAGCAGCCACAAACCACGATACTGCCACCACCGTGTTTCACAGTTGGGATGAGGTTCTTATGTTGGAATGCAGTGTTTGGTTTTCGCCAAAATGTATTTGATTAATCCGTCCACAGAACATTCTTCCAATTGTCTTGTGGTGCATCCAGGTGATCTTTAGCAAACTTTAGACGGGCAGCAATGTTCTTTTTGGGGAGTAGTGGCTTCCTCCTTGCTATCCACCCATGCACACCATTCTTGTTCAGTGTTTTCCTGATGGTGGACTCATGAACACTGACATTAGCCAATGCAAGAGAGGCAGATCCTTAAACGTTACCCTGGGGTTCTTTGTGACCTCATTCAATATTGTACACCTTGCTCTTAGAGTGATTTTTGTTGGACGGCCACTCCTGGGGAGAGTAACATTGGTGTTGAATTTTCTCCATTTGTACACGATCTGCCTGACAGTGGATTGGGGGAGCCCAAACTCTTTCGAAATGGTTTTCTAACCTTTTCCAGCCTGACAACTCTTTTTCTGAGGCCCTCAGAAATCTCCTTTTTACATAGGGCAGGGCCACCCAAACTCACTCCTGATGGTCACACTGATTGAAACACCTGACTTTAACTACCCCCTTAATTGAAATGATAATTCTAGAGCAGGGGTCTTCAACTCCAGGCCTCGAGGTCCGCAGTGTCTGCAGGTATTTGCTCCAACCACATACTGCACCACCTGATTTCGAATAATTACTTTACCTCCTTGGTCCAGGAAGTGAGCTAATTAGTGAAATCAGGTGCGTGGTTGTTGCAAAAACCTGCAGACCCTGGGGACCTCGAGGCCTGGAGTTGAAGACCCCTGTTCAAGAGGTTCACATACTTTTTCCAACAAAGAATTTAGATGTTGTGTCATTTTACTCAGTAAATACATTTAAAAAAAGCAATTTTTTGTGTTATTTAAACGGTTTCCTTTATCTTTTAGAAGGACTTGAACATTTGATCACATTTTAGGTCAACTTTATGCAGAAATGCAGACAATTCTGACGGGTTCACACATTTTTTCTCGCCACTGTACATGCTTGGCAATTGATCATTTATATTCTCTTGACAAAGACAGAAAGATTGCAATTATGTTGGAATGCAGTAATAATCTTGGGCAGAATTAACTCCGCTAAAGCAGCGCTGCAGCTGATACAGGCAGAATTAACTCACTAAAGTGAGCAGGCCCTGCTCAAACTGCAAGTGAGGAAGGAGGGTGATTTTACCTCCTTCCTGTGTGGAGAAAAAAATGTTTCCTCACGGGACTTACAAAAGCCTTACGATGAGATCACTCAAATATGCATCCTGCTAAACTACAGAAGCCCACGTTTGTGTCTGACCTGTCCCTAACTTTTCTTTACACTTCAGAGTTCTTTCAGGAACCACTATTACATGAAGGTTTGCAGCTCATTCAGTCGCTGAGCCAATGACCAGCCTAAATTCCTGCAATTACCCAGTCTTTGCTCCAGTCCTCCTCTCGACAGAGTGAGGAACAGGCAAAGATAACTGGCACCGCCTTTCAACAACCACTTCTCTACGCTCCCACCATACCCTGCCTTCTCCTGTCCTCCCCCTCATCCCCTTCTCCACATCCCCTCCCTTTTCCTCTCCCTCTTTCACCAGAAAGGAGACTCTCTCCACACATCCCTCCCACCATTCTCCCTCAATCCTCCTCCTCTTCTTTCAATACTGACACCAAAGCAACAGGTTTATCTTAAACTCCCAAACAAACATGCTTCCTTTAAGGTGCAACATAAAACATCTCCAAACGGTCATTACCTGGAGCCTCGTCCAGCCACAGAATGGACATACGGGATTTGGCCTGATAACACCAACACTCAGCGACGGGACTAACATTTGGCCTACTCCTTAGCTGATTTAACCTCCGTTGCCTTGTGCTTTGACTGATTTACGCCTTCAACTGCTTTCAGACTACGAGGGAGTGTTACACATTCGTACAAGGTCTTCCCAAATGCCATATCAGCCCTCATCGCTGTGGCGACATCATCAGAAATACTTTATTGATCCCCGAGAGAAATTGGTTACGCTGCAGTTGCTCACATATACACAAGTGGGGAAATAAATAAGAATAGCTATGGCAACATCATCAGCTCAAATCAGTGTGCTGAAAGAGTAGATTCAGTATCTCCAAATGCTTGCAAAATAGTTCTTTTGTTTGTAAAATGGTCCTGAAACTCTCCCTCTTTGCTACGGTGAGGGCTGTCAATCGCGCCAATGTGCCCACGGTTAATAGCGTGATTATTATTTATTTATACCCGCTTCCTGTCTCCCTTAGAGCCCAGATAGTACATTGAGAGAGGACGTGCTCCCGCCCTCCATATGACAGAGAGAGAAAGAAAGTGCACAAAGCACATAGCAGGCTGCCATACACCGAGGGACATTACTCACACACGAGCCAATATTATACTGCTTGAAACTTACATTTTCATTTATTTCATATTGTTAATGGTTTGCATGTCATGCCAATAAAGCATCTCTTTGAGAGAGGGGGAGAGAGAGGGGAGGGAGAGGGAGTGAGAGGGGAGAGAGTGAGAGGGGGGAGAGAGAGAGGGGGGGGAGAGGAGAGGGAGAGGGAGAGAGAGAAGGGTAGAGAGAGGGAGAGGGAGAGAGAGAGGGGTAGAGAGAGGGAGACGGAGGAAGAGGGCAAAAGAGCCTGCAGTAAAACAGATCAGGCGAGCTGTGATGACAGAGGGTCTTCCTGGATTTACTGCTGTTTTCCTTCTCCCCTCTCTCTCTCTCTCCCCTCTCTCTCTCTCCCCCCCCTCTCTCCCTCTCCCTCTCCTCTCACCTCTGGGCTTTTCTCAGGACAGTGTAACAGGGAACATGTGAAAGTGTGTCAGAGAGCCAGAGAGCCAGAGGATGGGGCTGATCTCTCTCAGGGGCCAGATTCCGTAAGCCCTTGGAGGCTCTCCGGCAGAAAAACAAACCGTCTCCGCATAAATATAACACCACCTCTCTAAAACACATCCTCAAACAGAGTACAATGTATGTGGCAAATGTATGATGCAGTCAAGAGTTTGTCTACGGATGAAGGTGCTCAGAAGTTCACACTCTGTACTCAGCCATTGTGTTTGCTTTGGGTCAGCTTTCAACTCCAATTACCACTCCGCTGTTCCAACTATGAAAATAACTAGCAAATGACTGCTTCCAGGAAGCAGGGAATTATTTTTTTTTTTTTATTTTTTTTATGGCGAAACAGAGGATATGCAAACATGCAGAACACAAATGTGATATACAAAGGAGCGCAGCCCTCCACTCACTACCTGGACGTGTGTGTATGTGTGTGTGTGTGTGTGTGCGAAAAAGCTTACAGCTGCTGCATGAAAGAGAAAGAGAAACAAACACCAATGTTCTCCCTGGCAAGGCCCAGAGGTGTACAGTGCTCACAGCCCAATATCTTTCACCGTGCCACAACCGGGACAGTCTGTGGGTACAAGCACCTCCACCATACTCCAATGACTAGAATCAATTTGATCTTTATTTCAGAGAGGCTTTTATTTTGAACACACTGTTAATGCACTCTTATCATTGTAAATCATTATTCCTGGTGCTACTGCACTTTTATTCTTCTCTCCATCTGTTTGCTGTATGCAGGCGGTACAGCTGCACATTCGTCATGCCAATAAAGCAGAAGAACAATGAAGAGAGAGATAGACAGAGAGCGAGAGCGAGAGCGAGAGAGAGAGAGAGAGAGAGAGAGAGAGAGAGAGAGAGAGAGAGAGAGAGAGAGAGAGAGAGAGAGAGAGAGAGAGAGAGAGAGAGAGCGAGAGAGAGAGAGAGAGAGAGAGAGCGAGAGCGAGAGCGAGAGAGCGAGAGCGAGAGCGAGAGAGAGAGAGAGAGAGAGAGAGAGTAATTTATCAGTTTGACAGCACCTCTCTGGATCGGTCTGGATCAGACTATTGAACCCAGCTGAGTGTTTCTAATCACTGAGCTACAACAGCAGCATGGCAGCTCACAGCATCCATCCTCCTCAGAGCGTCTCAGAGGAGACTTATAGAGAAATCACAGCATACGGGCTAGTCACGGTCGGCTTGCCTACAAAATCCAGTGTTTACATTAGACTGGGAAAGACTTAAATATGCCAAACACTACTTCTGGACTGGAAAACATTTCTTAATTCAACAGCACATGCAGAAAACAAGATTAAGCATGTTAACATTAACATTAAGTTTAATCACGCTTAGCATAATCTAAACAGAGAGGACGCAAGATTTGATCTTTGTCATACAAACATCTGTCTCTCATTCAAAGCCAGCAAGTCTGGAAGCTCTTCAGTCACCAAATTAGGCCTGGCAGAACAACCATCATGGAAGAGAAATCCAGCAAACTCCTTTGCAATGAACAATATCACTCTTTCCCTTCAGGATGCATTTAAATTGAGAGGGAGGAGAAAAGAAGGATTTTAGGGGTCAATCGAACTGCAGTGTTCCATGGAAGAATGCTTCGGTGACTCGCCCAACAGGGCGTGGGCAGTTACAGCGATGCTCTCTTTAAAGTCCTGTCCGAGAGACCAGGATGGGTTTGGAGCCCCTGTCATGCGACTACGCTGCTCTGAAGACCTGCAAACACTGAGGGTCAAAACAGCTCCTGTCCCACGCCAGCCCTGACCTCTCCACGACAGACACAGACACAGACACAGACACAGACACAGACACAGACAGACACAGACACACACGAGCACACCCTTCAAGCTCCACAGAGAAAAATGCACTACCACCACCACCACTGTGTTCTTTAAATTGAATTAAAATATTTTTTTGTATTTAACTCTTCCTAAACAAAATGTCATGGCAAAATGTCCCTGAATTCATTGAATGAATTCGTTGAATTTATAAAGAGATTTACAGCATCAAAGAATCCAATGCACAGATATCTGCAACAATGAAAGGGATGGCACTTCATTCAAAACTGGGTACACAGCCTAGAGGAAACGTCCTCACAGAGTCTGGCATGCAGGAGTGGCAGGAGACAGTGTGTGAGAGAGCCACTACTGGAGAAAGACACTGTGTGAGAGAGTCACTACTGGAGAAAGACACTGGTAATCTCAAACACTCCAACATTAACAGTGCTGGCACAAAAACAAACAGCAAAAAAGAAAGCAAAGAAACCTGCTCGCTCCCGCCCTCAAACACTGCCACCCTGCAGCACCCACCCCACATGAAATGACCACATGAAATGACCCGCTTATGGTTGGGACTACATATTCCATATCTATACATGGATGATGTGAATATATAGTACGGTCATTACCATTTAGCCCTTCAGGACGTGCATTTATCCGGTGTGGCACATACACTCAATGGCCACTTAGGTACACCTGTACACCTGCTCGTTAATGCAATGGGGATGAACTGTCATCTAAGTTACTTTGACCGTGGAATGATTGTTGGTGCCAGACGGGGTGGTGTGAGTATCTCAGAAACTGCTGATCTCATGGGATTTTCATGCACAACAGTCTCTAGAGTTTACAGAGAATGGTGCGAAAAACAAAGTTCTGTGGACAAAAACACCTTGTAAATGAGAGAGGTCAGAGGAGAATGGCCAGACTGGTTCAAGCTGACAGGAAGGCGACAGTAACTCAAATAACCACATGTTACAACAGTGGTATGCAGAAGAGCATCTCTGAAGGCACAACACGGTGAACCTTGAAGTGGATGGACTACAGCAGCAGAAGACCACACCAGGTTCCACACCGGGTTCCACAGGAAAGTGAGGCTACAGTGGGCACAGGCTCACCAAAACTGGACAGCTGAAGATTGTAAAAATGTAAAATGGTCTGAGGAATCTCGATTTCTGCTGAGACATGCAGATGGTAGGATCAGAATTTGATGTAAACAACATGAATCCTGCTTTGTGTCAATGGCTCAGGCTGGTGATGGTGGTGTAATGGTGTGAGGAATGTTTTCTTGGCACACATTAGGCCCCTTAATACCAATTGAGCATCGTTTAAATGCCACAGCCTACCTGAGTCTTGTTGCTGACGATGTGCATCCCTTTATAGCCACAGTCTACCCATCTTCTAATGGCTACTTCCAGCAGGATAATGCACCATGTCACAAAGCACACATCATCTCAAGCTGGTTCCACGAACATGATAATGAGTTCAGTGTACTCCAATGGCCTCCACAGTCACCAGATCTCAGTCCAATAGAGCACCTTTGGGATGTGGTGGAACGGGAGATTCGCAACAAGAATGTGCAGCCGACAAATCTGCAGCAACTGCGTGATGCTATCATGTCAACATGGACCAGAATCTCTGAGGAATGTTTCCAGCACCTTGTTGAATCCATGCCACGAAGAATTCAGGCTGTTCTGGGGGCAAAGGGGGGTCCTACCCAGTACTAGAAAGGTGTACCTAATACAGTGGCCACTGAGTGCATGTGCCATGCAAATGCTGAAGCCTTCCTCAAAGTAACAAATAAATAAACAAACAAAGACCAAAAAAAAACCCAGAAAAATGTCGGAGCATTTACAAATCTTCCACTCGGGGGGAGTTTTGCAGAGATGGTTGTCCTTCTGCCAGGTTCTCCTATTGCTGCACAGGAGCTCTGAAGCTCTCTTAGAGTGGCCATTGGGTTCTTGGTCACCTCCCTGACCAAGGCCCTCTTTCCCGGTTACTGAGTTTGGCTGGACGGCCAGCTCTAAGAAGAGTCGTGGGGGTTCCAAACTTCTTCCAATTGACAATGATGGAGCCCACTGTGCTCCTGGGGACTTTCAATGCTTTAGCAATGTTTTTATACCCTTCCCCAGATCTATGCCTCAACACAATTCTGTTTTGGAGGTCTCAAATGTTTGAATAAAGCTTTGATTGAGAAAAAAATCTGTCTGTTATACGCTATAATACATTTTGCTGTTATTTATTTTCTTTTTTAAAGATTAATTGCTTAATTGTTTGTTAACATGGGCAATGATCAATCAAGGAAATTTCTTATAATTGGCATCCCTAGGCCTCCCGGGTGGTCTAGTGGTTACAAAGTTCGACGCTGGCCACTGCGGGGACTCAGGAGGTAGGAGGTAAGATTCCACCAGACAGCCCTTTTAATTTAAAAAGCTGTTTTCATTGTTAGGCCTAGAATGATGTTTCGGCTCTGGCTGGGAGTGCCATTGTGGGGCGGCAATTGGCTGTCCGCCCCAGGGAGGGGGGAGGGAAGCCGATATGAGTTCGCTGCATATAGGAGTGGCTCTGGAGTACAAGAGTTACAGTCTCCAAATCCACAACACAGCGCACAACGTCCTCTATTACACCATTATCAGATACGCTCATGACCGTTTCTTAGGAGACTTTATCTTATTTTATGTTATGAATGTTTTTGAAAGTGGCACCAACCCAGCCAGGTTCTGCTGCCAGACCTTCTCTGCACAGGGCTCCCACTCAAAACTCATTTATATTTTACAGGGCTTTTCAATTACATTTTAAGGGTAAATGTTAGATTTTACTAACATTTAGGCGGGGGGGGGGGGGAAGCCGACAGGAAGTTCCCTGCATACAGGAGTGGCTCTGTAGTACCAAAGTTACGGTCGACAGCCTGGTGAGTGCCGTCTCAGAGGAGACAATACTTCACCTTTGTCAATACCGGTCACAGGGCTATGGCAGCGAACTCACAATACGAGGGGGGGATTGACATGAAAAATGGAGGGTATAATTGGCTACTAAATTGGGAGAAAATTGGATAAAATCAGAAACAAAATGTATTTTTTTTTATTAACTAGCAAAGAAAAACATTTTACATTTTACATTCAGTTAAAAAAACATCTTTGGGATATTTGATCACTTCTGTTGACTAAAGTAAAGCATTTTTAAAGATTTTCAATAAGTGACATCATCAGTCCATTTAAGAACAGAGAGCAAATGACATGAGCATGACAAGGCCAGGCCCTTTGAAGGGCCCAGACATGCACAGCAGCTATGAGCATGAGTGACATCTCATCCAAACAGACTCGTACCTTTCCCAGCATGCACAGCAGCTATGAGCATGAGTGACATCTCATCCAAACAGACTCATACCCTTCCCAGCATGCACAGAAGCCTTATCCAGAGAGCTTACTGTTTTCAGCCTCTTTTAAAAACCTTTCCAACTGGCAAGGAAGAGAATCCACTACTGACCTTCTGATCCAAACATGTCATTATATAATATAAGCAGATTTTCAGTTATGTCTGTCATACAAGGTAATCACGCACGCACGCACGCACGCACGCACGCACACACACACGCACACACACACACACACACACACACACACACACACACACACAGAGGGTGTTTACGGTGGGTGGGGCACTGGGGTGGGGGTCTCGTTGCACAGTTGGGAGTAGAGTATGAGGGAAAGGGGGGTGCAGTGATTAGGGTGGGTGGGGCAGGGGGGAGCATGATGTTTGGGGGGGTGCAATGAGTAGGGATGTGCTCGGTTAAGGGTGGTGGGGGGCAAGAGATCAGCAGTGTGTGGACGGGTGCAGCACCTGCAGAAGGGGGGTGTGGGGGTGATCAGGGTACTGGGGGTTTGGGGCGTAGGGTGGGTAGGTGCACAGTCAGGAGTGTGTGGTCTGGGAGAGGGAGAGGGCCTAACCTGAGACAGGGAAAAGGGAGAGAGGGAGAGGGGGAGGGGGAGGACCTGACCTGAGACAGGGAGAGAGGAGAGAGGAGAGAGGGGAGAGGGGAGGGGGAGGGGAGGGGGAGGGCCTGACCTGAGACAGGGAGAGAGGGAGAGGAGGAGGGGGAGGGCCTGACCTGAGACAGGGAGAGAGGGGGAGGGGAGGGCCTGACCTGAGACAGGGAGAGGAGAGAGAGGGAGAGGGGGAGGGGGAGGGAGAGGGCCTGACCTGAGACAGGGAGAGAGGAGAGAGGGAGAGGGGGAGGGGGAGGGCCTGACCTGAGACAGGGAGAGAGGAGAGGGGGAGGGGGAGGGCCTGACCTGAGACAGGGAGAGAGGGAGAGAGGGAGGGCCTGACCTGAGACAGGGAGAGGAGAGAGAGGGGAGGGCCTGACCTGAGACAGGGAGAGAGAAGAGAGGGAGAAGGAGAGGGGGAGGGAGAGGGCCTGACCTGAGACAGGGAGAGAGGGAGAGGGGAGGGGGAGGGACCTGAGACAGGGAGAGAGGGAGAGGGGAGGGGGAGGGCTGACCTGAGACAGGGAGAGAGGGAGAGAGGGGGGGGGGAGGGCCTGACCTGAGACAGGGAGAGGGGAGGGAGAGGGAGGGGGGAGGGCCTGATCTGAGACTGGGAGAGAGGGAGAGAGAGGGAGGGAGAGGGGAGAGGGGAGGGCCTGATCTGAGACTGGGAGAGAGGGAGAGGGGAGAGGGGAGGGCCTGACCTGAGACAGGGAGAGAGGGGGAGGGGAGGGCCTGACCTGAGACAGGGAGAGGAGAGAGAGGGAGAGGGGGAGGGGGAGGGCCTGACCTGAGACAGGGAGAGAGGGAGAGGGAGAGGGCCTGACCTGAGACAGGGAGAGAGGGAGAGGGAGAGGGGAGGGGGAGGGCCTGATCTGAGACTGGGAGAGAGAGAGAGGGAGGAGGGGGAGAGCCTGACCTGAGACAGGGAGAGAGGAGAGAGGGGGGGAGGGGGAGGGGGAGGGCCTGACCTGGGAGATGTGGTTGATGGAGGACTCCATTCTCCTCAGCTGGGACGCCTGGATGTCTAGCAGCTGCAGAACATTGTTGGCTAAGGCGTTGATCTGATAGGCCACGCTTGCCAAGGACTGGGTGGTGTAGGCTTTGGTCTCCTCTAGAGCTTTTCTCTTATCCTGGGCCTGTGGGCAGTGGAGAGCATACGGGTCAGTACCATACGGGTCAGTGCCAGTCATCCAGGCTCTTTGGATCATCTACCTTTGAGCTCAGGTGTGTTCAGCAGGGCTCTGGGCTCCAGCAGTGGGGCCTGACCTGGGGGAACATCGTGGAAACCTCCCCTTATTATACTTTAGAAAACTCTCAGGCAGAGCCGTGATACTGGAGGACTGTGATCACCGGCCAGAAAAGAAAGAGGGAGAGGGAGACCGCCAGGAAATCAGCTTCAGTTCCAAATCGTCAAATAGCGCTCCCTCATATCAGAACATCTCAGCACACACAGCTGTCTACAGCCACTTAAGAGGGACACTGGCCTACACTACTGTGATTACTGTCTGTAATCACACAACGGAAACGACTTAGGCTTCCTTTCAAACAGAAAAGAGTGGATGTGATTTGCATGCACGCAAGTCTACCAAAACTCACCATAGGTCCTGGATGAGTGCCACATGCCAGCATGCGGTCCTGTACTACACAAACATACCACACTGCAATAGAAACATGACCTGAACTTCCCTCAAAATGTCCAGCAGTATAATCAATTACTACAATATGTGCATAACCCTGGGTATTGCTCTCAACACTAATAACACTGTTTAAGGAGTGCGAACACTCGAGTCTAAGTCTAATGCTTCACCGAGGACTCTCATCATGAAGTTTTTGAATTACAGAGATAAGGTGATGGTGATGATATTTTATCCAGATTCTTGCCACTGGCGTGCATAAGAAGCAAAAACTGTTTGATACTGCACGACAACAACTCCGCGCCATGGGAATGCCACACGGCATAATTCCACCGGCTCATCTTGACCTACAAGGGTCAGTCTCACATCTTCGATAAGCCTGGTGATGCAGAGGACTATATCAGACGCATCAAAACGGACAACAAACCAGGCTAAGTACACAAGAAAACGATAAGCACCATTTACGTGCCTAATTAGCAGTTGTGGTTAATTAAACAAGCTATTTTGTAGCTAAATCATACCGTTAACATTGAGTTATGTGATGATGGCTGAAACTTATTTGGTTTGTTTGATACATGCATAGTTGTTTGTGTTGTAGTTCTGAAGTAGCTCTATAAGGATGGATTTTACTGTCAGAGATGTGGTAGGTGTGGAACCAAGTGCAGGTGAGAGAGAGACCCAGAATGCGTAGATGCATTTAAGATATTTATTCATCTTAATGCTGGCAGGAAACGAAAGCAAAACCGTGTCTGTGAAAACACGTATTAGAACTAACAAAACAAAACAAAATAACAAACGATCAGGAACAAACAAAGCTAGCTAATCAGAAAATCCAAAACATATTCCAAAACACGGAATAAACTATACAATGGAAATTTAAGAAAAAAACAAGAAGGCAAACAAACTATTTCAAGGAGGCAAGAACACTAAGCAACAGCAGGTACATCAAAGCAAAGCAAGACAATGTTCAAGCAACAAACAGAGAACGTCATCCTCCCGGTTAATTATTCACAGCTGTCAGTAATGACCTTGATTGTCTTTGTGCATTCCTGGCGTGTCTTTTACTTTTCCTGATTGGCGCTTGGGGGAAATGCCTGTTTGCTGACTGAGTCGTGACATTTACAATTTATAAGTTATGAGGCTAATATACTTGCTTCGGTTAATGCACGTAACATCCTTTTGATATGTGATACTAATGAAATGCCAAGTCTGTTCATCGGCTACTATTATCAGAGTTTAAAAAAGAGAATCAAATCAAATCAATTTTATTTGTATAGCACTTTTCACAATTGAATTGTCACAAAACGCTTAACAGAGGGGGAACCCAGGCCTAGACCCCCTCAAAAGCAAGCCTAAAGTCAACAGTGGCAAGGAAAAACTCCCTTGATAGGAAGAAACCTTGGGAGGAAGCAGACTAAAAGGGGGGGAGCCCATCCTCTTCTGGCCGGCACAAGGTGTGTCCAAAAAAGACCACATCATGGTCAGTCCAAGGTGACTCAGGGCTGAATGACTTTGCGCCTCATGAGTTAGGTAGTCAGTGGGGGGGGCTAAGCCATGTGAAGGGGGTCCAGATCGAGGAACTGGGGTAGGCGTGGAGGTGAGGGTTGATGGGGGCAGCTCACACTTCTCGCAGGATCTAGGGCTCGGGGGCAGGTGCCAGGTGTCAGAGGCCGAGGCAGAGAAGAGAACATACAGTCAGAAGAGAGAGGGAAAAAAACCACACAAAAAAACAGTGCTATAGCCAGCAGCATTATGTAAGAGCAGGAGAGCACAAGCATAGGAAATATACAGATAGCCCCCACAGATGTAAACTATGGCAGCATACCTATTAGGAGAGGGACAGAGAATACACGCAGCCGAGAGAGTTCCATACCATCCACACCCGATCAAGGATAAGGTATGGACATTTTCTCACTCCATAAGACACTAGGGCACGGCCTTCTCATCTCTCCACCTAGACTATGTTTGGCAGTAGGCTAGGCTGAAAATATATGTTTTTAATCTAGACTTAAAAATCGAAACTGTGTCCGAATCCCTAACATGCTTTGGTAAACCATTCCACAACAGAGGAGCTCTAAAAGAGAAGGCTCTACCACTAGCTGTGCTTTTCAAAATTCTAGGGAGTAATAGATGGCCGGCTTCTTGTGAACGAAGCAGTCGTGTCGGCTTATAAGGGGCAATCATGTCGGTCAGATATATAGGTGCAAGTCTGTTCACTGCTTTAAAAGTTAGCAACAGTACTTTATAATCAGTCCGATATTTAACAGGAAGCCAATGTAGTGATGTTAACACAGGAGCAATGTGCTCATACTTCTTGGATCTAGTCAAAATAAAAAATCTAGTCAGAATCAATCTATACGCTATAAGTACAAACGACATCACAGCTAGTGTACGAGAACTTTTATTTAAAGGGATATGGGCTCGAAAGGACCAAAAAAAACGTTCACTGTTTTGAACTGAATGTCTGACTGTCCCATCATGATGCTGAACATCAATCATAGTTATTTGTTTTGAACATCCCACACACAACCAAAGGTTTTTTTGTGGACCATGGACCATGCCCTTGGGATAAGGCTGGCAGGTATTTAATAGTACAGGGTACCCTTCTTATTACTGAAAAGTTGAATTTAGTGAATATATATGCCCCCAATATTGATGACCCAAGCTTTTTCCATAATTTGTTTTTCAATCTTTCTACTCTCTCTGGTAAGTACATCACAGCAGTGGAATTTAACTGTACACTGAACCCAACGAAGGATAGGAGTTCAGGTGCTGACCAGTCTCATATCAGAAGCAGGGAAACCATACATCACTTTATGAAATAATTAAACTTGAAAGATATATGGAAGGGCTAATTTAACACTGGATGAAATATCTAACGCAACAGACTATGAAGGCATGGAAGGCATCAGGGCCAGATGGCCTTCCCATCGATATACACTATCGGTCAAAAGTTCTAGAACACCTCCATTTTATGAATATTTACGCAGTTTAATGTAAATGTACTCTGAACTCTGAAATTAAAGCATAGAATAAATAAACAATTGGAGATAAAAAATGTATCATGGAATCATTTTGTTTAACTAAATTTAATCTTTTATTTTGACTCATCAAAGTAGCCACCTTTTGCAGATATAACAGCCGAACACACTCGTGGCATTCTTTCTACAATGGAAATCAAATATTGTTTGGAAAGGTCTTCCCAACACTGTTGCAGAAGTTCCCACAAATGTGTTGCACTTGTAGGTTGCTTTGCTTTCACCCTTCAGTACAGTTCATCCCAAACCAGCTCGATGGGGTTTAAGTCTGGAGACTGTGCTGGCCATTCCATGATTTGAAGCCTACCGTCTTGTTCTTTTCTTCTAAGGTAGTTCTGACATAGCCTGGAGGTATGTTTTGGATCATTATCTTGCTGTAGGATGAACCCCTGACCAACTAGGCGTAGACCAGAGGGTATTGCATGGCGTTGCAAAATGCTATGGTAGCCCTTTTGGTTCAGGGTGCCAGTCACTTTGTGCAAGTCGCCGACTCTGGATCCAGCAAGAGCCCCAGACATCACGTTTGCTCGGCGTACAAAAACCCTGCGTGATGAACTGAAGATTTTAAATTTTGATTCATCGGTCCATTCCAGTCTTCAGTAGTTCACTGGCGGTGCTTCATAGTCATAGTCTTTTTCTTTTTTTGCCATCTTAGCAATGGCTTTCTTACTGCCACTCGACCTGTCAAACATGCAGGTCAAAGTCTTCTCTTCACAGTTGAAACTGAGACTTCCTTAATTCAACCGCCTATCACACGAATTTGTCACAAGATTGTCTTCTGATTTTGTCGTGGCTTTGGGTCTGCCAGACCTCTTCCTGTCAGTTTCCTCCAGCTTCCAAGTGCCTTTTGATGGTGTAGGAAACTGTACTCACTGAACTCACTGACACCTTAGCCTTCTTTGAAACTTCTCTAAAGGAAAGACCTACACTTTTAATGGTCTGTCTGTCTTCCTTTGTTAATTGCCTTTTTCTCGCCATTATGATAGCAATATACTGCTTCCTGCAATGCAATATTGTCCAACTGATGCTTCAGAGGGTGTAGTAACACAGTCTGTTCCAACACTGCTTTTATACAGACAGAGGGTTTGTAAGTAATAAACAAAAGTTGGGACACCTATAGGAATTGTTTGCATAAACTTTCAAGGCTTAATTTACTTCCATTGCTGCAGAGCAGCTGTAAGTTGTTAACCTGAAAGGGTTTTTTTTCTAACTCTGAAATTCACATTATTTTTCAGTTTTTGGTAACCTAAACTTTAACCTTTGTACCATTTCAGGTTATTCACTGGACTTGATGGGGGTGTTCTAAAACTTTTGACCGGTAGTGTGTGTGTGTGTGTGTATATATATATATATATATATATATATAGCTCTGGAAAAAATTAAGAGATCACTAAAACAAATTATTAAATCAACATGTATGGCAGCCATTCCATTCCACGGTCTGTTGAATTCCAACACAAGCACACCTCATTCTACTAAATGAAGTACTGATTAGGTGATCACCTGAACCAAATCTTATTTAACAAGTAAAAATATAAAAACCACTGCTGTGGTCATCACTATCCTCTTGCAATAGGACCAGCTGGTTGGCAAAAAACTGTGCTAGTAGTACCTCAAAAGTCATTGGAATCAAAAAATAACTATTGACCATGCCAAACGAGTTGAAAATAAAAGTTTTGAGTGAGGAAAATAAGTGTTCAATTCTGGCTTTACTGGCAGAGGGATACAATGAGCGTAAGGTTGCTTCTATCCTTCAAATCCTTCAGGGCTGAAGTCGTGCAAAGCTAGAAAAAAGCCCTTCATCAATGAGAAGCAAAGAAGAGCCAGGCTGAGGTTTGCAAAAGACCACAAGGATTGGACCGTAGAGGACTGTAGTAAAGTAATTGAGTTGAACTGTTGAGTTTGAATATATAAATTACACAATAAATGAAAGAATTCATAATGTATAATCATTTTGAGATAATCATATCCTGTTTGACAATTGTAGGCCTATATTTGACTGTTTTCTTTTCAAATTGTAGGATAATATCATTCATAAATCATTAATATAATTATATCATTATCATTCGTTTCAATTGTGGCTATGGTATAATACTACAATATCAATATAAACATCTCATATTCGCTCGTCGCTCGAGACTTCCTCCTGACCCCCTCCTGTTGTAGTCATGGATCGCCTTGCTTTCACGAGACGTTTCTTTGACTCCAATTTCATATCACACCTTTTTTTTCTCTTTCTGTGATGCTACGGGCAACAAATGATACTACGTTAACTGTACAAGTAATTTTTCCCACTCCTTGGTTTTAACAGGTCCCTTAATTCCACTGTTGGCGTTAGTATGTGCTTTCGGTTACTTATTTCAGATAGTAGTACTTCAATCTCTGAGCTCGTAAAGTTTATGTTTTTGGGGTTTTGCAGTGCCATTGTTATGAATTACTTTCCTATGAAAATGGGGTGGGACGCCTAACCTTATACAGCATTATTGGGGCGTAAATTATGCTAATTCACAAATCACATGAACGCGCACTCATTTAAGAAGACGTGGCATTCAGCATGTTTACGTTGTCATTTACGACAGTTTTCTGAAGTTACGAGCGTTTGATGAATCTGACGTGGAACACTCGTAGAAGCCACCTCACGAAAAAAAAAACGAGAAAGATACGATAAAAATACGAAAATGTTCTTGCATGACGCCCAATGAATTTTGCCCTCAACTAAATATCATGAATTATTAGTGCCGAATATAGTCACTGAACACACAAGACTGAGCCTAGTACAACAAAAGGTCTACGCTGTTAAAGGGCTAAAGAACAATGAAGATCTGTTATCCAGACCAAACCAGTGCTGACTGGAACCAGCAGCCCTACAGGGTGCCCAAGGAGGTAGGGCTTCGGTCAGCCGGATTGTTCCTGTCTCGCTGTACACCAGTAACCCCCACTGGTCAATCGGGCGCCCACAGTCTGCCTGTATAAAGCTGTGCACAAAGTGTCTTCCTCCGACATCTGTGTAAGCTGAAATTGAAGACTACAGTGTGAAAAGAAACGGTGGCTGACATGCCGTATTTCAGTAGAGAGCATGTGCTTGTCTGCACTTTACCGAATCGACAGCGGAGGTTACCGTGAGTATGTAAAAAAAGAATAACAAAATAATAACCCCTCATTTATATAGCACTTTTCATCGCAAAGCGGTCTCAAAGTGCTTAAGATAACATAACCAGCTCATCCTGCCAGTTTGACTTAAAATGATAATGGTAGCAAAACCACCGTCGATCTCAAGACTGCAACGCTGCACAGCTTATCAGAAGGACGTTCTTGAAAGTGTTTATTTTATTGATTCGAGGTAAAATATAGCAGTTGTGGCGAGACGGTATGCATTCCAATCAAAAGAACAGGATATAAAGGTGAATTCCCTTACCGTGATGACCCAGGTTTTAACCTGTGAAGTGCTGTATTTGGAGGCCCAGTAGGAATGCAGCAGCCCTCAATAGAATGCAGCCAACATTCTAACCCCAGCCCTGAGACAGAACTCATTGAACTACTGTGTCTCATTTCACAGTAATGAGACACAGCGCCCTTTTCAGTAGACACAGCGCGCTCTTTCACAGTAATGAGACACAGCGCCCTCTTTCACAGTAATGAGATATGGATTTTGTGCTTCCCCAGTGGAGGGTGTTCATACAGCTTTCACTGTGCAGCCCAGCAAGGGGAGGGGCGATCAGTGGGCAGGGCCCCAGCAGGAAGGAAATCTCCCAGACTTCCTCCCTCGGGGACATGTTTCCAGGGTCAGGGAAAGTAGCCCTGCCAAGCCAGCAGGATCCAACGCTGTCCCGTGCACGCACGCACGCACGCACGCACGCACATGGTGAAAGGTTCCATAATGGTGTGGGGCACATTTTCCTGGCATGGTTTGGGTGCACTCTTACCCTTAGAGGATAAGGGTAAGAGTGCACTTGAATTACAACTATGTGGGAATCAAACCTGTAACCTTCTGGGACACAATTCCAGCTCCTTCACCACTATTGTACAGGATGATCAATAGAATGCTGTGACCAATCGCACAGATGTATCTTCCAGGAAGCGGATGTGGACAGGGAGAATGAGATTAAGGGGGTGGGTGTTTGATCATCTATAACATCATAGAGAGCTATGACATAGCTATAGCTGAGCTATATATGTGGTTATCTGTGGCTCAGTTGGTAGAGCACAGCGTTGGCAACGCTTAGGTTGTGGGTTCAATCCCCACTGGGGCCACATATACTGAAAATGTATGCATTCACTACTGTAGGTCGCTTTGGATAAAAGCGTCTGCTAAATGCCGTATATTATTATATTATAGCTCACACCCATGGCAATACAGAATGGCGTGGAGCAGTCTGGTGTGCGGAACTGACTGTGCGCTGTTGTCCTCTCACTGTGTGTGATCGCGCAGGGTTCGTTGTTCTACACTGTGCTATGGTGCTGTTGGTCCTAGTCCACCCATGGTTCAGCGACCCTCTTCTGATTCCTGCCCAGACCACGTCCCCTTCCTCTCTGACCCCTCCCACCCTCACCATATCTTTTCCCCTTCGTACTACTGATACTCCGGCATGCCAGCAGAATATTCCCTCCTCCCCTTGAAGACAGGGTGAGACTGTTTTGGAAGAATATTTTGGTAGTTAAATGATCTGTTATGACAATTTGTTTTAAATCTGTACACATGAATTACCTACCAGGTACTTAACATTAACAAAATAATAAAGATGCACCGATTGCGATTTTCTTGGCCGATTCCGATTTCCAATTTTTGATTAGTCTGACCTGCCGATACCGATTTTGGCCGATTCCGATTTATTTTCCTAAAAACAATAATTGACAACTTACACAAACATTTTTGTAACTTTGCTTTAATAGAAAATTAAGATTGACAATTCTGAGGTAGGTCAGAAGCATGAGGTAGGTCTCACTAAAACACATTTCAAAATAAAAAAGTGTTCCAGGTTACTGGACAGAGCTTTTCTTTTTTGTGCAAATTAAATTCAATGATGAATAAAAGAGAATCCAACAACAGTGGCATGTAGCCTTTAAGTAATAAATAAAAAGAAACAAGAGTAGTTTAAATTTACTGACATGGTGACAGACCATTAATTAGTCCGGAAATATTTTTTAAAACACTAACGTTATATTCTGATGACAGATGACACAAGCCCTTTTTCCATTAAATAATTATATGGCTTCAACTTGACGTGCATCAGAAAGTTATTGCGACAATGCTAATGGAAAACAGGTTAGTTCGAACCTATGATGCGCTAGACTAATTTGTTTGCTAGAGGTGGATTAGAGTAGATCCCAATTCTATATAGTGCAATGGAAAACACTTGTAGCGATATAAGGGCGGATGTTTCAGTTGCGGAGCTTGTCAAAGGCATTGAAACAAGCCGCTCTTCAGCAGAATTTCGTTATTTGCGTGAGTCAGGTAGCCTAACGACTACGACTTTAACTAGCTTCAAAGCTTAGATAAAAATGTTTCAAACTAGGAGTAATTGGAAAAGAGGCGATGCTGCTGTTTCTGAGTTTGTTTGATAGTGGAAACGCACAGCTGGCACCTTCATGCACAACACAGTTAATACACAATTTGTGGTTTAGCTAGAAATCGTTAGATGAATTTATCATTAGGTCTAATAAGTTCGATTTGTATGAGTGAATAGCACTGTTTCATAACGTCACTCATTAGCGAACATAATGATTTCAGTGCAATTCAGTGCTTCAGCAGGGCATTATTACGTCAGGTTTATGCACTACCACTATGTTCTATTAATGGAAAATGGTTCAGAGGAACCGAACTAGCGCAACGAAGTTAATTGTTAATTAACCCCGGTACCTACGGTACTGTAGAAAAAACGACTACCGTCAGAATTTGGGCATCGACTTGGTACCTGGGTGATGACTTTTCAAGTGTCTGATTAGGTTGGTCGTTCCGAACGTTTTCGAGGTTGTTCCTCCGCGGCTTATTTTCGATTGACATGTATGACAAACTGCAAGCTTTAAGTCGTCTTCACTGACTGTGAAAAACGCCCATACTAAGGACATGTTGAGGCGTTTTCAGCGCTGCGCTCATCTGATCTGTTTGCATTGGCTCACGGGTGCGCGCACGTCACGTGAAAAAGAGGGGGGCGAGGAGCCAACCGGCGCACAGAATCGGCTATGTGGAGTGATCGGGATCAAGTCACCGATTGAGGCCGATCAGCTGAAAATCGGCCATTTCCGGTCAGAGGCCGATCGATCGGTGCATCTCTACAAAATAAGATGGGCTATTTTATGGCGTCTCGTGCAGAACCCTCTGCTATACTGAGTCTAATGGAGTCAAGAGAAGGACAGGAATATTACAGAGGGTCCACACAAGCTGGGGTCCGCCAACAGGAGAGGAACGATGGCCAAACCCCCTCCATCCAACCGCGAGGAGATGGATTTTGGGCTCACACTGTGGACCTGGTCACCTGCTGCTGCCAAACTCACACACGCACAAATAAATTGTTAACTGCTTCATGGGGTGATGGTCTGTCTACTGTAACGTGTCTTTGATGCCCTGATGCGGACTATAACTGCAGTCTAACACTACACAAGGATCTAAGGTTTAGCCTACACAGTGGTTCCCGTACTGTGAGAGCCACTGCAGCCAGGAATTTTAGGGTGCCTGAGATTAAAGTTAAAGAACCACTGGACTAAACAATGCCAGTCTGTCGGCCTGTCTTCTAAACACTGCAAGTCCGTCTCCAATCACATTCACGAAAGATCTTGAAAGATGCCATCGCCTGAACAGAATATTCCTTTGCTTTTCCAGGAACAATGACCCACGGTGGGGAGTCCGTCAAGCAGCTCGGCCTCCGGGTCACTTCAGACGAGCCTCTGTGAGGGAGCCACAGCGAGCACAGCTCCTACCCAAACGCACTACCGCTACACTTCAAATGTTCAATACATCGTGGCATATACAATGATCCAAACAATCATATACAATGACAGACCATGGTGCCCTGCATGAGAGCAGTCCATGTCTGACAGCACAGAATCTGGAATCAGCCCGTGCCAGCTGACACATTCATACCCACTAGCAGGTGTGTTTACTTTCCCCCACTCTCTTATGCACAATACCTGAATTTAAAATGTTCATCAATGAGTACAGCAGCAAAGAGAACACACCATGAGCCAAATTCTGCCTCACCTTGAGGGATCATCAGCACAATTAAAAATGGCATTGGCATGACAAGAAAGGGTAGTGCAAGGGGAAATACTGTTGGACATGGAATGCAAATAGCATTAAACCACCTGCATTCTGTCTTCAGTCTGTTCTTTAACACAGATCACAAGACTGTGCAACGTCCATACACTTTGCCAAAATAATATGCAACTTACAAAATGGGAGATGCAATCCACTGCAAATGGATGTAAATCCACTGTAAATACATCAAAATTTTGGTGGAATATTGTATTTTTCTGTTATTTAAGCCATACTTTCCCCAGACAAAAATGACATCTCTCTCATAGCCACAACCAAAGTGAGCTCACCAACTCACCAAATGCTAAGTGTCAGCTCTCTGACTCAAGGGAACAGTGAACTGGAATGCAGGCCAACGCCCACACCATAGAGTCTACATCCTGGGAAGCTGACAGTTAGATAATACATATTCAGCAGAATTTGCTGTGCAGCCAACTTAACCAATAATCAAGACATGACGTAAGACTTTAGATTAAACTCAAAGTTAATATAATATAATAATATAATATTGTACATACAAAAAAACTAGGGGTGTAATGGTACACATATTCGAACCGTTTAGTACAGGACTTTCGGTTCGGTACGCGCCGTGAACCTAACAAATGCAATCTTGCTTTAACCACTAATGCACGTGCGGAACGTAACTCAAAACTCAGAGTCCCCCTCCCCGCAAAGATATAACTTGCGAAAAGGGCCTGATGTTGTTCATTCAGCCCACGTACGTCAATGGCACACCACTGAACCAGAGATCAACTTCGCACAGCCCAGCCTCGTAGTCAGTATGGTGAACGCAAATGAGAAGCCAGAGCTTGAAGACCCTCCCTTATCATCCCACATTTTTTTAAATTATGAAAGAAAGATATGGGCCTTACTTTGTTCAGTAAATTATGGCCGATTAGCCACTGTTTACAAAGTTCTTAATAAATGAAAAGCAATTTTATGTTATGCATTTCTTTTTTTCCCCCCACTGTACCAAAAACCTACCTAACCATGACTTCAAAACCGAGGTACGTACTGAACCGTGATTTTTGTGTACGATTACACGCCTAAAAAATACACATACACAGGTAGCTGCCAAAATAAAGGAAACACTTGAGTAAATGAGGGATACAAAGTATATTGAAAGCAGATGCTTCCACACAGTTGTGGTTCCTGAATTAATTAAACAATTAACATCCCATCATGCTTAGGGTCATGCTATTATATTATCTCCACTGCAGTGATGAACCCCTGCCCCATCATCTGTATAACAGTGCAGTGATCAACCCCATCATCGGTATCACAGCGCAGTGATCAACCCAATCACCTGTATCACAGTGCAGTGATCAACCCCATCATCTATCACAGCACAGTGATCAACACCAGGGACATAACATTACCTCAAGGGGGAGTAGTGGCAGACACCTACACTCGCCCAAGCCAAGCTCCAGGTATACAGTGCCATCAACTAGCACTGACCAAAGATCTGGTAACCTAAGCCTGATCCTATTCCCAACCATTGCATGCATCCTGAATCAGAGCTTAGTACCTATAGGAAATGCTTGCTAATTCATAAAGATCGCAGGATGGGAATAACCCGGAATCTAACTGTCCAATCACAAAACTATCCAGTCCGCCCTTCTCTCTGTGCTGCCAGCCAGGCGGTCCTCTCTCTGGCACCACCATGGGGCATCACCCAAGCACTTAAACGCCATATCTGTCACTGTCCTGAACAGTTATGGTTCGCAGCCAGAAATGTAAATTAATGTTTTATGCATCTGTCACCGCAATACTGTGCTATGCAAATGTGTGAACGTTCCAGTGAATTTCCTTAAGGGCTAAAATGATTTGTTCAGGAACAGTAGGTGTGCAGGTGTGTTCATGCAAAATAAAACTCCTGAATGAAGCACAGCAGTCCATCTCTGTCCTCTCTTCTCACTCTGAAGAATTAACATAGCACATTTGATACTTATAGTGTGTTTCAATTTTAATATTTAGTTGAGATATTTTCAGAATGCTTTGCATATTTGGAGTACTGTATTTGCAACCAGGGGATAATTGTTTGGCCAAATAAGAGAGGTGGGTGGCCTATACTTCCTTTTCTCCGCTTACAGCCAATGAAATGGAAATGTGAAATCTCTCTATCACCAGTAGAAACAGGATATTCCTTAAGACCCAGCTTGCCAAATAAAAAGGTTCATAAAATAAATGTAAAAACCCCTCGCTCTGTTCAGCAGCAGTGGGAAACGGCACTGACCCTAACGAAACTATCCTGCCTCGATAAAGTGGGGCTGTCCTCAATGAGCTACAGCACGTGGGCTCGGCTCCCCTCCCCTCTCAACCATCCGCTGCCTATACGACCAGGTCCCTCTGATGCTGGTGTGGCTGTGGGGGTTGTTTGCCTGAGATGCCAAAGTTGCAGAGATGAGAGGGCAAAAACCTGAAGCCCCATGAGTGCAAGTCCAGACCTGCCCCAACCCGCTCATGGTCCGTCTTCCCATCAGCCCTTGGGGCTTTAAAGGGGACAGCATCTGACAACATGTGGCAAAAACACAACAATTCAAAACATCAGGAATATGCATACTTTCAGCATCTCTCAAAGCATTCTGCATAAATCATAAAACATGTTATTAACATCAAACATAACCATAGTCTACAGTAGCATATTGCACTCTTTTTAAAGATTATTTAACAGTGCATATACATAATACTACACATAATCGTAAAAATCCACATATCCATCTTTCTTTAAACATTTCTATTTAAATAAAGATGCATATGTATTGTATACTGATATCATGTAAAGATCAACATTTTAGTTTTTCCCCTCAGTTCCTGCTCTTCATCTGTTGCTCCATAAATTCCTTTGCTGTCAACGTGGAGTATGTGCATGGCTCCCAGGCTATGGCTTACGGCCTGCAGCGGAGAAAGCCTTCTCCCTGCACCTAATGTCTACTGTGAACATCCCTGTACAACTCATCCACAAGGTCCCATATGAACCGTGCCAGGCATGACCAGAACAGAGATTACTGCAAAATGACAACCAGTGCCCCACCTCAGTGCTGTGGTTGGACTTATTTAACAACCGCCCCCACCCCCCCTCCACCCCGTTACATTACATTTAGATGTTTAGCCTAATTTTACTTTAAACATTTAACATTTATATGACAACAAGTGGCCAATGAAACAGGGGCATATGCACCAGTACATTTGGAAATAATATTTTATTATAAAATATTATTATCAACCCAGTGGCTTGCATAGACTAATTTGTTATAATCCTCAATTACAGAGAGAGTCGATATCTGCTCCACAGGACGTAAAAATCAGTGTTTGCAGAAGTAGATGGGCTCCAGCTATGTCCATAATCAGCCGTTTTCACAATTGAATTCATTCAAATGCAGCTAGGCTCGGCAATCACTCAACAATCACCCAAGCAGGCTGGGAACTCTGGCAGTGTGGGCAACCCACATTAAATAGGATACACTCTAAAATTACTTAAATAAAGATTTCAGGGATCCATATTCTCAAAAGAGGATTTATCAAATGAATAAAAGAGTAGTCTGTCTGAAAATGTAGGTAGGGAAGTCATCTGTAATGCCACCGTCTAGCTAAAATATGCACAATGCAGGGCTATGCACTACCGGAATAAACGCAATGTTAAAACCTCAGGCAATTAATGTAGGCATGTGAGAAAAAAGGCGAAATAATGTAGGTTAAAACGCACACAGCTGTACTGCCCCCCCTGCAATATAACGAAATCCGCACCTTTCCCCATTACACCAAACCTTCCTGATCGGTATCGCTAATTTAGCCAGTGTGACCGATTGGGAACAGTGATGGGCTCTTGCGGCTGTGTTGTATTTGTTTTTTTCAGAATAAAAGCTTAATCTATCAATCAAGCAAGTGGCATGGCTCGACTAACTATGAATATATAACTACTATATCTCATATTCGTTTAGCCAGTTAGCTAGCTATTTCGTAAAAGCTAACGTTTGCTAGTGAGCTATTGCAGTGTTGTTGGGTTGAGCTAAACGTTGTAGCTACTTGCAAGTAGCTATCGTATTGTAAATTCAGTACTGTCGTCACTAAGTTACAATACAAAACGAACCAACTAAACGAAATAAATAGCACACGATAGTTGCTCTAGCATAGGTATCGCGTTGCTGTAGGCAGCAAGTAAGAATCACGTATTTTATGTCATGATGAAAGGTTCTGAATTAAGCTAAATGTAACTGACATCAACTAAACTTCAAAGTATTAATATTCAATCACCCAATATAGACAGAAAAATGGCTTACTATCCATGGTTGTTTAGTGTAATACGGTGGGATGTGTTGTTTTCTATAAAGAAGAAATCAGAATACTTGATAATAGACACACCCTCTGGTATACACTGACCAAACTGGTCGCGAAACCATAATTTCAATGACTGAGTACATCGAATCAAATGTGCCCATCACAATGACCTGCTGGGACAGAGTAACTATGTTCTGTAAAGAATGACGCGATACATTAGCATTACCGTTTCACTGATTCCAATGTCTAAATCATGGTTTGCTATCCATCTAGCTAGCTACAATGCTCCACATTTCCTGACTGTTTCCGCACACACTACCGCGACAAAATCCCATGAAATCGGCGATCTGTCATTCACAGTCCCCATTTTTTGGTCTTACCTGAACATAATTGCTTTCACAATAGTCCGCGACTCTGGTGAGGTTCTGGTAGCTCTCTACCAGGGCTCTTTTGCCGGCTGGAATTTCTTCCTCTAACAACATTTGTAACTCTGCCATCTTACATGTCTGTGCATCGCCTCTTCGCCTTCCCTTTGATTAAAAGCACAAGCTCAACCCCGAAAAGGAGCTCCTTCGTCTGGTATTGTGGGATTCCTGGCCTCGATTTCACCACTGCGACCTTTCACCAGCCAGTTACGAAAAACACAACGGAATAAAAACATTGCAACTTGTAAAACTGCATGCTGGGACACGTAGTTCCCCCTTTGAACAAAATCGGCATGTTTTCGTGCACAGACGGTTAATCTAATACATCAATGTTATGTAAAAACTTGTCAATGCATCTCAACAAACGTAACGGCACATACGACTGTGTATGTGTACTTTCGTGGGCATAACCTGAACGAAACTGTGATTTACCTTCAGCTATATACTTTGGAATATATCATTCGAGGTCATCATAGCGCATAATTAAAGCTTTGTTATCAAGCACTACAGGTTCCAGAAATACCTGCTATTAGCTGTTCATTGTGGGAGTTGTAGTGAAGTTTGCTCTAGGTTTCCCACACCAAGCAAACGCTGTAACTTTGAATAAGAACTACAGTTCCCTGGGCATACAGTGCGGACTAAAATGGTATGGCGTCTGTGGGCCGTATCACAGAGGTCGCAGTTTATCAGCAGGTAGATTATTAAATGCTGAGGTACAACTGGATGCAAGAAATCGCTGAGACGCTCTTCTGTAAATCTGTTTTATTCTGCATAGGCACTTCACTTAGTAACTCAGTCATTTTGCTCAGTTGCTAGGAATTCGCGCAACGACACTGCACGATAGAAATCTTTTGTTACTGGTATACTATTTATGTCTGCGTGTCATGGTTAGTGAGCAACATTTAAAGCTTTACGGAACTTTGACTACTTTATCTTTATGATAACCGTCTACCTTTTCTAATAACCGGATTATGGATGGATGACACATGACATTAACCTCGCTGCAAGGACCAAAGGAAGCTAGCTACCTATACGTTACTTAGCAAGCTAAGTGTTCGATGCATGTTTGTAATCCATAGGTCTAAGGATTTGCTGGCAGACTTCGCAATTTTGTCACGATGGTTGATGACAACAAACCGATCCACGAGCTTAGATTTGACGCTGCTGTAAAAGTCATCCAGAGTTTACCTCCAAATGGTAAGAACTAGGCTACTGTACTTTTATCCATACAGTCTAATTAATATGATCATTTTGACTTAAGCGACATAGGTAATGGCTTGGCGCGGGTGGCAGAAGAAATATGAGCTAGATTCTTTACACCTCTGGTACTTTAGACGAATTTACCCTGGATAAATATATTATTTAGTATACAGTAGATGGCTCAAATGCAATCTCCTTCCAATGTTAATGGACAGTTAATAGCCTACATATTGGCATAGGGCTTAGCCGTTGTTAGAGTCGGTCCCCTTGTTGCTTTCTGACAGTTTCTGACAACATACTCCCTGGAAGGGTAATTATCCCAGCTCTTGATTCGAATCAAATGTAACATCGCTGTCCTCCGAAAATATGCCTGGGGGTTCCGTGGGGGAAAAACCTCTCTCTTATTTTTCTCTTATGGCAGGTTCTTTTCAGCCGTCCAATGACATGATGCTGAAGTTCTACAGTTACTATAAACAAGCCACACAAGGACCCTGTGACATCCCCAGGCCTGGTTTCTGGGACCCCGTGGGTAAAGTCAAATGGTAAGGCATGGCAATGCTTAGTTCATGCTATACACCAATGAGGTTTATCGATCCATAAACCTCCATGTGCAGACAGATACTTTTCATTTCTCTGTCGTGTAGTTCGTGGAAAACATATTACAACACATAATTTTGCTGTTATTAATATCATATTTTTTGCTGGAAAACCCAGAGAACCAGAGATGTTTTGGTGAAACAATGAAGCTTAAAATGTGACTGTGCAAAAATTCTGGTTGGTCTTGATCATCGTGTTATTTGTAATGCAAAACAGGCATCAGAGACATAATCTATGAGCTCAGATTTCATAACAAACATTGCAAGCAGTCTGCAGAATATGAGAGGCAGTGAGGCTTTGTTGTCATCACGAATTGGCCACTAAATTGAGCCAATGCAGGAAAAAGTAGGAGCGAGGGTCTGCAGTCTCCAACTTCAGTTGTTTTCCAACTGTGTAGGTTTATATTTAAAATCATTATACAGTTTGCAGCTAGATGGGACAGTGTTTCTCAGTGTTGGCTACATGAATCAGGTGAGGAAATGGCTGAAAAATAGATCAGTTTAATCCTGGCTGTGACAACATCAACCTGATTTCTTTTTAAAATTTGATCCAAAAGAAGAAATGGCATGTCTATCATTGATCTAGAGGCTGAAATGCAGTTTTCAGGGAAAAAATGGGCTGTCTTTTTTATATGCATTGGAAAATATGGATAGAACAGGCACGTTTATAAGAGCAGTTCTGAATGAAGGTGATTCAGTTTTGAAACATGCTACGAGGAACAGTCAAATATCTATGTGAATATATAAACTACAAATACAACTTTTGGAAATGTGAATTAACAACCACATGCTTTTCAAACTCTGGTCTTTTTTCTACAGTGTTTTTACAATATTTTATTATCAAAATTCTAGTGTGACAGTGTTATGAAATTGTCCATAGTACGGACTGGACTTCAACTTTAAATAGGAGTTAATATCTTACATGTAACAGTGTTTAACATGTATGTAATATCACATAATGGAAAGTAATAGTAATGTGTAATAGAAACACACTGAATCACTAAGAAACAAAAACCCCAGGAAGTGCCTCATATCTGTATGGTGGACTTTGTATGTGTCACTTAACGGGCCAACACTACCAAATGTGACTCCAGCCACGGTTTCATGGTGTAAATCAATACATATTAAAAACGAATTTATAGTCTCTGCATTTATTTGATTTCTTGTTGATTTTGAATGCATTATTATTTGCAGGACATTAATTGCTGTCACCTTTCTGTCACTTCTCTTTTAACGTGCAAATAAACATCCCTCAATGAAAACGTTGCAGGGGGTGAGTGCTTTGCTGTTGTTGGCTTTTCACCCAGTGCCAAGTTTTGCATCTTTTTGTGTCCTTAGCACGCAGTCGTCTTTTGAAATGTCACTGGAGAATAATCCTGGCCTATGTGCTGTTAATGTTTGGATGGAAATTAGATATGGGCAGTGTAACTTTCACCTTTGAGTCCTGCTGCTGTGGCCAACTGTTACACAAGTCACTGTGCTCATGCAGCCAGGACAGCACTCAAGGCCAGGCCACAGAGCACTGCTACCAGTGGCGTACCGTGGGGGTTCAGTCAGGGCCTTCAGTAAGCAATTGTAAACCATATACACACATCTTACACATCTCTGTTATAGCCAACGCAGCCATATGCAAATAATGCGCACATTATGCCACACACAGGCTCTCAACAACACGACAGCTGATCAACAATTACAACAGTAGGCTAGATTAGGGTGGGTTAAATGCAGAGTAAATTTCCCCACATGGATCAATAAAGTAATCTACTAATACACTTGTGTCACTGTGCACATTCACGTCACTCTAAAATGACGCAAATAGTAAAGCACTCACCCGTCACTTGTAAATAAAGTCCATGCCTCTGAGAAAGCGTTCAATAACATCCTCATGTAGTTGTCCTTTTTGCTTCAGTTGATTGAGCAGTTCTTTCTCAATGGAGAGAGACACCAAAGAAGACAGTCTTATTTGTCCAGTTGTGTTCCTTGCATAGGTTTTTATCCATTTGAGAGCTGAAAACGAGCGCTCCACAGAGGTTGTAGACACTGGGATTGTTAGGATCAGGCATGTGAGTGCATAAAGTTCTGTCATACTGTCTGCAAGACCTGTCCTCCGCAGAAAAGTCAGGAGATCACTTATACTTTTACCGTGAAAGTTTGACATGTTATACATGACTTTGACGTTTTCAGTAGACTGGCAACAAGATCTGGTTCAGCAGCGACAGCGGCAGCCATTTTCTTTTTGCTCAAGCTATGTAGGAAATTCATGACGAAAGTTGGGGGTAGCCCAGCACACGTTGCTAGGCCCAGAGGGCGTACTGTCATTGAACATCAAAATTTGATTGGCTGATGATTCTGTCACTAATGCTTATTATAAATCATATGTGTGGTCTTTCAACAAAAGGCTAGCAGTATCTGTAGTGCTGGCCCCCGCCAGCTGAAATCACTGTGAGGTGACATTCCTACATTTTTTTGATGTAGGAAATTCCAGTTCAGCCTCAACAAAACTAACCATAAGTAATTTTGTGGATATTACACTATTGAAACTGATAACTAAATACTCAAGAAAGACATTTTACACACACTTAATTTTATTGGTTACAGGGCCAGCAGAGAAGGCCCTGCTGACCCTGACGGCCCACCACTGACTGCTACATACCGGCTGCTTCAATCAGAAATGTCACACAACCAATGCTTTGAGAAATGTCCTCAATTCATGATAGATGGTTTGGGTGTTTATGTTTAGGTATTGACAGAAATGTATGAATGTCTGTGGTCAGGTTTCCTAAATGATGCTGAGAAGGTGTGAATAAAAGTTTTCATATTGAGATCACAGGTCTCACATCTCTGTGTTGTTTCTTGTGTAGGTATATGTGGAAGTCCTTAGCTTTCATATTGAGATAGCAGGTGTCACATCTCTGTGCTGTGCTCCAAACATAGGGATGCGTGGAGCTCCTTAGGGGACATGCCAAAGGAGGAAGCCATGATCGCGTACGTTGATGAAATGAAGCTGGTAAACTACCTTTATTATTGTTGTAAAATCATCAGAAAGTGTTGGGGTTTAATCACTGACTTGCTTTGGAGTGATGATGAAGATGCCCTTGTACTTGTCCCTGTGAGCTGTCTCGAGCCTCAATGGCGGTGTTATGAATCTGCAGATTTTGGAGAGCATGCCGGTGACAGACGAGGTGGAGGAGCTGCTGCAGGTTCTGGGACCCTTCTATGAGATGGTGGACAAGAAGAAGAAGATCAGCCAGGTTTCTGACCTGTCCGCAGGTGTGCCCCGACATGTCTACGCTGTGGGAGTCACTGGGGATCCCATCTAAGTCAGAGGTCACACTTATGCATTTGTCTGTGTGTGTGTGTGGTGGGGGGTGTGCGTGTGTGTGGGGGGTGTGTGTGGGTGAGTGGGTTGTTGTCCGCGAGTGTGTGCGTGCCGGTGCGGGCGTGTGCGCATGTGTGTGCGTGCGTGCGTGCGTGGGTACATATGAGGGATGTGCATTTTGATTAAAGTGATATTAAAATATCAATGCCCCAACCCATTCATAAGCTTTCTATGTACATAATGATTCCCTGTATAGAGATGTGACTTGGCTGATCACTGTAAGGAGGGAAATCAATGATTCTAACAAATGATCTGCTGTTTGTTTTTGTTTTTTTTGTTTTTTGTGGTTCATGGAGTGTCCCTAATGAACCTGGATGATAAAGTATTAGGCCCATTTCAAAAATGTTATATAAATTAAGTGCTGAATCAAGTAATCAGTATTAGGAATCTCATGCACAGTCAACTACTTGGAAATATATCAAGGCCATTCAGAAATGTATTTTAAAGTAATTAACAGAAATGGTCTTTCTGAACAGAAATATAATCTTACTATTTTATGATTTAGAATGTATCAACTCTCTGCTGTAGAATGCAATGGTAAGGGATTTGTGCACAGCACGTTATCCCCAAGGAGAAAATGTGTCCCTTTTTGTACATTGTCAGATTTTTAACATGATGTTTTTTTAATTTTTTTCTGTTCAGCCCGGTTGGAAATGTTTGCTAGGTCACTGGAAGGCAAGTCTGTGGCAGTGTAGTGGCCCTGGTGATGGTGCTCAGTGTACTGCATTAGACACTGCTTTCCCCCATTCTGTAGCTCCTGTGTTCTGTGTGTTGCTGATTAGGAAAGATGAAATAGGTGATGTAGATGAATACGTTCTAGTTCTGTAGACATCATTGGGGTTAGTCGTGGGACAGCACTTTAAACAATAACCTGCATTCTGCTTTCTGATACTGCATTAAAATTCACATGCAGTAATAACAGATGGACCTCCAGTAAATGGTGATGAGGTTTGATAGCATCACCCATATCCACTGCAATGGTAAGGGTGAATATGGGTGATGTAATCCAACCTCTTTCACATTTACTAGAAAGAAACCTCTGACATGTATTCCCAGGATTAAGCACCTCATCTCTTAAAATGTTAAGAATACTCTTGTTTGGGCCTCCCGGGTGGTGTAGCGGTAGAACGTCCGATGCGGCCCACTGCGACCTGCGTTCGATTCCATCAGGATTCGTGCCAGTTTCGGCTCTGTCTGGGAGTGACAGTAAGGGGAGGCAATTGGCTGTCCACCCCAAGGAGGGGGGAGGGAAGCCGATACGAGCTCGCTGCGTATATGAATGGCCCTGTGTGGCGGGTTGGCGGGTGCTCAGCTCTCAATATGAGGGAGGGGATGAAAAAGAGGGTATAATTGGCTACTAAATTGGGAGAAAAATGTGGGAAAATAGAAAAAATAATGATAATACTCTTGTTTGCATGGGTGCTCCTGCTCACCATAAAAATGGATCTCACCAATTCTCTGTGAATTTAATAAATAATGACTATGACCTCATAGTGGATATTAATGCTATATTATGTATATCTATATACCTTAATAGACATCGTGGGAGGATTGTTTCAGCAAACATGGATTGTTTTGTTTTTATTGGCTCAGGATTTGGAGGCATGCTGGTGGCCCCTTCGAAAAGTATGACTAAAAGTATCGTTAGAAGCATGGCTCTGAATGGCACTTTGGAGAGCAGCTGCAAAAGAGCTGAGCCAGAGAGCAATACAGTCAAGAAGACAGAGGAGGAAGAGGATGAGGAAGATGATGAAGAGGAAGAAGAGGAACAAATGGAGAAAGGTACCCTTAAAGAATGCTAACATCTGCAGATTTTCTACAGTTAACAAGGAGAGAATGTGGATTTTTTTTTAAATAATATATGCCATTTAGCAGATGCTTTTATCCAAAGCAACTTACAGTACTGAATGCATACATTTCTCAGTACATGTGGTCCCAGTGGGAATTTAACCCACAACCTAAGCCATGTCAATGCCATGCTCTACCTACTGAGCCACACAGAACCACAGAAGACAATTAAACACAATGGTTCTTTGCCATAATCTTTTGAGTTGTTTTGTGTTTCGAATACATTTCCTCCAGAAAAGGAAGTTACGGCCTTGAAGCTGAAGATTGACGGCTCAACAGGAAGGCCTGAGGTCCCTTTGTCAAATGGTAATGTGGAGCACAGAGTCTTGCCCCTGACCAATGGCACTCACAGTTCTAAGTCTGCCCTGAACAGCGGGGAACCCCAAGGGGCACTAGAGCACACTCCCAACCCCCCAGAGACCACGGAACTCAACGGCCATCTCAGCGGTAGATATGATTATCTCTGTATTTCGTTGTTGGTGTTGGTGTAGGGATGTAGAGATTAAATGTGGTCGATTTACATAGTTTCAAGATTTAATAAGATTAATCACATTTTTCCAGTATTCTTTATGATTGAGTTAATTGAAAATTGCATAATATATTATCATGTAATAATGTAATATATTGTCATTGAAAATGTAATTGTAATTATGAATGCAACACATCATATCAAGAACACCTTTAACCCTTTAATGGTCTGCTCAACCATTTGGTAGAGTACATTGTGACTTTTGCCATTGCTTTTTTCCCTATTAAATAGGGCTGTCCCTGACTAAAACAAATCTTGGTCGACCAACAGTCGATTGGTCGCAATGCAGTCCACAATAGCATCGGTTATCTCTCTTTTTTCTTTTTTTCTGAGATAGCGGCAGGCTTCAGGTCCAATCTGGTTTGCGTTAAACCTGAAGTTGCAGCGGGACTGCTCGCGATGTACTGGGGATGCACCTATAAAATACAGTTTCAAATTAAGTATAAATAACTCGGTACGCATTACTAATAGTTTACATATTATAACTCAATATTATAACTGTTCACCTATAAAGCACATAAAACACGTTTATGCACGGAAAGAATATAAAGTTTTCAAGTGGTAGGTCATGTTCGTTGTTGAACTGTGGTAAGTGAAGCGTTGCTTGCAAAGGTTACATTCCACTTGTTTTGATCGTCCGCGACTAAAACGAAATGCTGCCATACAGATTTTTTCTTTGACATTTTTTTCTTAGGTTATATCGAAATGAGTCATTCAAGTATGCCTATATCACTAATCTTAACTGTAGGCAAATCTTAGGCTGCAATTAAAATGCACATTCGTGTGCCTAAAGCAAGAAGGATACAATATAGGCTACATGAAAGGGGGTGTTACGCATGTTAGTTATACATATATAAACCATACAATTAGCAAAACACATTTATTATAAAATGTTACTTTTATTAGTTTTGCAGAATTATTCACAACATTACTATTACCTTAACTGCCTAATATAATTTAAAGAGAACATATATAGGCCTAGCTATGTTAAGAGTGAAGGACTGTCACTGCCATACCCACAGCATCCAGAATGGATTGTTCCACTGACAAGCGCGCCGAAATGTGGCGCGAATCTAGGTGTCTCATGCTGCGTGTATAATTTTTGTTTTTTTGGCTGGACTGCTCGACTAAAACAAATCTTGGTGGACCAAGAGCCCATCGACCAAACAATTGACCAGTCGACTAAATGGGGTCAGCCCTACTATTAAAGGGTTAAAACAGTTCCACAAGAAGTGGGGTAATGGGATTGTAAAAAACTGTCAAATGACTGCTAAATAACCACTGGAATGAGTACTTCTCCTTCAGAGAACAGTGGTATTTAGTACTATTTAGGTTTGGGCTTTTCTGATCTCTCAAGAAGTGTGATATTGGAAGAGCATACCGTGTGTATGAATAGGACAGTGTCAATGCATGGGTTCGGTTGTTTGAAAGCAACAGTAATATGTGAATCATTTAAGTAAAATTCAAAGAAGAAATGCTGACATCAATCAATCAATCAATCTTTATTTTTGTATAGCGCCATTTACAAACAGGTTGTCACCCAGTGCTTCACAATTGGCATTTTCCAGAGGGAATCAAAAAACCAGAAAACCATTGGAGCCAATGTGGGAGACTGGGAAATTATTCCCTGACCCCTTAAAAGGCGGTCGGGATGAACTCCTGACATGCCTTTAATGTTAACATCTAGAAATAATGTACAGTAATAACAAACATTCATATTAATAATTGAGCCAATGTATTAAGATACTGTGTGAAACCAACACAAAAGAAGCAAAATGTCAATACACTGCACAACAAAGTAAGAAGCTTGTTTGAACTCCATGGCACCTAATAGCATTATAAACTTGAATAAATAATATGTAAATTGCTTTACAGGCAAGAAGCATTGGGCCTCATGCAAGATTTTCATATTTTTAATGTATATTTCTTGTATTTTTTTTCATGAGGTGGCTTCTACGAGTGTTCCACGTCAGATTCAGCAAACACTCATAACTTCAGAAAACTGTCGTAAATGACAACGTAAACATGCTGAATGCTACGTCTTCTTAAATGAGTGCGCGTTCATGTTATTTGTGAATTAGCATAATTAACGCCCCAATAATGCTATATAAGGTTAGGCGTCCCGCCCCATTTTCATAGGAATGTCATTTATAACAATGGCACTGAAAAAACCAAGAAGAAAAACAAGGCGATCCATGACTACAACAGGAGGGGGTCTGGAGGAAGTCTCCAAATATACCATAGCCTCAATAGCCACAATTTAAACGAATGATTCAATGATATAATTATATTAATGAATTATGAATGATATTATCCTACAATTTGAAAAGAAAACAGTCAAATATAGGCCTACAATTGTCAAACAGGATACTCTCAAAATGATTATAAATTATGAATTCTATCATTTATCGTATAATTTATATATTCAAACTCAACAGTTATTCTAAGTAACGAAATAGATACAATCAATTAGTCAAAAACAAAGTTGTTTTGCTTTGGAGAATGGCAGGCAAATTGTACGTATGACTCGTACGACAGCTCTGGACCACTCGTAAATCTTGTTCGTACCTAAGAGAAAATTCTAAATACGAGAAAATTGGTGAATGCGGCAAATTCTCGTAAATCACTCGCAGAGTGACTTACGAACGAATTTGTGCATAAAAGTGGTTCTTGCATCTGGCCCATTGTATCATAATAGATATGAGTATAAAAAGTTATGTGTAAGCTATTTACATTCAGGGGACCATGGTTGCACCAGTGGGAATACCTATTGCATGATGCTGTGAGAACATTTTTAGAGACTGAGCACACTTTCTTGCATCATATCCTTGCGTGAATTAAATAGCAAGAGAAGCTATAATTAGCCACCATATAAGGCCAATTTAGGGCATTCACTGGGGGGAGGCATGGCATAAAGCTTGTTTACCTGTGCACAATTATAAGAATATTTGTGATTTCCAAATTAAATGTATGTGTGATTTACTTTATTAATACATTTGATAAATTATGCCTTTGCACAAATTAGTGCAAACTGGTCATATACTCAAATTTAGTATGAAATCCATGGAAATTCCAAAAAAGAGGACCCATCTGTTCTCTTTATTCTCAGATATGGGATCTGATAAGCAGGTCACGACATCATCAGCAGTTTTACTTAATCAGCTCAGCATTCCTCTGGGGGTCATTGGCCTGTTCCTGTGTCACAATTGATTGTTTCCCTCCCAGATCACAACGAGGACGTGTCCAGTCTGCATCACCTGGCCAGTGACTCTGACAGCGAGGTGTATTGTGACTCTGTGGACCAGTTTGGTGTGGAGGAGGTACGACTTCCGTATGCACTTAAAAGACCCAAGAGCACAAGCACCTGCACACCTGGCTGCAGTGCATCGTGAGGCATCCTGTAAGAATTGATGGCATGGATTCTGATGGCCAATGCCCACCATTGGCAGAGCTTGAGCAAGCTAATCTCCTGTATATTATATATATATATATATATATAGTGGGGAAAATAAGTATTTCACCCCCTGCTGATTTTGTGAGTTTGCCCCCTTACAAAGAAAGGAACGGTCTATAATTTTCATGGTAGGTTCATCTTAACAGTGAGAGACAGAATATTTAAAAAAAATCCTAGAAAATCACATTATATGAATTTCAAACATTTATTTGTGTTTTATTGAGGAAAATAAGTATTTCACCCCCTACCAACCAGCAAGAATTCTGGCTCCCACAGACCGGTTATGTGAACAGGAGGCACACAGATTAGTCCTCTTACTTAATTAGTACTCCTAATTAAGTACTCGCTACCTGTATAAAAGACACCTGTCCACAGAATCAATCAATGAATCAGATTCCAACCTCTCCACAATGGGCAAGACCAAAGAATTGTCTAAGGACATCGGGACAAAATTGTAGACCTGCACAAGATTGGAATGGGCTACAAGACCATTGGCAAGCAGCTTGGTGAGAAGGAGTCAACTGTTGGTGCGATAATTAGAAAATGGAAGAAACACCAATTGACCATCAATCTCCCTCGGTCTGGGGCTCCACGCAAGATCTCACCTCGTGGAGTGAACCTGATCATGAGAAAGGTGAGGGAACAACCCAGAACTACACGGCTGGAGCTTGTTGATGATCTCAAGGCAGCTGGGACCACAGTCACCAAGATGACCATTGGTAACACACTACACCATAATGGATTGAAATCCTGTAGTGCCCGCAAGGTCCCCCTGCTCAAGAAGGCACATGTACAGACCTGTCTGAAGTTTGCCAATGAGCACCTGGATGATTCAGAGGAGGCTTGGGAGAAAGTGCTGTGGTCAGATGAGACTAAAATCGAGCTCTTTGGCATCAACTCGACTCGCCGTGTTTGGAGGAAGAAAAAAAGCTGCCTTGGACCCCAAGAACACCATCCCCACCGTCAAGCATGGCGGTGGAAACATTATGCTTTGGGGCTGTTTCTCTGCTAAGGGGACAGGACGACTTCACCGGATCGAGGGGAGGATGAATGGGGCCATGTACCAGGAAATCTTGGGTGAGAACCTCCTTCCCTCAGCCAGGACACTGAAAATGGGTCGTGGATGGGTGTTCCAGCATGACAATGACCCAAAGCATACGGCTAAGGCAACAAAGGAGTGGCTCAAGAAGAAGCACATTAAGGTCATGGAGTGGCCTAGTCAGTCTCCGGACCTTAATCCTATAGAGAATCTGTGGAGGGAGCTGAAGCTTCGAGTTGCCAAGCGACAACCTCCAAACCCTAAGGATTTGGAGAGGATCTGCAAAGAGGAGTGGGCCAAAATCCCTCCTGGGATCTGCGCAAACTTGGTGACCAACTACAAGAAACGTCTGACCGCTGTGCTTGCCAACAAGGGTTTCTCCACCAAGTACTGAGTCATGTTTTGCTAGGGGGTGAAATACTTATTTTCCTCAATAAAACACAAATAAATGTTTAATATTCATATAATGTGATTTTCTGGGATTTTTTTAAATATTCTGTCTCTCACTGTTAAGATGAACCTACCATGAAAATTATAGACCGTTTCTTTCTTTGTAAGGGGGCAAACTCACAAAATCAGCAGGGGGTGAAATACTTATTTTCCCCACTGTATATACTGTGCCTTGGATGCTCCAGGCCAGGCCATTAGAAACCCAGCACTCCCACAGAGCAGATGATGAAGCCACCTGCCACACCTTGCTCGACTTGTTCCTCTGGTTTTCTATTGTGTGCTTGTTTCCCCAGGGCTCTGAGGTGCTCAGCAACCACTCCCTGGAGATGGATGAGGGGGGCCATGGTGGCCATCGTCCCAAGCGTGGGGGTCGGGGAGGGGGGCTCAGGGGGATGGGTGATCCACAGGGTGGTCCAGAGGGTGTCCAGCATGGAGGGGAGGATGGGAAGTTCAGCAGAAACGCCCCCCAGAGAGACAGACAGAACGCAGAGAGACCAGAGAGCTCCATGGCCAGGAGAGGACGGGGTAAAGCTGCCATGATATGATACAGCACACATATGGGCGCACAACCACGCCCCTGGAGGTCTGGCGTGTTCAGTATGCTGTTTTTGGTTTAAACTAAATTACAATGACTTAATGTCTTGATTGTTAAGCCACAGTAAAACCTTTCAGATGAAGGTATAAGCACATCATTCATTGAGCTAACTGGCCTGCACAGCTAGCATTCATCATTTTATCAGAATATATCAGATCAAGTAAATGATTGGCCTAATTAAGTCATTAAGAGCAGAAGTAGGCACAAAAACGTGGCAGAATCCTTTATTCTTTCACATTCAGTCTAAAAATGGGACAACAGTTTTTTTGGTTGTTAGGACTTCCCTAAATGAGTTGATCTCACCCATTGCCCCTCTGTGTCCAGGCTCCAGGTCCCCAGCCCCAGGATCGGGGCCCCAGGGGGTTCCTCTGAGTGGCGCGGGAGATGGAGAGCGCTGGGGGTCGGAAGGCGGGGTCAGGGGCAGCCTAAACGAGCAGATCGTCACGGCGCTGGCGCGGCTGCAGGAGGACATGCAGAGCGTGCTGCAGAGGCTGCAAACCCTGGAGGCCCTGACCACCTCGCAGGTGAGACCGCCTTCGGCCAGCCAGGGAGGGGCGGGGTGTGGGGCAAGCCACCACCAGGACAGCATTCTGTCCAGATGCTTTTGAGCATCAACCCTGTACAATCGAACTGCAATGTACTTGCAGTTCTGTTGAAAATCATTGCACAGAACCAGACTACAATCCGCCGTGTTTTGCAATTCTTTCTGTGTGGAAATTGGAACATGTAACATGTGCTTCAATCTCAAAAGCTACATTTGAGTACTTTTAACTGGAATAATAATAAATGAGCAATTCCCCATCATAGATGAGTATGTATTTTATTGCAAACATTGTATTATTTACCATTCCTAACTATTGACATTACTATAGATTTACTCCCAATGTGCAGTATATTCACAGTGCCATTAGCAGTCAGATTTAGAGAACATTACATGACAGTATTGCACGACTGAAGGCTCCAGTTCCGTACACTATAATCAGCAGGGTGAAAAATGGAAAGATGTACTTTAAATGCTTTACTGTAATATTCCTGTTTGAATTTTATTTATTTTTTTCTCTCTGTTTGGCCCTCCAGGCTAGGTCATTGACTTTACAGCCAAATTACCCATCACTCCCTGCAATTAAGACACATAAGGTATGGTGGCTGTGAGGGAGAATCTATGAAAGAGATGTTCGTCAGATGTTTTCAATTTCTATTCAGTCAGGCATTAACAGATAGCAAATGCCCTTTGTATCTGTCAACAGAAGTAGAGCACAGGTACAAGAGCTGTCTGCATATGTTTTATCTTATTTTTTTACAGACTGGAACAGTGTACTGCAAACACATCTGACATGACGTGCCCTGCATTCTACACAGATTAGCCCATTTTCAAACTAAAAACTTGAAAACCAAAAAAACTAAAGACATTGACATTTTTAGGCATTTGCAGACGCTCTTATCCAGAGTGACTTACACAGTTTACATTTGTTTACATACAATCCATTTATACAGCTGGATATTTTACTGAAGCAATTCAGGTTAAGTACCTTGCTCAAAGGTACAACAGCAGTGCCCCACCTGGGAATTGAACCCGCAAGAGTTACAAGCCCAGCTCCCTAACCATTACACTACACTGCCAGCCTCATTAGCTAATTAAGTGCATTGCAAAGCAATATGGAATGACTCAATTATCCTGTTTTGTATATTGAATGCATTCACCACCTCCACAAATGCTGACAATATATTTTAGAAAACCATATTTTCATTTTAAAAATTACAAATATTAAAATTAATTATTTTATCCATTTTAAACAGTTCATCCTTTTTAAACAGTACTAAAACATGGTACCCTTAGTTCAGAATATCGAATCTCTAAATGCTGCCTAATTGTCATACTGACTGTCTCATGCGGAGTGTAGTGCTGTACCTACATTCTGGGATTGAATCCTGACCGTGGCAGTGAGAAAAAATAAAATGGATGTTAAAAATGAGTTCCAAAAAAGGTGTTACACATACCAAGCCGGAAAGTCTGCACACCCCTTTCACCCTCTCCACGTTTCATTGCGTTACAGACTTACTCTACAATAGATTAAGTTCATTTTTTGTCTCAAAATTCTACACAAAATAGCCCATAATGACAAAGTGAAAACAGGTTTGTAGACATTTGTGCTAATTTATTAAAAATCTAAATGTAAAATATCATATGTACACAAGTGTGCACACCCTTTGATATGACACCCAAAAGTGAGCTGAGGTGCATTTTGTTTCCATCGATACTGCTTGAGATGTTTCTACAACTTGATCCTAGTCCACCTGTGGTAAATTCAATTGATTGGACATGATTTGGAAAGGCGCACACCTGTCTATATAAGGTCCCACAGTTGACAGTGCATGTCAGAGTAAAAACCAAGCCATGAAGTCCTAGGAACTCTCCATAGACCTCTGAGATCGAACTGTGTTGAGGCATAGATCTGGGGAAGGGTATAAAAACATTGCTAAAGCATTGAAAGCACCCAGGAGAACAGTGGGCTCCATCATTGTGAAATGGAAGACGTTTGGAACCACCACAACTCTTCTTAGAGCTGGCTCTCTGGCCAAACTCAGTAACCAGGCAAGAAGGGCCATGGTCAGGGAGGTGACCAAGAACCCAATGGCCACTCTAAGAGAGCTTCAGAGTTCCTCTGCAGCGATGGGAGAAACTGGTAGAAGGACAAACATCTCTGCAGAACTCCATCAATCAGACCTTTATGGTAGCACTTGGCATTCAGGCTAAAAAGTTCAATTTGTGTCTCATCAGACCAGATAATCTTTTTCCTTATGCTCTTAGAGTCCTTTAAGTGCCATTTGGCGAACTCCAGGTGGGCTGTCATATGCCTTTCACTCTGGAGTAGCTTCCGTCTAGCCACTACCAAAAAGGCCTGATTGATGGAGTGGTGCAGAGATGGTTGTCCTTCTGCCAGGTTCTCCCATCGCTGCAGAGGAACTCTGAAGCTCTCTTAGAGTGGCCATTGGGTTCTTGGTCACCTCCCTGACCAAGGCCCTTCTTGCCTGGTTACTGAGTTTGGCCAGAGAGCCAGCTCTAAGAAGAGTTGTGGTGGTTCCAAACTTCTTCCATTTCACAATGATGGAGCCCACTGTTCTCCTGGGTGCTTTCAATGCTTTAGCAATGTTTTTATACCCTTCCCCAGATCTATGCCTCAACACAGTTCTATCTCGGAGGTCTATGGAGAGTTCCTGTGGCTCAGTTGGTAGAGCACAGCGTTGGCAACGCTTAGGTTGTGGGTTCAATCCCCACTGGGGCCACATATACTGAAAATGTATGCATTCACTACTGTGAGTCGCTTTGGATAAAAGCGTCTGCTAAATGGCGTATATTCCTAGGACTTCATGGCTTGGTTTTTACTCTGACATGCACTGTCAACTGTGGGACCTTATATAGACAGGTGTGTGCCTTTCCAAATCATGTCCAATCAATTGAATTTACCACAGATGGACTAGAATCAAGTTGTAGAAACATCTCAAGCAGTATCAGTGGAAACAAAATGCACCTCAGCTCACTTTTGGGCTTCATATCAAAGGGTGTCCACACTTGTGTACATATTATATTTTACAGTTCGGTTTTTAATAAATTAGCACAAATGTCTAAAAACCTGTTTTCACTTTGTCATTATGGGCTATTTTGTGTCGAATTTTGAGACAAAAAATGAACTTAATCTATTGTAGAGTAAGTCTGTAACGCAATGAAACGTGGAGAGGGTGAAAGGGGTGTGCAGACTTTCCGGCTTTCCGTATATTGCCCAGCAATTAGTCTGTTGTCCACAACAATTACGGCATCTTTATGCAGAAATATCTGGCTGTCAACACCCCAGGTTGCAAGCTACATTGTACTCAGTCCAGTATAATCCAACATATTGATGGAACAAAAGGATTATTGGGCCTCATTTATCAAGCATTTTTTACGTATTTTGTCCTGAAATATCATTATCATTCAAATGCGAAAATGGAGAGCCAACGTATTGTCTTCGGTATGTTGACCAATGTGCTCACGTAGGCTTTGAGTGGTTTGCATGACTGTCTCGGTAGGGGCTAAGCCATGTGTGGTTCTTACAGCAGCCATCCTGGTGGCCTTTCGACATCTCTCCTGGCACTGTGGCATTCGCCGTGGTCTGGCCCTTTGTGGTGCAGTGGCTGATTCGCCTGTGCCTCCAGAGAAGGAGAAGGTAATTGCCAGTGGGGTCTAATGGCGGACTAAGCCAAGTGAATTGAGTGTATAGGAAATAAATATGCATGCTGAAAAAAAAGTGATTGAATTAATGTAATGAGAAATTCTTTTTTTGGACACGCTTGGGTGTTTTGTATAATTCGGCCTGTGTGTTCTGTCTGTTCCGTAATTGTGATCTAGCCCAGGATCTTGTCTTCTGGGATATGGGATATTTATTACTTATATCCAAATTAATTGGATATAAGCATTGTTAGAGCATGTGCAGAATAAACTCAGTGTTTGAAACAGCATTCTAAAAGCATAGTGGTTTCACTTAAGATGGGTCACATGAGAAACAAGTACTGGATGGAAGCCAATAACAGGCAACAATGTCCACTCAGCACATTAACGTGCTTCTGCTAAGACCTGGAATGGCTCAACTACCAAAGAGATCTGGGGCCGTATGTATCAAGCCACTCAGAGTAAAAGGTTGGTGTCAAGTGTAAGAATTGGTAACTTGTACTCCTACACTCAAATTTAAGAATAAAAGTGATTTATCAAATTTCTCTGGTCTTAAAATTACTCTTAAACTGTCAGGTATTTAAGAGACCTCGAGAGCTCTCTCAACTCAGCTAGGAGTAGGCAAGATGGCACATTAGCCGACAAGGCATCTTTTATAATGAGTGTCTGTTTAACTTTATTGGAAACTTGGGTTGACCATCAAAGAATACAGATTTTCCAAAAGCAGGTTGGTTCTTCCCAGGGTTGCCAACTGTCTGTAAATCTGAGTCCATAAAACAAATCTTAATTTCTTGTCCATAAATCCATAAAAAGCTTTGTCTGTCCGCAAAAAATTCCCATTTACTACAGAATGACCGAAAAGTCTCGCCGCAGTATAACTAGGGCATAGGGACTTTTTGATCACCCTATACTTCCTTTTTTGCTACATTTCTGACTGTCGTCAAACTTTCCTCCTAGTTATGAACATTTTGTTCAACTAAAGTTTGAGGAAGAGCGTAGATAGGGCAATGTACCTGAATGGAATATTGACTCTTAAAACTGTCAAAGATGGCAAAAGCTTCCAACCCACTAAAGAAATGATAAATGCTGCAAATATTACAATGTACGACCACAAAAGCCAGCTCTGGCAGCTAAGTTATGGTTGGCAACCCAACTTCTTCCTCTTTGCAATTTCGCCGATTGATGACTTCATCTTAATCTTTTAATTTGCGGCACCTGTGGTTGTCGCAAAAATACACTTACGAGTTACTCTTGAGAATATTTGAAGACTTCGCTAAGAGAAAGTGTAAGCTGCTCGATAACTAGGTTTTACCGACTACTTTAAGCGAAGAGTGATTTCACTCCTAAGTAAGCTCTTGAGGTGTCGTAAGTGTAACTCTTAAGATACTTGATACATACCGGCCCTGCTCCCATCCCTGTAACTGAATATCTAGTAAGGTAATAATCCTGACACCTTTTTTTGTTTGTTTTTTGTTTCAGGAAAATAAACTGAAGACTGATTGTCCCTTGCCTATGAAAACCCAGTACTATGATGAGGGCATTTACATGCGATTCTTTGATGGACATTGTTTTGTTTTTGCTTTCTTTCATGTGTACAACTCGCTTTTGCACTATACTGATGGCACTGCTAGCAAAAACCGCTTACTGGCATCTACTGGTACTAGAAATGGCTTCAGTCGTACAAAGAAAAAGGAATGTGAATGTATGGTAACTGTAACTTTGATCATTAATCGCTTTTATACAATAGCTGGTAGCCGTGGCAGTGGACGTGATACAGGAATTTTTTGTAGATGGATGAATATTTCTGTTGTTCACAGTACCATGTTTTTATTTCATTTTTTAATTTATTTTTTATCTCTGGCTTTTATTTTGATGTTTAAACCTAATCTCTGTAAAAGCATGCACATTCATTGCACCATCATGTGTGAGGGGCATTAAGATTACACTCATGGAAAGACAGTACCGCTTTTAGTAACACACAACTATGAAAACCATATGCCATATTGGTTATACAGAAATGGCTCCAAGTGGAAATCTGAAGTTAAATTGCAGGATCTAATGGCGTTTTCAATAAGTGGTACCTTTTAATCCAGATGTCCTGTTGATTTGTGAGTTATTGGGTTGATGTGTTTCTGTTATCATCAAAACCAAGGGAGACTTGGGCCGTTGAACAGGGTGTAATTAAACTGTAATACAGCCTTGGATTTTTATTCCCTAGTAGTTTCTCAATCCATTCCTACAAGCCACACTGCCCTGCATGTTTTCATTCCAACCTCCGGTCCCAACCTATCATCTACATCGGTCATCTGTTAATGATCACTTGAGCATGATTAAGTGGTGGTTGGAATGAAAACATGTAGGGCAGTGTGCCTTATAGGAATGGATTGAGAAACAGTGCCCTAGTACACAGGTGTCAAACTCATAACAGGTGATTTCTCTAACTCAGGGGTGTCCAATCTTATCCGAGAAGGGCCGGTGTGGGTGCATGCTTTTGTTCTAGCCCAGAACTAAAAGGCCTGATTCAACTAATTCACCAATCGTGGTCTTCAATCGAGACCTTCATTAGTTGAATCAGGTGTGTTAGTGCTGGGCTACAACAAAAGCCTGCACCAACACTGGCCCTTCTTGGATAAGATTGGACATTCCTGCTCTAACTGGTTCATTTCTTCAACCAAGGAAGCGACCTAATTCAAATCACCTGGTGTAGTGCACTGGCTGCAACAAAGACCTCCCTCCACTCAGCCCTGGAGTTCCACACGCCTGCCCTACTAGCTGCTGAAAGATTTTATTCCAGCATGTGATTTGTATGTTAAACTGTAATATATTTACAATTGCTGTTGCAAGCCGAGTCTTGTTTTTTCCCCTGGAGTCAATTTATGTAGTTTTAATGAAATCCAGTCTATACACCATTTTAATTTCCTTGCGACATTGTACCCCTCTGATGTTTAAGCTGATAACAGGGCTGCCAAAAGGGTTTTGGAGAGATAGACAAAGCAGCAGGATCGGCCAGGAACCCTTGGAATGGGGGTAGGCAGAGGGGTTCAAAAAGGGAATGTAATCCTGGTCCTGGAGAGCCACAGGGTGTGCTGGTTTTTGTTTTCACCAGCAAACAATTTAGACACAAGAATCCAGGTGAGGTGAGCTAATTATGTAATCAACTGTGTTAATTGATCAGTCAAGTGCTGAGTTGCAACAAAAGCAGCACACCCTGTGGCTCTTAAGAACCAGGATTGAGAGCCATTGCTTTAGATCAGGGGTCTTCAACTCCAGGCCTCGAGGTCCGCAGTGTCTGCAGGTATTTGCTCCAACCACATACTGCACCACCTGATTTCGAATAATTACTTTACCTCCTTGGTCCAGGAAGTGAGCTAATTAGTGAAATCAGGTGGTGCAGTGCATGGTTGGAGCAAAAACCTGCAGACCCTGCGGACCTCGAGGCCTGGAGTTGAAGACCCCTGCTTTAGATGTTGTGTGGGTTCCTCTAGGTCAGGGGTGTCCAATCTTATCCGAGAAGGGCCAGTGTGGGTGCAGGCTTTTGTTCTAGCCCAGCACTAAACAACTGATTAAACTAATCAAGGTCTTGATTGTAGACCATGATTGGTGAATTAGTTGAATCAGGTGTTTTAGTGCAGGGCTAGAACAAAAGCCTGCACCCACACCGGCCCTTCTCGGATAAGATTGGACACCGCTGCTCTAGGTACTGCCCTTCTGCAGTCCTCAAACCTCACATGCAAGCTCTGCATATCCAAATCTCAGTTTCCTTTCTTAGAGATTTCAGTGCAGTTTTCATTTAAAGCATTATTTATTAACAAATTAAAGCATTCTTTGCTTCAAATTTGGTATCAAGCTTTTTAGGTTCATAGCTTATAGTAAAGTGCTGCTGATAAGGCATGTGTCCATGGAAATGTGAATTGTGGTGGACCAAAGTACAGATTACAATGTTTTTAACACTTATTTGAATGGTTTTAGACTTACACCTGTAGATTATTTTTGTTCTCATATGTTGTTGAATACTGTTAATAGCTGTACATACAAGATTGATAAAATATGAATAATGTGCAATATTTTAATTGCTCTCTATTGTACCGATATTGCTGAGACTAGAACTATATATTCAATTAATCTGTAATAAAGTTTGCATTTGCAATTAAACCAACCGATTGTACAGTTCTATACTTTTATTAATGCATAGTACCTTTCTATTAAACTAAAATGTAACTCTCACCCATTCCCTGCCTCTGCCTAACTGTTTTAAAACTGACAGTTATTAAAATATGAATAGTACTGTCAGAAGCATTAATTAAGTTTAGATAAAACATTTGGAGGCTTTTTTTGTTGTTGCACAAATATGCAATATACAAAAATGACCCATCTTGGCCAGTGCTAACTAATATTAAAACTGGCAAATCTATGTGTATTTATAATCAGTGCTAAGGATATACAAATCTAATATCAGCCCTTTAGACCTGTTATGTAAAACATTCTTCAACTATCTTATTGTCCATCATTACTGCCCTTCTGTCAAATTAAGTCTTTATGTGTCAAATGAGAGATCCTGTTCAGGTATGAAGTGTTAATTGTATTAACTGATAGACCCAGACAGAAAGGTTGAAATGAGTATGAAAACAGAACATGTGTAGTAATAATTGTTAAAGGCTTTAATGAATCTGAACCACACAATGGGAGGTGTCCCCCCCAATTCCATCTTTACAAAGGCTTTGTTCATGTCCTGTGAAGACCTAATGAACCGTAGATTTCACAAAGGACAGCTTAGAAGACATTACAGGACATCTTCCACAGCATTCTCCACAACACAGCTTGCTGCTCATTTTCTACATTCAAATCAGTGTTCAGGTAAACAGTCATTTCTATGAATGAGTGAAGTGGTACACAAGGTAAAGCATGTTTCACTTCCAGAAAAATGCAAGGTTGACCTGGGCTGCTGTCCATCATGATCAAATATACTTGCTTTGAAACATATTTTCTATGCATTGCACAAGTAAAAGTTGCATCTGAACAGAATTTCTTTTACAAGTCTTAAAATAAACATTAATATTAATATACAGTGAACTGTACAGATACGTAAGGGGCACGTTCAATTTAAATGATCAAGAGTTGCTCCAAGAATAAACACCCAAAGGCAGTTTGATGAATAACGATGAGGGTTGTAGTGTGGTTTCGTCAGATGAAACGTGCGATGATTCCTAATGCGTAATCCCCTCCAGTGGTTCTTTGATAACAGGGAGAAGGTGTTGTGTGCAGTGTTGTGCTTTTCAGTACCATGTGCAGTGTCTCAGCAGGAAGAGCCCTGGGAGTCGACAGCTTTTGCCAGACAGTGCGTGCAACACTAGCCTCAGGTTGTCACTCAAAACGTTTTCATTTCAATGCAAAATAAACAGAAAAACCACAGCAGCATAAAGACCATGGTCCTTTCTTAGCTGTGTCTGTGCCAATGGGCCCCGACAAGGCCCACAATTATTCTTAAGCCATGTCACATTGCATTTGTCGTTCCTTCTGTGAGGTCGACGTCGACCCGACTCGGTCTTTGAACCGTGTTACAAATCTGACTCGCGACAGGGAGAAAAGGCCGTCTGCCTCCAATCCAAATGTTTGGCAGTGATTAGACACACTTCCAGGTCTGCAAATTGTGCATCCCATTGATGGGGAAAAACAACTGTGTTGCCTCTTTGCTTTATGTAGCGTGCACTAATTGCATATATTTAAAGATCCTCTGATGATTTGCCACTTTGCCTGATTTATTTTATTTCCCTCCCCCCCCCATACCCCTAAAGATATTATGTTCTGTTAATACATGGTTGTACATTTTATTTTAAATTTCACCCATTTTTTTCCACAATGAATAAAAAAAACACAAAAAAAACATAAAAAATACCACAAGACAAATGATCATATTCTTGCACAAAGAAAACAGCTCATGATCCACTAACCACTAATTATAAACTTTATACTATTTGCCAAACACAAATTACTGATTATATTGAGTTGCCTTTAGCGTTAGGAGTCCAAGCCATTATACCATGTTTTACTTTACTATATGGTTCTACACCTGTTTCAAACAAAAACATAATTCAGTTGAAAACAGAGATAAAAGAATTGCACATCAGAAAAAGTTTAACAGTGGCAGCGGTTTGCTGAAGCTCATCTCCAGCAGTAAACTGCCCAAGCCACATCACTGAATACCTTTTGAAAAAGTCCCCCACATATTTTAAAACAAATCAAAGGAAAAATACAGAACACAGAAATACAAACCAAAACTTCAGATATTTTACACCTAAAACACAATCACCTAATTACCCTTTCATACAATATATGTTAATACAAAATAATCTCCATCCCTGCATATATTAAAAGATTAATTTAGTGTTTATTGACTTGACGCTATGACACTTTATTATATGGATGTCAATATCTATCTATTCAGCATCCATCATAATAATAATCTCTTTTGCAAATACTTTTTGAGCATCATATGATGTGCGTGGCAATGGGGCGAGAAACCTCTGTCCATCTTGTCCATCTTGACCTTCCTTGGCATTCTTGATAAAGTTTGTCCATCTTACCCTCTGAAGCCAAGACGACAGAGGGGAGAAAGACGTACGAGACTCTAAAGGCTGAATCCCGAAACAGCCAGGTGCTGGGCCTTGTTCCTGGCCTCGAAGTAGGAAGTGTCTGTTTCGCCATCTGGTTGGGGGATGAAGGGCATGGCTAGGTTCTGGAGATTGTCCCAGTCCAGGCCTTGGAAGAGGGCGTGGCCCTTGAGCTCTGAAATGCATTCAGGCCATATGCGTTTGTGAGGCACAGTTGTGAATAAAATTGGCGGGTCAAAATTCCTGCACTGCCACTGTACCTCTTCTCTCGAGCAAGATACACATAATGAAGCCATGTGCAGTACTCTTCCAGTGTATTTTTTTCAAATTTGTTGGTTAATAATTGTAGAATGTATGTGTAAGTCAAAATTATATAGCAGTAGTGTAGGCAAATAAAATGTAACAAAATCAAACAATGTAACCACAGTTTAGGAATCTCAAAATGACCTAGCTAGAGAAGACAAAACAAAAAGGGTGAGGTGAACTGGGGTAAGTAAAACTAGGGGTGCACCGATATATCGGTCCACTATCGGTATCAGACAATATTTGCCTTGTTGACTGCAATCGGCTTATCGGCCGATAAGATCAAATTTACAGATGGCAGTGGCCGATAATTATCCGTCAATTTGTGTTGCATCAATCTGGTCTAAATGTCCAAACTTGAATGGAACGGCAGCATCTTTTATTTACAGGCTAAACTGACTGAAACCACACCTAATTTACTCTGATGATGATGCGATTGACTAGCTATCACGAGCACTCTGGCACTCCATGCACAAGATGCACGCTAGAATGTATATATATATACACATGGCTGCCTTTTCACATCTGCATATGATTTTTTGCTTGCCTCTGCCTCTTTTTTCACCAAACATTCTTCATATTCCTTTTCGTGATAACTTCTCAAATGATGGAACAGATTCAGCGTATTCCCATCTACCACTGGGACCGCTTTGTTACAGTACTTGCAGAACACCCCTCCTTTCTGCCATTTGTCAGCTCGTTTGTAACCAAAGTAACCCCACGCAACTGACGTGCAGCCTTTCTTAAGGACTAAACTCGGTTCGTCTTCAATCTTGTCACATTTTGTCTGGGCCTACCCTAGTTAGTGGGTTTACTGACTGAATAAATTCACTCCATGCTTTGCTAGCTCGGAGTTTGACTCTTTGATTATGCTTCCCTCTGGCTTCAGAAGTTGCACATCATATCAAGTCTGGTTGTTATTGGCTGTGTTGCTGTGTTGTGTGTGTTGCGGATGGAAAAAGGCCAAAACGAATGCAGGGACTTGTAAATTTGCAGTGGTTGATCATTGAAATTATGATAACGGTGTGCTTTCAGACATGCCGTTTTTGTTATTTGATATCGGTATCAGCCGATTGTGTAATTTGAACAATCAAGTCAAAACAAAAGTTAAATGACCGCTTCTATTACACATTTTTATAATGACCACTACATATATATTACAAATACCAATTACAACTGTAAGGACCTTTCCTTTCCCCCTTAATATTAAAGATGTTCAGGTTCACCTGAAGGTAGCAGCCTTGTGAGCATTATTTACAGGGGCCATCCTAACCTTTTAGGCCAGCTCTTCTGGTCATGTCCATGGTGAGGAGGCTTTCGATGGCAGTCCTTGCATTATGAGACAGCTCCTCTTCACCATCTGGCCAGGGAATATCTGAGAGAAGATGGTTTCAAAAAACAACACATTCAGATAAGTTTAATCATAACTTCATAAACATCTGGAATGCACCTGGTAGGGCTAGGTGCACAGGAAACTAAGGAACTACTCTAATATCCTATACTAATAATACTCTAATATAGGAACACTATACGTGTCTCTATTAGGTGTGTATAATAGGCCGTTTTCAGAACGTGACACAGAAATACTGCAAGATTCCACGCTCGGGATTACGTGACGCAACGTGTCAAACTGCCACTTCAGTGCAATGAGCCGGGCCATTTCCGCCAGACTCCGCCACTGAGATGACCTGCATCCGATGGCATCAGCAAATGTACCTCTGTTGAGAATGTTCTGGAACACCAGCTGAGGAGTTTCATCATTGAAGGGAGGCACCCCGGTCAGGAACTCAAAGAAGCAGACGCCCAATGCCCACCAATCCACCATGAAATCTGAGGACAAGAGAGAGCTCTGAGGCCTAAACACACACCACATGCACTGTACCACAGGTCATTGTTAGACTGTGTGTGTTTATTCCACAGCAGTGACAGCAACAGCACTGTTCCCCACAGAGTTAGGTCAAATAGCAGGCATTAGTGAGGCATTAGTGAGAGAATCAAAGAGCCCATACTTTGTGGCCTTTAGTAATACAGTGGGGTGCAAACATTTGGCCACCCCTGGTCAAAATGCCTTTTACAGGTACCATCTAAGTGAACAGAAGATAACCTGACCTCTAAATGGTACAAAGTTAAACAGTCAAAGTCAAAGCAGTGTGCTACAGCAGTGAAAAAAGCCAACAGGATGCTGGGATACATAGCAAAAAGTATTGAGTATAAATCAAAGGAGGTTATATTAATGTTATATAACGCCTTTGTCAGACCGCACTTAGAATACTGTGTGCAGTTCTGGGCACCGCACTACAAGAAAGATATTGAAGCTCTTGAAAAAGTCCAAAGAAGGGCAACTAAACTGATACCTGGTATGAAAGGTAAAAGTTATGATGATAGACTTAAGGCACTCAATCTATTTAAACTTAGCAAACGCAGACTTAGGGGGGATTTGATTAAGGCTTTTAAATTCCTAAAAGGGATTAACAAAGTAAAATACCAAAGATTTTTTAAGATAAGTGGGGTCAGCAGAACAAGAGGCCACAGGTGGAAATTAGTTAAAGGCAAATTCCGCACAGATATTAGGAAGTTTTTCTTTACACAGAGAGTTGTCAATGCCTGGAACAGCTTGCCAGGTCAGGTAGTAGAGGCAGAAACGCTCGGGCTATTCAAGGCCAGGCTAGATGTAGTACTAGATGTTCTTTAGATTAGGACATGATGAGCCAAGATGGGCCGAACGGCCCATTCTCATCATTATGTATTCTTATGTTCTTATGTTCTTATGACACATTTCTTCACATTTTAAAACAAGACTACTTTTTTTTTATTTTATTTTTTTTATTTAGTTTCAAAATTATAAAAAAAGGAAAATGGCCCTGTGCAAAGGTTTGGGAACCCTGTCAGTTAGTATTTGTAACTCCTCCTTGGGCAACTATAACAGCTTGCAAACGCTTCCTGTAGCTAGCTAAGAGTCTTTCAATTTTTGCTTTTGGAATTCTTCTTCCTGGCAGAACACCTCTAGCTCAGAAATATTCTTCGGCCTCCTTGCATGCACGGCATGTTTGAGATCTAACCCTAACCCTAACCCTAATATTCAAGTCTGGGGACTGGTGGCCATTCCAAAACCTTCACCCGTCTTTCCTGGAGGTACTTCATGGTTGATTTCGAGGTATGCTTTGGATCATTGTCTTGCTGGAATACCCAACCTCTCTTCAACTTCAATGTCTGGACTGACCTTCGAACATTAGCCTCTAGAATCTTTTGATATTTGGTGGAATCCATTCTTCCTTCCACCCGCACAATATTTCCTGTGCCCCCAGCTGCCACACAACCCCAAAGCATAATGGATCGACCTCCATGCTCCATGTTTTGTCAGTCCAAAGCACATTGTTCCAAAAGGCTTCAGGCTTCTGACGGTTTTCTTTTGCATACTTCAGACGCTTAATTTTGTGTTGAGGTCATAGGAAAGGCTTCTTTCTGGCAACTCTGCCATGTAGGTCTTTGTTGTTCAAAGTATGTTGTATTGTTGTCCTGTGAACAACTGGACCTGTGTCTGCTACTCTTTGTTGCAGCTCTTTTGCAGTGATGTGTAGGTTCTTCTGAGCATTTCTCACCAGGTCTCGGGCCATTCTATCTGAAATTTTTCTTTGTCTTCCAGACCTTGCCTTGACTTCCAACTGTTCCATTTATCTTCCATTTTCTGATAATGTTTCTGACAGTGGAAATAGGTATTTTGAAAAGTTTTTCGAGTTTTTTGTAGCCTTCTCCTTGTTGGTGGAAGTGAACTATCTTGATTCCGACATCCTTGGACAACTGTTTAGAGCAGGGGTGTCAAACTCATTTTGGTTCAGGGGCCACATACAACTCATCTGATCTCAAGTGGGCCGGACCAGTAACATAATAGCAAAATAACCTATGGTCAACTCCAAATCAGTTGCTTTGTTTTTGTTTTGTTTTTTTCTTAGTTGGGAAAAAATGCCTCAACCAACATAGTAGCCTAATCACTTATCATTATTATTTACTCATTTACAGAGAGGCCAATGGATTTCAAATAAAATGCATTTTGCTTTAAAAAAACTGGTTTATTTAATTTTATACAGAGTGAATATTTTGCATCTGATACTGAAGCAATCCTTATAGTAAAATTAAACACCCCGCCTAAAATGTAAATGTGCAAAGTAATGAAAAATTGAATTAAATTTAAAAACATAAAAGTTATAGCAGTACTGAACCATATGATATGGCTACTTCAGATCAAAAATATTTTGTAGCTCAGGCCTACTTAATCTGGCTTGCTGATAGGGATATACTGCAGAATATTCTTTTCAAGCTAAAAACAAAAGTAAATTATTTTCAAAGAACTGCATTCTTCAGACTGCAAACATTTGTGAACATAACAAGAATTTAATTAAACTCCCTTTCCCACAGGCTTCTTCTATCGACTACTGCTGGATCCTGAAACTTGGCATCGTTTGGCCTTCACCAGGCCATCAATATCAGGTTTCAAATCCTGTGTAGCAACACATTTCAAGATGGCATTCAGGTGTGTGTTTGATAATCTTGACCTGTGCTTTGTTTTGTTGAGGTTCATAACAGAGAACGCCTGTTCACAAAGATAGGTAGTTCCAAACATGGACAAAATCTTTGCAGCCAGGTGTGTTAATCTGGGGTAATCTGGCAAGAGATATTGGTAAAACGTGCCTAAATCTACCGATGCAAATTTCTGCTTCAAATTAGAATCACTTTGCAAGTCAATTATCTCAAGTTGGATGTCTGCGGGCATATCGGGTGCATTGACTATAAATGGCGAGCAAAAAAAAGGCAAATTCCTTCTCAAATTCCCCGAAGACCTGAAATCTGCGCTCGAACTCCTGCAGCAATTCTGTTATTTTATCTTTGTATTTATCTAAATCAGCATTGGGTTGGCTTGCGCGCATAGCTGCGAGAATTGGGAAATGCGCGGTGTCACCATTCGAGAGCTGCTTCTCCCAAAGTGACAGTTTCAACTTGAAGGCGCATATGCTATCGCAAAACTGCGTGACGACTCTTTGGCGACCTTGCATCATTTTGTTAAGATTATTCAGGTGCTGTGTAATATCCACCATGAAGGCCAGATCTCTCACCCATTCCGGGCATTTCAATTCGCCTACTGGCCTCCCCTTTTCTCCATGAACTCCCCAATTTCCTCTCGTAGTTCAAAGAAGCGCTTGAGTACGGCACCTCGGCTTAACCATCGCACTTCAGTGTGGTATGGTAAGCCAGCCGGGATGTGATTATAGTAAATACAGACTGCTGTTTTTTCAGTCCAGCTAATAATTCTTTTATCTTCTCTTTTCTTAACTGCCCCTGCAAATGGTGAAACTTTTCTTTATGGTGAGTCTCATAGTGGCGCCGAATGTTATATTCTTTGAGCACTGCAACCTGTTGATTACATAACAAGCACACTGGTTTTGCATTCACCTCTGTGAATAAATAATACTCTGTCCATTTTTCCTGGAAAGCTCGGCACTCTACGTCAACCTTTCTTCTCTTTGACAACGACATTTTGGTAATTGGGGTGTCACTCTTGATATTTTGCTAGCAACTTAACGGCGGTAAGACTTGCGGGGAACCAAACTGCATCTTCCCCAGACCTGGCACGCGCTTGCAAAGATATGCTCTTTATTTCTTGATCTCTTGTCATGCCAATCTTGCTTTTCCTTTGCTGCCCCTAGTGTTGGAAATGCGCTTTTCGGTTATTTCTTTAAAAAAACATAACTCCCCACAGGAATGGACTAGAAATATGCTTTTTATATCGTTATAATTTTTTCTCTTCACGACTGGGCCGGATTAAACCACCTGTCGGGCCGGATACGGCCCGCATGTTTGACACCCCTGGTTTAGAGGAACCCATGGTTGTTAACACCAGACAGAACAGTCATCGCAGTCGGATACTTTAGAAAGCATGGAATTACTTCAGAATAAATATTTCAGCCCTGGAAATATATTCACCTGACTCATTGAATCCCTAATGAGTAAATCACCTGGGTCTGGCCCTTAGTAATCATCTTATTAAAAAGTAACAAAGAATAATCCAAAAGGCTTCCCAAGCTTTTGCACAGGGTCTTTTCCCTTTTTTATTATTTTGAAACTATAAAAAAAATAATGCTTTAAAACCATGTTTAACTTGGTTAGCTTCTGTTCACTTAGATATGAATTGTAAGAGGCATTTTTACCAAGGGTGCCCAAATCTTTGCACCCCACTGTACAATGCACTTACAATTACTGAAATAATGGTAAAAGCAGGTAAAATGGTTCTCAAAAAACATTGCAGCTTTTTATTAATCAAAGATCCCAATGTGATCAATTGTATGGATCATTTTAAATAATTGAAAATATTTGAGTTAAAAACAGTAATTTTATTGATTCAAGTCAAAAAGCCCTCCAAAATATATCACTCAAACTGCAAGGCAACACATTCATCTAGCCCAAATTAAATGAACCATTTAAGCCAATGTTAATGTAGGATGGCAGGAAATTAATTTCAAAGCTATAAAATTATGTTTTCTAATGTTTTACTATAATTCGAACAATACTGGATACATTTGGCCTTCAAATGAAATAACAAAACCAAAATTCCAGGGAGACATTCTAACCTAATTCTGTCCAAGATTAAATAACCAGTCCAGTTTAAAATGGTGACCAGTACACAGAAAATGGCTTTTATTTTATTTTTTAAATTTAGGTTTAATTTTCTATTTGATCTCTGAAACCAGTCAAAAACCCAGCAGGACAGAGGGTAGAATAACTGAAGCAATCGGAAGGGGAAATACAGAAGAGCCACTGAAATGCGTTGTAACCCATTCACTTTGAGTTTCCTCTAGGAAATCGAAATGCAACACGTTCACAGTAAGAAGCAGGAAGTGAAGCCACCAACACATGCGCCACGCGGTTTCCACTGCTCACGGCAACCAATCTGGATTATGGCACAACTTACCACACTTAACAAACCCTGAAACTTAAAGAGAGGGATTGTTAAAGAGTTGAACTTGCATGCCACAATCACAATACACCGCCCCCGTACAGCCCTTTCTTCTGGGACTTGTTAGCTTTGATTCTCAATAGACAGTCATAATGCCATAATGAATCATGTGCACACAACAGGTGTCCCAGAGACTCCCCTCTCTCCCAGAACAAACTCATATCAGCTATCTTACATTACTGCTAAACTGTGATTGCAGTTATAGCATATTTTATTCATGGTTTGTCATATTGACAATATGTTTATTATAGCATTGTTTAATACAGCAATTAAATAAATATTTGTCCTTAACCTTTTCTTAGAAATTAATGCAATTGTTACGTTCCAATGTGAGATGGAAGGCTGCGCTCATTCACCATGAGGTTTTCCCAGGAGCAGTTCCGGAGCCAGGTAGTCCGGAGTGCCCTGCAGGGCTCCCCCCTCGACAGGCACGGCCCCCCTGCGGACGCTCTTGGGCGTCCTGAAAGGGGTGTGGGACGTCTGCTGTGGAGTCTGAAATGGACATTTCACACTTTACTCCTCATCACAATTACAAAAACTATAAACGTTTGTTGTTAAACTATATAAGGTAGTTGAAACGAACTACTTTTTCAGAGATGCCAACATTGGAATCCTGTAATCAGGGAGGATCTGTCAAGCGTAGCGAGTGAATTGTGCGGCACACATATTGGGTGGGGTCCAGGGGCCCGCATTAGTGGGGGTGGGGGCTCCTGGGTTTGAGATATTTTCAAGCCTTTGGGAGGGGGCTCCTTATACACATTGTTAAGTTACCAAATTTTTACTTTCATTAGTCAAAAAGTACTTCCATAGTTCTATATTCTCTTAAAATTTTCTAAGCAAAACTGCAATTTCAATTTTATGCACTACTCTTTAGCAATAAAATCCTTTACAACGACAAAATCACTAAAACACTATTTACAAAATACTTTAGCTCTCACCTTACTGACTGCTACTAGTGCTTGTTGACTGTGTTTCTCCTTCCTGTTTTGCACTGCTTAAAACTTTGCTTAGGTTGCTTGCTTTGCGCTTCTGACCAAATCCTTACTAGTCTCTTTGGTAGCAAGGAGCTGATTGCGACAGCTTCTCAATCAACAGTGAGTGCAAAGTTTTCACACTCAGGTTAGGCCGAAATTCTGTTTTGTTTTTCCGTACTAAGCTGAAAGTTCTTTCACATGTTGCATTCGAGAGAGGAATAACCTTGTGGTCTGACGCTGCTATCGGTAAATTATGTTCCACAATAAAGCCCATGAAGTACAGTTCAGCTCTCGTCTTCTTCTTCTTCGCTACCTAGACTGTTCCTCTTTAGTTCAGAGAAGACACATAGTTACACTGATGGCTGAACGAAAGAGGAGCATCATTTGGAGTTATTTCACAGCTGTGAACGAAAACGTTGCGAACTGCAATGTATGTAGGAAGGCTGTTCGCTACTGTGGCAACACAACCAATTTGTTTAAGCAAATTAGAAAATACCACGAGCAAGAGAACTTGGAGCTGCAACAGAAAAGAAGGGAGGAGGAGGGAAATGCCCCAACAGCCAGGCCCGCGAGATAGAGTTCACTGGCAGTCTTTTCAGAGAGGCAAGGAATATACAGGTATATAGTAGTGATATAGTAGTGATAGAGTAGTATAGTAGTAATTAATATTTTTGAATCTTCAGCGTTGGTTAATGTTACATTTTCACACTGTAATTGGTCATAATTAGCTGTTACTGTAGCAGACAGCAGATATCCAAATAATATATTCAGCCCATTGAAACCCATCTAAATTAATTAATTTAATGGAATTGAAAAATATTTATATGCCTCAAACCTGAAAAGAACCTAAAAAGAAATGCTTAATGTTTGGCAAATCATTTGGTGGTAATGAAAATGTATTCAGAAGTAGCCTATGAATGATGCATTCACCTCATAAATCATGACACATTGCTCTCCCCTACATGAAAGTACATTAGCCGAAAAGGATCGGTATCTGTGATTCTGGCCCTAGTATTACTTGGTAAATTTTGTGGTATCGCCCACCCCTAGTATACTGTATATAGCACATACATGTGCTGCATGCAGTGAACTACACTCACTCACCAGCGCTAGCGGGTAGTACAAGTGTACACGTGCTGCATGCAGTGAACTACACTTGCTCACCAGCGTTAGCGGGTACACAATAATAATACAAAATAAATTGGGAGGATACAGCACAGGGCCATATGGTCAGGAGTTGGGCTGATTTTCCAGGAGCCTAGCAGGGAAATCGTGAGGGTTGGCAACCCTGCTTTTTTAAATGGCAGAGTGTGCAGGCAATATTCTAACTAGAATAAATTAATGCGCAAATTTCTGTGAAATTATATATTTGAAGTGACTGCCCTTGCTTTAAACATGTGGTCTCTTTCCCGCCTGACAAATTTGCTCACTTACCTGAAAGAGAGAGGAGCTGTTGGAGCTGGGCCTCCTCCCCCTCTGCACGGGGGTCACGGTGGCCGAGAGGCTGTAGAAGGAGGGTGAAATGGACACGTCCATAACATCCACCGAGCCCAGGCTGAGGCGTGAGCCCCCGGACATGTTGGATCTGTTGATGGAGCTGCAGTAGCTCCTGAATGCCACCACGTTCCTGGGCTTAAGGAGCACGGGCGACCCCGCGGCCCCACCCGCTGGCAAAGGGTAGAACCTCTGGGAGTGCTCCCGTTCGGGTGTGCCCACCCCTGCCCCCAGGGAGTGCTTCCGTTCGGTTGTGCCCACCCCTGCCCCCAGGGAGTGCTCCCGTTCGGGTGTGCCCACCCCTGCCCCTAGAGTCTGCATCCACGGGCTGATTTTGGGGCCGCCGCCCCCCTCGTCCAAGTCCTCGAAAGATGATGACAGTGACCCACCCTTCCCGCCTTCGTCCAGCTGTGGGCCGTCTGGCTCAGAGCTGAAGACGATGGACATGTCCTGCAGGGAGCTGTCCGTGTCCAAGCTCAGGCTCCTCGGGTCGCAGTCGTCCTCAGGGAAGGAGGCCGGGCTGGAGTCAGCCGACACCCCCACTCCAGCACCGCCACCATCCCTGCACGGGTCTTCCAGCTCACCCAAAAGGTTCTTCGCTATGGGGACCGGGCTGGGCCGCCATGCCCCTACCCCAAGGCCGTCGAGCCGGATGGCCTCAAACACCCCCGTAAGGCCACTGCTGGCAGCAGCGCCATTCACAGGGACCTGGCAGAAGCGCCTATACTCGCTGTGCTTCTTTTTGGCCTGGGCCTCACTCTGCTCAGGGCTTTTTTCAACCTGCTCAAACCCCCTTTTCACAGAGGAAGTGACCTCGGCCAGTGGACGAGTGACTGAGGAGCAGTAGTGCTTGGCCGTGGCCAATGTGTTCTTCTCCACTGGGTAGCTGAGTGGGATGGGTGTCTTACCAGCGTTCGGTTTGTTTTTCATGAACTCCTCCCAGGTAAATTCCAGCGGCCGCTTCGGAGGGCACACGCTCAGGTCCAGGTTGTCCAGAGGGGCCAGGGCAAAATCATGGCCTGGTTTCCTAAAATCCTGGGCCTCATTTTCCCCAGGTAGCTTAAAGGCAGCAATGGGTCTACCCACTTTGTCAATTGCATCTCTGCTACGCGGGGAAGGAACATTCTCGGCCTCTTCCCTTTCCTTAAAAGAAATAAGTAAATCAACATTAATATTACAGCCATACTTTATTTTTGTTTTACTTGCACATTTGGTATTATTCAGCATCAAACTGAAGCACTTTAAGCACTCCCAGCTTTTTGAAGGGTTTGATCTACAGATAGGATATTTGAGATACTGAGAATTCCCATATTATAGAATTGATTTGTATTACTATAATACTACAATCCAACATTTTGAACTAAAGCAAATTTATATGTTTTAATAGTGCTGTAAAATAAGTTCCACTTCTTTGTCTGCCCCCTGGTCTGCCATAGCACGGTGGCAGTACCCACCGGCACATCCTCCCACAGGGGGCTCACGCAGCTCTCAGACTCCGTGGTGGAAGGGAAGAGACAGGACTGGCTGCTGGCACTCGATGTTTCAATCCTCTTCCTGGACTTCAGCAGCCTTGGGGTCAGACTCCTGGCAAGAAGACCAGGACTGAACACATTGCTGTTGGGGTCTGAACAAAACACAGAACATTCATGAAAGAGACGGTTTTCCCTGGTCGCTTCATTGCAATTTCGGCAATGTCTCTATAATTTAGGCACAGCAATCCTCCGTATTGCTTGAAATACTGGCAATCAATTTCAAATTTCAATATGCAACTTCTATGGCCAATAAACCTCATCTACTTGACTTGAAAATATTACATATATTATAACCAATTCTCTTCCTACAGGTTATAATAAAAACCACTGGCTGGTGCATTTTTTTGTACAGGAACACTCACTAGACCCATGGAGCGCTCGTTCTGAGGAGAGGGGGGAGAAAAAGTACTCCATCCTCTTCCTCATTACAGGTGAGATGAAGGACTTTCTGCGCTGGTCCACTTTGCCGCATGACATGGGGCTGGACATGGCCATGGCGCTCTTGTGACGTTTGCCCTCCAACGCAGGGGTGTTCTTTCAGAAAAGGAAGCGAAACAGCATAACCAAAGCATAACAATCCCATGAGAAAGCAACTTTTCATTTTCTTCATAATTTAAGTAATCTCCCAGAAATCATTATTGGGGGTACATGATAGATTTATTCATTTGAAATGTTTAAAAGCAATAATTGTACTCACCAGACCAAGGGAGCTTATCAATGATAACACTTGACCCGGAGTACGATAATAATCTTGTTTTGGCTTCACTAAGGAAGGTGTTGTCAGGATATCCACAAGGCTCAACTCTGAGACGAATTACACACACATTTTGATTTATAAACAGCTCAAACCATTACAGTCTGAGAGCAAACTTTTTTATTTTAATAAAAAATAATTCAAAACATATTGTTACAAAACCCTCCAAAATTATTCAGTTTCATACCATTGACAAAGATGAGCAAAGAACACAATCTCATAAAAACATGATAGATGAATAATACTTTTCTCTGAGCAATTAAGTATTAGTATAAGGGATGTTAATGATCAATTAATCGCTGTTAAGATTTTGATCGATCAAGCATATCAAATTAATGATTATGTATCACAGCACAGCGGAGTTATGCAATAGCACAAACTCTAGTGAGTGTAATAATATTTATTTGAAACAACAGTTAAAACCTTGTTGATTTTATAAAATATATCTAGCAATATTTCACAAAAGAAACAATTTACAATGACAAAACATTTTTGTTATATTTTGTACAGCCTAATGTTACCTTAGCTGACAATAGCGTGGGCTCTTGAATTCGCTAAACACGCCAAACGTTACTTCTGCATTTCTTTTTAGTGAAATCTTTTTTTTTTTTTTTTTTGGCCAGACAATATTTATGCATCCCTGGGACATTGCAACGGGTGTTCTCAGCGGCTGGCGCATACAGCTCAGCCCTGAACACGTGAATATGCTTATATTCTTAAATAAAAACCAGTAAGGGGACGAGTAGTTTTTTTTCCAAGCCTACTGAATGGTGTTTCATTTCCTTCATAATTCTTATTGTTTTATGTTGTTAAAATAGGCCCAGGTCGCCTCCCGCGTGGTCCAGTGGTTACAACGTCCGACGCTGGCCACGGAGACCGGGGTTCAATTCCCCGTCTCGCCAAGTGTCGGCTCTGGCCGGGAGTGCCACCAGGGGGCGGCGATTGGCTGTCCACCCCAGGGAGGGGGGAGGGAAGCCGACGTGACGTTCGCTGCGTATAGGAGTGGCCCTGTAAGTACCGGGGTTCGGTCGACGGCTCGGCAAGTGACGTCTCGGAAGAGGCGTCACTTCGCATTCGTCACTACCGGTGGCAGGACTACGGCAGCGAACTCACATTACTAGGGGGGGATTGACGTAAAAATAGCGGGTCTAATTAGCTACCAAATTAGGAGAAAATGGGAGAAAATGGGAGAAAATCAGAAACAAATTTGTTTTGGTCCTCCACCAAAACATGCAATACGTAATTAAGTCAAAATAAAAAACTGAAACTAAAAGCTTAATACTTGAATGGTAGACAACCTACTGCAAAAGGAATCTGCTTACTTCACTCCTTTACTTCTGAACCTACCTCGATCAAGCTTGACTTTGGAGAGGCCAAAGTCTGTGAGCTTGATGTGTCCTTCATTGGAGACAAGCATGTTGTCCGGTTTCAGGTCTCTGAATGGAGAGATGCAGACAGACAGAGGGATTTTTAAATTATTACTTCAGTACACATAATGAAATAAATCATGTTAAATATGTAAATGTAAAATAACATTGTCCAATGTTATTTTATTGGACAAATGATGAGTTTAGAGGTCAGCTACAAATACCTGTGGATGATTGCATGCCTGTGAAGATAGTCTAAAGCAAGTGCTACCTCTGAAATGTACTTCACTGCCATGTCTTCCTCAAAATAACCATAGATATGAAGAAGTGATTTGACATCTCCCCCAATATGATATTCCATCACCTGGTGATAAAAGGGTACAGACATAAAGTTTTTGAAATAATGTTAAACACTTACTAGAACAGCAGAGCATGATTGTTTAAAGCACCGGTTTCCCAAACAACAGTGGCGACCCTTGGGGGGGGGGGTTAGGAGGTTCAGTTCATACATACCCGCAATCTATGCCGACATTATCGTTGACATAGATTGCTATAACATATAATGCTAATCTGCTTAATTAAAAAAAAGCTACGGTTATATTTCTGAGGACTTATATGACATTTTCATTATTACCTTAATCTACAGTAACATTTCTGTAATGGAAAGAGACATCGCAGTTGTTGAAACTCGAGCAAACCGAACTTTTAATTTGGAATAATAAACAGGAACATCCAAAATAGGAAGAGCGTATTTTTTCATATTATCAGACAGAATCAAGCTAGAATTTCCGTTTGTCTGTTGGGGTTCACTTACCAAATACACCTTAGTGGCCGTTTGAAGAGAATAGAACAAGTGCACGATGAAGGGGCTTTTGCTGAGAGCCAGTGCATCTCTCTCGGCCTTCATCTGATCTGTCATATTTTTGTCGACCATGTCCGCCTTTTTCACCACCTAAAGATTGAAAATGTTATTCACAGATATGAAATATGAAGCTCATAAAAGATTTGGTCTATTATGTTAAATGTCTATAAATACTGATGACCTAACTAGCTAACTGTAAATAACGTCCGCTAACTGTAACATGTTTGCAAGCTACTAATCCGATTCAGTGACGTTAGCGAACGTTAGCTAACTAATTAGCGAAATAGCGACCAAACTGTAACGTTACCTTTATCGCATAAAGTCTTGAGTTACATTTTTTTCTTGCTAGAAAAACCTTTCCAAAGGCGCCTCGGCTGATGGGCTTTACTACGACGAAGTCCTCAATTGATGGTGGCTTGGGAGCTTCATGTACCTCACCGATAGCGCAGGAAGCAAAGCCGTCAGGGATTTCTCCTCCCTCCATAACTAGCCCACTAACGTCAGCCAGCTAGCTAGCGATAGTGAGCTAACGTCAAATTGAAAGAGATTACAACAGATCACTTGCAAACTAACGTTAGATTGACAAACAAGAGACAGATTTCGATGTCCACTTTAATACAGTACCACTCTTCACTTCGTTTCCCCCTCAAGAAAACGCGTCGCCTTTTTTTTTTTTCTTCCACCACAGCAACAAACACCGATTATGGGGATGTTTTGAAAATTTGAAATCCGCTCCAATTGGGGTCCTACGTGACGTGTATTTGCCACAAGCCTGTCTGTTATTGAAATTGCAACACACGACCGCCGAAATAATTCATTTGTAGTAACAAATTAAAATACACTTTGCTCAAATCAGTAAATATGGAAAGTATAAGAACCAGATATTACAGTTCCTGTGCAAGTCGAACAGTCAGGCATCAGTTAGGTCACCTGACCACCTTCACATGAAATAGTTTTGCTCTGGCAAAGACCACGTACACATTTGTTTTACTAACTTATGTCTTAAATAATCGAATTGAGTTTTTAATTCATCCCACATTTTGGGATGTTGTTGCCCCGATTATCAGTAGTATATTTTGGGATAGAATTGTAAACTGCCAGCACCAAAAGCTCAGAGAAAAATATTCTGTTTAAAAAGGTTGGTTTTTTTACCCCCAAAAAAGATGCGTCAGTCATTCACATCCGTTTTCAGTACTTTGTGCACCCTACCCTCACAAGAATAACACTACTCGAGTCGTATTCTATAGCATTTTGTGAGATTGGTGAACATATTACCGGGATATTGGGGCATTCTTCCATACAGGAAATTTCAAGATCCTTCTGTCCTTTTAATTAAAACACAAATCTTTGATCTGGTTCAAGTCTGGATCGTGATGGCCATTGCAGTAATTTTGTGGTCAGTTAACCATTTCTTGATTCATTTGGGGTATGCTTGGGATCATTGTCTTGCTGAAATATCAATTTACTGCCAAGTTTCAGCTTCCTGGCAGAGGGAACCAGGTTTTTGGCTAAAATGTGTTGGTACTTGCTGGAGTTCATGATTCTGTTGAGCTTAACCAGAGCCACAGGAACAGTAGATGCAAAACAATCCCATAACATCAAAGATCCACCACCATATTTCACCATAAGCATAAAATTATTTTCAACATAAGCATCCTTCTTCCAACACCAAACCCACTGCTGGTGTGCATGGCCAAAAAGGTCTTGTCTTGTTTTTGGTCTCTTACCAGAATAGGTTCCAATAAAAGGTTTTTAACAAACTCCAGATGCTTATTTTTGTTGATTGTTCTCAACAACTGTTCTTTTTTCTTTTCACAAGAACATGCTATTTATCCCATCTAGACTTGTTATTTTGCCTAGATGGGATGAATATCCTGGGCTATAAGTGTCTCTGCCTCTCCTACACACTGGTAAGCATGCATTGATAGCCATGTGACACAAAAAGGCTTTCTATTAGAGAAAATTTGACTTTTAATTAATTTCCACCTGTGGCCCCTTGTTATGCTGAAATAACTGAAGTTAAAATAAATTCTAGTATCAACTGTATATATTTGTTTAATGTATTAACTTCAATCAATCCCCTCTTCTCCTTTTGCAGAGCCTGAGGAGTTTGGCTTCTTCATGACATTTGAGTTTGATAACTGGGAACCAGGTCTTGTTCCCTTGTGTACTTTTTCAAGACCTTCTATATCCGTATCGTAGTGCAGTGACCAGATGTGGGCTCCATACTCTAAATGTGGTCTCATAAAGTAATTATTTAACATTACTGATTAATGTTCAGTACTCTTTATGTATATCGCAGCATCCCCTTTGCTTTTTTCACAAGTTTACATGGACTGGGATCACCTATTAATTTAAAGTACTGTGTACATTAATTTGGCACATCCCATAACATCATCTTGTTTTAAATCGGTATTGCCCACATACACACAATTTACAGGCCAATTTGAATGCAACAGTAACAATATGTAGAGTAAAATAGGATTATGTTATGGATTATGTTATATGCCATCTGCATTATTACCTACAGTGTTAAACGCTGCTTGCAACTCTTCACATGGGCGCACCATCCACCCAACCGGTGTCTGACGTAATAATATTTAAACCGGTAGTAGTAACGCTTAAAACCTTTATAAAACAAGATTTGGGATATACATTTTACATAACAAGTTCTCTCCTTTCATTACCGGAACTCCTTAGTTATATCAAAGAAAATATAACCGGAACTTCTTCTTTGGCCCAGAGAAAATTGGATATGCCTGTGTCTCAATAGTGAGCGAGATATTTCATTTGACCCTTGACGGAGCCATTTTCCATAATTGTCAGAACAGAGTTGGCGAGAGAAATAAGTGTGAAAACCAAAAAGGACGATAACATCAGTGGAGGGCGTCCAATATTAAGCTACAAGGAGAAACATCTTGGTATCTAGCTAGTTTATTCGATCCAGAACTGGAAATATGTTTTCCCTCTCGACTACGTTTCAGCCACAGGTAAGAAGCCCAAACAAAATGCTTTGTGTAACCTAGCTATTAGCTATGGTAACGTTAGCAAGTGGTACTCAAGAACACAAAACAAGCCGCCGCCGGTATGGAGTCCTTTTGCCAACTGAGTGTGTGAGACATTTTTATTTATCATTCGCTTGCTAAGCCAGTCAACTACAGAGCAAGTTTATAGCATTAGCTAGCTAACAAGTTGTTTCGAGAGAACTAAGTAGTTAACGTTAGCTACCTAACGTTAACTTGCTAGCTAGCTACACATTTTGTGTAGCACTGGGTTAATACACCACTGTGAGGAGCCAGTGGCAAACTATCTTCTAGCTGTCTGGAAAGCTAGCTAACGTTAATTAGCTATTGTTTCCTAGCATCGAGGGCACAACAGCAGTGTGGCGGTAGCTAAAGTCGTTGCTAATAACCACAGCAGGCTGTACAGTAATATAGACTACAACATGTTAGCAGTTAGCTATGTACCCAACAGGCTAGTCTGCTTCGAAAACGATTTGTTTTGTTTGCCTGTTGGGTAGCTATTTGTGATTACTATACAACTAGTATTCACCTCCCGTCTAGCTAGCCAAGCCAATAATCGGCTCATTTCCTAAATCGTTACATAATGTTAGTCCTGTTCAGGGGCGTCGTTTTGATATGGCAAGGTATGGCACTCGCCATACCTTGGCTTCTAGCCACATTTTTTATTTTAAATCAATCTGAAATAACCTACGTTTCACATGACAAAATCACATCATTTTATGTGATTTTATCCGCTCCACAAAGGTAACTCAAAAACCTTGTCCGTTATTCTCATTCATTCAGGTGGGTTAAACAAACTGTATAAACGCCATAATACTGTTAATTAAAATTTAACATATTCATGAACAAGTCCATGTCATGTTGTGCGATACGAACACGTTCTATATGTTATTTTAGTGAAAAACCGGACTTAACGTCACCCGCGATTGTGAAGCTAACAAGCTAGCTAGCTAACGTGCCTTACGCTGATGAGGTCCTGTAGCGCTTATCACTACATTTCACGAAAAAAAGATTTGTATAAGACTATATCATTATCATCCACTGGAATTAAAAAATAGGTTTACTAGTTACATACTGTAGTTGTCTCCTTTGTTTATTAATGTTACCTAAATATATAAGTAAATTGTACAGAAACAACTCACCAAAATTGACTATTGCACAACTGATTTGACAAAAAAATGTCACCAAGGGGGGCCCCTTTTTTCAAGTGAGCCCTGGCCAAGAAGGCAGCATCCAAAAAGTTTCACATAAAACAACATTACATAGAAAGTAATAAATAAAAGCAAGATTATAAAAACGCACGAGAATTAAAAAGAGGGGGACAGAATGCCCTAAAAAAGCTTTAGTTCATTACTTACATTACTTACTTCAGTTTTGTGGCATCACTTCTCTCAGAGAGCCCAGTTGGTTAACTTTTACTTTTAAAAGTAAAGCTTAAATTAGAGCGACCAAAGGTCCGACAGTTAGAAAGGAAGGAAGTAGGTAATGGAGAATTTTGTATGCCAGTCCTCGTGTTCCAGTTAGTATTGTGCCACTTTTGTAACAGAATATTTGTGGGTAAGTCTTTATTAGAAAGTGCCAGTCACAGTTGTGAATAGCACACAGTGTTTCTCTCTGCTCATCTGTGATTATTAAACTGGTGCTTTTTTTTTTTTTTTTTTTTTTTTTTTTTCCTTTTTTTTTTTTTCTCTCTCTCTCTCTCTCTCTCTTCTTCTTCCAACAACTGGTATTGTAATTTAATGAGATGTGATATTTGGCTCAACACTGAGAGGGACTTGTTTAGGATCTGTCTCTTTTGAAGAAGGGTGTTTTCTTATACGTCTCCAATGTTGACCAGCGTCCTGTGTGAACGGCCTGCTCCACAGGGTATTGTGGCATATGGTTCAAATATAACCTTAAATTGTGTGTAACACTTTCACTTTCTCTGCCTTGTACCGCGTGCGTGCGTGCATGCATGCATGTGTGCGTGTGAGAGAAGGGTGGCAGACGCATCATAGATGCCTACCCCCCCAACCACAAACACACCACAATAAATTAATTCAAGCATGTTTGTCTGATGGTGATTATGGTTGCAGGCTACATTAATACTCAGTTCAAATTCAAGTTGCAACTGAGAATGGGTCCCATGGTCTAAACGACCACTGCGTATTTGAGCTAGAGGCAATGAGTTTAGACCACTTCACTGCCAGGTCCTGAGATAATCAATTAAGTAATTAGAATTCATTCATTTTATTTATCATATAAACATGCAAATAGTCACGTGTACAAAAATCCTATCAGTCACCATATCTAACTAGGCCCCCATGCAGTGTGAATGTACATGGAGTTACTGGTGACATACTGGTCAGGGTGTAATTTAATGGGGGAAAATCCAGATTACCACTGATGAAAATGAAAACGAAAACTTGGGCTTTTTGATAATTCATCTTTCTCATATACAGAGGTGAAATAAGGGTCTCGTTGATGTATATAATGAAGGTCTGAAAGAGGATGTAAAGTATGCACATTACTGTAGCTCTACCATGTAATGAATTTCATTTGCGAGCACACTTCTTCTTCGTTGTTTGGGTATATTCTTTTCCTGCTCCCCTAGGCTCGGGGCCGAGGGGCTATCCTTTTACCACCTCAAGCCTAGGGGGGGTTCACCCAGGCTATATTTCGGGGCACACCTCCAGCAGCCATGTCACCGTGTCGTCATCCAAAACCGACAGACCATGGATCCCATTGGGTGCCCGATAAATCGGGCAATCCAGGATGACATGGTCTGCGGTTTGTTCCTCTGCGCCACACTCGCAGGCCGCGCAGGAGGCCAAGCCCCATCTGTGCATCGATGAGCAGAAACGCCCGACGCCAGTCCGGAGGCGGTTAAGCCTCACCCACGCCAGTCGGGGCAGGTCCACTCCGATGGGGGGAGGACCGACGTCTGGGATGAAGTCACGGAGTCTAGAGGTGTTTTTCTCCCACTCCGTGCTCCAGGTGTAATCCACCCACCGTGCCGCACTGATATTAAGGTCGCTGCATTGCTGCAGGAGTTCCCGTGCGGCAGGCACAAATGGGTGTCTCGACTTGAGGCGCCGGGAGGCTCAGCTGTTAGAGTGAGCCTTTCATGAAGCAGATGGTTTGGCTCCATGGCCCGGCATGCGAGACGTGCTATGGCTCCCGCACGGCGAAGCCCAGCGGGCTGGATGCCTGCAAGGATGGAGAGGTTGTCCACAGGAGTGGGACGCAGGCATCCTGTCACAATGCGCAATGCTTCGTTGATAGGCGTATCGATGAGGCGGGTGTGAGCACTGCGACACCATACTGGCGTGCAGTACTCACTAGTCGAGTAGACAAGGGCCAGGGCAGCCGTACGCAGTGTTCTTGCCCCGGCGCCCCAGCCTGACCCGACTAGTCGCCTCATCAATGCCACACGAGATGTTAGCTTCTTGCGCAGTGACGCGAGGTGTCGGCGAAACGTGAGCGACCTGTCCAGTGTCACGCCGAGGTACGTTGGCTCAGCGCAACATGGTAGGGGTATTCCGCCGATATTTACTCGGAGCTCACGTTTGGCCTCCTTGTTGTAAAGATGGAAGGCTGCCGACACCGTCTTTGCCTCGCTGAGCTTCAATCTCCATTTCTGGAGGTATGCCACTAGTGTCTTCATATCCTGGCCTAATGTCCCCTCCAATGACTGCCAGTCTCCAGCAGAGTACACCAACGCGAGGTCATCTGCGTAGGCATACTTCCGCGAGACTGTCAGGCAAGTCATAGGTGTAGATGTTATAGAGGAGGGGGGCCAGGACCGATCCCTGCGGGACGCCGTTCTTGAGGCGTCGTAACCTACTTCGCTGTCCGCTACCGGTGGTGAGGGTGAAGCTGCGATTTCGGACAAGCTCCATGATCATTCTGACCATGTGCCTGTCCGGCAGCAGGCGGAGCAGCTTGCAGGTGAGGCCGCGATGCCATACGGTATCGTAGGCAGCCGTCAGATCGACAAAAACGGCTCCAGCCTTCTTTTTGGCCGAGAAGCTGTCCTCGATGTCTTGGGTCAACAAAGTGACTTGGTCTCCCGCATCGGAACCCAGCCTGCTCCCGGGGGAGCAGTGGGTCAACAATCGGTTCGACGCGGGCGTAGATAAGACGCTCAAGGATCTTGAAGGGGATGCAGAGCAAAGAGATGGGACGGTAGCTCTTAGGGTCCCCTTCAGGCTTATTCGGCTTCGGGATCGCGACAACTAGGGCTCTTCTCCAGATTTTGGGGATCTTCAGTTGGCGCAAGCAGGAAGAGAGGAAAGCTCTTAACCAGGACTTCAGAGCAGGTGCAGCATGGAGTATAAGCTCCGGGCAGATGGAGTCAGGGCCCGGAGCTTTTCCTGGCTTTATGTGCTGGAGGGCAGTAGCAAACTCCTCCGGTGTGAATTCACCGGAGATGTTGTCGCTACTAGGTGTTGGGGCCCTCCAGAGGTCAGACACTTCTTTTGCCACGGGTCGTGATGACTCGCGGTCTTTAATTTTTTCACAAATTGAGATGCGATTTTATTTGCAGAAATGGGGCAGTGACGAGGGGAGTGTCTTGACCTGCCAGTGAGGTTGTTCAGGATACTCCATGCCTTGCAGCTGGAGTGTGAGAAGTCGATGGTATTGACAGCCTCCTCCCAGCGCTCTTGTCTCCTCCGACCGAGTCTTGACAACAGGGCTGTAGCAGCCCTGCTTGACTCGGTTCCTGCAGGAGCCCGGAGGAAGGCGCAGTAAAGATTCTCACACTCCGCATCCCAGCATGGTTTGTAGCTATTGCGACGTCCACGTGGGATGGATTTTTTGGCCGCTTTCACTAGCACACTGCAGAAGTCCTGGTATGCCTCATCCACACTGTTGGTATTAGGCGATGGAAGATGCCTCGTGGATTTGTTGGTGAGGAGGCGGAAGCGTTTCCAGTTGGCCTTTCGGAAATTCCATCGCTTCACCGGCTCACTCGGGACAATGTCCACAAGTTTGGGTACGGTTATCAGCGATGGTCGATGTTGGGACCGTGGGAAATTTCCGAGCACACGTCTGTCAGGGAGCTGGTTGTCTACGCCGACACTCGCGAAAGCCAGGTCTGGATTAGTCCCAGTATTCCAGCGACCGGAGAGAACTGGCTGGACCCTTGGGATCATGTAACAAGGTCAGGCAGTTGTTGGCTGCCCAGGCAGCCAGGTTCTCTCCGTCGGGTGTGTTAGTGTTGTACCCCCAGTCTTCATGCTGGCAATTGAAGTCGCCAACATAAAGACAGGGGTGAGGGAACACCGGGACAGACGCTGGCGTGAATCACGAGTGAGGAGGCTTGTAGACGTTTACGATTTTTAAACCGGCAACGTCCACGCACAACCACTCAATCTCCGAGTCAGCTGGAGATTGGTCGGCGAGAATCCAGCTCAACCTTTCGTGGACAAACGTGGCGAGGCCATGCTTCCTGCTCAGGATAGACCCAGCTAGTGCGAAATTTGGCAGCACTAGCTTGTCTGCTGAGACGCAGTGGGTTTCCTGGAGGAGGATGACGAGGGCCTTGAAGGTATAGGCCAGCTTTTCGATGACACTGATCTTACTGGTGGTGAGCCCTTCGGTGTTCAGCTGCAGTATTCTGGGTTGGAGGCCAGTGGAGCAAGCCCCACCGGCTCTCCTCCCCGACTGCTGCCGAGCACCAGCCCGGGTGAGGGCCCTTAATTGGCAAACTCGGTTTCTCTTATGACTAGGGGTCATAATTTACTGACGGGAGGCACCACGAGAAGGTGTTTGCCATGCCATGCGAGCACACTGGACAGGAGCCTTACCATCAGGAAAAGATCTTAGTGGATCAAAACCTCAGCCTGTGTCCGTAGAATTAGAATTGATTATATTGGATCGCAACAGTTGTATTTGCTCAGTTAGTCTTAATTTATTTTTTAAGTATGGTATTTGTAGCTGTTTTGTTACAGAGCTCTGCATAGAGCCATGCCCATTGTAGTGAATGAATGACAAGAGTTGGAAAACCTCTACCTGGAGTATACTTAAGTTTATAATAGTCTTCGGCCACTTTCCTCCAGGCAAAATTTGGTCTGTTGTGTTTGTATGTGTTTGTGTGTTTGTGTTTGTATTTGTCAGTGCTCCATATGCTGACTCCATCTGTCTGTCTCTCAGGTAACCATTCCACTGACACACCTCCTCAACACCCTCCGTTCGTTGAAGAGCTCAGCCAGCTCCTCCGTTCAGAGTCTCCAGAGGGACAGGACTCCAGAGCTAGACCTTCCAACCAGCGAGGTAAACTGTCCCCATCAAATGTGTTGAAATCATAATTTATTGCTCATGCAACTAGGGCTGTCCCCGACTAAAACAAATCTGGGTCGACCAACAGTTTTTTTCCGATTGGTCAAAACAAAAAAATATATATACAGTGCCGTGAAAAAGTATTTGCCCCCTTCCTGATTTCTTCTTTTTTTGCATATTTGTCACACTTAAATGTTTCAGATCATCAAACAAATTTTAATATTAGACAAAGATAACCTGAGTGAATACAAAATGCAGTTTTTAAGTGATGATTTCATTTATTAAGGGAAAAAAGCTATCCAACCCTACCTGGCCCTATGTGAAAAAGTAATTGCCCCCCCTTAATAAATCAACCGATTAACCACTTTTTTTTTAAAGCTGAGTTCAATTTCACAAGCCGCACCCAGGCCTGATTACTGCCAGACCTGTTGAATCTAGAAATCACTAAAATAGAACCTGTCTGACAAAGTGAAGTAGGCTAAAAGATCTCAAAAAGCAGCACATGATGCCGTGATCTAAAGCAATTCAAGAATAGATGAGAGTCAAGTCATTGACATCTATCAGTCTGGAAAAGGTTACAAAGCCATTTCTAAGGCGTTGGGACTCCAGCGAACCACGGTGAGAGCCATTATCTACAAATGGAGAAAACTTGGAACAGTGGTGAACCTTCCTAGGAGTGGCCGACCTACCAAAATTACTCCAAGAGCGCATCGACGACTCATCCAGGGGGTCACAAAAGACCCCAGACGAACATCTAAAGAACTGCAGGCCTCACCTGCCTCAGTTAATGTCAGTGTCCATGATTCCACAATAAGAAAGATACTGGGCAAAAATGGCATCCATGGGAGAGTTCCAAGGCGAAAACCACTGCTGACCAAAAAGAACGCAAAGGCTCGTCTCACATTTGCCAAAAAACATCTTGATGACCCCCAAAACTTTTGGGAAAATATTCTGTGGACTGACGAGTCAAAAGTGGAACTTTTTGGAAGGTGTGGGTCCCGTTACATCTGGCGTAAAACTAACACAGCATTCTTTTCTTTTATACATTTGTTTCTGATTTTCTCCCATTTTCTCCCAATTTGGTAGCCAATTAGACCCGCTATTTTTTTACGTCAATCCCCCCCTAGTAATGTGAGTTCGCTGCCGTAGTCCTGCGACCGGTAGTGACGAAGGCGAAGTGACGCCTCTTCCGAGACGTCACTCGCCAAGCCGTCGACCGAACCCCGGTACTTACAGGGCCACTATACGCAGCGAACGTCACGTCGGCTTCCCTCCCCCCTCCCTGGGCGGACAGCCAATCGCCGCCCCCTGGTGGCACTCCCGGCCAAAGCCGACACTTGGCGAGACGGGGAATTGAACCCCGGTCTCCGTGGCCAGCGTCGGACGTTGTAACCACTGGACCACGCGGGAGGCCCTAACACAGCATTCGATATTAAAAACATCATACTGTGGCAGCCCAAGGGGCTGCACCAGAAAATGGCTGCCTGGCCTCCAACACATGGCAGCCCAAAAACACTACATTTCCCAGCAGGCCACAGTAACACCTGAACGAAGTCAGGCAATGGGGACTAACGGCCATCTGAAAACCATTTCAAGGCCTATTTAAAGGGCTGATTCCCACTACACTGGGAGAGGAGTAGGAACGTGTGTAGAAAGGAGTTGCTGAGTGCTGTGTGTTTAAGAGAGAGAAACCTGTGAAGTCGTTGACCAGCCAGGATTTGAAAAGGAGTGTTGGAGTGTGTTTGTTTGTTTGGAATTGGATTGCTTTGGGATTTTGACTACGGACTGGATTGCGGACTTAGGCCTGGATTTTAAATTGGATTACGGACATTGACGACGAGCTAAGGATTGCGGACTTTATGTGTTTGTATTCCCCTGAAGACCCCACCCTTTGTTTTGTGTTTGTAAGTAGTAGTTTAAATAAATTATCGTTTTGTTTATATTACTGCCTCCTCTGGGTTCTTGAACTTGCCTACGCCCTCTGCAAGGTCCGTGAGTGTCGCCCAACCCCTGGGGACACCACAATACCTACAGTCAAACATGGAGGTGGTAGTGTGATGGTCTGGGGCTGCTTTGCTGCTTCAGGACCCGGACGACTTGCCGTAATTGATGGAACCATGAATTCTGCTCTCTACCAGAAAATCCTGAAGGAGAATGTCCGGCCATCAGTTTGTGACCTCAAGCTCAAGCGCACTTGGGTTATGCAGCAGGACAATGATCCGAAACACACCAGCAAGTCCACCTCTGAATGGCTCAAGAAAAACGAAATGAAGGTTTTGGAGTGGCCTAGTCAAAGCCCGGACTTAAATCCGATTGAGATGCTGTGGCATGACCTTAAACAGGCAGTTCATGCTCGAAAACCCTCCAATGTGGCTGAATTAAAACAATTCTGCAAAGAAGAGTGGGCCAAAATTCCTCTACAGTGATGTAAAAGACTCATTGCCAGTTATTGCAAACGTTTGATTGCAGTTGTTGCCGCCAAGGGTGGCACAACCAGTTATTAAGTTCAGGGGGGCAATTACCTTTTCACATGGGTGATATGGGTGTTGGATAACTTTTTTCCTTCAATAAATGAAATAATCATTTAAAAACTGTATTTTGTGTTGTCGTGGAAAAAACTTCACTGGGAGCGGAGATGATTCTTCTTGAATAGGTAAAGCTTTATTTACAAGCAGCTGCAGGGAGAACCAACCCAAAGCCAGTTCTCTCGCTCACATGTTTAAACCTGATATTTATAATGGAAAACAGGAAGGGAGGGAACACGGACAAACACGGACCTGAGGGAAACAATGGGGCGTTAACATACGGGTAATTGTAGTTATGGGGTCTCATGGAGGTAAAACAGGGCGAGGCATATTATGTGGGAGTCAAGAACAATAGGAATGACCTTTCCTTCGGTGAGAGGAAACAACTCCGAAAGAACGGAGTTGTGGCGCGAAAACCTTTTGTCAGCCCGGCCGTTCAGACTCGCAACAGACCCGGGGGGGTAGATATCCTCTCTATGAATTACAACGGGACAGTTTTCCTTCCACAGTGTTTACTCGGGTCCTCCTTGTCTTATATTACATTTTATATGAAGATGTGAAACCATTCAGTTTGACAAATGTGCAAAAATAGAGGAAATCAGGAGGGGGGCAAATACTTTTTCACGGCACTGTATATGACACACCCTATTTGTTTTAATAAATAAAACTATATGCACACTGCGCTTGTCTCATGTTTAATAACTTTCCTAAGTGAATGACACAAATGAGTAACAATAGGCTAATGACTTTATGGAGCCGGAGTTCAAGATTACCTGAAAGAAGAAAAAAAATAAAAACTCAGTTCCGAGCCTCTTCATGCTGCCCTTGCAGATTCTGCTGTTGCGCTTGTGAAGTTGCGGTATGGCCACATAATAGGCTGACACTTTTATTTGACCACAACCATAACACATTCTAATGCGTAGGCTATGTTTTATTTAATTAACCAGGTTAGTCTCAATGGGATTTAAAATCTATTTTGCCAAAATAGGCTATCAAACGAATGATCACACATAGCCTAATGTGTAAAATTTTAGCCTAAAGCTGAACATAAAATGGCTATAGCCTATCGAAAATAACTTACTCGAGTCGGAGACCATCCGATAGCCTACTTCCCCAGTCGTTTCATGTTATGGCACAGGAACACTAGCTTGTCCACATTTTTTGGCAAAAGGCTGCTCCTCGTTTTTAACGATAAACCCTGCCTTGGAAAGTTTACATTCCACTTTTTTGGATCGTCTGCGACTAAAACGAAATGCTGCCAATACTGCCATGCCATTAAAGTATGCCTATATCACTAATCTTAACTGTAGGCAAATCTTAGGCTACAATTAAAATGCACATTCGTGTGCCTAAAACAAGAAGGATACAATATAGGCTACGTGAAAGGGGGTGTTATGCATGTTAGTTATAAATATATAAACCGTACAATTAGCAAAACACATTTATTATAAAATGTTACTTTTATTAGTTTTTCAGAATTATTCACAACATTACTATTACCTTAACTGCCTAATATAATTTAAAGAGAAAATATATTGGCCTAGCTATGTTAAGAGTGAAGGACTGTCACTGCCATACCCGCAGCATCCAGAATGGATTATTCTACTGACAAGCACGCTGAAATGTGGCGCGAATCTAGGTGTCTCATGCGTGGAGATTATTTTTTATTTTATTTTTTCGCGTGACTGCTCGACCAAAAAAATCTTGGTGGACCAACAGCCCATCAACCAAGCAATCGACCAGTCGACTAAATGGGGTCAGCCCTACATGCAACACGTCTTGCTGTGAAAGTGAGTCCGTTGTAGTCATAATGTGCAATCGTGGCAGTTTTTCATAATGAGCTGTATGCGTCTGGTATTGTAGGGTGATATTCCGAAATAGTAGTAGGTCGTTTATATTCAGTAATGTATCTTTACGTGTAATTTATTTAATTGTATTATATTAATTAATGTATTCATTGATTACACATCATTTGCCGACTGAACATATTATCCTGTGAAAGTGAGTCAGTTGCCGTGGCATCACCATGTGCAGTCAAGACAGTAATTGGTCAGCAAACAAATCATGTCTTGCTGGAAGCCATGTCATTTAGCTGCAGAGCTCAAAAGTTACCCTGAGTTCAAGTACATCCATCTACTCTAGCAAGCTGCTTAAATCATAGATAACACACCCAACAAGCTAGTAGCTAGTTTCAAATAATATGTAGCAAGCCAGTAATAAGAGCTAGCTAGCTAAATTATCTACTGATTGGGGATTGTTTTTTTGTTGTCATAACGATGAAATAACAAGGTAACTTCTGCACCTATTGTTAGCTAACTAGTAAAATTGTAACTCAAAAAATAAATAATAGCTAAATCTCTATATCAGTAACATCAAAGCAGTTAACTTGAGTGTACGCAGAAATGTACACTAAAAAATATATTAATTAATAGCTAGCTATGATGGTAGCTTTATCAACAATTTATTCAGGCTGGTTAATATAGCCAGCTCAGAATATAGCTAGCTAGCTAACAAGGCTAACCAAGAGGGCCCATACCTTGAAGCCAATGGGGTGGTAACAGTTCGCCAGATCATGAACAAAAAAATATGGCAATAAACATACATGACTGATTGGTTCCAGCAAGATGAAGATGAAATACAAAATATTTCTAAGCTCATATTTCACTTATTAGGCTGAGAGAGCCTTATGGGTTGGCTGTGGCAGTCGCTAGTAGTTTCCAGTTTTCCTGTGTTTGCCTTCCAGGCAGTGGCAAAACAAACTCTCCTTTAAAATAAGTATCTGTACGTATACTAATTTGTATTGATTCCGACTGTTTTTAGATAATTTTTTTCACTTTAAATTGTTGATTAATTTATCGCTACTACTCGTCCGCCATCTTATTTTAAAATTCATGGATTTAGATGTGCAGAATGATACAGTATCTGCATGGGAAAAGGTTACGTTTTGCGAGGCCGTGGGTTAGACGCTTTTATACCACTCACTCAGCCAATGAGTAGACAGAAATGGCGTGTGTAATACGCTTTATAATGTATTTTAATTGTATGTCATTTAAATTGTTTATTTTAATATTAAATATTATTTTAATTTAAATAAAATAAGTATTTCCCTGAACTTTTTAGATGGTTATTTTAACTCTGTCACAGAAGTGCAAGAAATGAGCTCTCATGCACTCATTTTTCTGGAGCGGGGCCAACTGACCTCAAGACCTCTGTACTTTCAAGTTTTGGTTGGCAAGTACAGTATGCCCCCTATATAACCTGATCCAACAGTATTGAAAAAGAGTCTACATCAGGGGTGGGTGAAGAGGGCTGTATCTGTTTCTGGATTTCCTACAAACCTCTTAATTATTTAACTAGCCCAATAATTTGTCATCTTATATTTGAGCTAAATATAATAAACTCATGAAACAGCTGAGGACTGTTGATGCATCTATGAAATGTTTACTGTGATCTAATCTATGAATGAATTACCATTAGCTTATACAGCTGATTAGCTAATTGATTCAGGGTCATTTGTGGAAATAAAAACCAGGACAGGGGTTCCCAAACCTGATTATGGGGGATAGGCAAGTACACAGGTAGGGGTGAAAGAGTGCTTGAGCATGCATCCCTGTCTCTGCTGAAGGGAAAGTGCTCTAGAGCTCCGTTACAGCTGATTGCTGCCCTGGGCAGAAAGCGTTGCTCAAATCTGGCCCACGAATCCAAATTTGGTCCTTTCTCTCAGCTAGTTTATTGAACGATTAATGCAATTGTGGCCAGAGTGTCTTCACACCTGACTCCCAGGTAAAGGAAAGGTGAAAAAACAGCAGCGCTCAGTCCACGAGGACCGTGATTTGAGGAACCCTGCCTTCGACCCAGTAAAGGGCTCTGCACGGCCCTGCCGTGGGACACCTGTGTATGTTGGTTTTCATTCCGACCAATCTCTTGATTAATTGAGGTTGTTGACAGTTCCATAACTTTGCATTTAAACAGATTTTTTAAACCAGGTGTCCACACTTCCAGCACACTATAGGTCTATGAGTAAAATGTATTTCAAACGGAACCATTTGCCGTATAGCACATTACAGAAAATGAAAGCATTAGCTGTCTGAGAACTGATCTGAATGATTAAATGGACAGATCGATAAGAATGTTGGTGCTCGCTGTTGGATTGTCTGTCTTGATAAGGATTCATCTTTTGGCTGAAGGTAGCCACGCCGTTGGTAACTAGGTAGTCCCCTCGCACTTGTGTGTATTCTTGTGGTTGTGTTGGTAAGCTGAGTTTGTTGAACCACTGACTTTATAAGTTTGATTATATCCATGGTCCTTTGCTTTTCAATGTGATCTGAATTTTGCCACTTGAATTTGGGATATCTGAAAAAGAACGTGATTTTTAAACAATTGAATTCGTACCCAACAAATTTTATACACTTATTAGGAAAGGTCATTCAAATTCAGATCTTTTTGTCAGTGATTTGTTTCCATAGTTTTGTGGTCGGCACAATCATAGGGATAATGTAATGCACTGTGTGTATGGTAAAAACTGCCGCACTGACAAGGTTGGCAATACCAAGTTTATACAGGATCAGGAGGCCAAACTACAGATCATAGCCACAGGCTATTGATGAAACTGTAAAATGGATCTAAAATATACCAATAAAAGTCAATTTCCTATGGTGTGATTGCGCTACCAAACTTGATAGCAAAAGCGCTATGAGATTTAAAAAGTTAGTCTGTGCTTGTAATATTTTGTTAAACAGGTGTTTGTTGGTATTGTAGTCCTCGCCCCTGTGGGACCACTGTGCCCCTGACAGTAAGTATTTCCACATTCCCGGTATTCACTGTGTGTGTATGCAGCCTACGTTGACCCTGAGGGACCTGGGTCTGGTGGACCTGAGAGTGGGAGGACTGGACGAGCTGGTGAGCAGACTGCTGCCCAGACTCAGCTCTGAGGAGCACCACAGCGCCACCCCTGTCCGTCACAGCTGGAGGACGTCCCATGTGTCCACCGACTCCTTCTTCTGCAACAAACATGGTAGCCCTCCTTTCCTCCCTCACCCCTGGACTTGGAATGGGGATCAGTGTGGAAAAAGAGCTGCCAGATGTGAATTTTCAGATAAATCCCACTGAGTACCTTGTGGAAATGTTTTGAGCTTAACCTCCTTATTGCTTACATTATTATTTTTTTTTCTCCATTTTTCCTCATGTATCCTGTTTGAGCGTAACAATGTTTATTTGTTTTTGTGCTTTATCTTGTGCTTATGTTTGTGTATATTAATGTCCTAGGGTTCTCTCACAGAAGAGAGGGTGCGTTTGGTGCTCTTTCCCTGTGCAGACAGAGCCCCACTCCCCTGCTTGCAGTGTGTTCACATCTGCACCACTGCTCAGGTGAGTCAGGTATTTTAAATAGAAATTGATTGTGTTCTTATTTCAGCCCTTTAGGTTAAAAAAAAGGTGTATAGAACAAAATAATTCACTACATTCATAAAAGATGCACTCAGTGTTTCATAGTTAAGATTCAAATGTTGATTCAGCACACTGCCTTCATCAGTGATATTATGTTGCTGATGGCAACCTTTTATAACATAACTCTAAAATGTGACCGAAGGTGTAAAGGTTAATTAGAGAGGAACTTCCAATCAGTGCCTCTATTTCCAGGTAGGCTTTTAACAAGTACTTAACCTGTGGCAAGAACCAATGAACTCCCATTTCACTTATGAAGCCAGGCTCATCTTAACTGGAAAACATTGAGTGCAGACCTTTTATGATTGTAGCCAGTGTGTGAGAGAACCTGACATTGTTACGGTTGTCTATTTTGTTTTTCTCCCCGCAGTGGAAACGTGTGTGAAAATCAAGGTGACGTCATCAACGTATCAATGGTTACAGCATATATTGTACAAAATCCTGTCAACCTTTATCATTTGAGTACTACTGTGGCAACGGAATGCCCTGCTCCATTGATAGTTGAGGTTTCAGGAAATGTAATACTGACTAAATGCATCTGTGGACCTTTCATTTGAAACACATGGTTTATTTTATTTAGTTTTTTCCTCCCGTCAGTCTGGATCCAGAGTCGAGGCTTTAAAACGCTGAAGTCCAAAACCAGACGCCTGCAGTCTGGCTACGAGCGTCCTGTGGAACCAGACGGCTACACTCCAACCTTCATGAAGGTTTGCCTCCCGCTGTGCTGCTCAGTTCCATTAGTCTCACCTCGCTCATTCGCTCCTGATTCCTTTACCCCACGTTGCATTTTGTCCTTAACTTCAAATAATCAAATAACAGATTTGAAGTTTTACCGTTTGTCAGAGCATGAGTTTAGTGGTCGCATAAATTCACAGAACATTGTCCTGTTGGTAATACTTACCAAAATTAGCAAATGACTCCTTGAGTGCATTTAAGTGGAGCGGTGGTTGCATTTAAGTGTGAGGTGTCCTTTTGGTAAATATGCTCTTGAACAGATTGAGGTGAAAATTCACACTTTGGTGTGTTCTGAATCCAAAGATGTTTTCTATGTGAACAGGAAATTCAGGGGAAGGCCATTATTATAAAATGAGAGTATCAAACAGTCATGTAATTAGTTTACTTCAAACTAGATGTGCCAAGGCAATGTCTGGGAGCCAGCGGAGTGACGATAGTAATGTGGTGATGTGATGATAGTAATTGGTAATGGGGTGATGATAGTAATGGAGTGATGTGATGATGGTAGTAATGGAGTGATGTGATGATGGTAATGGGGTGATGACAGTAATGGAGTGATGAGAGTAATGGAATGATGATAGTAATGTGGTGATGATAGAAATGTGATGATAGTAATGGGGTGATGATAGTAATCGAGTGATGATAGTAATGGGGTGATGTGATGTTAGTAATGGAGTAATGACAGTGATAGGGTGATGACAGTAATGGGGTGATGACAGTAATGGAGTGATGACAGTGATAGGGTGATGGTAGTAATGGAGTGATGACAGTAATGGGGTGATATGGTCAGTTCTAATGGCAGTGGCAGGGCTGGTGTCTGGGGGTGTATGAATGTATACCTGGGTATCATCTGCATAAGGTTTATCTGAAAATTTAGATAAATGGAGAAGAGGATAGGTCCCAGAACTGAGCCTTGTGGTACATCAGTACAGACCAGACTTGTGGCTAGTTGACATATGTCCCATTGGACAAACTGTGAGATGACTGGAACCATTGGGGTGCTAGAATAATATTCAAATACCCCATGTTTGGTTGAATTTCAATCCATATTATTGGACAGGAGGTCCAAAAGGTTTTCATGATGTAGTTGAAGTGTGAGTTTGTAAGGGACTTAAGAACATCTCCTGGCTTATGGTGAAATCCTCTCATCTCATTCATTCATTCATCTTCATCATCCATACTTTATTTCCAAAGTTGTTATACATCTAAAAGGGGGCATGTGAGTATGTTTTTAGTTGTCATCTTTGTCTGATTTGTAACTGTATATAGAAATCTGCATGTAGTAATGTATTTGTATGCATATTTGTAAAATGAAATTTGGAAGAAAAATGTTTATTTGAATATTTCTGTGGTTGCTGAAAGTGGCAGTATTAAAGGTAAGTTTTGCTTGAATTGGCCTGACCTTTGTTGCCCTCAAAGGGCTTTACACAGTTGAAGAACGGCGTCTCATGAATGGCATTTGGTGGCGTTTCCTTCAGGGGCTCCTGATGAGGGACAAGGCACCTGAGGTAGACAGCGTACACAAGCTGATGAAAATGAAAAACCTCCCAGAAACCCAACATGATGCCTTCAAGACTGGATTTGCGGAGGGGTTCTTGAAAGCCCAGGCTCTGACCCAGGGAACGCAAGGCATGTGGCATGTTTGGACATGTTTCTTTTATTTTAATTTTTTTCATTCCATACGTCAGCCAAACAGCCTCCAGAAAAGCATTGTGCAGTTTTTGCAAGTTTACAGCACATATTAGCTTTGTAATGGTGGCCAATGAGGGGGGCCTCCACACCACTTAGTTTAAAAAAAAGGTTTTGAATAGACCCAGAAATCGTAAACAGACTGTTGGAACCACAATCCCTAATGGCTGGGAATATTGGTGGTTTGTTATTTGTGATGCCACCATAAGACCCTGAGCAGAGGCATGAGGAGTTTCTCAAAGCAACCACTAGATGGAGTTGCTGCACCGAACATTTAACTGTTCTGGGCCTGACTTGACCTGATTCTTATGTGTGTTTTTTGTTGTTTGTTTTTTATGGCAGTTTCTTTGAGGAGGACACGGCTAATCTTGCTAGTCCTCCTGCTGGTGGGCTTGTACGGGCTCTCGAAAACCCCCTTCTTATCAGGTAGAGGCTCCTTTTCTGATACTGGTTTGTTTCCGTTTTTTACCATTTCGCATGACTTGCACCATAAAATCACACTCTGATTCCAGCAGTTTCAGCAGAATCTCTGCTATTTGTCCTTAACCGAGTATCTGTTCTATAGCACAATGCTGTTAAGCGAAGGATGAGAATTTGATTTAGAATGTCCATGCATGAATGTCGGAGAAAGGCAACCCTGTGTTTGGACATTTGCATTGTCCTGTTTCATGCAAACGTTTTATTTTTTTTGTTATTTGTTTATGATTTTGTACAATTCGTTTCCCAATTTAGTGGCTAATTATACCCTCTATTTGTTTCCATTTGCCCTCCCCACACAAATTTGCTGCTCGTCTCTAAGAGGCAAGGTAATTCTCTGAGGGCAGCGAACTATGCCTCCTTCGAGATGAAATTTGCCCACCTACGTTCTGGAGACACCCGTACGCGCTTCTCCGCAAATTCGTGCCGGCTCACCGACTCACCCTCCCCCCTCTCTCTGGGGCGGACAGCCAAACGCCGCCCCCAACCGGGGCCGGTCCGGTACAGTCGGGTTTCAATCCGCGACCGTGATAGGCAGGTCACACTCGTAAAGGACCAGCCAATAAGGGTGCGTTACACCACTATGCCATTGGAGGCCAGTCAAACGTTTTAATGACCGAGATCTGTTATCCAGATCGTGGTTAGGCATTAGGTAAAGGACGCATCCAGAAAGACTGTTGAATTGTTTTGCCTTTTACTTTCAGAAACATGGTTTTACATAGCAAAATTGGTCAGAGCTTTAACATGATCATGATCACCCCACCCAGTGACTTTAATAATCATTTGAAAGCAGACAAGATGTTGTGTATTTTAGTCTTTAAAATGATCTTACAGTGCCACATTGCTCCATTCGGCCATCCAATTTGCTGCTTTTGCCCTTGTGGACAGTGCGATTCCGTACCACGTCGGGGCTGGACGCCGCCCTGGACCCTGTCCAGATGAAGAATGTGACGTTCGAGCATGTCAAAGGAGTGGAGGAGGCCAAGAACGAGCTGCAGGAGGTGGTGGAGTTTCTCAGGAACCCTCAGAAATTCACTGTTCTCGGCGGAAAGCTGCCCAAAGGCAAGAATGGCCACTGGTGCCCCGAAAACCACCCAACCGGTTTACTGCACATAACAAACTGGAGCTTTCTGGGAAACATCCACACAATGACAATTATAACGCAATATATTTTGGTCAAGTGGAAGACAAAAAGTGGCACACCGACTTAGTGGCCTGTGCAATGTAGATTTGTGCACGTACGGTTCAGTTCATGGTTCCAGTCCGACCAGGACGTTTCCTTTGGTGTTTTGATTTCATTCATAATTTAAATCATTTAATTGATACTCCACTCCAGGCATCCTGCTGGTGGGTCCCCCGGGCACCGGGAAGACGCTGTTGGCACGGGCCGTGGCCGGGGAGGCAGACGTCCCCTTCTACTATGCCTCCGGTTCAGAGTTTGATGAGATGTTTGTGGGTGTGGGAGCCAGCCGCATCAGGAACCTCTTCAGTGAGTCGCCCTGCACATGTGCATTTCATGAGCCGGCGTGTTTTAAAAGCCTTTTGTCCTTTGCTACTACTGTTTTTGTCTCTGTCTCTCTCTTCCTCCCTTTCTATCCGTGTCTCAGGAGAGGCCAAAGCCAGTGCTCCTTGTGTGATCTTTATCGACGAGCTGGACAGCGTCGGGGGAAAGAGGGTGGAGTCTCCCATGCACCCGTACTCCAGACAAACCATAAACCAGCTCCTAGCTGAGATGGATGGGTAAGCACTGTACACATGGTAACCAGGAAACGTTACTGGTGCCTCTAGTCCTCGCGTAAAACATGAAACTATGACAAGGGAGCCACTGCGGACTGTGTGGCCACACACAATTGGCCATAGCATTGTATTGGAATAAAAAGTTTAAAAAAGCATAGCAACAGATTTCTTGCAAAACTTGCAAATGGTAGCATGTGGCTTAATTGCTACTCAAATCGAACTGCCTGGTGTGTGGTGTGATTGTATTTTGGTGGGGTGTTGTGACTCGACCTCATTCGGCGGTCTGGTTCTCTGCAGGTTCAAGCCGAACGAGGGGGTCATCGTCATCGGGGCCACAAACTTCCCAGAGGCTTTGGATAAGTAGGTTTACAGTTGAGATGAAAATGCCGGTACTTCTGTAGGCCTTTCTACCTCCTGGGGTCTGCTTATAGGCCCAGACATCAAGGCACAGGCACGTCTTAAGGGTTCAGCAAGTCACGCTGACAGTATCGGATTGCTGCGGCTTAAGATTTTGTAAAGCCTAGTAAATGTCAGTCACATGGGGAGGGAAAATGTAGCCATTTTTTTGTCTCTTTTGCTGCGGTAATCATTCTGCACATCCCATGTCTGGCTCGAAAAAGAAACAAAGCTACGCTAAAACCGGCACCCTAGCTTGGTGTCAGGAGATCAGGAGATTTGTTAGCTAAATTAGATACTTGTGTGTATGGCTTGCTGTGTTAGTTCTGTGCTCCCTGGTTTTCATAAACCGTAATCTTGACCCCAACCCAATGTTTATTTTTCAATGCTCCTGCCCAGCGCGTTGGTGAGACCTGGCAGGTTTGACATGCAGGTCACCGTCCCCATGCCCGATGTTAAAGGACGTACAGAGATCCTGCTGTGGTACCTGAAGAAAATTAAAGTTGATTCCGGTATGTTTAGCTTAAAATAAGAAAGAAAACATCACCTCTCTCACGGTATAGATTCAGTGCCTAACAAGGATAAATAAGAGCGCACACGTGCATGTAAATGATGTAACACAATGTCACACGCATATAGTGTCTAGCAGTGACTCTTATGAGCAAAATAACTAAATAAATTTGCATTGTTTTGCATTGCATGAAATTTGCACTATCATACACTACCGGTCAAAAGTTTTAGAACACCTCCATTTTTCCCGTTTTTATTGAGATTTACACAGTTTAATGTTGCAATGTACTGTGAAGTTAAAGCATAGAACAAATAAACAATTGGAGATAAAAAAAGAAATCATGGAATTGTTTTGTTTAACAAAATGTAATCTAAATTTTTTACTCATCAAAGTAGCCACCTTTTGCAGGTATAACAGCCGAACACACTCGTGGCATTCTTTCTACAATGGAATCAAATATTGTTCAGAAAGTTGCTTTCACCCTTCTGTCCAGTTTATCCCAAACCAGCTCGATGGGGTATAAGTCTGGAGACTGTGCTGCCCATTCCATGATTTGAAGCCTACCGTCTTGTTCTTTTCTTCTAAGGTAGTTCTGAAATAGCCTGGAGGTATGTTTTGCGTCATTATTTTGCTGTAGGATGAACCCCTGACCAACTAGGTGTAGAACAGAGGGTATTGCATGGCGCTGCAAAATGCTGTGTTAGCCTTTTTGGTTCAGGGTGCCAGTCACTCTGCAAGTCGCCGACTCTGGATCCAGCAAAAGAGCCCCAGACCATCACGCTTCCTCCTCCATGTTTGACAGTTGGTGTCACACACTGAGGAACCATCCTTTCGCCTACTCGAAGGCATACAAAAACCCTGCGTGATGAACCGAAGATTTCCATTTTTGATTCATCGGTCCATAAGACCTTCCAGTCTTCAGTAGTTCACTGGCGGTGCTTCATGGCCCAGGCAAGCCTCGTTTTCTTATTTTGCCATCTTAGCAATGGCTTTCTTACTGCCATTCGACCTGTCAAACCTGCAGCTCGAAGTCTTCTCTTCACAGTTGAAACTGAGACTTCCTTACTTTGACCAGTGTTAAGCTGTGCTTGAAGCTGTTGTCCTGTGAGCCACTATCACACAAGCTGTTGACTCAGAAACTTATCTTCTGATTTTGTTGTGGCTTTGGGTCTGCCAGACCTCTTCCTGTCAGAGTTTCCTCCAGTCTCCAAGTGCCTTTTGATGGTGTAGGAAATTGTACTCACTGACACCTTGGCCTTCTTTGCAATTTCTCTAAAGGAAAGACCTACCCTTTTAAGGGTTATAATGGTCTGTCTGTCTTCCTTTGTTAATTGCCTTTTTCTCGCCATTATGATAGCAATATACTACTTCCTGCAGTGCAATATTGTCCAAATAATGCTTCAGAGGGTGTAGTAACACAGTCTGTTCCAACACTGCTTTTATACAGACAGAGGGTTTGTAAGTAATCAACAAAAGTTGGGACACCTGTAGGATGTGTTTGCATCAACTTTCAAGGCTTAATTTACTTCCATTGCTGCAGAGCAGCTGTAAGTTGTTAACCCATTACTTGTTCCCTGAAAAGGGCTTTTTTTAATAACTCAGAAATGTGCATTATTTTCCAGTTTTTGGTAACCTAAATTATTATTATTATTATTTTTTTTTAAACCTCTGGCAGTTTACTGCTTACCTTTGGACCATTTCAGGTTATTCACTGGACTTGAACTGCTTAAATTCCAGTAAAAAAATGAAAAATGGGGTTGTATGTGCAGTGTCTAATAATCTATGACTACATTAAACTTGATGATCAACATAACCTAATGTTGCTTTAGCATGCTCATATTGCGTAACGGTGATGTGTTGGGGTGAGGCACCAGTAATCTGGCAGATGCCTAAAATGGAAATATTCAATCACACACTACACTACCTGCGTAAGAGCTGCATAAGTCTCATTGCATTGCACTTACTGATGGTTTCACTGTGTGTTTCCAAGCTGTTGAGGCAGAGATCATCGCCAGGGGAACAGTGGGATTCTCTGGGGCGGAGCTTGAGAACCTTGTGAACCAGGCAGCCCTGAAGGCTGCGGTGGATGGCAAAGACATGGTCACCATGAAGGAACTGGAGTTCTCCAAGGACAAGATTCTCATGGGTGAGCGCTCATTTCAGCGTGTGAGAGACACTCTGAAATGTTTCATCACGGGGGGCAGGGAGACCGGTAGCACTGTTATCTCTTTTGTGCTTCACTTATGTGTAGTTTCTTAGTCTGTTCTACGTGAACATAGGTTAATGCGAGTTCACTTCAAAGTTCCCAGATTGAAGTGTTCTGAGGGGTTTTTTCAGAGCAGATTTTTAGCCTATTTTCAAAATAAAATGTTGTTTTTATTCGGTGGCTTTCACAACCAAGAAAGGGAAACTGTATACTTCATACTCATACTGGCCATAATCCATAGTAGGAAACTAATGATTGAATCAAATGGATGCAAGTCTTAAGATCTGCCACAGGAGCAACAGTGAAGGTTGAACAAACTGACTAGTTCTGAAAAGCTTTGGTAGTAGATGTATTTCCCTCGTTTGAATAGCACTGCCTGTTTAATCAAATCAAATCAAATCAAAATGTATTTGTATAGCGCTTTTCACGAATGCATTGTCACAAAACGCTTAACAGAAGGGAACCCAGGCCTAGACCCCCCCAAAAGCAAGCCTAAGGCGACAGTGGCAAGGAAAAACTCCCTTGAAAGGGAGAAACCTTGGGAGGAACCAGACTAAAATGGGGGAGCCCATCCTCTTCTGGCCGGCACAGTGTGTGTCCAATTATGTGAGAGCAGGGGAGCACAAGCATAGGAAATATACAGATAGCCCCGACAGGTGTAAAGGTCAAATGTAAGATCCTGATCAATAATGAAACCAAGGTTCTTGACCGTCAGACTTGATGCAACCAGGCAATCACATGCATTTAACTGCAGATCCATTGTTCCTTAATTTTTTGGGGCCCTCTTTATATCAGAGATACAAGCCTCTAACTGAGTGAGTTGAAGTATTTCACCTGGTTTCATTGATATGTACAGCTGTGTATCATCTGCATAGCAATGGAAATTCACACCATGTTTACGAATAACATTACCCAGTGGTAGCAAGTATAATGAGAACAGTAATGGTCCCAGCACTGAGCCTTGTGGAATACCATATTTAACCTGAGAGTAGTCAGAGAACTCTTGATCTAATTCCACAAATTGAAACCTGTCTGATAGATATGATTTAAACCATGAGTGCCCATCCACGCAAACCAACCAGGTTTTCTGTAGTTGCGGTTAAATCTCCTCTCCCTCAGCCTCCAATGTTTTCCTCTCCCTTTGTAGGCCCAGAACGCAGGAGTGTGCTGATTGACAAGAAGAACAAAACCATCACTGCGTACCATGAATCTGGCCATGCCATCGTTGCGTATTACACCAAAGATGCAATGCCCATCAATAAAGCCACCATCATGCCACGGGGCCCCACCCTAGGCCATGTGAGTGCACTGCATCATACATGTGACTCAGGACCGCAATTCCCGTGAAAATATTTTATTAGGGACAGAGCTGAGGTGATGCTGAGATATGACTCCTTTGTCAGAGAAAATCTACACTAAAGCAATAAGAAGGCAACAAACATTTCAGCTGCAAGGAATTCTCACAAAGACTGGTTTCACCTGTGACCTGGGTGTCTCTCCTGTGACCTGGGTGTTTGTCCCACAGGTGTCCATGCTCCCAGAGGACGACCGTTGGAGCGAGACCCGCTCCCAGCTGCTGGCGCAGATGGACGTCAGCATGGGGGGCAGAGTTGCCGAGGAGCTCATATTCGGGAAAGAATTCATCACCACAGGTGAGGGTTAGAACAAAAACAGAGTAGGAACAGACCTGTCAGAGCACCGAGCTCATTGTCTGTAATTAATTCATCATCACAGTACAATAACAAGATAAACTACATGCCCACTAGCCTTGCCCTTTTACCTGTGGTCCAGAGTGCATCCAGCGCATATATATATATATATAGTTTCAATTTATCCTTTATTTACCAACATTGAGGTTGGCATCTCTTTTTCAAGTGAGCCCTGGCCAAGAAGGCAGAATACAAAAACCTTCACATAAAACAACATTACATAGAAAGTCATAAATAAAAGCAAGTTTATAAAAACACACAAGAATTAAAAAGAGGGGGCAGAATGCCCTAAAAAAAGCTTTACTTAATTAAAAACGAGCATTTCATGGCAAGTAATTGTGCAATTCTTTCTTTAAAATGATCAATTCCAATGAGAGAGGTCAGCTTCAAATCTTTCTGCAATAGGTTCCAAGGGAATGGAGCAGCAGAGCTGAAAGCATGCTTCCCAAACTCAGTTTTTGTGATGGGAACATAATATAGGATATGATTTTGTGATCTTAGATTGTAATGTCCACTTCTTGGTAGAGTGAGTAAAGTGCTTAAGTGTGTTGGCAGCTGCCCCAAAATGTCTTTATATATGAACAAATACCAATGAACAAATATCTTCTCATGGCCAGGGATGGCAGTCCTGACAATTCATACAGTACGTGATGCATATGGGATGTGCTATTTGTAACAAACCATAAAGCAGCATGATACAGTATGTCCAATGGGCGAAGATGTGACCCCTAGGCATTCATATATAAAGTATCACCATAAATCAAGTAAAGGTAAAAATATAGCATCCACCACTTTATTTCTAAAATAAAAACTCCGCTTAAGTTTAAGCTTTTTTGCTAGTTTTTCATTAAGGAGCTTAAAAGAATGATTCATCAAGATGAAAGCCCAGGTACTTGTAAGAAGAGACCACTTCTATTGCTTTGTTTTGCATTGTCATTATTTGAGGCAGTGTGGAGTGCTGGATTTTGGATTTTGAAAAAAAAAACTTTGTTTTCTCTGCATTAAGAACAAGTTTAAGCTTGATTAGGTTATTTGTAATGATATTAAAGGTCTTTTGTAATTTGAGTAGAGCCTCGGATATGGTGGGGGCCGAGCAATAGATAATGGTGTGATCTGCATATAAATGTGCTTTTTCATCAATATGTTCACATAGCTCATTTACAAAATGGAACCTTGCGGCACTCCTGTAGTTACAGTTAACCAGAGTTTATTCCATCCATGTGCACACACTGTGATCTGAAACCAAGATAATTGTGAAACCAATTAACACCCTTTGAGGACAAACCTATATCAGACAACCTATTCAACAATATGCCATGATCAACAGTGTCAAAAGCCTTAGACAAGTCTATCAACAAAGCAGCACATTGCTGTTTTGAATCCAGTGTTTTGGTGAGGGCATTAGTAACTTTCATTGTAGCTGTTGTAGTGCTATGCTTCTTAAAAATAAAATGTTGATTAAACCTGTTTACTATTTAATTCTTATTTATAACAATTTCGGAATTTACATTAATATACTTTGGCAAATCATAATTAGAGGGGCTCTTTGACACAGATTTAATGGCTTTCCAAAATGTATGAGGATCATTCAGATTTCATTCAAATAAAATTCAGATTTAGTTTTTTCCCCGTTTGTACTGTACATTTGTTTCTCAAATTTGAAACTGGCTCAATCCTTTTCCAAATTTGTTTGCCGTGCCTTTGCCCATGCCAATTTCGTTCATGAATAAGTTCAGATAAACTTAGAGAATCATGGGTTGTCCTGACCCTTTATTCTGTAACTCCTATATGGGGTATGCTTATTTGCAATACTTAGAAACTGATCATACAGGAATGACCAAGCTAATTCAACCTCAGAGATGAGTGAAATTCTTTCCCAATTACAATGGTCATGCCAAAAACCCTGCTCATCAAACCTCTTATAATCTCGCTTTGTAATAAAACAAGGATTTACCTTTTGTAATTTTCAGTTTTGTACCCCAGCCATAGCACAGTTGTGACTAATATCATTTGCCCCCCTAATTATAGTTATTTTAATTCTCCAAGGCTTAGTGACCATGGTGGAGGCCTTGCTGTGGCCTTTTCGAGCCATCTTAAATGTAGCCCTGTTACTGTAGATGCCCTCCCTAGCTTTGGGGTGCTAGCTTTTAAAGTTGTACGTGAAAATCATGTTGTATACTGTGTCATTTATCGCCCGCCTAAGCCAAATAGTGCTTTTCTGTCTGAATTCTCAAATCAACTGCTGCTAAAAAGACCCAACCTTGATCCATCAGCCTTACAAAATGATAGACCCATCTCAAAGTTAGTATTCATTTCCATAGTCCTGGAGAAAGTGGTCTCCAAGCAATTCTCAGAGGTGTTGGATAATCGTAACATATTAGACAAATTACAATCTGGTTTGTATCAGAAACACAGTACAGAAACGGCCCTGCTCCCAGTTACAAATTATATCTTAATGCATGCTGATGCTTGTGAGTGCTCCATTTTAGTATTACTTAATCTCAGCGCAGTATTTGATACCATTGACCATAGCATCTGGATGTACAGGCTTAGGAAGTGGGTGGATATATCTGGGACCGCTCTTGACTGGTTCTCATCCTATCTCAGCAACAGAAAATTCTCAGTTTGTATTGGTGATTCTGTCTCATCATCCTCCCTGCTGACATGCCGCAGGGCTCTATTCTTGGTCCCACTTTATTTTCACTTTACATGCTACACCTGTGCCATATTATCCTTAGCTTTAACATCTTTTACCACTGTTTTGCAGACAACACCCAACTTGATCTGTCAGTAAAACCTAATGATTTTAATAGATTGGCTATTTCAAAAGTCTCTTTGTTATTAAGGACTGGATGTCACAACACTTGCTTCAGCTTAACTCAGACAAAACGGAAGTTCTTGTTTTACTCAATAAAACATTTTCAGCAGTTCCTGGGCCCATTGGCTTCAAATGTGAAGTCTGCCACCAGGAATTTAGGTGTTATTTTTGAGCCACAGATGAGGTTTGAACAACACTTTTTTGCAGTTGCGAAACATCGCAAAGGTCAGATTGAATCTGCCTTTCCAAGAAGTAGAGAGAATAATTCATGCCTTTGTGTCATCACGACTTGACTACTGCAATGCCTTGTTTACATGTGTTAGCCAAACTGCAGTAGCCCGGCTTCAACTAGTTCAAAACTCCGCTGCTACTGCTCTTTTACTGTGTAAAGCACTTTGTAACTTTGTTTAGAAAGGTGCTATACAAATAAAGATTGATTAATTGATTCATTTGCGAAAATACCACTATCAGAAAATTTATGAGGGACATTTGTTAATAATTAAGATCAATCAAGGTAGATTTTTCATGATTTTTAGGGTTCGGAGTGGTAGGTGCATTTATAATTTGTGTCAAATTAACAGAATCACAGTAATTCTTTAGGTCATCAGCAGCAGGTGACAGCCAATCCCAATTAAGATCACCAATTAAAATAATTTCTTGCTGTGCTTAAAATCTGATAGTTGGGAAGAGACTGATGTTAGAGCCTCCTTAACAGCAGATGGTGGCCTGTAACAACCCACAATTATGTGACAATTATTAGCTAATTTGATATCTAATGCAAGTAATTCAAATTGTTTGGGTATGGATACAGATTTCATCATTGTTGCCTGAAACTTACTTTTGGCATAGATAACTATGCCCCCTCCTTTACTACGTCGGTCAGCACCAAACACATTGTAACCACTTATAGTAATTTCACTGTCAAGAATTGTTTTCTTCAACCCCATATTTGGGAGTGATCACTCCATAATCTCTGTCTGTGCAGCTAGTGCATGCATGCAGATACATGCAGGTATTCAGGCCTAAAATACTTCCTTTATTCCTTTTTTTCCAGGTGCATCCAGTGATTTTGATGGTGCTACTAAAATCGCAAAGATGATGGTGACGAGATTTGGAATGAGTGACAAGGTGAGAGGGCTTTTTGTGAATGCGAGGCATGTGCGTGCACAAGTATGGATTGTGCATATTTTTAGCCGCTATCATTCTGTGAAGTTAATTATGGTAAAAACACAGTGTGGTGCCTGCAATACAGAGGGGCAGGCCTCTCCACATATTCACCGCGCACAGCAGACTACATTTACATTTACATTTAAAGCATTTAGCAGACGCTCTTATCCAGAGCGACTTACAAGATGTGCATAAATACATGGTAGGAACAATCATAGTTCGCGCAAGAGATCAGTGCAGTAATACAGCGATAGACATCATTGCAGGCAGCTGTGTACCATACCTGTAACACTGGGAAGGAAAAGGTTATACATTTTTTTTTTTATTATTTATTTATTTAAATTTATTATTATTATTAAATGGAGTAAGCAGAGGTATATATAGTGTAGGCAGTGGTGATGACAGTTAGCTAGATGTACAGAATTCAGTGGTAGTGGAGTCTGAAAAGGTGGGTTTTGAGTCTCTTGCGGAAGATCGCAAGTGATTCCGCGGTCCTGACCGATTGCGGAAGGTCGTTTCACCAGCGAGGGGTCAGGACAGAGAAGAGACGAGACCACGAGGAGCGGCTGCCAGGCACCCGGAGGGATGGGGCAGTCAGTTTGCCAGAGGGTGTAGGGAGTGATGAGTGACTGGGGGTATGGGGGAGCAGTACCTCTAGCCGCTTGAAAAGCAAGCACCAGTGATTAGGTTAGAGGAAAAGGTAGCTGGGAGTGTGTGGAAGTCAGTCAGCCACAGGGGATTTGGATTTTCTCCATTTCCTTTCTGCTGCTCGCAGTTTCAGTCAGTCAGCCCGAATGGAGTCAGTTAGCCAGGGGGTGGGGGGTCGGAGAGGAGCAGGTTTAGTGGATAGAGGACAGAGTGAATCAAAGGAGGAGGAGAGAGAGGAATATAAATGGCATATAAATGGCATATAAAAGGAAAGTAGGGTGGATGATGCTTCCTCAGCAGGTAGCTGAGAGAAGGCATCAGTAGGGGGAAGGGAAGATAGAACAGTGGTTGACAGGGCAGAGGGGGAGAGAGAGCGGAGGTTGCGACGGACAAGGACAGTGGGGGCAGGTGAAGATGGTTTAGGCACAGAGGGGAGGGGGAGGGAAAAAGACAAAAAGCAGTGGTCAGACACATGGAGAGGAGATACTGTAATGTTGGGTGAGGTGCAGTTCCTAGTGAAGACCAGACTAGTGGTGTTTTTCCACCGCACGGTACGGTACGGTAACCAATCCGCGCTCCCATGTTTTGTCACTTTTTCCACCGCCAAGCAATCCGTACTGACCCTAGTACCCGTGCTGAATTTAGCTACTGCTCTGTTTAGGTACTAGCGAGCCAAACAGGGACCTTTATGGTAGCGCTTGGTATTCAGGCCAAAAGGTTCAATTTGTGTCTCATCAGACCAGAGAATCTTTTCCCTGATGCACCTAGAGTCCTTTAAGTGCCGTTTGGCAAACTCCAGGTGGGATGTCATATGCCTTTTACTCAGAAGTGGCTTTCATCTAGCCACTACCATAAGGCCTGATTGATGGAGTGCTGCAGAGATGGTTGTCCTTCTGCCAGGTTCTCCCATCGCTGCAGAGGAACTCTGAAGCTCCTTTAGAGTGGCCATTGGGTTCTTGGTCACCTCCCTGACCAAGGCCCTTCTTTCCCGGTTACTGAGTTTGGCTGGACGGCCAGCTCTAAGAAGAGTCGTGGTGGTTCCAAACTTCTTCCATTTCACAATGATGGAGCCCACTGTGTTCCTGGGGACTTTCAATGTTTTTATACCCTTCCCCAGATCTATGCCTCCGCACAATTCTATCTCAGAGGTCTATAGAGAGTTCCTAGGACTTCATGGCTTGGTTTTTACTCTGACATGCACTGTGAACTGTGGGACCTTATATAGACAGATGTGTGCCTTGCTAAAGCATGTACAATCAATTGAATTTGCCTCAGGTGGACCACAATCAAGTTCTAGAGACATCTCAAGGATGATCAAAGGGAATTGATGCATCTGAGCTCAATTTTGAGTGTCATAGCAAAGGGTCTGAATACTTAAGTAAATGTGATATTTCAGTATTTATTTTTAATACATTTGCAAAACTATTTCTAAAAACCTCTTGTGCGGTGGAAAAACGACACAGGGACTCGACCCGTGAAGGGGATAGTTACAGGTACGGATGTTACCGTGCCGTGCTGTACCGTGCTGTGCGGTGGAAAAACGCCGTAGGAGGGTGGCGTCACAGCAAGCGTGTGTACATATACATTCCAGGCTCTAATCCTCCTTAACCTGATCCTAAATTCACTCTCGCTCTGTGTGCCTTACACTGTACATCCCACATGCATAGCTGATGTTCCACCCTTTTACCCCCTTTGAGTTTATTGCTTGTGCTGGCGATGCATTAATATCCATTCTGTCTCAAAGCCACTGTGAATTTTTTAAAGACCTGCATTAAGGATTAAGACTCAAGAATGGCCAGTTCCTTGCTATAGTATTTCTAGACTTTCAACCCAAGGTCCTTACTCACTGTGGTCATTCAAGAACCCCTGACACTTAGCTTAAATAGTACAGGCCGGGACGGGGGTGGTGGTGGTGGTGAAAAAATGCAGTTCAGTATTACTGTGCCATTCTTTTAATTCAGTGGACTGGCACACCAAATGTGTAACTTCAGAAATGGTTGTTGGTTTTTATGGTTGTGTAAAAGGCTTGCGGCCTAAGGGGTCAGGCCAGGATGTAATCATGCCTCTGTTTCTTGTTCCAGCTTGGGGTTATGACCTACACTGATCTGTCCAAACAAAGCCCTGAAACTCAAGCCGCCATCGAGCAGGAAGTGCGAGCGCTGCTGAAGGTAGGCTAATCTGTGCTGTGGAGCGGGGAAGGGGGGGACCACCGGCCTTCCATCAAACCAGCTGTCAGGTGCATTTCAGTGGGGATCCTCACCATTCAGGAGGTGTACATTCTGGAGGTCCACAAATACTGTGCTCAACTCAATGAAGCTGAGAAAATGCTTATGAACCGAGGCAGATTTAGAAGTGGCAAAGCTACAATGTCACATGAAGGTAAATGGTCAAAACGGTGACCATCTATTGGTGATGTAAGTACGTACTCTGTAAGTAACTGCTGTAAGTTTCTTGATATGTTTTAAGTGTAACAGCACTTTACCACTAGACATCATGGTTGTGTCCAGTAGGCAGGAGTAGGCAGTCTGCAGTGTGTGATGCCACTGTCAGACCCTCTGTAACACTAAGAATTTAGGATTTTCCCACATTTCCGCTCCCATTGTGAGTAGACCGTTGTACAGTGCGCTTGTGTATGCACTTTTAGTGTGTGCAATGTTACATCCAACAGGCCCCACAGTACTACAAGAGCTAGTGGAGAGGAAGAGGAGGGGCAGACCGCTGGTAACCTGTTGTGCTTAGTATGCAATGGAAATTCAAGGAACACTTTCTGACTTAAACCCACCCTTCCCCCACTGGGACAAAGCCAGTTGTATCCCTTTGCTACACAGCCCCATTCATAGCAGGCTAATTAATGGTGTAGCCCAGAATTAACCTGGTGATGTCAAGTCTCTGGGGCTCAGCCTGTTTTCTAAGCAAGTGACTACTGGCTGAATGCACTTGGGAGCCCTCCATGGTTAAAATGTGATTGTCACAACCCAGGGTTGTGACAGCTGCGGTTCCCACGCTGCCATGCCGTTTCTGTCATGCTCTCACACATTTCACTGATCTCTCCTCTCACAGGATTCGTACGAGCGTGCCAGGAGCATCTTGAAGACCTACAACAAGGAGCACAAGAACCTGGCGAATGCCCTGCTCACCTACGAGACGCTGGACGCCAGAGAGATTCAGACTGTGCTTGAGGGGAAGACGCTGGATCCCAGATGATGTGCTCGACGCGTGGCAGGGCAGGGGACTGTGTGGGGGATTTCTCTCTAAATAAACATGCGCACCAGAGAGAAGGAGCAGGAGCTTTGAGAAGAAAAGGGGAAAAAGTTTTTCCCCATCATAAGCAGGAACACTGAACACACCCTTTAATTTAATTTTTATCATACAGTATTTTTGGTCCCCCTTCTGTCTGTACTGAGCAGATTGGCAGGGCTTCCCTTCCAAGTCCACAGTACCTCTGGCACAGCCAACTCACCTTTTCTCATCAAGTCATTCCCTTAAAACCAGTCGAGGAGATTCCCTCTTATGGTGAATTTGTGTGCTTTAAGCTCCAGAGACTAGTAGGACCCAAGTTGGCTTGCGGTGAGGGCAGAGTTGAGGGTGTCGGCATGCCCCCTCAAGATATGGCTGCGGGCATAATAAAATGAGATGATGAACTTCAACTTGAGAATTTAATTCAGTACTTGGGAAAGCAAATCACTTATGGATGGTTTATAATATATATGATGTGTTCCTGGGGAACGGGGCAGGGGGAGGGGAGGAAATGGCTTTCCAGTGCAGTCTTCTTCACCTCTTTTTCATCCTCCATTTCAGAATATATGATCATTGACTAATAATGTCATATGGTAATGTAATGATTATGGTATGGTAATGTCTCAGAATTTGGTAATGTCTCAGTTCATCAGAACGTCTGAGACAACTGAGCCCCTGTCCAAAGTGATTTGCGTTCAGATGGGCAGGTCCATTTCGTGGTAGGTCTCTTCTATTGATAGAAAGGTTTATCAATGTGTTTAGAAGGGGAATGTAATAAGTAAAGAGGCCTTGCGTTCAGAAAGTATTCTCTTTCCGTCTTTCAGTCCCATTTTTTCCTATCTAGGTTTTTATGTACAGTTGCCACACATTGACTACAATAAATACAGCTTTCATATTTGATTTGAAGGTCATTATTTTTGTAGTATAGATTTTTTTTCTCGTTTGTGATAGAATGATTTATAGCGGACCGTGAAAGCTTTCCTGAATGGAGTGAATGGACACACTTCGCCTTTTTAAGGTCAGAATAAGGCGTTCTGTCATCACTTTTCCAAGGATATCAAAATAGTCTAACAAACTTTTGGGTGTAACCATTCTTTTATCCACTGTGTAAGTTATTTATGTACTTTATAAAGTACTTTGGATTTCATCTTGCCTCAATTCCAGGTTTTTAAGCCCTTGTGTCTAAGTTTTTGCTGTACTCAGATCTACCTGTGTGTATGATCTCAAAGGGGTGTATATAAGTACTTTAAGATTATCTGTTATGAGCTGCATTGTTTGGTTTTTAAATGAACCCCCTGTGCTTTCTTGTTTGTCTGAATCAGAAATGGAGATGAAGTTGAAGTTGAAATAAAGCGTATTCTAACAGTTTGGTATGTGCGTGTTTTGATGTTTGTGTGTGTTGGGGCCTGCACTTGTTGCTGAAGATCTTTTAGAAATCCTTCCTGTTTAGTCGCGTGGGTGTGGCTTCAGTCAGCTTTTATTAACATGAACCATTTTAATGTTCTTTGGACTGTTGGTTTCATTCATGGAAGAAATCTTATTTAAAAGTAAATGTAACTTTTAAATGTTTTTTTTTTTTTTTTTTTCTTCTTTCTCCACCCCACATTAACTGTGATTGAGGGAGTGTTTCATAGGGAGATAAAGGACAAGTGAAGATTGAGCTCAAGGGTTAATATTTCTATTACTATTTACTATTCTTTTTTTTATTTGAAATAAGAACACACATGATATGGATACTTGCTTTTATTAAACCTATATTTAACAAGGCTGTTCCATTCAGATGAAATAATCTGATACATGACATCATTACATTGCATTAGTCATTTCGCAGATGCTCTTATCCAGAGCAACTTACAGTTTTACATTTCTTTACAATCCATTTATACAGCTGGATATTTTACTGAAGCAATTCAGGTTAAGAACCTTGCTCAAGGGTACAACGGCAGTGTCCCAACTGCGGATTGAACCAGCAACCTTAACGTTACAAGCCCAGTTCCCTAACCATTATACTACTTTTTTCTTTGTTTAAATCCATGGCTTCCAAACTTGGTCTTGAGGACCCAATGTGCATGCTGGCTTTTGTTACAGCCAATTTCTTGGTTAAAACGTGTTAAAAAGTTTTACCATATTTTCTTAAACTTATTATTAAAACAATGCCGGTTTGGCTCATTCCCATTTACTCAGTCAGTGAACTCTTTATTATCCTCAAATGGTTTAGGCTCAGTGGCCAGGGGGTGTGTTCTGCAAGCAAAACAGTTTGCTATGGTTGTTATTTAACACTCAAAGTTGCGCACCGTTTTGCCACAAACTCCTAGGCATGTTTGTTCCATTTTGGTGGGCGTGTCAGGGTTGTATCCAAAAGCAGCAAGTGACAAGAATTGGGGTCACACCGTACAGTCGCCATATCAGCAATCATAGTAAGCGCAGTGCAACCTTGCTTTCAGTACAGCATTATTTCAGTTTATTAAAAAGTTTGATCTGACTAAATTAGAGCAAAACCTAGAGTAAATCATGCTTTAATAGAAATTAAAAGTGTCTAAAACAATTAACAGCTAGTTGCAATTCAATTTGCAGTCATGGTTGGGATGAAAACCAGCATACACTGTGGGACCCCAGGACCGAGCTTGGTCCCACTGGTTTAATGGCTCCTGTTTGGAGTTGAGGTTGAGTAAACTAGCACATCTCACCTGCGCTGGGACCTGGAGCTGTGGAGCACCATATTTGCAGTCACAGGGAAGGTGACTCAACTGCATTTGTATTACATTCACATTTATTAATTTAGCAAACACATTTTTCCCCAAAGCTAACTATAAATATACAAACGGTAAGCAAGCAGTCTTTACCAATGATCCTTGCATTAGTAAAATCCTTGCATTAGTCAAATCAAATCCTTGATTTGTATGTGAATTATCACATCATTGGATTGGATGGATTAGTCATCTGTGTAACTACACTACACACAATACGTTGTGCGTGGGCAGGGAAATATGTACAATTGGGGTTGTGATGAAATCATAGTCAAGTTTGTTTCATTATGGATGTGTGCTGTCACTAAATCATGTATTGGCCTCTGTTGGCTCTGCATGTTCCGGCATAAATAAGTGGCTGTGGATTACGTGTGACAGCTCCAATAATGGAATATTCAGTATATATTTGATTCCCAATCCCACTCCCAGGGTCCCACTCCTACTCCCAGCAGGTTTCAGCAGTGCCAAAGCAGTTTTCTAATAACTCAGATCAGTGGAATGCAACCCACACTTCACCAGCTGAAAGGATATACTGAAAACTGCTCCATCGACCTGCTCACACAACAATGCCCCCTTGTTCAGCACTTGTCTATTCAAGGAACAATCATCAATTCAATGGCACACAAACATTTCTTTGAAAGTCTTTAATTATCTGGTCAAGTTTCTCCAATGCTTTTCCAATGTGTAATCTTTGCATAATTCAGCACAGTATAAAGTAACTTATTTTTTTAACACTTTCATGTTTATTGGGTTTTTGCTGTGGTATATCACATATACAGTAATACAAGAGAACAGAAAAGGCCACAACATAGGATAAAAAAAGAAATATGAGAAACAATAGAATCCAAATAAAAACACATCAAAACAGTCATGGTTACAAGTAGAGCCCGACCGCAATATCCATCCACCGTGTCCTTAAAAGGAATTTATGTATCGTATGTGATGAGCATTTTCTACAGTATCATCATGATAAGTCATCCATTTCTTCCATTTACTAACAAACACATTTTCTTTTACTCTGAGCTGGTATGTCATTTTTCCATTGTACAAATCTCTCTTACAATTTCTAACCATTGCCTTATAGTAGGGGGTTCAATCTTACACCAGTTTCTTGTTATTGCTTTCTTAATTGCGATCAATACGATTTTGGTTAGATATCTGTCCTCGCCAATGACATAATCGTTAATATTTCCGAGGTACATAACTTTGCATTCTTTAGGTATTGTGTATCCCAGAATGTGTTTCATTATGACATGCACATATTCCCAAAATAAGTACAATTTTTGACATTCCCAAAATATATGTGTGTGGCTTGCTTCTCTATTCCCACATGCCCGCCAACATGGTTGTTGTGCACCAGTTTGTTTACTCTTTATTTTAAGTGTAATGAAATAACGGGTCAAATTTTTCCACCCAAATTCCCTCCATGTTCCCGAGTTTGTAGTGGTGTGTTATGTTTTGCACATGTTAATCCATTCTTCCATTGTAATATCAGTGTTAAGTTCCTTCTCCCATTTCTCCTTAATGTAGGCTACATGGAAAAGGCGGCTTCACATTCTCTTAAATTTTGGTATAATATCGAAATTGCCTTGGGTATTGTCCCCCCCTTGTAAAGTAACTTCTTAAACTAATAAATGCAGAGCTGAAAGACTCAGTGGGCAATTACCTTAGAAGGGGTGTTAATGGTGTCTTCATTTCTGTACTGAATCTTATTTGACTGAGTAATCAGTGAATTTAAATAGTTATATCACTGCATATTTTGAGTTTATTATGATGCATGTATATGTGTGTGTCCTGTGTTGGCATATTTCTCAATGAAAAAGCAATTTGGAAACGCTTGTCTTGGTGGGTGTTTTTGCACTCAAGTAAAAATGATTGATTTTAGCGCTCCAAAGTAAATTCTATTGGAAACGTGGCTATTGACGCATTAAAGCAAAAATATAATAAAATACAGAAATAAGCTACCATAGTACTTTTCAAATGAGCTGCGAGATCATTTTAAAAACAGAATTATATCTCATTATAATTTCTGTTGATTTCAGGGAAAATGTGGTTCTTTGTTCACAGGAGCGCACTGTGTTGATTTCAAAATGTACCATTGCTGTTTTACCGTTCTAAAGAGAATGTGTTTTTTTTAAAATTGTTTTTTAATTTGTGAGAAGTGAACCATTTTTAAATGTGTTTCCGTTTCATTTCAATATTGGCTTCCACTGACAAAATTACTGGGCACTGATTTTGTTCAGTTTTACAGCGCAGTAGTTGTATTTGTTTTTCATGGCCCATTAATACGATTATTGTAAGATAATATTATTCGTCGCTCTACATTTTGATCACTGATATTAACACTGCGTCAGATGAAATGGCAGTCAACAATTCTGGAAAAGCATGATCTCCAGCAATAAAAAGAACGTTGTTTCACTTCGGTGAAATCAGTGTTACCATCATTATTTAGACACCAGTACAATTCCTACATATTATTGAAAAATGTAAAAGAAACATTTATTTTCACCTATTTTCCAGAACAAAAAAATATTCTTTCATATGATTGGAACTTCTTTCATATGATTGGTTTAATTGAAAATGCCCAGGGATCTGCAGGAGTGTTTTCAAATTTTACCAGCATCTAAATAGTTCAATGTATGTCAAATGTCAAATAATGTTTGACCCAGGTCTGTTGGTGACATCCTAAGCCTCCACTCTTAACTGGTGGGGGGGCAAATTGTTTTTATTGAATGCTAGTAGAGCCATTCCTGAGTGACAGATAATGGAAAATTGAAGATGATCAAGAGCATTAGGCCAGTATAACCACAGTAAAACCATTTTTGTGTAATCCATCTCATAAAGAGAGACACACACCTAGAACCCTTTTCTGACTGATGAAATGGCAGAATAGCCCATGAAGGTGAGTCACACTGGTGTCCATTGTGTCCTGTATGTAAGTGCTGCATCACTCCAGAATGGGGCACTCAAGGACGACCTCATCTCTGGATTCAGACCTCCAATTAGAGGCTTTTGTTACAGATTGCTAAATTAAAGACTCTTTGAGGTTATAAGCAAGACCTCTTAGAGCACCGGTTATTCTTCAACAAGCAAGGGCATTGTATTGCAAACAGGAATTGATATATAAAACCCTATTTTTTTCCTCTTGTTGCCTTGTTGCCTAGCTTAAGGGATGAATTTCCAAGTGAAAGACGCTTTATAAAGAGGCCCAGAGAACTATGAATGTCTTATACCAACAACATGAGGTAAGGAGAGGGCTGTAATGATCTGCGGGACCATCTGAACAGTACATTTAGAAAGTGACTTTCAATAAAGATAATATATGAGATTTATCATGACAATATTTCTTGTGTCTCTGTCATTAGCATGTGCTGTTTCTGTGTGAGTCTAGACTTTAAAAACACTTTAATTTCATGTTACATTCTGTGGTTCAATGAAAAGCAGGATTTCTTACATTAAGGGACTAATTCTGAACAATTAATAAACTTAATTTTAATTTTTCTTCTAGTACAAGCCTGTTGAGAAGTGTAAAATGGGGGACTCAGATATTGCTGTAGTCGGGATTGGTTGCAATTTCCCTGGAGGTAAAATAAAACTGAATTGCTGTATTTTCTTTTAAGATTCAATGAGTCCTTTTTTTTTTTTTTTTTTTTTTTTTTTTTACATAATCTTGTGATTTTTATTTAATCTTATTTTAAGGTGAAGGACTTGACAATTTCTGGAAGGTTCTGCTGGAGGGAAAGAACTGTACGGTACAGATCCCAGAAGAGCGGTTTGACGGTGCTTTGTGGTATGATGCAGACAACAGCAAAGCTGGAAAAACACACACTACTAAAGCTGCACTCATTTGCGGGTAAGGTTATTTTTCATGTTCAACCTGTGATTACAATTGTTTTGATCCGTGGTGATCTCACCAGTGATTACACGCTTGAAGTATCGATTGTTGCCCAAGGAGTAATCAGTGAAAATTTTGCTTGCCTAGCTGTGTAATTAAAAATAAATATGTGTTTGGGAACAATTGTTATGATGTCATGTTTATTTGCTGGTTATTAGGGTTGATTAACCTTTAATACCAGTTACGTAATAATGTGTGTATTAATGGTGATCACTCAGACATTTTTACATTTACATTTTAAGCATTTAGCAGACGCTCTTATCCAGAGCAACTTGTGTATTAATACATGCAAGATGTGTATTAATACATGGTAGGAACAATCATAGTTTGCGCAAGAGATCAGTGCAGTAATACAGTGATAGACATTGTTGTAGGCAGCTGCATACCATACCTGTAACACTGGGAAGGAAAAGGTTAGTAACTTTAAAAAAATTTTTTTTATAAATGAGGAGTAAGCAGGGATACATATACAAGAAGTGTTGAGCAAGTAGGCAGTGGTGATGACAATTGGGTAGATGTACAGAATTCAGTGGTAGTGGAGTCTGAAAAGGTGGGTTTTGAGTCTCTTGCGGAAGAACGCAAGTGATTCTGCAGTCCTGACCGATTGCAGAAGGTCATTCCACCACCGAGGGGTTAGGGCAGAGAAGAGGCGAGGAGCAGCTGCCGGACACCTGGAGGGATGGGAAAGTCAATTTGCCAGAGGAGGCGGAGCAGAGGGGTCTGGCTGGGGTGTAGGGTGTGATGAGTATCTGAAGATAAGGGGGAGCAGTTCCTCTAGCCGCTTGAAAAGCAAGCACCAGTGAATCTGATGCGTGCTGCGATGGGGAGCCAGTGCAGAGAGGAGAGTAGAGGGGTGACATGGGTGAACTTAGGTTGATTGAACACCAGACATGCGGCAGCATTCTGGACTAGTTGCAGTGGCTTGATGGCACAGGCCGGTAGGCCTGCCAGCAAGGAATTGCAGTAGTCCAGACGTGCGATCACCAGGGCCTGGACCAGTTGTTGTGTGGCCTCTTGGATGAGGAACGGTAGGATCCTCCGGATGTTGTGGAGGGAGAATTGGCAGGTCCAGGTGATGGCTGCGATGTGGCCCGAGAAGCACAGCTGGTCGTCCAGGGTCACTCCAAGACTCCTGGTAGACTGGGACGGAGACACTATGGAGCTTTCCACAGTGATTGAAGCATCAATCACTGAGGAGCCCTTCACTGGGAGGAAGAGCAGCTCAGTCTTCCCCAGGTTCAACTTCAGGTGGTGGGTGGACATCCAGTCATGCAGAGATCCGCACCGGAGAGAAGGAGAGAAAGAGTTAAGCGTCGTCGGCATAACAGTGATAAGAAAAACCATGAGCAGAGATAACAGAACCAAGTTACTTAGTGTACAGGGAGAATAGGACGGGACTTAGCACCAGGCCACCTGGTAGGATCGATCAGCCAGGTAGGACTTGAAACATATCAATGCAGATCCAGAGATTCCCATCTCGACGAGAAATTAGAGCAGGATCTGGTGGTCCATGGTATCAAATGCAGCTGATAGGTCGAGGAGGAGGACGACGAAGCTTGGTATATTGGGACTTAGCCATTTGCAGGGCCTCAGTGACTGCAAGCAGAGCAGTCTCTGTGGAGTGGCCTGTCTTGAACCCAGATTGGTTAGGATCAAGCAGGTAGTTCTGTAGGAGATGATCAGTTAGACAGTTGGTTATAGACAGCCCACTCTAGTGTTTTGGAGAGGAATGGGAGGAGAGAGACAGGTCGGAAATTGGTAGTTGGAAATGACAGCAGGATTCAGAGAGGGTTTTTTGAGGAGGAGGACGACATGGGTGCTTTTGAGGGGAGAGGGGACAGAGCCAGAGGAAAGAGAGGAGTTCATAACATTGGAAACAAACAGGAGGATGTCCATAGCTATGAACTGGAAGAGGGGGGAAGGAATGGGATCGAGAGGGCAGGTGGTGGGACGGTGAGAGTGAACAAGTTGAAGGATGTCCGAGTCAGGGAGGGGCGAGAAGGAGGACAGAGGGGTGAGAGGTTTAGGTAGCAAGATGGGTGAAGGAGGGTTAGGTGAGGGAGAGGATGGGGGTAAGGAGTTGCGAATGTCATTGGTGTTCTTGCAAAAAAGGATGCAAAGTCATCCGCGGTTAGAGAGGAGGGGGTGGGGGAGGAGGAGGGGTGAGGAGAGAGGAAAATGTAGAGTAGAGTTTTCGAGGATTAGAAGCAGAAGATTGAATCTTGGAAAGGAAAAATGCAGATTTAACAGAGGAGAGGTTAGAGGAAAAGGTAGCCAGGAGTGTGTGGAAGTCAGTGAGAGCCACAGGGGATTTGGATTTTCTCTATTTTCTTTCTGCTGCTCACAGTTTGAGTCGGTCAGCGATGGGGGGGTCAGAGATGAGCAGGTTTAGTGGACAGAGGATAAAGTAAATCAAAGGAGGAGGAGAGAGAGGACAGTAGGGTGGATGAGGCTTCCTCAGCAGGTATCAGAACGGGGAAGGGAAGATAGAACAGTAGCTGACAGGGCTGTGGGGAGAGAGAGCGGAAGTTGTGATGGACAAAGACAGTGGGGCAGGTGAAGATGGTTTAGGCACAGAGGGGAAGGGGAGGGAAAAGACAGAAAGCAGTGGTCAGACACATGCAGAGGAGATACAATGTTGGGTGAGGTGCAGTTCCTAGTGAAGACCAGGTCCAGTTGGTTACCAGCCTTGTGAGTGGATAGGGATTCAGCCAAGGTGAAGTCGAAGGTGAAGCAGGGGGAGAAATGCGGAGGACTGATGTGGACTGATGTCCAGCAGGAGGTTGAAGTCACCGAGGAGTAAGACGGGAGTGCCATCCTCAGGGAAGGAGCTGAGTAGGGCATCCATCTCATCTAGGAAACTCCCCAGTGGACCTGGTGGGCGATAAACAACAATGATGTGTAGTTTGCATGGAACAGTGACAGTGACGGCATGAAATTCAAAGGAGGAGGGTGAGAAGTGAGGAAGAGGAACAATACTAAATCTCCACAGGGGGGAGATCAGTATACCTGTCCCTCCACCTCTACCTGTGGGTTGTGGAATGTGAGAGAAGGTGTAGGCAGTGGAGAGAGCAGCAGGGGTGGCCATGTTGAAATCAAGATGAAATCGGCCTTCTGGACACAGGACTGGCAGTTCCATAGTCCGCCTGCTACCACCATGTCGAAAACGGAAGATCTAGGAGGGTGGATGAGATTGGAGGGGTTGCGCCTGTGAGTAGAATCTCTCCTTCTAGGAAAACTAGAAGAGGAGACACGGACTGGAATAGGGAGGTTGCATGTGGTGTTAAATGCGGAGGAAGTAGAACAGGAAGAGACAAAACTATGATACTTACCGTGTGGCGAGCACTCCCTATCTGACCTCCCTCGGTGGACTCCTGTAGGTAGACTCCTTTGTCTTTGTCCACTGAGTCTTCGTACGGGGAGGCTAGGAAGGGGAGGCTGCCACAAAAAGCTGCCGCTTTCTAGAACTATAGATGCTGATAAAGCTATTCGGTGCAAAGCACTAAGTGGCGATTGCCAGCTGATAACAATAGAGACGAATTACCAACAGGTACCTCCCACTACTCAGGGAATGCTCGACTACAGAGACTGACATTACACCTGAAACAATTAAACTAATTATAAGCGGCTAAGTACCGATCAACTTCTGAAATAAAACCTCTAAGCAGCGATTAATACTAAGAGACACTGGAACACAAACAAGCTAATAATTAAGATGGCCAAGCAGCATTAACTACCACTACAACCAGTGAAAAGGTAGAGAACACAGCAACTAAACAAGAAATCTAACGCCGGGTTACTTACGATTTGATTCCTAGCACGCAACGAGACAATTCCAAACACGGTAAAATGCACACTCAGCTTGCCTAGTATTGATTAATCACAACTATGATTCTTTTTCCAGGTTCAATGAATTTGACCACAAGTTCTTTGGCCTCACTGAGGCTGAGGCAGACTTCATGGACCCCCAGCAGAAGCTCCTGCTGGAGTGCTCCTACCGAGCCCTGGAGGATGCTGGGATACCGATGGAGAAGGCTAGCGCCACCAGAACAGGGGTTTTCATCGGTACAAACAAGTAATTCATTTTTCAGTGAGACAAAAAAATAGCTTTTTCATTCATGAGCAACCATACATCATGAGGCCCATTTTGGCTATCATTGTCTGAATGTAGCATCTAAACAATGCCAGCCTCTCAAAATGTAGCCCACTTTGAAATGCATTTCATGATTTTTAATGACCCACTGATCGCACTGCAACTTTGTGCAGTGCACTCTGTGCTCAGGGACAAAGGGGTCAAAAGTGTCAAAAGTGTTAAGCCACAAATTTATCAGAATTCTGCTTCGTAAACGTATTTTGTTTTGTACAATTGATTTTATGATTTAAAAAAAGAATAAACATTTTTATAGGTCTCATGAATAGGGACTATGAGACACTTCTAAACAACAGCCCTACCACCATAACCCACTACAATGGCACAGGGTCAGCCATGAGCATAGCTGCCAACAGGATCTCCTACACCTTCAACTTCACTGGCCCCTCACTGGCCATCGACAGCGCCTGCTCCTCCTCCCTAGTGGCTCTACACTGTGCCGCCCAGGCTATTAGACAAGGTAACCACATCTGCAGCCCTTCATCATTTATTTATTTCACCTTTATTTAGTTGGGTAGGTCAACTGAGAACCCAGGTCTCTTCTACTGTGATGACCTGGAGAATCAAAGTGGGTAGGGAATGCAATTATAGTTGTGTAGTCAAACAGATGTAGGGATGATTAGTTAGTCAGATGTAGGGAAACATTTTATTTGTGGTAAATGTGAAGAGGAGTTTTTAGATAATTATGTTTTTGGTACAGTCTCATACTATGAGAGGGAAATAAATACTGGATCTGGTTTTGTGTAATAATCCTGACAGAATTTTAGTAGACAGAAGTAGTAGAGCCACTATGTACAAGTGATCACAGTGCAGTTACTTTTGATATTTTTTGGCAAGTTAAGACTGCCTCCTCTAACTCTAGAATTTTTTACTTCAGATGAGATGACTTTAATAAAATGAGAGAGAATTTAAGTAATATAGATTGGGCAAAACTTTTAAATACCAAAACTGTGAACAGATTACATTTAAAAGGGTTATTGTTGATACACAGTGTAAATTCATCCCAAAAGGAAGGAAAAATAGGAGGAAAAAACTGTCTCCACAGTGGATTACTAAATACTTAAGTGAGATTTTACCACAAAAGAAGTGACTGTACATAATATAGGAAAGACTGTAGAAGTATAGAAAAAAGACAATTTAGACAAGGCTAAAAAGGAACAAAGGGCAGTTCAAAGGCAGGTCATTCAAACTGATTTATTTTTTTAAATAAAAAAGATGCTAAAAGTAATCCTAAACAGTTTTTTCAATATTGCAGTAGAAAAATGAATGTTAATTATTATATAAGAAGGGGGACCGTACTGACCCAGGGAACTATAGGCCTGTCAGTTGAACCTGCTTCTCGTGTAAAATACTAGAATGTATTATTAGGGACAAGTTGGAATTATTCCTGAAAAATAAGAGTATTTTAAGGGATAGCCAACAGGTCTTTGTTTTTGAGGGAGGTCATCCCTAACAAACTTCCTGGACTTCTTTGTGGAAGCTACAGAGTGTTTTGACTTGAACCAGAAACAAGATATTATATATTTGGATTTCACAAGGTTCCACATTGTCAAAATTAATTCAGTAGGAACTATTCTGTAGAGTAGAGTGGGCAGTGGAGTCCCGCAGGGATTGGTGCTGGGACCACTGCTCTTCCTTATTTACATAAATTATCTTGATAGGGAACAGTTTGGAATTGATTAAGGTAATCCAAGATGTTTTAAACAAAAGACAGTATTAAAACTAGTGTTCAATTTGAAAAAGACTTAGGAGTTGTAGTTGATTAAAGTCTACCCACATCTAAGCAGTGTGCTACAGCAGTGGAAAAGGCCAATAAGATGCTGAGATACATAGCAAACAAGTATTGAGTATAAATCAAAGGTTATATTGATATCATATAATGCCTTTGTCAGACCTTACTTAGAGTACTGTGTGTAGTTCTGAGCACCACAGTACAAGAAAGATATAGAAGCTCTCAAAAAAGTACAAAGAAGGGCAACTAAATTGGTACCTGGTATGAAAGGTAAAGGTTATGAGGAAAGACTTAAGATGCTTAATCTATACAAATTTAGCAAACGGATAATAAGGGAGATTTGATCAATGTTTTTAAATTCATAAAAGGGATTAACAAAGTTACCCCCAAGAATTGCCAATGATTTTTTAAGATAAGTTCAGTTAGCAGAACAAGATGACACAGATGGAAATTAGTTCCTTGTCTGGAACAGCTTGCAAGGCTTGGGGTATTCAAGTTCAGGTTTGATGCATGTGGAGGGCGTTGGTCTTGGCAACATGGGAGTGGCAGGGTTGCCTTTGTTTTTCCATGTTGTGGAGGCCTTTGGAGCAGTGGGACTTTCCGGGGGCAGGTTTGGCACTCTCAGGGTGTGAGTGTGAACTGTTGCCCGGAAGGTTGCTCCAAAGGCCATAATTGATTTATTTATTATTTAATTTATGTTAATTGGTAAGTGATTATTCACTTACCTGTTTGTGTGTTAGAATGTGAGTGGGTGTGGTCTGTCAATTGTTTGGTGTTTTGTGATTAGGTGTGTGAATGTTAGACCGGTGATTGCCTCACGAGTCCCACCTGAGCCAGGCAGAAAGTAAACCTACTTAAGAGCAGGTGGGGCAAGTGGGGAATCAGTTAGTCTTTGTCTTGTCGTTCATGTGTGCGTGCGTGTGTGCGTGTGTGCGTGCGTGCGTGTGTGTGTGTGTGCGTGCGTGCGTGTGTGCGTGCGTGCGTGCGTGCGTGTGTGCGTGCGTGCGTGTGTGTGTGTGTAAGAGAGTTAGTCTTCCTCTTGTCATTCATGTGTGTGTCTGGAGAAGTGTTCATCTGGTCATTTATGTGTGTATTGTAGACTTGTTGGTGGGCATTCATGTGGGCGTGTCGTTTGTGAGTGTTGGTGTTTGATGTGACTCTGTCGGGCATGGTGGCGCGTGTCTGTAATCCAAGCTTCTGGGAGGCGGAGTCTGTGTGGAATCTATGCTGAGTCTTTGTGTGTTTGTCGAAAGTGACTGAGTAGAGTGCTTCCTGTGTGTGTGGGAAAGAGAGAGAGAGGGTGCACTAAGAGTGTCCGCCTCTCTCCCTTGTTGTGATCGTGAAAGAGAGTGTGATTGGAAGAGAACTCGCACTCCGGCAGTGGAGAGTGTTTCTGGACAACGGCTCAAGAACTCTCACTGAAAGAGTGGAGAGTGTCTCAGGGCTGGTTGCCAGAGAACTCTCACTGTGAGGAGTGGCGAGGGTCTCTGTGTGCTTGGGTCAAAAGACAGCTTGGACTGAAAAGTTTGAGTGTCTCTGTGTGCATGAGTTTGGGAAGCACTTGAAAAGTCACTGGATATATGTGTCCCTGGGGAGGTTCTAGGGGAACTTGTTGAGATGTGTGTTGAGTGTGTGTCGGGACAGTGCGTAGAGTTCTACCCTGTCCCGGTAAGTGTTGATGCGTGTTAAATGAGCTGCTGACTATCTGTTTGTTGTATGTTCCCCGAAAGGAGGGAGGAGGAGGGGCTTTAATTTATTGTTTGTTTATTTTAGCTTCTTATTTTTGTTAATTGTTTTTACCTGAAAGCTTCGCGGCAAGTAGGGTAAAGACTTTGTGTTTGTGTTTGTTTTATTTTAACCTGCTCTCCCACTGTCTCTCTCCCGTGTCTGGGGGGAGAGACAGAAAAAAAAAAAAAAAAAATCTGGTCCGTAGACTGGCAAACCCCACTCCTCTGCCAGTTCTTACCATCAACTGATCTGCTCCAGTGCAGGGATTATCACGTGGCGTGTGACAATGCGTGTTCTTTAGACAATGAAATGATGAGCCTAGATGGGCCGAATGGTCTGTCATTATGTATTCTTATGTTCTTATGCTCTTATAACATGCCTATGCTTTTGAAGTTCCATGGGATCTTTAACGACCACAGTGAGTCATGACCTCAGTTTAAAATATCATAGCAAAACACAGACCATTTAGATGCAAGGTCTAGTCGTGTATTTATTGTATAATGGATGATTATTATTTACAAGGTTTTTTTGGGGCAAGCAAAAAAACACCAAACTCCTTTATTTAGATTTGTGTGGTGTTGTGGCTATGGTTCTGTTTGTTTGTGATGATGTAAGAGCCACCCTTGTTGCTTTTCCCAGGAGACTGTGAGATGGCTCTATGTGGTGGAGTCAGCTGCATCCTGGAGCCACGGGTCTTTGTCGCTCTCAGCAAAGCCAAAATGATCTCACCTGAGGGCACCAGCAAGCCCTTCTCCAGCAGAGCAGATGGCTATGGCAGAGGGGAAGGCTGTGGAATTGTCCTGCTAAAGCCACTGGGAAAAGTAAGGCAATAATACTGTATTTGCTTATGTGTGATTGCTAATTTCTTTACATATTTCTGTGTGTCACAAACCATCATTTAAGACTCTCAGTTGATGAATGTGATGATTCAATTAAAAAAAGTATCTATTTTGTATCTAAAGTATCAAGCTTGTTAATTTAGGTAATTAATGTTAGCTAGCTAGCTAATGCTAGCGCTGTTGAGTTACGCTGTTAGCTAGCTGATGCTAGCGCTGGTAACTGATCTTCACCTTCATTGCTACTTTGAGCTAATCTTGACTCAAACTAACAGTCTTTTTGCTATAATTCTGTCTGTGTACTTGACAACAAGGATGTGACTGTAATAAATGTCTGATTCTAAAACAGTTCTACAAATCTCTCTCATGTTTTATTTTGATTTCTGGCTGGTCTTTTTTGGCCCATTGCTGCCTTCTACTGTGCAAGTAATGTACATTTCATCTCTTCCTGAACCTGGGGAAATGAGAAATTATGGATTTAATTATGAGAATTTACACATGCCAAAATATAAACATTTTTACATGATAAGTTAGACATTTTTATACTTTTGCATTTGAATATATTTTGTGGCAAGCATCCGTGGTATAAGTGGAATAAACCATGACAAGCCGTGTGTTTTCAGGATATATACACACCACACCAGGCGTGCATATATATCCTGGGAACACACGGCTTGTCATAGCTTAGTCCTTATGTAATTGATTATTTTCAGATAGCCTAATCTAATATTTAATGAATTAATGCAGCAATTAATGTACAATGTTAGCTTATCATGGGAACTATATTGCTAAATAACATAATTATGTTACCTAATTGATGGGTGTAACTAGAAGCTAGATTATTAGAGTTATAATTAGCTAAAGTATTGAAATATTAGATTGAAAAATAGATATAAACATGTCTCAATGAAAAGAGCCTAGTGTGGCATGGTTGTGTGACTTTTCTATATTATGTGACTTTCCTACATTAGCGAAAATGTGTGACTTTCCTATATTGTCTTGCATGCAGGCTCTGAAGAACATTGACCATGTGTGGGGCATCATAAGCAAAACTGCTATAAATCAAGATGGCCGCTTCATCACTCCAATCACCAAGCCGTCTATGGCTCAGCAGGAGGAGCTGCTGCACACAATTTACTCCACACAGATTGATCCACCACATGTGCAGTACATAGAGGCTCATGGGACTGGAACCCCAGTAGGTGATCCCACAGAAGCAGGCAGTATCTCCAGGGTCATTGCCAAAGCCCGACCACCGGGATCTGAAGCACTCTGCATCGGGTCTGTGAAAGGTAACATCGGACACACTGAGTCTGCAGCTGGAGTGGCGGGACTCATCAAGGTGCTCCTGATGATGCACCATGAAACCATTGTTCCCTCACTTTTCTACTCTGAGGACAGTGCCAGTATCGATGCCAAAGCCTTGAACCTGAAAGTTCCCACCAGAGTAGAGAAGTGGGAAAAGACTGGCCCAGTGGGAAGAGCTGCAGGTATCAATAACTTTGGGTTTGGAGGGACCAATGCACATGCCATTGTCAGAGAGTACATTCAATCAAATGTTTGTGAATCAAATGTTGACAATTCACACCACTGTTTTGTAGTCTCTGCAGCCTCAGAAAAGTCCATTACACAAATGATAGAAGACACAGCTCAAAAGATAAGCATGGACAGCACAGTGGACCTCAATGCCCTGGTGTATACATCAGCATGTAGGAGAAGCCACTTAAAACACAGATACAGAAAAGTGTTTCTGACATTCTCTCTAAGTGATTTAGCAGAACAACTGAAGTCTGCATTGAAAAGGAAGGTAGTGCCATCAAAGTCAGAGACAAGATTAGTGTTTGTGTTTTGTGGAAATGGGGTGACCTACAGAGGCATGTGCATGCAGCTGTTGAAAGAAGAACCTGTTTTCAGAGAAAAGGTGAAAGAAGTAGATAATCTTTTCCAGAATTATGAAAGCACCAACATTTCACAGAAGCTGGAAAATAACAATGACAATGATGATTATTCAAAACCAGACATTGTTCAACCTCTTCTCTTTGCTATCCAGGTTGGCATCGCCAGCCTTTTAAAGCACTGGGGTATCAGACCCGATGCCATTCTTGGTCACTCTGTGGGAGAGGTTGCTGCTGCTCATTGTTCTGGCCTGCTGTCTCTTGAGGATGCAGTAAAGGTGATCTATTTCCGCAGTAATTTGCAGAGCAAGGTTACAGGAGGGAAGATGCTCATTGTCAGTAACATAGCAGTGTCAGAAATCCTGAAGCTCCTGCCTGCCTACTCAGGGAAGGTCTGCTTAGCTGCTTTCAACAGCCCTCAATCCTGCACCTTGTCAGGTGATACAGATGCTGTTGATAGTCTTTGTTACAAGCTGAAGACCTCATTCAACAACAAGAATCTGTTCCTCCACATTTTAGATGTCCCTGCTGCTTACCACAGCCATATGATGGATCCCATCCTGGCCCAAATAGAGGACAAGATAGGATCCTTGCAAGAGAATGAAATGGTAGCAGAGTTATTTTCAACCGTGACAGGAGAGGTGTTTTCTCAAGGGGATTTTAGCACAGGGAAATACTGGGCCAGGAACATGCGGGAGCCTGTTGCATTTGAACAAGCATTGAAATCAGCAGCCAAAGACAAGAAGAACATAGTCTTTGTAGAGATAGGTCCAAGAAGGGCCCTGCAAAGGAACATCACAGAGACACTCGGAAATGACATCACAGTGTTCCCCTCTGTGCAGCCAGATAAAGACCATGAGACACTGCTCACTACTGTGTCCAAACTCTTTGAGCAGGGGGTGCATGTAAACTGGGACCAGTTTTACAAAGGGCATGAGGCACCACCAACACCATTCCCAAGATATCAGTTTGATTGTGTAAAAAAAGAGGTGTACTTTGAAGCAGTAAGGCGAGGCAATGAAACGCCCTCTTATAGTTACCACCCAGTTATTAGACCAACAAAACACAACAGCACAGAGTTCAGCTGTGATCTTTCATCGGGTGCAACACAGTACATTTGTGAACACAAAAACAATGGTGTTGCCATTGTCCCCGGTGCTCTGTATGTTGAATTGGCTCTAGCCTCTTTCACGGCTAGTAAGAAGCCAAAGGTTTCACTCAGCTCCCTGCAGCTCAGTATCAGTTTCCAAAGTCCATTTATACTCAATGAGAAGTCCCCTAAAATGAAAGTACAGGTTGAACTGTCGGAGGACTCAGCAAAATTTAAAATACATTCTCAGTCAGCAACCTATGCATCAGGCACCATTGATTGGGAAGGCAGACTGGTAGGTCCTGAGGTACAGAATATCTCTCTGGACATTGTCTTCAAAAGATGCAGATCAGTCATGAAGACAGAGCAGGCCTACACCACACTCTCTCAGGCAGGGTTTCAGTATGGTGCAGTCTTCAGACATCTGGGAGATGTGTACTATGGAGAGGAATTCAAGGAGGCAGTGTCAACCCTCAGGGTTCCAGATGAAACAGCAATGCAGCTGCACGACTACTGCATTCACCCGGTAGTGCTGGATCACTTTCTGCAGATGACGGCCATTGTAGCCGTGAATGGATTCACATCAAGGCTTGGGTTCCCTACTGCCATAGGCTGTGTCAGAGTGTCAGGGCCCCTGCAGAATGAAATGGTCATGTATTTGAGAACAGCCAGGGAAATGTCTCACGGCTTTGTGGTGTGCGGCTGTTTTACAGACAAAGAAGGTCAAGTTTTGGTTGAACTGATACATGTGAGGGTCACATTCTTGGGTGAGGAATCGTGTGTTGCGAAAGAGCTCTTCTTTCACAATGAGCAACATACTACGTCTGAGGATGCAAACCTCAGTTACAAACCGAAAGTCTTAGTTTTTGCAGATCAGTTAGGGGTAGCTAAATTATTACGGCAGCATCTGCACTCCAGTTCCACTTTCTTGTGGCACAAGGAATCTGGAAAACCGTCAGCCTCCAAAATTACAGATTTGTTTTCTGAATTAAGTGTTGCAGATGGTGAGAGGGATTTCAAAGAGGTTTTGTTCATGTGGGGTCTTCAAAACCTCAGTCACTTGAAAACAGAAATGGTCCTTCAGCACTTGATCAGCTGCTGTGAGCTTTACCGTCAAGTTGTTCTCGTACTGAAGGCTGAGAAATATACAAACACCATCAGAGTCTTAACCTACAGATCAACAGAGAGGACAGTAGACTATATCAGTCCTGGCTTTGTCATTTCTGGTATGACACGTGCATGTGCTGCTGAGATTCCAGGTTTCTCATTCCAGCTAATTGATCTTGCCTCTGTGACCAGTGAGAACATCAGGTTGCTGGCTAATGTCATGCGTTCATACCCGAGCAGCAAATATCCAGAGGTGATGATAAGCAAAGGTCAGATTCTCCAACCTTCAATCACTCGCACTCCCATTAAAATCAGTGAGAGTCCAGAGAGGAAAGTCCACTCTTCAGGGTCTAAATGTTTCATGATGCAGACTGCTGACCCTTACACAATGACAAGCTTGTCTGCCATTCCCTGCAGTGAGTCTGGAGACCAAATCCAGAAGCAAACTGTTGAGGTTCAGCTGAGTAAAATCTGTGTTCATACATCAGATTACTTCCCGGTCAGTGTATCTGATCAGATGTTTGGTCAGACCATGTACTGGAACAAACATACATCTCAGAACCACAAGCTTCTAGCTCTTGATTTCAGTGGCACTGTTACTGCTGTGGGGAGGGATGCCAGAAAGCTGAAAGTGGGAGATCATGTTGTTTCATGTTACCCCATTACTGCATCCTCAAAGATTGTGATTCCTGAAGCTGTGTGCTACAGCACAAAGAGGCTTCCATTTCTCAAGGATGTACCATGTGTGTCCTACTTTGTCCTGGCATGGGAGATTTTGCACCGTGCATTACCAAAAGTAAGACAACGGGGAAAATTAGGCATTATCACTCTTGAGCTTGATTCAAATCTGGTGCGGGTGATAATGCTGACTGCAAATCAGTCAGGGTGGAATGCCATTGTAGGATCACAATTTAGCGGTCTGCTACAGAATGTGAACAAGTGTGATGCATTTGTCCTTTTGCCTCCATTTGATGCATCTATGGTTTCTAAAGCTTGCAGCATTTCCACTGCCAGGGACATCGTTTTAGTGTGTGAGAACCAGATGTCACCTATTCTTTCACAACACATGTTCAGTACCCATAGTGAAAATGTTTGTGTTCAGATCCTTCAGCTGGCCAATGTGTTCCAAAAAGCATACTTAAAGAAGCAAAAAGTATTGATCTATAACTGGCTCAAATCAATGCGATTGAGAGATATTCCTTTAGTTCTGAAAAACACCACTTTTCAAAAAGTGCAATCAGGAAGCATTACCAGCCTGCCAATTCAGGATTCAAAATCCTACTTTAACTCAGAGACCACATCTGTAGTTGTTCTGGATCGTAACACTAAGGATGAGGTGTCTGACCTTCCATTACAGGGGAGACAAAAGCTACTTTTCAAGAAGAACGCTGTGTACATAGTGACAGGGGGTCTTTCTGGGCTGGGCTTTGAAACAGTGAAGTTCATTGCTCAAAGAGGAGGGCGGTGTATTGCCATTCTTACCAGAAGTTCTCCTTCAACTCAATTGCATCAAGAGATATCCAGACTGCAGAAGCAGCATGGAGTGTCAGTCATGAGCACAAAGTGTGACGTCTCAGTTTCGGAACAGGTTGTGAAGGCAGTCAGTGTTATTGGACAGAAGTTTCCCTCCTGTCCAATTAGAGGAGTGTTCCACAGTGCAGTTGTACTGCATGATGGTCTACTTGAAACTCTTGAAAACTCACACTTTGAAAAAGTTCTAAGGCCAAAAGTTAATGGTGCTTTGAATCTCCATCATGCAACAAAGCACTGCAAACTAGACTACTTTGTGTGTTACTCTTCTATCTCCTCTTTCATTGGGAATGCCTCTCAAACAAACTATTCAGCAGCCAATTCATTCCTGGATATGTTTTGCCATTATCGGAGAAGGCTTGGTCTAGCTGGGCAGTCCATTAACTGGGGGGCTTTGAACCTTGGCCTCCTGCTGAACAAGGATCATTTCCAAAAGTTCCTGGAGGCCAAGGGCATGATGGTTATGGATGTAATACAATTTAATGAAGGCCTTGAGCACTGTTTGTTGCTAAACAATGCCCAACAGGTTGTGTGCAAGTTTAGCTTCAAAAATCTTAGGAACCACGTGCTGTCTCAAAATCCCTCCCTCAAAATACGCCTATCAGCTTTGGTAGACCAGGAACTCAAAAACACAAGCATAACAGAACCCAGGGCCCGAACACAAACTTCTCCCTCCTCACCAGGGGAATATGTCAGGACTGTGCTCAGCGAGATTTGCAATGTGGACCGTGATGAGCTGAGTGATAGTATCACACTTTCTGCTCTGGGTGTCGATTCAATGGTATCAATGACCCTAAAGAACCTCATCTTTCAAGAGAGGGGAGTCAATGTTCCCATTGTTAAATTACTGGACCCAAACAGTACACTGTCTACTTTAGTATCAATCATGAATGAAGGAAAAGACTGCAGACTTCAGAAGGATGTCGAAAAGCTTTCCTTCAGTCTAACTGAAAACAAGAAAGAGTTCACTGACTTTTAGGCATTTGTCTTGATTCTAAGGTCATGAAATTACAGCAGTTGCTGGAACAGAATAAGTTCGTAAATCTTGTTGAATACTATCATAAAAACATACACTCCAAATGTGTTTCTCCATTTTGCGGTGGTTATGAAGATCAGTATGATGAGCGTGCTAGCTATATTATTAGCGTTACTGATGGCAGGGAGACAGAGGCTGGCAGCCATCGGGCAGGTGGGCTTATGGCACTTATTTAAAGATACTGGAATTTAGTCAGATCACTTATAATAAAACACAGCTGTAGGCTATTCTAAAAACCAAATTACGAAGGTATATCAACAATTTTACTGTGAAAATTGGAACAAAATGTCTATTGAATGTCCCAGTATTTAAACACTTAATAGCATAATGGCAATATACCCAAATAGAAGAATCTCTTACATTGGAATTGTTTTTTTTTTTTTAATTCGACATGATCCTTGAACAAATGGTAATGTATACACACACCGAATGTGATGCAACGTTACTGTGGAATTTGGAAGAAAATGCCTTTGAATAGCCGATGTAAACACCTAATATACCCAACTTCAATGGTGTCTTACACATCCAATTCAAATTCTGCATGTATACACATTCTGAATATGATTGTGATATAATTTTACTGTGCAATTTAGAAGAATATATCAAGACAAGTATAACCAAATTGGGAATGCATACAAAAACAAGAAAACAGAACTAACAGAATTAACAATAGGAGGAACACAATGCCACCGACTTTGGCAGCAATCATCGCCACTCCTCTGTTGTGGTGTTCAGTGCACATCCACACAGGTGGGATGGTACCATCATCTACACAGTACACCTCGACTAACAGTTTGTCCAGATCAGGTGGTGCCAGCCTTGGTCCGTGTGGAAATATTGGTGCCCTTTTGTCCAGTAACGCCTGGTGGAGGTGTTGTCTCAGTCCCTTCTCAGAAAACTGCAGCTCTTCTGGTCTGGCTCTCTGAGACAGGGCAGTGGCAGTGGCAAAGGCAAGGGCACAAAGCCACAGCTGCTGTCCAACCTCTGCTGCAGAACTGCAGGTTTTTGCACCACACATTGGAGCTGCTCTGGCAGCCCGTGGTGGCCTAACACCCTATTAAAGCATAGCAAAAACTTAAGCTTAAATTCTTCCATAAAATTTGTCATGTTATCAATTTTCTATTAACTTTTCACGTGTTTTTGTTTCCTTAACATTTTCTTTTTTCTTTGTTCAGCTCCATCTCAATTTTATTTTTGTGTTCCCCAAATTATTTTTAGTCTCCAAATATCACCTCCTTGCTTTTAATTAAAAACATATTGCTTACACATTTGTTATGTTTTGTTTGTATCATTATTACACTTATTTACACCAGATTCTACGTCTTTTCCCCTAGTTTGCCATAGTATCATCGGTTACCAGCGAATCCACTGCAGAATCAGTGTCAAGGCACCTAAAGGTATGGGTAGGCAGGGTGTGTGACTTTAGAAACCATTCTGAGAATTCATTCAGCACAATCTGGCTGCTTAGACATTGTCTGACATCTGCAAAAAAAATTAAATTTTAAAAGATACTTAAACAGAAGGTATGTATGAGATATGTTTTGTTTCAGTCTACCAGCATATCCAGAGGGCTACATCTAGAACTGAAAATTTTGAGGGAAACTGATTAAATTATTTGTAATAATATTTTTCACACAGAACACATGGTTAGATCTGAACAGTGACTGCGTAAGTGTTATCCCCTGAAATTCCTTGGGCATGACTGCCGGAGTGATGTGATGATTTAGTTTACTTTAAGTATGTACAGTAGACTCCGTTTTTATTCACACCCTTGAATAGAGATCGTATAAAATAAAGGATACAAGTACTGAGGTATACTTTATGCTCAAAAAATGCTGAAAATTCCAAACCTACAATACTAATACAATTGTTCGGAAAAACATATTTTGTTTTATTAATAATATTTTCCAGAAAAAATCTGGATCACAATTATTCACACCCCTAACTATTCTTTTAAATGTAAAATATAATTCATAAATATACAACTTATTTGAAGTTCATTGGAAGGTTATGGAACTATACAGTGGCCTACAAAGGTTTCTGGTTTCCCTAGGGTATAAAGGAGGGAACACATGTTTGAACTACATCAGACAAAAGGTCCTCTACAGATCAGGCGATGGCTACAAAAAAATCACTAAAAAGTTAAAGATACAGCTTTCCACTGTTGTGTCAATTATTAGGAAGTTTAAGGCCGCTGGAACAGTAAGTCAGTTAGTCCAAGGGGCACAGTTCAGGGCCCGTATTCACAAAGCATTTTAAGGGTAAAAGTTGGTCCTATCTCCGCAATTTAGGAGCAACTCTGAAAAATAATGGGTGTGTCACTCATAAATTTAGGACTCCTACATTTTTGGGATAAGAGTATTTCACAAAGGGTTTGAGAGATAAAAACAGCTCCTAAGTCCAGGAGAAGTTAGAAGCAGGCAAGAGGACTTCTAAGTCGCTAAAGACCTACTCACGGCGATCCGAAAATCTGCTGCTGCCGGCAATCGTTGTCGCAATCGCGTCAACACTGGAGATATTGAATGATACAGAGCTCATAAAAAGGTACCGCCTCAATCGTGAGGGTATTATATATATAATATTATATATATTATATATAGATACCCGCTGATTGTTTACGATATGCAGACATGTAACCAATTGACTAGTCAGTATTCTTGGTTTCATGTTAAATCAGTGACACGTAGCCTACATTTGTATTTTAGAATCTTTATTAGAATATAATAGGGGTGCATCGGATCATTTTTCGGATCAGCAAGTCCTCTTGGCTGCTTCTAACTTCTCCTGGACTTAGGAGCTGTTTTTATCTCTCAAACCCTTTGTGAAATACTCTTATCCCAAAAATTTAGGAGTCCTACATTTATGAGTGACACGCCCATTATTTTTCAGAGTTGCTCCTAAATTGCGGAGTTACGAACAACTTTTACCCTTAAAATGCTTTGTGAATACGGGCCCTGAACTACAATTGGAACAGTTTCTTGTGGTCAGATGAAACTAAAATCAACCTTTTTGGACATGCACATCAGCATTATGTTTGGCGTCCAAAGAATGCAAGTAATATTGAAAAGCACCTCATGCTTATGGTGAAACATGGTGGTGGATCTTTAATGCTTTGGGGTTGTTTTGCATCCACAGGCCCTGGGGCTCTTATTAAAATTAATGGAACTCCAGCATGTACCAAGACATTTTGTCCAAAAACCTTGTTCCCTCTGCCAGGAAGCTACACCTTGGCCACAGATGGACCTTCCAACAAGTCAACAATCCCAAACATACGTCCAAAGCAAGTAAGAAATGGTTGACAGAACACAAGCTCAATGTCCTGACGTGGCCATCTCAGTCTCCAGACCTGAATCCAATTGATTTGTGGTTTCAACTCAAAAAAGCAGTCCACAAATGTTAACCCAAGAATCTGAAGGAATTCTGCATGGAGGAATGATTAAGGATCCCCCCAAGAGGTTCTATAACCTTATAAGACACTACAGAAAGTGACTACTTACTGTTATAAATGGCCAAGGGAGGAACCACAAAGTACTGATAACAGGGGTGTGAATATTTGTGATTTATTTTTTTTCTGGTAAAAAAATTATAATTTGTGAATCGTTTCATTGTGGTTTGTGCCAATGCATTATTATTAAATAATATAATTGCATTTTCTGAGCATAATATAAAGCTCATTACATATATAGTTAATTTTATATGATCTCTTTTGTTCATCTTTATCAAGGGTGTGAATAAAAACAGAGTCTACTGTATATACAATGGGGGAAATAAGTATTGAACACATCAACATTTTTCCCAGTAAATTTGAAACATGAAAAAGCTCATATGGTGTGACTGTCCCAAGCATGTTTCACAAAGTTTAAACTAAAGTAAAACTAACAAAAATAAGTGCAACTCCCCTCAACAAATTACAGTATGATAACACAGATGTATATTTGTGAGCCTGCTATTTTCAATGTCCAGGCATAACATTTTGAGTTAGTTTTGATGAAACAGATTTTGTCCCAGAAATGGATATCGTATGGTGTGACACTATAATGTGATATTTAAATGGACAATTATTTGGACACCCTTGTGGAGGAAGGGTCCTTGCTCAACCAGGAAGTACAGAAAACATCTCAGAAGGACATTTAGGGGTCACAAGGTGAGTTTTCTCTTGTCATTTTTTCAATAAATCTAATATTTTTTGCACTCCCACTTTAGTACCCTTTCCGCTTGTCTTTTAGTGTGACGCTCTTTACACAAAAATGCCAAAGATAAAATTACTTTTTTTCATTAATACATAGAAATCTATGTTACCATGTTAGAGTGGGTATGCTATTTGGATGCTAGTTTATAAGCACAAGGCCCAATATTGTGCTAAGTGCATGAAACATCATACGGTGTGACACTACATCATGTTGTGTGACAGTTTTTGCTTGTCACTCCATATGATCCATTTGTCACACCATATGATATGAACTGTATTTTCCTACATACAGAATGCTTATTTATTTGAGTTAACAATTTATTCTTGTATTTTATAACTAATTAAGTTTTATCTGAAGTTTTTGCTATTTTTTCTTAATATCACATGATAAAAAATGGATACCTACTCCACTCAGGGAAATCCATACAAAGCAGATGCCCGTATCATGTTTATTCAAATGAAAACTATCTCCTTCTGTCATACTTACTCACACAAAAAGAGGATGTCACGATCGGTGAGAAAACCTACAAAAATTGGGTTAAAAAAACTAAAAGAGGGACACTAGGGGAGTTGCAAGAAGTCTTCCAGAAGGGGCTGGAGGAGATTGCCAGTCACCAGTATAACTGGCTTCACCAGGTGCAGAAATTCAGGCATGTCAAAGAGAATATGAAAAACAATGAGATGGTGTTGCACATAGACTTCTCTGAAAATTATGCCTGTAAACTCAACAGTGAGATTCAGGCATTTCACTTTGGTGGCAATAGGCAACAGGCAACAATACACACTGGAGTTGCCTACTCGGTCAATGGCTCCCAGTGTTATGCCACAATTTCTAAGTCCTTAAGACATGATGAATGAGCAGTGTGGGCACACATTAAGTCAGTTATAGATGATTTCCGGAAAATAAATCACCATGCAATCGACACCATGCATGTCCTGAGTGATGGCCCAGCAACTCAGTATCGCAATCGAGCAAACTGCTTCCTCATGAGCAGTATTCCCTATACATGGGGATTCAAGCGGGTCACCTGGAACCTTTCGGAGCGATCTCATGGCAAGGGTGCACCTTATGGTGTTGGGGGAGTGTTGAAGCATAAGGCAGACATGCATGTCCTTGGAGGCAGTGACCTTAAAACCCCAATGGATCTGTATAACTATTTACAGAAGAGCTCTGAAAACGTCACAGTCAAGTGGATCGAAGAAGAAGATATCTCTGCCATGGATGAAATGCTGCCTCCTTCAGTGCGTCCAGTGACTGGGATCAGTAATACACACCAGGTTCTGTCTTTTTTCCCAGGGAAAATATTTTACAGAGCTCTAAGCTGTTTCTGCAAGTACCCAGAAATCTGCCCTTGCCACAAGCTGAGCAAACTTGAGTTTGACCATGTCTCCGCTGCTGAGGTGCCCTGTGCCCAGTCAAGTGACTGTGGCTCTTCTGCTGAGATGCCCAATGCCCAGTCAAGCCACCCTGGCTCTCCCACTGGTGAGCCCCATGCCCAGTCAGAAGATGCCACACCATGTGAACCTGACCCCGGGACAAGTTCAGATGAACAGGAGAAGTACATGGAGGGAATGTTGTCATTGTTAAATATGATGGCAAACTGTATGTGGGACAGATCACAGGGATACATGGTGAGGAGGAGAAGGAGCTGGAGGTGAACTGTATGCAACAACTTGGGGAGAAAAATCAGACTGCATTTTCTACCATCACAATCAAATAGTCTGTATAATATCAGAACCCAAGCCATGCAGTCGGTTTGCCATGCTCTAGAATTATGACTGGCTTGTGTATAATGAATTGTGAACACACACACACACACACACACACACACACACACACACACACACACACACACACACACACACACACACACACACACACACACAAACAAAAACTTCAGCTAACATAGCAAAGATATCCAGACAATACTATACCTGTAATACTATTCTTTACTAGTGTGTTCTTCACTAGAAATACTGTTCTTCACCAGTCCTGTGCCAGATACCCAAGTACTATGTTAAGTGGCACAATGTTTCACACATGTGTGATTTTTCTTCAACTGTTCTTGAATGTTTTAAATGCAATGCTTTTCAGTCATGTGATTTCAGAACATGCTATAATACACTTTTTTGCATAAAAAAGTTGACACGTTTCATTTGTGGTGTGGTTCATCCTATGGTGTGACACTATATCATTTGGTGTGACATTCAAAATTGTGACCATAAAAAGGCTTTTTTAGTGATAAATAGTAAAAATCTTACTGGAACATATGTAAAATAGTATAGGTGTGAGTCACAAGCATTTTGTTAGATTTATAACAGGGTTTGTCAGAATGAATCTAAAACTTATTGAAAGATAGAGGGGAGATGTCTTACTTTGCACCATGATTAAGAAAAATAATACAAAAATATAATGAATTTGGACAAGGATATGCTGGATTTCAAGAAAGTAATGATAAAGAATTATGATAAAGTGAGTTACTTGAGAAAATAATACCCCATTTAAATTTTATATACAATAATTTTAATGTCACACCATAGGACAGTTTTAGGCACTAATACACAAAACAGTGAATAAATTCAGATTCAAATGCAAAATCTTTCAAAATCACATAGATTTTTAAAAACGTAAGAGTCAGTACAACACAACTAAATAATTGTCATGCCTCTTATTTGAAGTCTAAAAAAAACATTTTTTTTCAGGCTTATACGTCAACCACCCACCTCCACAATCCCCCCTTTTGTGCTATTTTTTACAATCTGCACAAACTTTACCTTACATTTGTATAGACACTTCACTGGTGTCTAGAGCGTTTGACCCTCATCCCTGGGGGATATGGTTTCGTATAGGGCTGGAAATAGCTGATAGCATTTGTGGGAGAGCTCTTTTTTGTTATCCACCTATTTGAGGGAGACAACTCAGTGTGAGGTTAGCCGCTATCATGGGAGATTGCTACACCTCTCACACGGGGCTGAATTAGTCCCTCACAGGCCTACCCATTTTTGCCAATTGTATGTTTGCCTAACAAACATACCCAACAACCTGATCCATTTACAGCCTGTTTTACCTCCATGGCTAACATTAACATTTTGTAAACAACATAAATGATATATATATATAACATTAACAATGTGTTATGGTGTGTGTTTTCTTTGTTACTACTTTTCTTGCGATCTTCACTGGAACCTCTCGGTCTAGATTCAGCGGCTTCGTACTGGTTGTCCTGGGAGGTGAGAGGTTTGGCTAGCACGTCACCTCCCTCAGTACCCAACTTCTCTTTTGTCTGGGAAGGGGATGGGCCACGCAGGCCCAGAAACAGGAACAAAAAGGTGCTGCATCTGGAGGGGGCTTCCCTTCGTTGTGTAGTGTTTCCAGGTGGGCTGGCTTTTGCACTTTACTGCTGGGCCCCAGTCGCCTGGCTTCGGGGAGTGCCGGGTGAAGTCATCCTGGCCATTTTGGTCTCCTCCACCTGTTACTGTATAACCCTTATGTATTTTGTTAGCATCACACAATACTTTATCCTTGCATCATCCATCAGATGCATGCCCATGTCTCTGACCTGATAAAGGTGGTGATGCGTGCTGGCGCCTTGGGTGCCGAGTGGAATTCTGGTGGTGGAACCTGGTTAGGCTGCAGTTCGTAATAAAATCTTTTAGAGTTTATTTATACCTTAAGGGGGGAGGATATGAGGCCTGTTTTGCTGGTGCTGGGTTTTCCACATCGAATTGTTGACACGGTAATTTTGTTGTAAAAATGTTCCCCGTCCCAGTCTTTGTTACAGGCTGCCATCATTCCCCCTTTGCTCACATGCGTCACACTGTGATGCGAGCATGGTACAGCAATAGGCTGATTGGCGCAACCGGATGGCCAGTCCGGCAGCACCACAAGCCATCTAAGTGAAGGTAGCAATCATTGCCGGCCCATTTCCAATTGTCGATTGCGTCTAATATATATTTTTTTTTGGGCTTGCTACGTCTACTTGTGAGACGAGCATTGGCAATGATGGAAATCTTCGGAATAAAACCAAAAACATACAAATCAGTATGAACACATGGTGCAAACATATTGTGTGGAATAGCACAACGTAAAACTTTGTCAGTCATCCCTTCTCCGTAAACGGTACACCGTTTCGGAATGCTCTACCATCTGGAAAACAACAGGGTCAACAGGGGTTACTGCAAAAGTGAGTTAGTGGCTTAACAGAGTCAGACGTGCAATCATTAATCATCAAGATCTTCCCATCTAACTGGACAGACACGCACATGTACACACACATATACATACATAGACATACAAATGCGCACACTCACTCAGTCCTATTTACACTGGTATGCATACCCTAATTTCTAGGGCTGTCCTGACTCAAACGAATTTCGGTCAACCAACAGTCGTCCGTTTTTTCCGATTGGTCGAAACTTTTTTTCCCCTATATGATTTATTTTTATTTTTCTGCGCGACTGAAACAAATCTCAGTCGAACAACAGCCCATCGATCAGACCAGTCGACTAAATGGGGTCAGTCCTACTAATTTCCAAGATTTATTTGATCTTGGACTCACTTGGTTATACATGTATATATATTATTATTATTAGTTTCCCAGGAGTTTCTGACACAACCTAGACCCAATTCTAATGGGATATAGCCTCCTTTATGAATACCATTATTTTTTATTTTCCGTTGTAGTTTAAACATTTTTGTAAATATTTTTTTAATTAAACGTTTTCTATCTTTAATCAACAATAAAATCGGGTACATAATATATACTCAATACAGGATACTACTACGTAATCCGTCAATTATACCTTCCATCTTAAATCAGCTTCGCAGTTACTATAATGATGCTTCAAAATATTACTGCTAGCTGAACTTAACCATTTTTAAACACAGCATGCTTTGTAGATTGAAGCTGATACTCGAGTTCTGCTTTACCATAGTGTATGCGTTAAAACCGCACTTCCGTCATCATCCATTGTACGCATTTTAAATCACGATGGATGTTAGCCTACTATGAGAGTTCACTCGGAGCACACAGTTAAATCTACTTACGGAAATATGTTTTACCTCAGCGAATATTAGGTTAGCTAGCTACAGGTTAGCGAGAATGATCAATATTGTTTATATCTTTACTGATCAGTAGCACAATATTTAACTTTGAATAGGACTACACTTCCGCCATTCGGGTTCACAACACGCATGCACGGTTTTCAGGACTGCTCCAGGCCGACATTTACCTGAGCTGTCCTTGACCCCTCTTCGCTCAGTTCCTCTTTCCATTCAAATACTTCTAAAAGTGACAATGACAAGGGAAGTTATTCCAACCCCATTTGTAACACCAAATGGAGAGGTAATTGTGCTACTGATTTATTGCGACCTTAGCCACATATAAATGTATTGATACAAAAAAATACCGCTCAGACTAGCTTCCCATTTAAATCACCGTTAGCCCGATAACCTTTGCTATAGAGGTACATTTAGCGTGCTTAGCAACCCGCAACCATGCTTACACCACATCTTAATTATGTCCCCAACCCAAACTGGATTGTGCCCACTTTCCACTCCCCCCCCCTTTTCTCCCCAGCGACCCCCTTTGGGAGACAATAAAGCCTCCAGGGGGGGATCTTATGGCTCTGCTTACAGGAAGACAAGGGTGCCCGGGGAGTGGTATGTCGCAAAACCGGTTTTATTGGTGAGTCATAAACTGATTGGCCTGGCCGATCTGGGGGGGAAGGGAATGAATCCCTTTTGTCGGAGTTCCCTTTGAAGCTCCGCCAAAAGCCATATAATGGACATCTTCCCGATCGCTAATACAATGCTAATAATCTGATATTTTACACAAATCCTTGGTTTGAATAAAATACAGATGCTCACTCCAGTAGATGATAAAAAAAGTCCTACATTTAATCCCATTTGCCTTTGAAATTGGGAGTGTAAGCAAAAATAACATATTCCGTCTATAGTAATTGAACACCACGTGTTCACCCCACAGCATGTGTTAAATCTATCCTGGGAATTAACAGTTTTTCTCCTATTTCTATTTCCTAGTTATATTCATTATTATAATATGCAGATTACTAGCTAACAGAACCGTGAATTATCTATAAACTCAGATTCTGCCACTACAATAGGCAAATTGTTTGCAAACGGCTTCTCACTCCTCCTGTCTTATTGTTATAGATAAAGTTATTCCAGAGACTGCAAATATCCAGCGTACAATATTTCCTGAGTTAAAAAATTTGCAACACAGCCAAATAACTGGAATTAGCTACTTTCGGGGTGAGTGGAGAACCACTTCGCTCTAAACAAATCACTTCGGTTTGTTTATTTTTTATCTAACAGCTGGACAAGCGCTCACACCACGTGTCCACCTCACAGTGTCCTGTGTTTCGTATCAATTCTACTGCAGTTTCTAAAGGTTTATCTTATTAACTAGCATATGTGAGTTAAGACAAACTATAACAAACAACATTCCCGGGTACACACAAGCACACAATTCTGTGAATCGCTTTTTTTCTTGCCACACGTAATTATATGGTCTATTCTTTGGTCCTTTTCTGCGTATTACCAGCTAAGCATTTTGAATACCTATCCAATAATTGACCCACCGCACCAACAATAGTCCATTGCCATAGACAATAACTTGATGGCCCTATACATGCGTAACTAAGGCATAGCTAAAGCTACTGGAGTCACAGTATATGCAAAGCCTATGAACATATCTCTCTCCGCGGAGTTCCAACTAGGCCTAGTTTTCCATGTTGTACAACAAGTAAAATATTCTCTTTTTACAATGCGCAGGGCCAATGGAATATTTTACTTTCCCAGATATAACAGACGCCAACAACAACCTCTTTTCGACACAACCTGCCCGTTCGTTACGCCTACCGCATCACCAGATTTACGTGATCATTCCTATCCGAAGCTAAATATTTTAAATACCTAATCCCCGAATTGATCCACTGGTCCTACTATTCCCATAGCTTTTTACTTAAACTGTCCTGTTCCCTCACATCCACGCTTACCAAGTCCTGATCAATACGTTTATCAGCTAAGCATTCTCAATACCTAATCCAATAAATGATCCGCCTTTTCTGACTATAACCATAGCTAAACTTTCGTCTAAGTTGCTCTGTTATCGGTTAACCTCCTCAAACATGTTGGCTACTGTTTAAACAAACTCTCTCCTGTGTCCCTGTAATTGTGGACCACGAGACTCTCTTTTCGCGTTACTCATTATTTATTGTAACATTCGTACGTCCAGGGCAAGGCATCAGAGACAACGTTATCCCGTCCGCGGATGTGTCGAATATTTAGATCATAACCCTGTAAAAATAAACTCCACCACATGAGACGCTGATTGTTGTTTCGCATGCGGTTAAGATAAACAAGTGGGTTATGATCAGTCAACACCACTAAGGGACGAAAAGTGGAGCCTAGGTAGCCCTAACAAGAAAAAAAACGTAACGAGTGCTTTAATGACAACTGGCGCCGTTATCTTCCGCAATGAAATCATCTCGGGGAAACGGGTAGACGCGCTTACAGTGAGCAGATACTGGTTACTCGTCCTAGTCCATGGTAACGGACCAACGCAATCAATAAATACCCTTTCAGACAGTTCTTCAAATGCCGGAATGGGGTACAACGGGGCTGGGGGAATTTTCTGATTCGGTTTCCCCATAAGCTGGCACATAGGGCAAGTCTGACAGTATCTGACAACGTCCTTTTTCAACCCAGGCCAAAAGAAGTGCTTCAGCACACGGTCATAGGTCTTGTTCACGCCTAAATGTCCAGCAAGGCAGCTATCATGAGCAAGGGCAAGTATCTCCTTGCGGTAAGCAGACGGAACTACCATTTGATGGACAGTGCGCCAGTCGTCGTGAACTGAAGCGTCAACAAAATACCCAGTGGACACTGATGAAACTTCCAACTCGGGAATTGCACTCTCAAAGAGAGAAGAAATATCGGTGTCTCTCTTCTGCTCCACTATCATAACATAACATAACATAAGGGGGAGACGAGAACAGGCCATTCAGCCCAACACTGCTCGTCCGTTCCTACCACTAATCTGCTCACATGCTTAGTTTATCCAAAGGCTAGAGTGTCTAACACTGGATCGAGCCTAGCCTTGAATACCCCTAGTGTCTCAGCCTCTACTACATGTCCAGGCAAGCTATTCCACGCATTGATCACTCTCTGTGTGAAAAAATATTTCCTAGTGTCCGTGTGAAATTTACCCTTTGTCAGTTTCCATTTATGCCCCCTCGTTCTGCTAACCGAACTCAACTTGAATAATTTCCTAAAATTCACTTTGTTAATTCCTTTAATAAATTTAAAAGCCTCAATCAAATCTCCCCTAAGTCTCCTTTTACTAAGCTTGAACAGTCCAAGCATCTCTAGCCTTTCCTCATAACACTTGTCTTTTATGCTTGGAATCAGTCTGGTTGCCCGTCTTTGGACCTTTTCCAGCGCATCTATATCTTTTTTGTAATGCGGTCCCCAGAACTGCACACAATATTCCAAGTGTGGCCTAACAAGGGCATTGTATAGGGTGCGTATGATCTCCTTCGATTTGTACTCTATACTCTTGGCTATGTATCCCAGCATCCTGTTGGCTTTTTTAACTGCTACCGCACATTGACCAGTCCCTGACAAGCTTTGATCAACTAGGACTCCTAGGTCTTTTTCTATGTGTGCACATTCTAGTTTTCTACCTCCCATAAAATAATCCTATCCTATGTTTTTATTCCCCACATGTAGAACTTTACATTTAGTTATATTAAATTTCATTTGCCAGGTTTCTGCCCATTTCTGGATTCTATTCAGATCGTCTTGGATTACTTTAGTAGATTCCTGACTATTTGCTAAGCCTCCCAGTTTTGTATCATCTGCAAATTTAACTAATGTACTTTCAATGTCCATATCAATGTCATTTATGTAGATGATAAAGAGCAGTGGTCCCAGCACCGATCCCTGCGGAACTCCACTTCCCACTATACCCTCCTCGGATAAGATCCCGCCTATTACTACCCTTTGTGTTCTTTATCAACTGTTCTTGCACCAGAGACAGCTTCTCGAGCTCGTCGACACAATCAGCCTTCCTGTCTACATCTGCAAGCACTTTGTCATCCCCGTCTGCCCCAGTAGGGGTTGTCTGCACTCCATGCTCCAGCTTCCCAAAGAATGAGTCACTTAAGTCATAAGCGTCGTCTAACACGGGAACATCACGAGACTTCTCATTGTCATTCTCAGATCGCTTAGACATTGCACGGGTGACCGTTGCATCGTTCCCCATAATGAAGGACACTCCCTCCACAGGAAAACTGGGTCGCACACCTACAGCAACACGACCAGTCACGAGATCCGATTTTAACAGAATGCCATGTAACGGCACGTTAAGGTAACCCATCTCAAAACCCTGTACAAGGACACTTGTGCCTATGGATGACCTCTCAGACAGGGGCAAAATATCCTCCAAAATAAACGACTGTGCCGCTCCGGTGTCTCTCAGTATCCTAACTGGCTTTGAAACCCCAGGATCATCAGCCAACGACACAGAACCGTCCATAATGAACGGTGCAAAATCCTTAAGAGCACTATCGTTATTAAGGGGTAATATGCCGCCAAGTTCAAGCTCAGGCAAAAACAAGAGCAACCCCTTTTGAAGATTCTTTTTTTCTCCTCAGGGCATAACAATCAGCCACGACGTGACCTGACTTCTTGCAATAATTGCACACAACCTTCGATTTACCCTCAGAATCCTCCATCTTTCTACCAGAGGCGGGAGAACTGGGTTTCGACGGACCGGCATAGCCATCTGGGGAATTCTCCCGGGGAGTGACGTAGTTATTACACGGTGGAGACTTTTCCCCAAACACGCCCCGACGTGTAATCGTAAACTCATCAGCTAGTATTGCACCCTGAGCGATCTGAGTTACTCTCTGTTCACTCAGATAGAGGGCAACACGCCCAGGCACACAATTCCTAAACTCCTCCATGATAATTAAATCACGGATTTGCCCAAACGTCTCAACTCCCTGTGCAGTACACCAGCGATCAAATAAGTTATCCTTCTCACGGGCGAACTCAACAAAAGTCTGATGGTCGGTTTTTCGATACTGCCTAAAGTTCTGACGATAAGCTTCCGGTACCAACTCGTAAGCCCTCAATACTGCAGCTTTCACCAGGTCGTAATCGAGACTCTGCTCCAACGACAGCGACGACAATGCAGCCTGAGCCTTACCCACGAGCACGCCCTGTAACATCAGTGGCCAGGCTTCCCTGGGCCAATTCAACAAGATGGCAGCGCGTTCAAACATGGGGAAATACCTATCCACGTCCGCCTCACGAAAGGGAGGAACCAAGCTAGCGTTCCTGCTGACGCTAAACTCAGCTGGCTGTGCTCTGCTACCAACCCGCATAGCTTCCACCTCTAACTCCTTCAGCCGCACCTGGACATCCAACTCTAACTCTTTCAGCCGCACCTGGGCATCCACCTCTTTCTCCTTCAACGCTAACCGTTTCAACTCCAGCTCGAATTGTCGAGCTTGAAGAGTAGCGTCAGGGCTCTCGACCTTAACTGCGTCCTCAGACAGTACTTTCTGCTCAAGTAGTCCGGCCGTAACTTTGGTTTTAAGGACCAGTTTGGTGTCCGAGCGGAGCACCTCGATTTTAAAATGATCCGCAATCAATAGAAGGTCAGCTTTCCTGCAGCTGTCGAACTGTTCGATCGTCGGGTCATCAAGGAACCTACCAAGTTCGAACCTACCAAACGTTCGATTCAAAAGAGAACAAGTTTTACCACTGCTGCCAACGGCAACGAAATACTGAAAATAAACTGGTACGGGTATATGGTAAATGGCAATACAAACGCTACTAAGAAAAGTAGCGTAATTAAAAAAGAAAACAACAAACTATTTACTACAACCGGGACACAATGTTGCATAAAGCAAAATAACACTGTTACTAAATTCAAAGCTGGCACCACTGTAATCCCCGCGGGACGTACCAAACAAAGTAACACTGTTAATTCCCAAAGTAGCCTAATAGCATGAAGAAAAACAAAACGAAATATACGATTTATGGTTCAAATCGGACGAGCCCCCAACTGTTACGGATAGAAATCAACCTGCGTTGTAATAACCAGGCATACAATATCGGACGTAACACTAAGCCACTTAATCAATAACCACAACCCGTAAGGAGTACCAGTGAAACAGTGGTATAGAAAAGTTATTAATTAATTATATTAATTATATTATTTATTAATATGAATACATTTGATGATTGTTCTCTCTATTTATAGCATGAAAGTCCTTTAAAAGACAAAAGCAGGTTGCAAGGTCTCACCGGGCAGCCAGCTAGCGGTTCCAGACCCTCGAAGATGATAGGGGAGGTCTTCTCCTCTGAGTTCCCAAAATGGTATTACGAATAGCAATATTTATTAATTAGCAACTAGGCGGATAATCAGAGTAACGCAATCACCAAGCTGTAATTAACAATGTCGTAAAGGGAACTGATGGCATTCAGGTGGCAACCACTATATATAGTCCCGCGTCTTTTTAAAAGTCTCCTCCGTGATGTAGCCAAGCGATTTCCAGCCACATCTTCTCTCGTCACGTCCTCATGCAGGTCCCAGCAGGGCAGTGACGTCATCTCCACCTAACGGGGAGAAATCAAGGAAACACAGCAGCAGGCAAATCCAAAAGGAAACACAAAGTAATGCCAACACAAAGTAAAGGGACGTAACACCTTCCACTAGCCGGGAACAGTCAAATGCCACTATAATGGGTTTTGAATAAGGCCCCAACTTCTCTTTCTATTACGCAGTGGTGTATGTCTGGTCCCCGTCAGTGGAAGAGAGGCCGTTCTGTCGAGTGTATGCAGTCCCGGGTTCGGAGCCAAAATTGTTGTGGAAATTAAAACTCAGTAGGATCAGAGAGAATTACTTTAAACAGTATTAAAACACAACGGAAAGGGAGGGAACAGTCACAAGGGGGAAGTAACGGGGCGTTAACTTACAGGTAATTGGAGCTATGGGGTAACATGAAGGTATAACAGGTTGTTAGAACAGCCCTCCAAGGGTCTTAAACCAATGGGAAGGAGGTTTCCTGTCGTGGTGGAAACATCACAAAAGAACAGATGTTCTTTTGAAGTTGTGGCGCGAAAAGCCTTTGTTTGCCTGTTGTCCCTCCGAACTGCAGTCTCCCACTGAGTTAGTGTCTGCAGTCCCATGGATGTTCTAGCATTCCAACTAAATACACATTTTTACCTCCACAGGTGATTCTAGGATTTTACCTTTACCTCTCAGCCCCCACTGAGAATGTGAGATGCACACATGCAAAGCAGAAAAAAATGTTTAATTAAATTACTGTTACATTACCGAAAACAAAAACACCACAATAGTGGTCGCTCTCAAAATTAAAATACCACTCTCTATCTATGCTATTTATAAAAATAGATATTGTAGTGGTGGACGCAACAAACTGAACAAGCTGGTGAGGAAGGGCAGCTCTGTTGTTGGTGAAAAACTGGACAGTCTGGAAGCAGTGGTGGAGAGGAGGACCCCTCCCACCCCCTCTATGATGAGCTGAGACAGATGGAGAGCACCTTCAGCCACAGGCTCATCCAATTCACGTGCAGAACGGAGCGGTTCAAATGCTCCTTTGTACCAGCAGCCATCAAACTGTACAACAATGAACATTGAACATTGTATTTTAGCTCTCACTCTCTACTGCTGTGCCTACCCTACATTCTTTGCACATCTCACTGTTGCCCCGATTGCTGCAATGCTTATTATTGTATCTCAGTATTTTTGTTTTGTACTTCAGTACACTGGTATGCACTGTGTATCTGGTGGATTTGCACTACCTCCAGCATGATCACTGCTAGGTTTTTATTCTTGTATTCTAGCATCTGGTATTTCAGTATACTGTGATGTTCTGTATGTCTGTATAGCTGCTAGGTTTTACTCTGGTATTTTAATATTTATTTATTATGTATTACTTTACTATACTGCGATGTTGTGTATGTCTTGTGTGTTTTTTCACTGGCTTCTGTATCATTGCTGCTGTGACAAACCAAATTTACCCCCCCCCCGGGATTAATAAAGGCTATCTTATCTTATCTTATCTGAATCAAGAGTCGAGAAACCTTTTCCATTTCAGCACTACTTCTTTATTATAATCAAGCATGATGGTAAGTACCTGTGGGAGAAAAAACAAGAGGAGTTTGCATTCATTAACTCTGTGTTCTGTCCCTATGTTTTCCAATAGATCATTTAGGTAACATAATAAAATTAATGGTTTAATTCCTGTATATCATGGTAACCGGGCCAGTAACATTCCTCTTTATACATAAATAAAGCCACTGTTAGTCTATTATCAGTATGTCAATTAAAACAGAAATATTGCCTACATGCTGTGCTTGGAAGTGAGATGCCAAGGGCTTTAAATGAAACAGATATATTGGGTATATAAATTGTACAGTGACACAGAACTCGTTATACAAAGAATACAATAATTATGTCAAACATTAATTCAAATCGAAGGCCCGAGTGTTTGTTTGTGCAGTCGTAAAACTGTCTCTGTCCAATGTACTAATGATTATGTGTACGGGAGAGATCCGGACTGTGCGATCTGGAGCTCAAGGTTCAGGCTCCGCAGTCTGTGGTTCAAAGTAACCATGGTCCTCCCCTCACTTGATAAATGACCATGAAGGAAGTCCACCAAGGTTCACCCGTCACCGGAATTTACGAGTCCAGTTCGGGTGACTTTGGATGGCACGAGGAGGAGAGGACGTGGATTAAAAGTTAAATAAATGCATCCTGCCACGTTTAATTATTTTATTTTTGTATCAGGGATTCTGCTAAATTGACCAGCGTTCCTGAGTTATGCGGCGGATAGATTATAAACCCCTGGAATTGGGCTATCTGCATATATTGTGTGGGAATGATGTAGCCATGTATCAAATAAAATTAATAGCACGATATATGTCTATATAAATATATAGTGCACAGTTAGGTCAGCTGAAGTGTCTGTTTATTTCGTTTTATTAAAGAGTGAAGAACAAATGTAAGAAAAATGTAAACAGATGAGAGTAGAAGTGGCCACAAGGGAAAATTACAATGTGATGAGATCATGGGGAGGGGGGTGTCAGGTGGGTGTGGTGATGACGTTAAGCTCCGAGGCAGGAGGGGTTATGACATGTTAAAAAGTGGATGTATGGAAAGGGGGGAAGAGCTGTTTTCGCGAACCAGCCAAGTTTCTTGTATCTAATCTTGCATTGCATACAATAAACTATTTTACATCAGACTCTGAAGATTGTGCTGTTTTTGAAGAAGTATTAAGTGTGGTTGGGATCCCTCAGTCTAACTGGCCCTGGCTGAGATCTGATTCTCCCACATACCATCAACACTTCAGAATCACACGGGGGTCATTCGCAACGCATACACATGCAATGACGGTCAGTCGTCACATATAGCCTACACAACCAAACCTCATTCGCAACAGGGGAATGGGGGCTTTCATTCCAATCACATGTGGTTCCAGACATTAGAACATTTACATCATTATAAACATAACTAGCTAACAATCTTATGTCTAGCTGGCCGCAAGGGCCTCTGGGACATGTTACAGTTTCCTAGGTTACTGTTAGCCACCTAGCATGCTACACACGAAGTACAATGGAGGGCAGCTAGCATTTCTGTGGCTAGGCTAGCTGCACCCCGTTACAATATTAAGTAAAAGTTTTTCAGAAAAGAATAACTAAACATTTTCAGGGGGGCTGAGATAAAAGACAGGGGCTAGCCCCCCTAAAATCACCACTGCATGGGATGCTAAAAGACAAATAGTAATGAACAAAAACACACAGCTACATTTCAAACAATATAAATCCTTTCTTACTATTAAATCATACACTGTTAAAAGATCTAAAACATCAATATCAATTAACATCAACATCAATTATGATTTGCAACACACCAAGATGTTTTCAAGAACAGGGCCAGTGGCACATAGAGAATGCAAATATTGTAAACTACAATGTACTGTACTACTGCTCCTACAGGTACCAAAATATGTGAACAACACAATGAACCAGGTAACCTACATATAAAATGCACATATTAAAGGCCTACATCAGGGTTTCCTGGGCACTCAAACTTTGTGATGGAATCATTTCTAACCAATGGGACGTCCCAGTTGGTTAGCGTTGGGGGGTTGCTGTTTCCCGCCCTGTGCATCTGATTGTCAGAATTCATCTTCTGATGACTGCTTATAGTGAACAGTGCATTCTTACTGCGCATATACATCTAGGCTCCACAGGTCTGGCTTCCCATTGGAAACATTGAACCATCCATATCTGACCACTTAGTTTTCTTGGTGTTGACCGTGAGGCAACAAACCCCAACACATTGCTGAATTAGGCGCTGGTTGTTTGTCAGAAATGTATGATTGACGTAGGTCTGCTTCCCCTGATACCTGCACATATTGTTTGGGGTTTGATTATGACCCAGAGCTGAGTCATTGTGAACCAGAATAAACTGACTTATGACTTTTTTCAGAGCCGCTACAAATGTACAGTGTTTTTACAAAAATCACACACATCACATCATCACTTTTGGTCAAGGAACCTGAGTGAGTTTGTAAAAACACTCTTCAAATATCAAAGAAGTTCAGAAACACTGGGATGAAAGCAATGCCATGAAACAACCCAAAAATATGACCAAGAACATGATCTTGAAGAAGGTCCTGAAGATGTACTTCTTTGATGCGCACAGCACCACCACCCCCAGTATGGTGGAAACAGCCCCCTGTACTATGGGATAGCCCAGGGTGAAGAAGGCTTCGACGGCCTTCTCATTGGCACTGGGCTTGTTCTTCGAGACAAAGGCGTAAGAAATGTGCGCAGAGAAGTCCACTGAGAACCCGATGCAGACAACTAGAATGATCATGGATATGGAGTCTAAATGAACATTCCATAAGGCCATGAAGCCGGCCACAATGACAGAGGCAATAGTAAAGGTCACCCACAGAGAGCAGATTGAGTTTGGAATGGGCAAGAGGGAGACCACCAGCATGGCTGCTGTGGTGACACCAATATTCTGGATGGTGTCGGGGAGGTGCATTTTAGTAATCCATGTGTCCTGCTCAATAAATGATAGATTTTTAAAGTCTTCCACACACAAATCCAGACCAGACATGCTTTTTTGGTTCCAGTATGTGTCACGGTTTTACCTTGCTCAGCCGCTGGAGGGCGCTTGACCATGTGATGGCTTGTTTTCTTTGGTTTTGTGTGAGGAATCATTGTTATAGCCACCTTCCTTATATGGTCTTTTGTCTGTGTGTTTTCCGATCACGTCCAGCTGTGGATTATCAGTGCTCATTCCGCCTCCTATTCAAGTTCTGCGTTTTCGTCACACAAACGCTTCTGTGTAAACCATTATTACGCTCTAGCCGGTACTTCTAACTAAGGGTTAGTTTTCCACTCTGTGGTCTCTCAGTTAAAGAGAGAAGGTACTTCGTATTATTTCAAACTAAGTGTTAGCTTACCACTCTGTGGTTCTCTCAGTTAAAGAGAGAGGGTATTATTTAATTATCTCTACTCTTTGTTTGTCGGGGCTATTGTTCCCCAGAGCTAAAGTATAGCTATTTGTTTTCAACGCACCTCGTTGAGGAGCGTCCGCCCTACTAGGGTTGTTTCTGTTGGGTTTATTCCCGTGGAGTTTGTCCTGGGGTTTTCTTTTGTTTCCCCGCTCCATAGTCTGTTCTCAGATTTAGTGGCTGGTCGCTTGCGTCCAGCTTTTAGATACCTGTGAAATCTGCGTGTGGCTCTTCCACCTTCGACCCAAACTACAGTATGGGAATTGTGTGATGTCCAGACAAGGACCCAGGCGCAGACCAGGATAAGGCAGGAAAGGGACGTTTATTGATCAAGCAGGGTTCAAAAGCCAATAGTCAGAGGTAGATAAAGTCCATCCATCCATTATCTAAGCCGCTTATTCCTGGTCAGGGTCACGGGGGCTGGAGCCTATCCCATCATGCGTTCCGGGCGAGAGGCAGGAATACACCCTGGACAGGTTGCCAATCCATCGCAGGGCACACACACCATTCACTCACACACTCATACCTACGGGCAATTTAGACTCTCCAATTAGCCTAACGTGCATGTGTTTGGACTGTGGGAGGACACGGGGAGAACATGCAAACTCCGCACAGAAAGGCCCCCGGCCTGGATTCGAACCCGAGACCTTCTTGCTGTGAGGCGACAGCGCTATCCACTGCACCACCGTGCCGCGGTAGATAAAGTACAAAATCAAAATCCAAAAGAGTAGTCAAAAAGGCAGTCCAAAAATCAAAACCAAATAATCAGAAAGGCAAACAAACAAAATCGGAAGGCAAAAAACTTGTAGTCAAACAGAAGGGGTGTCTCGGGAAATACAACAAACTCTGGCTTACACACAATCGGCACAGTGAATATTGATCAACGTTCTGACGAATACTGAAAGCAAACAAGGAACTTAAATACAAGCGGGGAAGGGAAACACAATAGGAATCAGGTGTGACTGGGAGGGGAAAAGGGCAAGAACACAGGTGAGAACGATAGGGATCACTAATATAATAATAAGGGGAGAAAAAAGACACAGACTGGGAAGCACATAGACACACTGAAAATAAATGACCTGGAATAGCAGGTAGACACATGCACAGTTAGAAGGGGAGGAGCGCATAGAAAGAAAATGCGTGCAGACAAGGCGATAGGAGAAAAGCGTACAGGGATAGGACAACGAGAGAGAGAATGATAGCAGTAGATAGAAACGTGAGATAATTAGTAATTCGTAAATGTTAGTAACGTAATCTAAATCCCTAATGTTTACACCGAATTAATATATACAGAGTGATAGAAAGAAAGAAGGAAGTAAACGAGATAGGAAAATCAGGCAGAAAACCCGTAAAGTCGAAATCACCCGAATAGTGCAATAACAAAGACGAGGAGTGGATTAGCGAAAAAACAAGGAACACAGACAGACGGGGAAACTGACGTGAAAGATGAGTGATGAAGAGAAAATAATAAAATACAAAAACAAACAGAACAAACGTGGCAAAACATTACAATTGCCCCATCACCATTATCATAATATTCGGACTATATTCAGAAAAGTACTCCTTTTCATCATTATAGTACTTAACCTTTTAGGGTTGGCTGGATTGCTGCCGATCCGAGCAGCAATAAAAGTATATTTCTTTTTCTAACTTCGCGAGATTTTATCATACACACTCAGCAAAATCATGGACAGAAACCTTAGAATCGCGACTTTCCGATTTGAGCAATTCGTCACTATAGTTTAGTGTGTGCTTTCACAACATTTGTGACGGCACAAAAATGTTACACTCTTTATACTGTAACTTGTGTGTTTGTAGATCTATTTACAAGCTGCATATGATACTGACTAAACTGTTGATGGCATATAAATGTAGCTGTGATTGTCCTTATAAAAAAATAAAAATATCAAACACTTTGGAGTAAATGTATGTTAAGTTGATGAAATTTAGATAAATATCAGATGACACCAAAATCACAAAGCTTCTCTGAATTAAGCATGGACCTGTGGGGGTTAACAATGTAGGAATCATCAGCAGCCAGATTTCTAAGGTCTATTCCCTCTTGTATGTGGAAACACCCGTAAATGCTAGTTGTCAAACACACAGCATAGAGCAGGATCACTAAGACTTTGGTCCAGGGCTTGGTGAGAAACGGCCCGTAGTAGTTTCTCACCAAGTGTTTCATTGGCTGGATTTCCTCTGATCCAGTATAAGCCCCTCCCACATAGCAGAGGTAGAACCGTTTGGAGTGACCAGATGGGCGTTCCTCTGGAACCTCCTTGCAGGTCAGCTTGCAGGTTGCTATATTCCCTTCTTCCATTCAGCACCAGGAACACACCAAAGAAGGTGATGCTGTAAATGTAACAGAACAGAATGGCAGACAGACAGAAGGAGCGCACCGAGCGGAAAGGGGGGGCCTTTCATCATGAGGCCGATGTAGAAAGCCAAGACGTCAGTCAGGGTGGTGATGCTGATGGAGATGGCTGCTTCCTTGTATGTGTATGCCAGGCAGTCTTCAACCTTGTCGTGAACCTTGGACTGCTGCCAGCAGGAGACGAGTATGAACATGTCAGCAATACCAATCCCTAAAAAGAGACAAAGCTTCAGTATATTGTGTACATTATTATATAACAGATAATACCTGGGTCCAGCATTCATTTATGTTGCAATTCATACCCAATATCAGGAAGGGAGAGTTGGCCACAGTCATGACAAAAGGCACACCGATATACAGCATCATCCCAAATGAGGATAGTACAGCCAGGCCAGCAGAGAGCATGCCAAACGTAGCCACCCACACCTTGTTTCTCACACAATCAAACCTACCAAATGAAAACAACATGAAGATGCAACCATGTGCAGCACCAAGGAAAATGTCATCACCAAAATACCCACACTAAACTAAAGTTAACTTTAAAAAAGTAGAAGACATAAAATGTTGTTTTAAAAAAAAATGTCTTCCTGCAGATAAAAGTAAGTGTGCGTGTGGGTGGGGGGTAGAGTACTTCACAACAAATTGTTGTGCCCCTGTTCTGTGAGCAAGATGCCATGTTTGTAAAGAGACTGCAGTCATAGTTCATGTTTTAAGAAGCAAAGAGAGACATAAATACCTTAAGCAGGACAGGATTGAAAAGCTGATGGCAATGATGTATGTGATTGAAAACAAGGGAATCACATCTTTGGAGTTTGCTTCAAACTCCACCTGCCTCGACAATGACGTAGAACACGTGACCTAGGAAGGTACAAGTAAGGATCACTTTCTACAGAAAGTTACATTATTACCAAATAATGAGCATACAATAATATACTGATGTCAATGTTTGCCTATAATATTGCAACTCTGAAACAATTTAAAACTTGCAATGCATTTTTGTTCAGTCCATAAAACTTATGTCCTCACATGCAGAACATATCATCAGTGCTCTATGTACTGCAGACTCAACAACTAATACATTTGGTTGAAACCCCCATATGACTAAACCATAATATTGTGTTGGTAAATGGAAAATAGAAACAATTTGTTGTTCCCAAGACACATGTTTGGAGGAACAAAAAAATGTTTTTGTGCGACACTGATGATACAGTCAGCAGTTCAGGTAAGTACAGCTTTGCTTATTACTTTTCGGGCAGAACATGAGATATCCACTGAGGACCCTGTGTAAATCTGTGACCGCAAAGAGCATGAAGGATTCCATATATCTTCATCTTAACAGAATGATGGTGTGCCTTTGGTATTCTTGCTTGTTTGTTTCATAACACACTGATGAAGGCTATGTTTGCACCAAAAGTCTTGTGCTTCATCATCAATATTGTTCCAAAAATTGAAACATGCACATTCCAAAGTCACGGTCAAGATCAAGGCATGTAGTAAATCAGACATGCCCCAAAGGACAATTCATCATCACTACACACCAGTGGTGGGCCGTCAGGGCCTGCAAGGCCTTCTCTGCTGGCCTAAAAAATATCTGAATCACAGACTGATGTTAATTATATTTTGTCCATGAATACTTATTAAATAATTCCAAATGGTCTGTCCGCTTCCTTTCATAGCTTTTCCCCTGGTTGCGCTGCTTCCAGACGTGTATTTTCATATTAACCCATTTAGACCTAAAATGCCTGCTAAAAACGCCTATTAAAACCTAAGCAATTATTCTACACAACCTCTTAAAACCTGAGGGTTTTCTGGAAAAAATTTCAAAAAAAAAAGCAGACACCAACGTGCACTTCATTTCCCCCGTCTATTTCAGCGAATCACAGCGCATTTCATTAATCGCAAAATCGAAGCGACCTAAACGTCACTCCAGGTCTTAATGGGTTAAAGCATTTAACCAATCACATTTCAGCCATCATTTGTTGCCAGGGTCAAATAAATCTGCCTGGAGGCCTTCACAATCAGTTCTGCAGGCCCTGTAGCATAAAATAAGTGTTGATCAAACTGTTGCTTCAACCAATCAGATTTTGAGTTGGGGACACGAAGGCCTTCTATAAGGCCTAGGTAACGTCAGCGTATTCACACCCTTTGATTGGATAGTCAGAGAGTGTCTGACTATGATGTAATGTGATTGGTTAAATGCTTTAATATGAAAATACACGTCTGGAAGCAGCGCAACCAGGGGAAAAGCTATGAAAGGAAGCGGACAGACCATTTGGAATTATTTAATAAGTATTCATGGACAAAATATAATTAACATCAGTCTGTGATTCAGACATTTGAGCGGACATTTTCAGCCCTAAAGCGAATGAAAACTTATGCCAGAAATACGACAGGGCAGGCTCGACTTTCAGCATTAGCTTCGATGGCGATAGAAAATGACTTCTTGATGGAACTGAAACACACGGATAATCTGTACGACAGAGTAATTGAACTCTTTTGAGGAAAGAAAGGAGGATGGATTTTGTGTACAAATAATAAGGATTTTTGGTGAGTAAAATGTTGCTATTTTCCTAAATAATATTGCAATTTTATGAGGTTATTATTGATGCTTTTTTATGTGTGTCGCAGCTGTAGCACCCCGGGTTTGTTTCTTCAGTAAAGGTATTTATTCTGGATACACGAGTTATCTATCTGCGATGCAACGGCTATTTATACTGCATTTCTGCATAATAAGTGTTATGTTTTGAGTGTCTGTTCGGTTTGTTTTTGCACTTTGTTTATTTATCTTTCTTCAGTCATGTTTCATTCTCATTCTGTTCCCCGTCTGTCATTGTTCCTGTTCGAGTTCCTCTCCTTGTCTTGTCATGCACTTCGGGAAATTCTATGTTTCGTTTTTTTAGGGAGGAGGAGGAACGCATAAAGAAATCTGCGTGCGAATAAAGCGGAACGTGAGAAGCGTACAGAGGTAGGACAACGAGAGAGAATGACAGCGATAGTTAGAAGCGTGAGATAATTCGTGATTAGTAGTGTTAGTAACTTAATCTAAATCCCTAATGTTAGTAGATTAGTTGGTTAGTACTATATACATCTAACTAATATATACAAAGTGTAATTAGAAAGTAAGAAGGAAGTAAAACGAGATTAGAAACGAAGACGGAAAAAAACCGAAACATAGAATTTCCCAAAGTGCATGACAGAACGAAAATGAAACATGACTGAAGAAAGATAAATAAACAAAGTGCAAAAACAAACCGAAGAGACACTCAAAACATAACAATAAGATGGTTTTTATAGCCATAAAATAGTTATTGAGTTATTGACTCAGACGGAGCACTACTGAAGGCCTAGGTGTGAAATAAACGGCCCGCCACTGCTACACACACACGGAAAGCACTCGGCTGTGTGGCTTCTATTTTCTATCCTGATAGACATAGACTGTACCTCACTCATTTTTGGTTAGCACTGTACAGTTTATGATTGCAGTTTTGCTTGGTTATACTTCATTAATGAAGGGGTATCTGACTTAACTGATCAGTAAGCAGGAGTCCTCAGCCATCAGAATCAAGTTTATCAATGAGGCTGTAATGGAGCTCTCAAGAACCTGTCACGGTTGTTCCCCAGATTCACCGCCAGATGGCGGGGTTGCGCCTTCACGAGTTTTCAATTATCTCCCTATTTAAACCGCACCTGGGTTTCTGATCGGGGGGAAATCGTGAGCCATCTTTACGATTTTTAGCCGGTAAGGTAGTGTGTCTTTTTCAAGACGCACACAAAGACTTCCTTTAGAAATGACCATCTCCATTCAATCCCTTTTAAAACGAAAGAACTTATTTAGTTGTACCTTTTATGGAAACCATTCTCTCTAATGGGAGTTTTCGTTTGGTTTTCGTTTGTCAGTCGGTTCGACTGCTTTCAGGTTACAATCTTGTTCTTTTGGCTCTCCTAGCCGTTTACGTTTTGGGGAAAACTCTGTGTCTAACGAAATAACTTATTTAGTTTACCTTCATTAGGACCCTTGCTCGTTACGAGAGCTTTTAGTTGGGTTTCTTTTGTTCTGTCGGTTCGACTGTTTCAGGTTACTAACTGGTTCTTTTGGCTAACTGCCTTTCACGTTTTGGACAGTCAGAGTTTTGAACCAGGGCGGAAAAACATAGTAGGTGGGGGTAACACTCTTCCTCTCATCCCTTAATTTTGGTTTTGGAGTTTGAGGAGGAATCTTGCCCACTGGGCTGCAGGCAGTTGTTGCCATGCTGGTGCACTTTCAGTCTACTCCCGTCCTGGCTAAGGTGAGTGTCATGTTAACTTTCTCTAGGGATAAACAATGTGCAGTCTGTCGGGTTGGGCACGGGCTCACTTCTATTGAATTCTGGGTGCAGTTGTTACAGGATACTCCAGCCTTTTCAACTAGCTTCCATCATGAGAGCTTTGCTTCACTGCCAAGTAGCCCAATTTAACTAGGAATGGAACAATGGGTGCATTTATGTAATAAGGCTCCCTGAATGAGGCTACCGACCAGATAAAAGATAATGTGCGGCTCCACATGAACTACAAAGGGTGCTGATGAGGACGGTGGCCTCCCTGTGGTTTGTGTAAAGGACCATACGTACATTGTTGCACACACTCCTAAAAAAAAAGGGGAAATCCCTCCCCATTTTAGAGATGATGATCACAACACATTTTGTTTTTTACATGAAGCCAAACTGTATCCATGGTGCAGCTTAACAGTAAATACTAAATATTATGTGTAGCGCCAGCAGGAAATATGAGACCACACTATTAGAGATGATGTATATGTACAGTGGGTATAAAAAGCATTCACCCCTTTGGCATTTTTCACATTTTATTTTCTTACTTTATGGAACCTTGTTGTTAGAAATAAATACATTCATAACACTTGGAATAAATGGCAGGCACTCCTAGGTGGTTATACCTTAATGAACTTCAGTGATACATTAGAATAGAAGACTGAGAAATTAATTTAGCCATAAATCTGTTTTTGCCCTATCGTCCTCTTTAAGAAAATAAAAAAGTCTTAACGCCATTGCATTTTTAACAACAGTTGAATTGACGTCTATTCCACCAACAGAATAACCAAGAAAAGTATGACGAAATCCGAAATTATAGAAAGGAAACGTAAATTTGGCATGTTCCTCCTGGAGTAGTAGTCCAGCATCGCATTGGGGATACATTTGTAATTTTTCATAGCGCAGAATTTCAAACCTCAGCTGGTCGTGCCCTGCAGACAGATCCCTCTAACCTGTCCGTCTAAACAAATTATTTATCTGAAAGCAGATCAGGGGCCTCATTTATAAAAAGTTGTGTAGAAACCATCTTATATTTGATCTAAGATAATTTCTGAAATGTGCGTAAGTGTGATTCAGAGAAACTGAACGTACGCCCAAAAAAACGTGCGTACGCCAGTCCCCCAGATGTGAAATCTATAAATCGCAAATGATCTTGAAATTGTGCGCAGGTGAATGGTTTTAGATCTCCGCCTTGTAAACGCCCCCTAATTAATATCATTAGCATATAAAGGAGCTCGAAACAAATCCTCAACTTGATAATGGCGAGCTGCAAGAAAAATAATTTTAGCGAGGCCGAAATCGAGGTCCTGTTGGCGGAAAAAGTGGTCTGATTTAAAACTGAGGTCAAAATCTCTAATAACTCGTTCCCTTCTTATTGTGCGGTTGGCGATATCTTCGAGAAGCGAAGCCATTCTTCCTCTTACAAACCACTGCATTATTGGACATTGTATAGCCTACAGATTGACCGAAATGTTTTACACGCGTGGAACCATAATATGTATTAAATACATTTCAAGGATGTGTCAATTATGCTAATAGGGGTAGTTTTGGAAAACCAATGTGCGTTTTTGTTTTGTTTTCCACAAGTAGCCTAGCTTATGTTGTTTTAATTTATTAATACATTTATTGTGCAAACCATTACGTATAGCCTAAGCAATGTGTTCAATCTTGTAATACTACTACTACTACTACTAATAATAATAATATTAATAATAATAATAATGAGGAAACAATTAGGCAGCAGACGACATGTTGGTGCTGTTAGATTTCCGAATACATTTTACATTACATTTGCATTTTAAGCATTTAGCAGACGCTCTTATCCAGAGCCACTTACAACATGTACATTAATACATGGTAGGAACAATCATAGTACGCGCAAGAGATCAGTGCAGTAATACAGCAATAGACCATTGCAGGCAGCTGCGTACCATACCTGTAACACTGAGAAGGAAAAGGTTAGTCAATTATTATTTTTTAATGGAGTAAGCAGGGGTATATAGTGTTGAGCAAGTAGGCAGTGGTGATGACAATTAGCTAGATGTACAGAATTCTGTGGTAGTGGAGTCTGAAAAGGTGGGTTTTGAGTCTCTTGTGGAAATCGCAAGTGATTCCGCGGTCCTGACCGGTTGCGGAAGGTAGTTACACCAGCGAGGGGTCAGGACAGAGAAGAGACGAGACCGCGAATACCTGCAGTACTCCAACATTGCCACAAGGAAACATGCGTACGCCAAGTTGAAACCTGACGTGGAGCTGAGTACTTTTCCACGTCAAAGACCGTTTTTATAAATCGGAACTTTGGCGTGGATTTGAGCGTACGCACGTTCTAAGATCAAATCTGTGCGTAAGTACGTTTTATAAATGAGGCCCCTGATCTCCAGTTTAGCCGGCCCGTTCACAGGTGTAAACTGGTCCTCGATATTATTCGCTTCTGTCTTCCAGGTAATAAAAACCCAATCCATGTACAACGGATGACAGCCAAGGGACAACAAAAAAACATGACTGATTACTGCCCACTAAATGTACAAACTTCTGAAAACCGATGGAGATTGGCTTTTCAACGCAGTCTGTTTGACATCCAGCCATATCCACCGTCATAAGAGGACGTTTTTTTCTTACCGTTCATAAATGTCAAAGTAAACACCTTTAAAATTGCTAATTATGTTTAGATTCCTATGAATAATGTGTCTCAGAACTTTTGGTCACCCAACACGTTATTTTACTGGAGGCTCAAATGCATAATGCATATGGGTATGTCAGGAACGGTGTCAGAAAACCAGGCGTGGACCCAGGAATGCAATAATGTTCTTTATTGTGAAAACAATAGGCAATGGTCAAATGGGAGCAATCAGGGCAATACAGGAATCCAGAGAGTAGTCGCGGGCAGGCAAAGTTCGTTTCAGGCTCCAGCTGTGTCACAGGCAGGCAAGACGTGGTCAATGGGCAGGTGGAGGTCAGTATCAGGAAATCAGTCCGGGGAACACAGAGAGGAGCGGGGCTGGAACCATGAGGAGCACGAACAGGTGGGAACAAGTCAGAGACATGAACGAACACAGAAGCAAGAACACGAACATGAGGAAACAAAACACGGGTAAATGAAGAAAACTCTGGAAAGTTGTGGAAGCATAAATAAAGCACAAGACAATCTGGCAACAAACATGGGAAAACGCACAGCTTATATGCATCAGACATAACGATAAACAATCAGGAATTAACATGAATGCAGCTGGCTGCAATCAAACACATGAGGAACAGGTGAAAACGATAATACAATGACAAGACTGGAAACAAGTAAGTGATAGTGAAAACACGGACTAGACAACCAGGGAAACATGAAATGAACCAAATCATCTATTTGCGGGGAACACGAACACAAGACGTGACAGTACCCCCCCCTAGGGACGCCACCTGGTGGATCACCAACCTGTGCCGGATGCCGGCGCAGAAATTCCTGGATTAAGGATGGGTCGACAATATGTCTCTCAGGCACCCAACTGTGTTCCTCGGGACTGTACCCCTCCCAATCCACCAAGAACTGGCGACCACGGCCCCTGCATCGGACATCCAGCAGGCGGTGAACGGTGTAGACTGGGCCCCCTTCGATGAGCCAGGGGGGAGGCAGGGTGCGGACAGGAGGGCTAAAACGGGAGACAACATAGGGTTTGAGACGAGACACATGAAACACAGGATGGATGCGGCGTAGAGGAGGAGGGAGGCGCAACTGTATGGCCGAGGGGATGATAACACGAATGATGGGGTAGGGACCAATAAATCTAGGGGATAGCTTTTTACAAGAGCCCCCTGCAGGGGAATGTCTCTCCGCCATGTACTCCGGGAGCGATCACTGGGGAATTGCGACGGTTGAAGCTCGAATTCCAGCGAACACTGTGTGAGGAAGCCGCGACATCCCATGGGGTTACTGTCGTAGCTTTCTGATGGAGGCTTCCTGGCTCTGGATGATCATGCACAGGAATTTCTGGGTCGGCTTGGTTCCCGCTGGTTCCGATGATGGCTTGGACATTCTGTCAGGGATGTGGTAGGTGTGGAACCAAGTGCAGGTGAGAGAGAGACCCAGAATGCGTAAATGCTCTTCTCCCTGTACACCCGCTCCCTTGGCTCTGTAATCTCTGCCCACGGCTTATCCTACCATTGTTATGCTGATGACACTCAACTCTTTCTCTCCTTCTCCCCATCAGACACTCAGGTCTCTACCCACATCTCTGCTTGCCTGAGGGACATTCAGAGCTGGATGGACAGTCACCACCTAAAGCTCAACCCAGGTAAAACAGAACTAATCTTCATTCCTGCCCTAAACTCTCCCCACCTTGATTTCTCCATTTCTCTAGGTGACAGCTTGGTGACATCATCACCCTGCGCGAAGAATCTCGGTGTGGTGATGGACAACAGGCTGTCCCTATCAATGACCATTGCAGCGGTAAGCCGGGCATGCAGATTCTTCCTGTATAACATCAGGAGAATCCGTCCCTTCCTTACCACGTACTCTACCCAACCTTCCTAGACACTCCCATGTCACCCCCCTGCTCACTACCCTCCACTGGCTGCCTGTTATAGCTCGCATCAAATTCAAAACATTGGTCCTAGCATACCAGGCAGTCAAGGGATCAGCCTCAACATACCTCCTCAAGATCTTCAAACCGTACACACCTGCCAGACCACTCCGTTCTGCTACCTCAGGATGCCTAGCACCTCCCCCCTCCGCACCTGCGCTTCCCGGTCACGTCTCCTGTCGGTTCTGGCTCCAAGATGGTGGAATGACCTTCCTGTGGAAGTCAGAACAGCTGAGACCCTGGCCACCTTCAAGCGACGACTGAAGACTCACCTCTTCAGGGTGCACCTCTCCCTGTAGTCCGGTTTTTGTTAACTTAGGGACATAGCTGCTTAGTATTAGCCCTTTGTCTCCAATGTCATTAACTCCTCTCTTTCCTCTGGCTCTGTCCCCTCCTCCCTCAAATGCGCTCAGGTTGTCCCCCTCCTCAAAAAACCCTCTCTGAATCCTGCTGTCATCTCTAACTACCGACCTGTCTCTCTCCTCCCATTCCTCTCCAAAACATTAGAGCGGGCTGTCTATAATCAACTGTCTGCTCATCTCTCACAGAACGACCTGTTTGATCCTAACCAATCTGGGTTCAGAGCAGGCCACTCCACAGAGACGGCTCTCCTTGCGGTCACTGAGGCTCTTCACGTCGCTAAGTCCCGATCCCTTAGCTCCGTCCTCCTCCTCCTCGACTTGTCGGCAGCATTCGACACCGTGGACCACCAGGTCCTGCTCTCATCTCTCGTCGAGATGGGAATCTCTGGATCTGCGTTGACATGGTTTGAGTCCTACCTGGCTGACCGGTCCTACCAGGTGGCCTGGAGAGGATCCCTCTCCTCTCCCGCACCCTCTCTACCGGTGTCCGCAGGGCTCGGTGCTAGGCCCTGTCCTATTTTCTCTGTACACCAAGTCACTTGGCTCTGTTATTTCTGCTCATGGTTTTTCCTATCACTGTTTTGCTGATGACACTCAACTCTTTCTCTCCTTCCCTCCATCTGATACCCAGGTCCCGGCACGGATCTCTGCATGCCTGGCTGACATCTCCGCATGGATGTCCACCCACCACCTGAAGCTGAACCTGGGGAAGACAGAGCTGCTCTTCCTCCCAGCGAAGGGCTCCCGATGATTGATGCGTCAATCACCGTGGAAGGCTCCATAGTGTCTCCGTCCCAGTCTGCCAGGAGTCTTGGGGTAACCCTGGACAACCAGCTGTGCTTCTCGAGCCATATTGCAGCGATCACTGGACCTGCCGTTTCTCCCTCCATAACATCCGGAGGATCCGACCGTTCCTCACCCAAGAGGCCACTCAACTCCTGGTCCAGGCCCTGGTGATCTCACGTCTGGACTACTGCAATTCCTTGCTGGCAGGCCTTCCGGCCTGTGCCATCAAGCCACTGCAACTAGTCCAGAACGCTGCTGCTCGCCTGGTGTTCAACCAGCCGAAGTTCACCCACGTCACCCCTCTACTCTCCTCTCTGCACTGGCTCCCCATCGCAGCACGCATCAGATTCAAGTCGCTGGTGCTTGCTTTTCAAGCGGCCAGAGGTACTGCTCCCCCATACCTCCAGTCACTCATCACGCCCTACACCCCGTCCAGACCCCTCCGCCCCGCCTCCGCTGGCAGACTGACTGCCCCATCCCTCCGGGCGCCTGGCAGCCGCTCCTCGCGGTCTCACCTCTTCTCTGTCCTGGTCCCTCGTTGGTGGAATGACCTCCCGCAATCGGTCAGGACTGCGGAATCACTTCCAATCTTCTGCAAGAGACTCAAAACCCACCTCTTCAGACTCCACTACCCCTGATCTCTGTCCATCTAGCTAAATTGTCTTCACCACTGCTTACTTGTTCAACACTATACTCTTTAAAAAAAAAAAAAAAAAATTCACGAACCTTTTCCTTCCCGGTGTTACAGGTATGGTACGCAGATGCCTGCAATGATGTCTATTGCTGTATTCCTGCACTGATCTCGCGCGGTAACTATGATTGCTCCTACCATGTATTGATGCACATCTTGTAAGTCGCTCTGGATAAGAGCGTCTGCTAAATGCTTAAAATGTAAATGTAAATGTACATGTCTACTTGTTTATATATTGTATTAGGCTTAGGCATTATTTTCCGCACTGATTGTTTTATTGCTACCTTTGAATTGTGGCTACAGATTTACCTACAGGGTCCTAGCTTAACTATGTGTTTGCTCCTAGCACCTGGAACTGTACTTCCCGCTAGGGTGGCTTTCAGCTAAACTGTTCTTGACTACGGTTAACACTTTGTTGTACGTCGCTCTGGATAAGAGCGTCTGCCAAATGCCTGTAATGTAATGTAATGTAAAAATGCGTTTAAGATATTTATTATCTTTAAACATTGGCAGGAAACGAAAGCAAAATCTGTGTCTGCGAAGACATGAAAAGACATAAACAAAACAAACCAAAATAACCAGCGATCAGGAACAAACGAAACAAACAAACAATTTTGCAAGAGGCAAGCAACATTAACCACAGTAGGTACTATAAAGCTAAGCTAGATAATGTCCAAGCGCCGAAACAGAGAATGCCGGCTGGTTAAATATCCTCCCGGTAATGATTCACAGCTGTCAGCAATGATCTTGATTGATTCTGTGAATTCTTGGCGTGCCTTCCACTTCTCCTGATAGGCGCTTGGAGGAAATGCCTGTTAGCTGATCGAGTTATGACACTTCCTTCCTGGCCTTCGTGTTAGAAGTGGCCAGACCTTGGTATCCTTGATGCCCCACCTAAGCTGTTTAACTTGTTGCCTCGTGCATCCAATTATCTACAATTCCATATATAGTATAGTAATTGTAGTCAATAATATGAATTGAATCATAGTACGTATAATGCACTGATTTTAAGTACTGTATGTGTTAACAAACACCACAGCCACTTTTATAGTCTTCAATTTATACCAGCTGATTGGTGTTTTGAATGTCAAGATCAGGGCAGTCTTCAATCTGTAGGGTTGCAGTATCGGATGATCCCCCCAAAAGGACATGGATGATGGAAGGACTTATCCCATATAAACAGGGTCCACCATGTATAAATTAATATCCCATGATCCTCCCTGCTATCAGAAACATGCCACTTTCAAGGAGGGACTGACATGTTGAGGGAACACTTTTTTTATTTTATTTTTTATTTTATTTTAGACGAGCTGACTTTAATAAAATGAGAGAGAATTTAAGTAATATAGATTGGGTAAAACTTCTAGATTGCAGAACTGTGAATGAAAAATGGACTATATTTAAAAGGGTTATTGTAGATGTACAGTGTAAATTCATCCCCAAAGTAAGGAAAAATAGTATGAAAAAACAGTGTCCGCAGTGGATGACTAAATCTTTACGGGAGATTTTAAGGCAAAATAAATGACTGTACAGAGTATATAAAAAGGATAACTCAGAGAAACAAGTTAGATTATTGTAATATGCGGGCTAAGGCTAAAAAGGAAATAAGATCAGCTAAAAGGCGGTTTGAAATTCAAATTTCCCAAGATGCAAAAAGTAATCCTAAGAAGTTTTTTCAATATTGCAGTAGAAAAAGGAAAGTTAAGGATGAGGTTAAGTGCATTAAGAATAAGGAAGGAACTTTGGTTTATAATAATAAGGACATTGCAAACACACTAAACAGTTACTTTGTGGAGAGCTTTACTAGAGAAGAGGTTATAAATATGCCTAAATGTATAGACAAGCTACAGAATGTTTTGGAGGACTTTGAAATAAGGGACGTAGAAGTACTACAAAAACTACAAAAACTTAAGACAAATCAGGCAGCAGGCCCGGATGGCATATATCCCAGAGTACTCAAATAACTCATATATTATATATAAACCATTGACAGATATTTTCATTCAATCCATAATCACTGGAGAAATACCAGATGACTGGAAGCAGGGTAGTATAATTCCAATATATAAGAAGGGGGACCGTACTGACCCAGGGAACTATAGGCCTGTCAGTTTAACTTGCATCGCATGTAAAATGCTGGAATGTATTATAAGGGATAAGTTGGAATCATACTTGAAAAATTATAGTATTTTAAGGGAGAGCCAACATGGATTTCTCAAAGGGAGGTCATGCCTAACAAACCTCCTGGACTTTTTCGAAGAGGCTACAAAGTGTGTTGACCTGAACCAGGCTTATGATATTATATATTTGGACTTTCAGAAAGCATTTGACAAGGTACCACATGAGAGGCTCATTGCTAAAATGAATTCAGTAGGAATTGCAGGAGTAGTTTCACAGTGGGTAAAAAATTGGTTGCAAGGGCGAATACAAAGAGTAACAGTAGGTGGGGCCGAATCTGACCTCAGTGCTGTGGGCAGTGGTGTCCCGCAGGGATCGGTGCTCTGCTCTTCCTTATTTACATAATGATAAATTAGTAAAAATAGTTTTTGCAAACAAACTTTTTGGCAAACACTTTGGAATCGACTAAAGTAATCCAAGATGATTTAAACAAAATCCAAAAATGGGCAGATACATGGCAGATGACGTTCAATATTGCTAAATGTAAAGTTATGCATGTGGGAAATAAAAACATTAGACAGGAGTATTTCATGGGAGGAGAAAAGTTAGTAGGTGTTCAATTTAAAAAGGACTGAGGAATTGTAGTTGATCAAAGCCTATCTGCATCAAAGCAGTGTGCTACAGCAGTGAAAAAGCCAACAGGATGCTGGGATACATAAAAAGTATTGAGTATAAATCAAAGGAGGTTATATTAATGTTATATAATGCCTTTGTCAGACCGCACTTACAATACTGTGTGCAGTTCTGGGCACCGCACTACAAGAAAGATATTGAAGCTCTTGAAAAAGTCCAAAGAAGGGCAACTAAAGTGATACCTGGTATGAAAGGTAAAAGTTATGATGATAGACTTAAGGCACTCAATCTATTTAAATTTAGCAAACGGAGACTTAGGGGGGATTTGATTGAGGTTTTTAAATTCCTAAAAGGGATTAACAAAGTAAAATACCATAGATTCTTTAAGATAAGTGGGGTCAGCAGAACAAGAGGCCACAGGTGGAAATTAGTTAAAGGCTAATTCCGTACAGATATTAGGAAGTTTTTTTTTACACAGAGAGTTGTCAATGCCTGGAACAGCTTGCCAGGTCAGGTAGTAGAGGCAGAAATGCTTGGGCTATTCAAGTCAAGGCTAGATGTAATACTAGATACTCTTTAGATTAGGACATGATGAGCCTAGATGGGCCGAACGGCCCGTTCTCATCATTATGTATTCTTATGTATATATCCAAATGAAAGGCAACATGCTGATCGTTCAAATGTATTCTCAGTAATACATGATCCAACACTCCAGCTTTTTAGTTATAGTTAGATTATATATAGTTTATTTACCTTGAAACAAGATCCTTTGCTCACCAAGGCCTGAAGCTGTAAGATCCCACTCATTTGCTCGGCTGGTATAACATCTGTCATGTGGTCACTTAAACAGAAAAACATATGCATGTAGATGTATGCGTGTATGCTTTGTTGTCTTTTGAGCGGTATTGAAGCTCAAGGTGAAGACAGTGTTGTTGATGGTGTTCTTGGACTGTATGGTGCGAACCTCAGCTTCAAAGTGCAGGTGAAAAAAATTGTATGTTTAGACTGTGTAATTAAACTAAGAATATCAGATTTATCTGGTTGGCTTTACGGCCGCTATTTTGTGTTAAGCACTGTGCGTGAAGCACCGATCGGCTTCCATCCAGTATTTTTCTTTTTAAATATTCTGAAGTAACAAACTGTGAAGAGGGAAATAAACACAATTCAAACATTAAAACATGTTGTATGGTAATGCATTGTGTAATGCATAATTGAATTAATTAGGTTAAAGATAAAGATAAAGAAAGAATAGCTTTATAATGAAGAAAACCATGGATTCCAATAGCGGTCATTCTGACCCCTCTTATGAAGACTTGGGGTAGTGATACAAAAACAATTTCCATAAAAAGTATAAAAGTTGAATATGAAATGAACATTGATTAGGGTCACAAACAACATGTATGAGGGATATATGGAATGTCAGGGGATGAAAAGTTTTTTTATTGATAACATTTTGCAAAAAATATGAGTCAAAGTTTCCGCTATAATTCCCATAGGAAATTAATAGGGGTTATTGTGCATTAATTAGCATAATGTTTTGGGTCATTTTAGGGTTAAAAAGTAGTTTTAGAAAGAAAAGACTGTTGTAAAGCTGTCTGGACGAGTTGAATAACTCAAAAATAAAATGAAAATGAGGTAAACTCATGTTTTGGGTGAACTATTCTTTTAATAATAAAAAGGATCAGTATCGGTATTGGTGATTCTGGCCCTGGTATTACTTGGTATCGGATCAAAACTAAATTGTGTGGTATCGCCCACCTCTAACGCAACTACTTTTGACTTCAGTCTGTAAGCGGAAACATTAAACCAATCATAATTTTGGTCCAGCCCCCCTGAAATTAAGTGACAGAACGCCTCGTCATTATGAAAAATGTGCTTTTGAAATAAAAAGGTAGTTGGGAAAACATCGTTTGGAAATCCGTCAACCTGAAAAGTGTAAATAAATAAATAAAAATGGAAAATGTTATTCCGAAAATTATTTTATTTAATTATTTCAAAATAAAATGATGTATTCAATGAATTATTATTCAATTTATGTATTTATTTATTGGTATACACTACCGGTCAAAAGTTTTAGAACACCCCTATTTTCCAGTTTTTACTTAAATTTAAGCAGTTCAAGTCCAGTGAATAACCTGATATGGTACAAAGGTAAGCGGTAAACTGGCAGTTTTTTTAAAAAGTGAACAAAAACTGAAAAATAATGTACATTTCAGAGTTATTAAAAAAATGCCTTTTACAGGGAACAAGTAATGGGTTAACGTGGGTTAACAGTCACTCTGTGCAAGTCGCCGATCCAGCAAAAGAGCCCCAGACCATCACGTTTCCTCCTCCATGTTTGACAGTTGGTGTCACACACTGAGGAACCATCCTTTCGCCTACCCGACGGCATACAAAAACCCTGCGTGATAAACCGAAGATTTCACATTTTTATTCATTGGTCATTCATTTATGACCTTCTTCCAGTCTTCAGTAGTGCTTCATGGCCCAGGCAAGCCTCTTTTTCTTTTTCTTTTTCTCAACCTGTCAAACCTGCAGCTCGAAGTCTTCTCTTCACAGTTGAAACTGAGACTTCCTTACTTCCAGTGTTAAGCTGTGCTTGAAGCTGTTTTCCTGTGAGCCACCTATCACGCAAGCTGTTGACTCTCAGAAACTTGTCTTCTGATTTTGTTGTGGCTTTGGGTCTGCCAGACCTCTTCCAGTTTCCAAGTGCCTTTTGATGGTGTAGGAAACTACTCACTGCCAAAAAATGTACATTATTTTTATTTTATCGCCTTATGCGCTTGAAGCTGTCAGTGGAAGCTCAGCCAGTCGCAGTTGTCTCTGGGTTTCTATGCACTTACTGTATTTAATGCAATAACATGCTGATCCTCACACTCCAGCATTTTGACATGTATATGGGGCCTGCCCCTCATGCAGTTGTGGTTCTTAGCGATCACAATCCTCCGTTTTTTCTCCGCCGAATGCGAAATCCAAACCAACGTCTCATGCGGTGGAGATTGTTCTTGCAAGAACATAATCTCGACATTCGACATATTCGCGGCAAGGATAATATCCTTGCTGATGTGTTGTCTCAAGTGAATGAGGTAAGATTTTAACCTACTTGAGAATCCCAAAGTGTAAATGTGTTGTTTCTTAAAAAAAAATAATGTGCAGAGATGTTTTCTCTGCCTGATATATACAGTGCATTCTGAAAGTATTCAGACCCCTTCACTTTTCCCACATTTTGTTATGTTACAGCCATTTTGCTGTTACATTTTGTATGTTACTGGAAAAAAATATTTGTTTTCCTCATCCATCTACACACAATATCCCATAATGACAACACAAAAACAGGTTTTTAGAATTTTTAGCAAATTTATTAAAAATAAAAAACTGAAATGTCACATTTACATAAGTATTCAGACCCTTTGCTATGACACTTGAAATTGAGCTCAGATGCATCCTGTTCCCTTTGATCATCCTTGAGATGTCTCTAGAACTTGATTGTAGTCCACCTGTGGCAAATTCAATTGATTGTACATGCTTTAGAAAGGCACACATCTGTCTATATAGGGTCTCACCGATCACAGTGCATGTCAGAGCAAAATCCAAGCCATGAAGTCCTAGGAACTCTCCATAGACCTCCGAGATCTGGGGAAGGATATAAAAACATTGCTAAAGCATTGAAAGTCCCAGGAGCACAGTGTGCTCCATCATTGTGAAATGGAAGAAGTTTGGAACCACCACAACTCTTCTTAGAGCTGGCCGTCCGGCCAAACTCAGTAACCAGGCAAGAAGGGTCTTGGTCAGGGAGGTGACTAAGAACCCAATGGCCAATCATGGACAGTTCCAGATAGCAGACATCTTAAAAGTTATTCATGGAGTGCTGCAGAGATAGTTGAGGAATGCAGCAATGGGAGAACCTGGAAGAAGGACAACTATCTCTAGCACTCCATCAATAATTTTTAAGATGTCTGCTATCTGGAACTGTCCATGAGTTTGCCTCATTAGTAGACCAGTAGAGACCCATATATAATGACTGTGTAGTATCTAGTGTTGTATATCCATGGTATAGATCCAGTGTCTATGGGGAGGATGCAGAGCACAGCAAACCCCAGCAGCACAGAGCAGTGAGTGCGGAATGAAAATATATTATCTTCCAAAGACCTTTGTCAGGCCAGCTATGACGAGAAATTGCTAGGTATGAAAGATGACTACAAATTAGGGTGACTAGATGTCCCGCATTTTGCCTGGAGCCTCGCAATTGCAGACATCGTCCCTTATTTTAACAAAATAATAACATCACAATACCTGTATTTCAATAAACATAGTTTCAGATTTCACTGGCTTTGTTACCTTAATTGTTTCCTCAATTTATATGAAGCATGAACTTTTTACAGATATAAAATAACAATATGACGAATATGATTTGTATTATGTTATTCCTACTATTATTAATAGGATCATACAGTATTTATTAAATTGTTAATTTTTTTATTATTTGTACTCCTTCCTCCAACCCCATCCTGGAGTCTTATCTCTTTAGACACAGAGAAGGCCTTTGCTCAGGTGAAGTGGGAGTAGGCTATTTGTTTTATGAATTTAGGAAATTTGGCCCGATTTTCATACTGTGTTTCATACTGATTAAGCTACTTTATTTATCACCCACTACTACTGTGCTAACTAATAACTACACTCTTCCTTGAGGAAAAAGACAGAGTTGCCCCTTGTCACCCTTAAATTTGAGACAAGCAGGTGCCTGATCAATCACAGGAGGCCCTCTTGCTCAATATGAGGGAGACTGTGATGCTATGACCTATTATATTTATGTTTTGAGGTTGAGTTTCACATGAACATATAAACCCAGTGCAACTTGTTATTGGTGGGAATACCGATTTATATCCTTTTAATAAAATGGTTATTTGCTAAATAGCTGCTAGATCACCTAGATTAAATCCAAATTTGTCCTCAACTTTGACTTTGACAATTAAATGTAAGACCTTTTCCTTGCAAATACAGGTTGGCGAGTTCAGCGATCACCAAAATGAACTGTTTTCATGGAGGAAAAAAATATGCTTGTTTTTATTTATTAGTTAAGGACTGTAATGTTTATTGAATCCAGGAAACACCTATCTTAGACCAAATAAATGGTTATTTTGATATTTCCCCAAGCTAATGATTTCCAGGGGAAAGCCTTGAATGTGTGTAGGCTTGATTTGTATATCTCTAGGCTGTCTCATCAGCTATCATCTGTGGCATTTTGGCCAAAAGTAGAATGCACTGCTTAGGGCAGAAAACTGAGGAGAGTACAATTTTTATGCATTCTGTGGGCTGAGTAGCAACATTTTCTGATTGAAGTAAAATACTTTGTTCACTGAAAGTTGTGCGACTACAGAGAAAACATCAGCTTAATAAAGTATAATAAACACATAAGAACTGTGAAGAATTTTTATTTTAATAACATAATATTATGTAGACAATATTTTTAAACTGTAATTACATAATATGAAATGCTTTTCTTTAACACACCATTTCACTAGTTCATTTCAGTAATTTCACACCAAATGTCGTGAAGCCACCTGTGTCCCATTGCTGCAGACTCCTGGTCATAGTCAGCTAATGAGATTCATTTAGCTGACTCATAACCCAGACTCAAACTAGTGATTTCTTAGCTATAGACAGGTGTGCACATAAGTGGTACGCCAGTATGCAGTTCGCGTCCTCAAACGTTAATTGCGTACCAAGCAAGACGACAAACTTTTGAAACATACGTGACTTTAAGTTTGATCAGTCCATCACTGGTAAGATAATTAACTTAATTCGTTGGTTAACTTGCCAGTAATGGATTGATCAAAGTTAAAGTCGCGTATGTTTCAATTTTTTTTTCGTCTTGCTTGGTACGCAATTAACGCTTGAGGACGCGATTAACGTTTGAGGACGCGAACTCCGTACTGGTGTACCACTTATGTGCACCCCTGGCTATAGAGCCCACCTATGAATTGAATTTGAATTACATTATGTTGTATTTGTAAGGCTTGAATAATGAATAATTGTATGCACAAAATGAATCTGTATTTCACAATATAAAGTTGAAACTAATGGTTTGTAACTTAATTTAATGATTATTACATTACATTATTATGACATGAATAGTATTACATAATTACACTGGTCCCTTAGGGGCTGCACTACTGTACAACCTCTTCTGGTCTTAACCAATTCCCTGAGATAGCTGGGTTTTCTCCATGGAACAAAGATAATTATAGTTAGCTACCTACCTTTCCCCCACCCACTATTCCAGTCACTTGCTGTAGCTATAGTAAATGGTGCAAGGGATACAACTATTTCCATAATACTTATTTGTCCCTTTAAATTGGGCCATTAATAGGTGGTCAAATTGAGAGAAAGTCAGTGTGAGACTGGCAACAACATTAAGGACAGAACCTTCTTTTTGTGGTAAGTGCCATGTGTCACAGGAATGATCACAGTGAGGCAGGACTGTGGTTTAATGTCTCATGAAAGACTGCTTCTCCTACAGCGCAGTGTACTTGGTCAATCAATCAGCAGTCAACAATCAATCAATCAATCAAATTCTTTCTTCCAATTAAATACAGATTTTGGCAATTGCATCGAAAATCTGTAAGCTTATCTGAAAAGTGAAGATAAATAAAAAAAAGAAGAAATTTAAGAGATTTAAAGTCGTTTTTAAATGGAGTATTATTATTTGCGAAAAATGAATAGTGAAAGCAGTAGAATAGTTTTGAATAGTATAGTATAGTATAGTTTCAGTCTGACTGTGATGACACAAGATAGCATTGCTACACAATGACCAATGCAGCACAATCCTAAAACACTTCGCCTGGGGCAATTCTAGAATTTAACCTTCAGGGGGCTCAGCCCCCAATGAGAATGTGTGATATACACATGCAAAGCACAAGCCTATATTTTTAATTAATTTACTGTTCCATTCCCCAAAACAAAAACAGCACAATGGTGGTTGCTCTCAAAATTTAAATACCACTCTCTATCTGTGGTATTTTTAAAAATAGATATTAAGCAAATATGTTTTTTAGGAAAGAATGATTAAAAATTTTCAGGGGGGCTGAGATGAAAGACAAATAGGGCCTAAAATCGCCACTGCACTTAGCCCTGACATCAAGCACAAATTTTATGGGCAGTCCTTAATATCTGAGACATTATTTTCATCACTGGTTTTGGGACAAATACTGATGGATGATGCATGTTGCTTGTGGCCAGAGTTTTCCCTGAAAGTTTCATTCTCATAACCAACAGTGTTACATTGAACAGTGACCCGTGCCACATTTACCTTTTTAGCTTTTTATCATTCATCTTGTTCCTGTCTTCATATGTTACATGGCTAAAACACTGTACTTGATTGTCATACATATCCTTTTCTCGATTGTCTAGGCAATCATGGTTTGAGAAGTGAAGCATAGCATCATGATTTGATTGCATTTGAGGAATGCTGTTTCCGTGCATAAGCAGGTCCTCATAACCTTTCATGCTGACTGATTTCAGAGTAATACTGCACAATGTGCACATCTGACTGCTTTGACTTTGCTGGGTGCCCTGATGAATTTTAGTGCATCTTGCATCTGGCCGAAAGGTGTCATTTTGATTTTCTTTTTCTTTATCTGAACAGCTGCAAATGTCAAAGAATGTCAGAAACACAGGAATAAACACAATTCCATGCACCGCCCCAAACAAAATGACCAGGAACATGATCTTGAAGAAGGTCCTGAAGATGTAGCTCTCTGCTGCTGCCAGCACCACCACCCCCAGTATGGTGGAGATCGCCCCCTGCAGTATGGGGTATCCCAGGTTATATAGTGCGTCACAAGCCTTTGCATTGGCTGGAGTCTTTTGACTTGAGACAAAGGCATAAGAAATGTGCACAGAGAAGTCCACTGAGAACCCGATGCAGATGATCAGATTGATCATGGATATGGAGTCGAGATTTACGTCCCACAAGGCCATGAAGCCGGCCACGCCCACAATGACAGAGGCAATAGTAAAGGTCACCCACAGAGAGCAGATTGGGTTTGGAATCAGCAAGAGGGAGACCACCAGCATGGCTGCTGTGGCCAGTAAAAGATTCTGGATAGTATTACTAACTATGACAGTGTATTGATCATAGTAAATAAAGGCAGGATGATAAACCAGTAAAGGCACAGCCTCACACTGGTCAGCTGTTTCTCTCAGTTCATTCAATATATTCTTCTCATCAATCGGAGTGACAATGTTTATAGTCTGGATGAAGAAACGAGAAGCATATATTTTATCATTGGTAAGGTTTACATCTGGCCAGAAGTCAGATATTTCAAGAAACAATGATACATTTACCATGAATATCTCTTTGTCATTTAAATTTAAATTATTTTGATTTCCGTATGCCTCGTAAGAATGAAGCCATGACGTCGTCATCCCTTTGTTCACATTGGTTAGACTTTCAAATCTTTCAAGGCAAGCATCTAGACTGCTCCGTGATATTTTGTTCCAATAAGGAAATTCTTCTTTTACAACTACCATAACATTTAGACTGTAATCTGAAAAGTACCTGTCTTCGTCATCATAATAACTTCCAACATAGGAACCATCAGTGGCAAGATTTTTTAGATCTATGCCTTCCTGCATCTGGAAGCATCCATATATACTGGCAGCTAAATAACCTACATAGAGCAGGATCACTACAGCTTTGGTCCAGGGCTTTGTCAGAAATGGCCCATAGTGGTTTTTAAAAAAGTTATTCATGGCCATTGGTTCCTCAGGCTTGCATTCATGGATAGACTCCTTTTCCATGCAATTATTGCTGGGAGAAGTCTTCTTACTGTTGTCCTCAGAATTATCTTCATTTTCATTACTATTCCTTTCTTTCTCTGACCCAGTGTCAGCTCCTCTATCATTAGAAGTGCTTTCCTTTTCTACCTTGCAGGTTAGCCAGTGTTGGTTACTGGATTCCCTCCTTCCATTCAATGCCATAAAGGCACCAAAGAAGGTGATGTTGTAGATATAGCAGAAGAGGATAGCGGTGGCAGTGTACATACAGAAAGACTGGACAGAGCGGAACGGCGTCAGGAGGCCGATGTAGAAAGCCAAGACGTCGGTCAGGGTGGTGATGGTGATGGAGACAGCTGCCTCTTTGTACGTTTCTGCCATACGCTCTTCAACCTTGTAACAAGTCATAGTCCTCTGCCAGCAGGAAATCATGATGAACATGTCGTCAACACCGATCCCTTGGAAAACAATTGACAGTTTGTTGATAGAAGCATTACTGTTCAATGGTATTATTTATAGTGACAGTTTATGATCTTACCCAGTATCAAGAACGGGGCGCTTGCTACAGTCATAGCAAAGGGCATTCCACAAAACAGCAGCATCCCAAAACTGGATAACACAGCCAGGCCAGCAGAGAGTACGCCAAAGGTAGCCACCCACACCTTGTTCCTCACATTGTCCAGCCTGAGAAATACATTTTTATTAGCCCTTCAACATGCAGCATTATTTAAATAGTTAAACTACCACTGTAGAAACTTTTAAAAAAACAGCTCCTAATTGTATTATTTTTGTAATGGCTGTTCTTGCATTTTAAGCTTTTCAGCACTTTCTGATGCATTTAAAAATGAGCAGTTTCAGCTTTATAATGGGGACAATATATCTACTTTAGTAACAACTATACAGCACAGATTTGAGGAGCTGACGCTTGATACCCAGTTGTTTCACTGTTGCTTAGATACGCGCGGGAAGTGGGGGTGCTGCATCATATTTAAAATAAAGACAGAAATGAGTGTGTGTCTGTGTCTGTGTGTCATAATCAGTGTGAAATGGTGGGAGGTGCTGCATGGAGCTTCAGGAGGTACTGAACAGAAGTATTAAAAATGTCATAAGAAAAAAGCATTTGATCAACCAATCACCTGATAGGCGTGCGGGAAAATATCTGTATCAACGTAACTAGCAACGCAAGCAAGTGAGATCGCTGGCTAGCCATCAATAAGTCACCAGAAGAAGTAACACATTTTCCACAGTGCCATGTCATTAATTGATTGGGCTGTTGTGTTTTTATATTTTTATTCAAAATGTCTCAAAAACGTATTAGCGAATTCTTCAAAAAGCCTGCAACAAACAAACAAAACACCACCGATGGCAGCACCTTCACGTCTTCATCGCCACTACCTCTATCCTCAACCTCAGAGGCACAGTGAACCCAAGTGCAGAGAACGAGACGGAAGCCAAGATGGTTTGGTAAACAATTAAAGATTTTTTACTGGACGATGAGAATAAAAATAACAAAACACTGAAGTACAAAAGAGACACAGAGAAAATAACTGGGAGATGAGGCTCCAAAAAAGCTAACCAATGAAACTAACTACACAAGAACAAAGTAGAAAACAAACTAGAAAATGTAGCACAAAGAAAACAAAAAAACTAGGAATGAGGAGACTCTGGAAATAGACAAGTGTAACACAGTAACTTAAGTAGGGGGGAACTAAACCAGGCACAGGTGACATTACTGAAACTAATAGCAAAAAACAATCAGGGACAATGAGGCACAGATAGAAACACTAAAACAATGAATCAACAAACAATTAACAAATCACGGGACAATTAACTCAATGAAACAATTAACAAAATACACGAGACTAAAACAGGGCAAAGCAACTGAAAAGGTAACAAATAGCAACATCTAATGATGAACCCAAGAAGATCCCGGGCGGACCCTCACACACAGCACCCGATTTTACCACTACATTTTTCCATTAAATGGAGTACTTTGTTGTCTTAACCCCCTGAGGTCGACGGGAGCGGCGCCGCTCCCAGCAGCAATAAAAGTATATTACTATTTCTAACTTCGCGATATTTTATCATACACACGCGACAAAAACATTGACAGAAACCTTAGAATCGCGACTTTCCGATTTGAGCACTGGCAAATCAAATGGGATTTTTAAATTAGGTTAATTAGACCAAAAGTAAACCTTGCCTTTTACTCTCTTTTTACCTGTTAGTAACGTCCCCTTCTATTGACATGGTAACTAGGTGCTTTCGGGAGGTGTGGGGAGGGCTTGGGGCCATGTGTGAAAACGCCGGCGTAAACAACACATAAACTGTCCCGACAATTTGAAGCAAGATTTTATACAGACATACAATTTTATTCAAGATGGAAAGATTTTCTGCGCTGCAGTGTTTTAGAGCATTGATGGAAAGCGGCCGGGACAACAACTGACGAAGAGTAAGTAACTATATTTGATTTGCCATGTTATCAAATACTCGTATATATATATTCAATATATGAATTCGCGTCTTGTGACTACATATTCCGCGTGTTGCAACGTAACAAATTTCAATAGGCACACAAGATCTATGGAAGAATACTTTTCAAACAGCCTAAAATATTATAAAAAATCGTATGTAGCGGTTTCATGATCTCACGTCCTTGTAAAATCGATTCTTGTTTTTGTTTATTATTAGAGTGCTTCTGTTTAGTTAAATCCGTGTTTGGGATTACGTTTTGGATTTGCTGTTTAGCTAGCTTTGTTTGTTCAGCTAGCTTTGTTTGTTCCAGTTCGTTTATCATTTTGGTTTGTTTTGTGAGTTATTTGCGTGTCGCCTCCGACATTGTTTTGCCTACGTTTGTGGATAATAAAATAAGAGCCAAAATGGCTGCTGCCACAAGAAGCACTTGTCGTGAAAGGAGAAATGGTAACTCAAATATTGCTTAGCCATTTAAAATCTAAATTGTGAGTTGTTGTTTTAACTCTAAAGTGAAAAAATCACAAAAAAGTTTAATTGGAAGACCCTTTTTTCCTTGGGTCTCAGGAGGATATTATGTGCATTATTGTTAGGCTGTATGACTTGTAATATGTGGCATTCCCCTGTATATACTGTATAGTAGTTTGTGTGCTGTTTTCAATAAATCTTCCAAAATGAAAAAAGCATATATTCTTCTGCATGGCTCACTGACTTGCTTACTCCTTTGAGAGAGAGATGGCCCATCTGACAACTCTTAGAGGTGTGGACAATGAATAATGAATATTCAGGTATTGCCTGAAATAAATGTGACCAGTTCTGATAAAAACAGGTTTTTAGCTATTTAGATCTCAGATGTGCTAAACTGTTTTCACACCCTTACATAACCAAGACCTTGATGAACAAACGCACATTGGCCAAACAATTCGTCACTATAGTTTAGTGTGTGCTTTCACAACTTTTGTGACAGCAGAAAAATTTACTATTTTTAACTTGTGTGTTTGTAGATCTATTTACAAGCTGCATATGATACTGACCAAACTATTGATGGCATACAAATGTAGCTGTGATTGTCCTTCAAATAAAAATATCAAACACTTTGGAGTAAGTGTGTGTTAAGTTGATGAAATTGAGATAAATATCAGACCATGCCCAAATTACAAACCATCTCAAAGCTTAGCACGGACCTCAGAGGGTTCATCACTCCATTCATATGGTCCTATGTGGCACCCACTGCAGCACACTGAGGATGTGCTGGCCTTTCAATGGTGATTCCGACCCATTCCGACTCAATGAGTCGTTGTGGGAGTTAGTGTCAAAATTGTGCTTGAAATAGGTGAGTGAACTATTTTTTGTCTGTTAAAAATTATATTATGCTATGTCTGTGTAAAAGCAGTAGAGGACAAAAATGGGCAGTGCAAGTACTACCCAAAACAATACTATTCAATCTCCTATTGTGTTATTATAACGTTACATTTTTTCATTTCAGATTTCAGCACCCCTGAGTCAAAACATCTTCCCGCACCTTGGTTGCTTTTGTCCATGGTTTCTCTGTGTAAATCAATCTATATTACAAAAAGTTTATTGACAACATAAATAAAGAGTTAAATGTCAAGGTAGACCATGTACTGAAACAGCAGAGTTGTTCTTTTATATTTCTTCAGAATTGCCTCCTGATCATTCCAGTGCTGACTGTGACTGGGAGTCCAGTAGCACAATGTGCAACATCTCAGCCACATCAGCACATTATCCCACCAGGGAGTGAAAATCCTGCAACGTATTAATGCTGCAAAATACAGCAGAACCTCTGAGATATTAACGCATCAGGAAAATGCAAGAACCTTTTGGAGTTCTCAAAGCTGATTGACAGTGACAAATAAAAATGCAAAAAATGCATGCTTTTGACCATGTTCTCAAAGTCTGGTTTTTATTGAAGTTAATTTTTTATAAAGGTTCCAAACTCTTTGACAAATGTTTTGAAAATCAACATTTTTGTTCATTTTAAATTGGTGGAGTTTTTTCAAATGTTTTAATACTTAAATCCCTTTTTCCAAAAATGACATTGTAGCCCTGAGGACTATAGGACAAATGCTCATACACCAGACTTTAGTCAAATAAATGCTCATATTCCAGAACTTGGAGTGTTTTAAAAATATATATATTTCAGATTTTTCCCCAAAGTTTTCTTCTAATTTGGTGGCCAATTGACCCTCTATTGATCCCCCACTCCCCCTGACACACACAAGCCCGCCATCTGCAGCTATGGGACTACTCAGGGATCGGCAGTTGCCCCCTCCCCCTCCACCTGGGGGCAGACAGCCAATTGCCATCCCCAAACAGAACTCCAGGTCAGACTAAAATGGACTGTAAAATGTATTCCTTGGTTTAATTATCAATTTTTGTCAGTATCATTAGCTAATCATTGTACCATTTTTTTTACTCTGAAAATTTTTATTTTAAAAACATTTTATTTTCAAGCTGACTGAGGATTCTTATAATAAAGTAATAAGGCAAACCCTCTCAGTGAGATACCCTGGTTATGTGGGGAGTATCAGGTTAACTGTGTCAAACAAGTTCACTCATTAAGACTTCAGTGTGAACCAGTCCCAGCTGACCTGTCTGATTTTGGGATAGATTCATATTTGCAGTGCACCTTTTGATTAATTTTGAATTTGTATTGTATTGAATCATATTTTAGTGTGATTTTAGTCTGGTGCTGCCAGTGAGCAAACCTGCAGTGAGCAACTTTTTACCAGTTGCGATATCTGGGGGATTGTTTTATTTTATTTTAAATCCTGCCTTTTATAACCGAGGGCACCAAATTCACATCAGATTGAATTTAATTGTATGGGATATGTATGGTTACAGATTAAATGTTTCATATAATACACCGAAAATCAACATAAAGTCGAGCACTATGCAGATCCCAAGCACTTTCACAACATTCTATCCTCCACATTAAAAGTGTTTTCAATATTTGTAATAATGCAAAAAGCATCATACATAGCCTACCTCAAGCAAGATATGATTGAAAAGGTAATGGTCAGGAAATATGTAATGGAGAATAAAGGAATCACAGATGTTGGATTTTCCTGGAACTCTTCCTGCCTTGATATTGAGGTAAAGTATGACACTGAAACCTGCAAAGACACAAATATTACCTCCGAAACAAGGAAATGCATTTCATGGACACATTTTCCCATCTTCAGTGTGAGAGCTGAACATTTATCCCAAGCACTGAGATGATCATCAAACCAAATCATGTAGTGTCCCCATGTTCCCTCTATAAAAGTGGTGTAAGTGGGGTGCAAAGTATAAGAGCGGCAACAATATCAAACCAAAAAACATTCTGTCAAATGACCAATTGTCAATGATATGGTAACAAATTGTTACTTTTAAAATGACTTTAGATGATTTTAAGTTGCATAATATGCATAATGGTTTTTAAAAGAATTAGATGCTGGTTTATTGGATTTTATAAATAATACCAAAAAGCTGACTATTAGTAAAATCAGTGGCGGGCCGTGCATTTCACACCTAGGCCTTCAGTAGTGCTCCGTCTGAATCAATCCACCCCTCAATAACTATTTTATGGCTATAAAAGCCATCTTATTGTTATGTTTTGAGTGTCTGTTCGGTTTGTTTTTGCACTTTGTTTATTTATCTTTCTTCAGTCATGTTTCATTCTCGTTCTGTCATGCACTTCGGGAAATTCTATGTTTCGGTTTTTCCGTCTTCGTTTCTAATCTCGTTTTACTTCCTTCTTACTTTCTAATTACACTTTGTATATATTAGTTAGATGTATATAGTACTAACCAACTAATCTACTAACATTAGGGATTTAGATTAAGTTACTAACACTACTAATCACTAATTATCTCACACTTCTAACTATCGCTGTCATTCTCTCTCGTCCTATCTCACGTTCCTCCTCCTCCCTAAAAAACCGAAACATAGAATTTCTCGAAGTGCATGACAAGACAAGGAGAGGAACTCGAACAGGAACAATGACAGACGGGGAACAGAACGAGAATGAAACATGACTGAAGAAAGATAAATAAACAAAGTGCAAAAACAAACCGAAAAAACACCCGTTGCCGTTGCATCGCAGATAGATAACTCGTGTATCCAGAATAAATGCCTTTACTGAAGAAACAAACCCGGGGTGCTACAGCTGCCACACACATAACAAAGCATCAATAATAACCTCATAAAATTGCAATATTATTTAGGAAAATAGCAACATTTTACTCACCAAAAATCCTTATTATTTGTACACAAAATCCATCCTCCTTTCTTTCCTCAAAAAGAGTTCAATTACTCTGTCGTACAGATTATCCGTGTGTTTCAGTTCCATCAAGAAGTCATTTTCTATCGCCATCGAAGCTAATGCTGAAAGTCGAGCCTGCCCTGTCGTATTTCTGGCATAAGTTTTAATTCGCTTTAGGGCTGAAAATGTCCGCTCAAATGTCTGAATCACAGACTGATGTTAATTATATTTTGTCCATGAATACTTATTAAATAATTCCAAATGGTCTGTCCGCTTCCTTTCATAGCTTTTCCCTGGTTGCGCTGCTTCCAGACGTGTATTTTCATATTAAAGCATTTAACCAATCACATTACATCATAGTCAGACACTCTCTGACTATCCAATCAAAGGGTGTGAATACGCTGACGTTACCTAGGCCTTCTAGAAGGCCTTCGTGTCCCCAACTCAAAATCTGATTGGTTGAAGCAACAGTTTGATCAACACTTATTTTATGCTACAGGGCCTGCAGAACTGATTGTGAAGGCCTACAGGCAGATTTCTTTGACCCTGGCAACAAATGATGGCTGAAATGTGATTGGTTAAATGCTTTAATATGAAAATACACGTCTGGAAGCACCGCAACCAGGGGAAAAGCTATGAAAGGAAGCGGACAGACCATTTGGAATTATTTAATAAGTATTCATGCTAAAAATATAATAATCATCAGTCTGTGATTCAGATATTTTTTAGGCCAGCAGAGAAGGCCTTGCAGGCCCTGACGGCCCACCACTGAGTAAAATTATTAATGATTAATTATTCTTTTTTTCCAAATCTCTACATTGTATTATGGAGGAAATAATGTGCCAATATTAATTCATTAAATATAGAAATAAATAATTACATACTTTAGATTAAATTATTTATGTTGAAATTTCACTTTTTATTTAATTGATATTACCACATTATTTTATCCATAGCATATAGTCAATAAATTACGTTAAAAGCAACTTGAAATTGTTAGCTAGGCTACTCACCGTTTTTAATTCCGTAGCCGATTCATTGGAGAATCTTTCAATGAATGCTTTAAGCCATAGATCGTTTATTGTACAGTCGGTTTCTCTCAAGAAATAGTAAAGTCGAACAGCCTTTGCACTTTCTATTTTGCCAGAATTCATTTCTACCCCGCCAATGGCGGTCCCCAAAAAAGATTTTGAGTCGAATGTATAAAATGGAAATGTGAGTGTGATTTCTTCGATTTTACTAGCAGTATAGTTAACAATGTCTAAAATCACATTGGAGAAACAAGTCTGGTGTATCCTGGCGCAAATGTTTCCAAAACCCATATTTTCATTCCCAACTTTGATCTCTCTAACTGCTCTATCTAAGTTGATAATTTCGTTGAATGCCATCTCGGTTAAGATATTTGATTTCGACACGATAATTAACGAGGCATATGTCCCCTCCGTAGGAAGCCTCAGGGGAGAGAAATGTGTATCGTTCGCTCTGAAGTTCTCCTGAACGAACTGCCTCTCAAGCTTCGCCGGCCCGTTCACAGGTGTGAACTGATCTTCGATGTCATTCGCCTCTCTGTCTTCCAAAAAGTAAAAGCCCACTCCTAGCCCAGCGGAGATGAACAGGGGTAGGATTAAAAAACACCACGGATATTTGCCTATGAAACGCCCGAAACGACCAAACCCTTTGGAAATCGGCTCTTCAATACAATTTGTGCGGCATGCCATCTTCACAAGCCTTTCTCCACACAAAGGCTCTAAATGCGAACCAGTGAGTAAAAGCTGTGAGGTTAATATATCATATATATAGAAACCTCACTGGTAAAACTCCCTGTGCTCCTGTGCCTTCAAAGATCAATCTGACGCTTAGGCTATGTGCCGCAAACAATCATGTTACGGGTTTATTCCCCCCTTATCACGTAGACCTTTCACTCTGATATGGTTTCCTTTCATAAGGGGACAGTAAACGAAGTAGGCTAAACTAACTCACAACTAGGTGTTGTAAAGCGGGTCCTTATCAACATATTTTACCCTGGAAATGTGCTTATCTTATTTTCTGGAAACGCCATTGACTGAACGACTGGCCGCTATAAAACGATTAACAAATTCTAATTATTCTAACGAAGCAATTACGTAGCCTATACACTGGAAAAATGACGTCTTTGTCGTTGATATTATATTCCACCATGTAAGGTGATATCAGCTAAATTGGGCCATCAGGTAAAATGAGCCATTTAAGGTTTGAGCGTCTCAGCTCTTAAAATTTTAACAGACAGTGACTGCAAATTATATTAAACTGTTGCCACAACTGTACTTGGCATGTAACAATTGACTTGATTGGTCTATGGTTGCTATGGTGGTCGGGGCAATGCCTCACATCGAGACTGCTGAGAGAACTTCAAGGTGAGTGGCCTGACATATGAAAATGTACTTGTCAATAATAAGGTTGATAAATCAATAAAAAACAAATGTACATCTATAAATGATTATGTATACTACATGCTCTGATGGCCTCCATCAGATATAATGCTGATAGTTTGTTAATAAACGTATTTATTTATAAAAAAGCATTTTTTGTTAGTGGCTCAATTTACCTTAATGTGTTAAGGTAAATTGAGCCATGCATTTCAGCCAAAATGAGCCACCTTCTGAATTGAGTTTTAGCGGATATTTTGATGGTTCCTCTTATTAAAAGTAGGCTATTAATAGATTATTATATTATATTATTGTATATATTACATGCCTCTTTTCACATTTTCCCTTCTAATTATGTATGTGTGTGTTAGCTCTGGTCCAGGGCGCATCGTGAGCTAGCTCTCACTATCTAGTGCTCTGTCACACACACACACACACACACACACACACACACACACACACACACACACACACACACACACACACACACACACACACACACACACACACACTGTGATGAATGAGTGATTTACTGAAGCATCAGTCTAAAAGAGTAGCCTTGTCTCCCGTTTTATATTTTAAAATTTGTTTCTGATTTTATCCCATTTTCTCCCAATTTGGTAGCCAATTAGACCCGCTATTTTTTTACGTCAATCCCCCCCTAGTAATGTGAGTTCGCTGCCGTAGTCATGCGACCGGTAGTGACGAATGCGAAGTGACGCCTCTTCCGAGACGTCACTCGCCGAGCCGTCGGCCGAACCCCGGTACTTACAGGGCCACTCTTATACGCAGCGAACGTCACGTCGGCTTCCCTCCCCCCTCCCTGGGGCGGACAGCCAATCGCCGCCCCCTGGTGGCACTCCCGCCAGAGCCGACACTTGGCGAGACGGGGAATTGAACCCCGGTCTCCGTGGCCAGCGTTGGACGTTGTAACCACTGGACCACGCGGGAGGCCGTCTCCGGTTTTAATATGACTTTCTTTACAGTTGTTCCAAGAGTATTTTTAATTCCAGATATGCATGTGTAAGCCTGCATAGTTAGGCACACACACACCATACACACACACACACACATGCACAGACACATTCATGTTCCAAAATGAGTTCCTAAAGTAATTGGTACTTCATGAATTAATTGTAATGTTATTCTTTATGGATTCTTAATGCTTTAATGTTATTCTTCATGAGTTCATTTAATGTTATTTAAATGCAATGTTTTAGTGTGTTGAGATTAAAGATGATTCGATTATTTTATGAGAAATTACTCTGTTTCGCTTTACAGTTTGAGTGGCTCATTTTAGCTGATCAGCCGGCCCCCATTTTACTTGAACACTGCTCATCTAAAAAAATGTGACAGCTGATGTTTTCAAAAAGCTGTAGGGCCTGAACAATTATATTTTATTACATCAATTCAACACAAAAATATTAAAAACAGTCCTTATTAACCATAAAAACACAATTCAATGTCATACATTGCTTTTTTCTTAGTTTCCCAAGCGATTAACCAAAAAGTGGCCCAATTTAGCTGATATCACCCTATAGCCAACCATATTAACCGAAAACATGCAGAGCACCAATGTAGCTACATTTAACTATTTCCAAAAAAATATAGGATTGTGTTTTTGTACCATATGCAGTGGTATTTTATTGCTCAGATACATCTATTATTATTTATCTGCAGTAGGAAACATCGTCTACAGTGTGTTATTTGATTTTTGAAAATTTTAGGTCAACAGCTGTTTCTGGAAGCCTTCGCTTGAGGAAGTGAAAGTTGTAGCTGCCAGCAGAAATTCATATGGCTCTAAAATATGCACGTCTCAGGTATTCCCGACTAATTTAGAAATTCTTTATTTAAACGTGACGTGATTTTTTATTTTATTTTTTTAAATAAAATGGTGTTTCAGTTTAGTCAATTGTAGGCTACTCTTATTGTTTCGAAAGATGTGAAAAGTCAATTTCTTCCTGTTATTTTGGTACAACATTTGCTGTTTGAGTTAGCCTTAACTAGCTAGTTAGCTAGGTGACGTGTTAGACAATAACTAGCTTATTTACATCGGTAACAGACAAAGTGATGGCATGTACAAGTATGTTTCAGATTTAACAGATTTTAAGCACTGTGTTCTTACAAGTACACAAGGGCATTCTCGCAGACACCTTCTTAAATATGTCACCATTTCTATATTTTCTCCCATCTAGGAGATAAGGATATTCATATTTCTCATTTCATTGAGCATTAAGTTTGTTTCTGCTTCTGTTTGCCGTCTGCATCTGGCGTTTTTTTAAAACATGTTTTGCACATGCGCAAATGTGAAAAAACGAAAGAAATCAGATTAACGGTATACATGTGCCGAATAAAACGGAACATTGGGCAAAAATCTAAGTGTGTTTATCGTATTTCTCATAATCCAATAACGGCTTTTATTCGATAAAGCATATCGCACTATGCTGTTTACATTAGCACTTGAATAATCTGGTAATTATTAACTCCCTAAATCAGAGAATGATCGGTTTATTAGTGTGCATGTACACGTAGGCTACTCATTAACTTTACCGGGCGGAGGTCAATTCGATGGCTCAGAGTGATAGGAGTCCCACCTTAAAACCTATTCACAAAGCTGCAAAGACAAACTCATACTAAGGAATTCCTAGAATTTTCAAGCTAAGAGTGAGGGCGGGGTTGACGTCGTTGCTATGGATGACGTTGTTTCTCAGAATGCCCACAGCGATTGGCTGATATAGGGGATGGGTCTCTGCCCGCGATTTCAACCTAGCAAATAAATGATATGTTACTGTAAATGGGTATGTAGGCCTACCTGTTCCTGTTATATTCTAGTGGTGTAACGGATCGCAGTTGATCCGTGATCAACCCCCATGGTTTGCATGCATATGATCCGCAGATCAATAGCTAAATTGAACCATCATAGAGAAATACAGTTTTTCTGCCGCTGTCACGTTTTAAAGTAGCCTAACAATTCCCTAAATCTCGATGCAGAGTTACAGCGAAGAGATAGACAACCATGTATGTTTTGGTTTGCTTTGTTTTTCATACTAAATGCCTTTCTGGGAGGCAGGTTTGTAGAAACTCGACCGAATTAAATAAAATTTAAACATTAGTGATTCTTTTAATTTTTTATTAAATTAATTCAGGCATAAGACCACCCTAGTTAAATCGCCTAAGGCGTACTGAATCTAAAAATGTATTTTGTGAAATTTTCGAATAAAGATTTAGTGAAATAACTTAAATTGAAAAACTGAAATTATCATTCATTCAATTCCTTGAGAATAGTTCCTGGTAATTTTTGGTGGAAACGCGCTTTGGTCCCCGTATTTTTTTTGTGCTGATCCGAAAATGATCCGATGCACCCCTATTATATTCTAATAAAGATTCTAAAATACAAATGTAGGCTACGTGTCACTGATTTAACATGAAACCAAGAATACTGACTAGTCAATTGGTTACATGTCTGCATCTCATAAACAATCAGCGGGTATCTATATATAATATATATAATATTATATATATAATACCCTAGCGATTGAGGCGGTACCTTTTTATGAGCTCTGTATCATTCAATATCTCCAGTGTTGATGCGATTGCGACAACGATTGCCGGCAGCAGCAGATTTTCGGATCGCCGTGAGTAGGTCTTTAGCGACTTAGAAGCCCTCTTGACTGCTTCTAACTTCTTCTGGACTTAGGAGCTGTTTTTATCTCTCAAACCCTTTGTGAAATACTCTTATCCCAAAAATGTAGGAGTCCTAAATTTATGAGTGACACGCCCATTATTTTTCGGAGTTGCTCCTAAATTGCGGAGTTAGGACCAACTTTTACCCTTAAAATGCTTTGTGAATACGGGCCCAGAAGAAGATGGGCTCCCCACAGTGACCCGGCATCTCTTATTTTACAAATTAAGCACTGTCAGCACAAATTTTCTGTCCCTCCCTCGAAAAGTGCTATACAAATACATTTGATTTGATTTGATAGGGTTATGGTTATATTACTGGGCCAGTCCGATAGCTCGGAGTGATGGGGAAAACAACAACCAACAAACAAACAACAACTGTACTTGCATTTCTTAGTAAGTAATTCACTCTCAAAATGAATGATTCATTTATTAAACAAGTTTCCTTACTGCTTTTCCTATCTTAGATGATAATGGCAATAAAAACCTCACGACCCACCCTGTAGTAGGCTCGGACTATATAAACAGAAATAAACAGTATTCAAGGTGAAAGACATGGGGTAAGGAGTGAAAATGTCTCAGATTATTTTTTAGTGTCTGCCTTATGTGATCAAACATGGTCGACAGAGAGGAAGACGTTGCTGTTGTGGGCATTGGATGCAACTTCCCTGGAGGTAAGGGCACTTTAACTCCTGTTATGTTCCGGTCAAATTTGACTGATTTACAACCTTCCTCTATGAAAAATATGGTTTCTTTTATCAGATTGCCCTAAGGCTTCACACATTTTTCCACACTAGGCATCTGAACATATAACATGAATGATCACCACTTTAATTTAATTTTAAGTGTTTTATTCAAACTTTGTGCATCTGAGGTGTGTCCAGTCAAAAATGGCTGGCCATAGGAAATTAATGTATTAAGTTCATCCAGCAGATGGAAAACACCCCCATGCACACACACACACACACACACACACACACACACACACACACAGTACACACACACACACACACACACACATACACACATACAATACATATACACACACACACACACACACACACACACACATACAAAATTACAATTTTGGGATCAATTTTAGGGCTGATTTTGTTCTCCATCTATATGTTACCTCTGGGCCAAATTATTCGTAATCACAATATTTCTTTTCACTTTTATGCTGATGACACTCAGTTGTACCTGTCAGTCAAACCAAATGAATACATACACACATACAGTACATATACACACACATGAGCACACACACACACACACACCTACCTGCAAAAAATAATTTTGTACTTATTTTACTTAAAAAACTAGTGGTATAATTTAAGGTTAATGAGGTCTATAGACCATGAATTCCAAAAAGAAGTGTAGGCCCCAGTTTAGCCCTGATAATAATCTTTATTGGCTTCATAATTTGATTGTTTAAATTTGGTACGTGGCCATCAAAATTATAAACTTTTGCCAAATTGTTCTCATTAGACACCCATGTCCTCATTACAGTGCTCGCACACAAGAAATACTTGACAAAAATGTTTAAAAAAACTAAAATATTTCTGCAGGTGAAGGACTTGACAATTTCTGGAAGGTTCTGCTGGAGGGAAAGAACTGTACGGTACAGATCCCAAAAGAGCGGTTTGACAGTGCTTTGTGGTATGATGCAGACAACAGCAAAGCTGGAAAAACGCACACTACCAAAGCTGCACTCATTGGCGGGTAAGGTCATCTTTCATTTAAATAGTCATTCAGGTTCTGTGTGCATTGATTACTTACACATGATTATAAAATAACATCACAACATTCACTGTAGTGGCTATTTTTAATGGTCAAAACCAGAAAAGGATTTCCTGTCTTATAACAGCCACTGACGCACAGGTCCGAAGTGTGCTTGTTCCATATGCAGGCAAGTAATTGTCCAGAAGATACCTTTCGTTTTGTTTATTTATTATTTGAAAATGATAAAGTCAGGTTTACAATTCAAGTTAAAGTTTGTCCTTCACCTGTTCGCCTGTTGCCTGTAATGTTGCCTGGTAAAAACTATGTCAGCTCCCTCTACCTGTGCATGCCCAACTTCCTGTTGCAGGTGTATAAGTGCTCTCTGTGTTGGTCATACTACCACCCAGTGTGTGAAAGGTGTAGTCCAATAAAAAAAGCCCAAAATCTAAAACACAAAATGACAAATGGATCCTACATTCACAATGGTCATTCTAGCCAATGTTACTGTTATGCAGTTATCTGTGAATTACCTTAAATTGGACACAGCAAAGCATAGCTTCCACGATGAAATTCAAGGAGAGACCATATTTTGATTTACATTACATTATAAGATTTTTGATCTTCAAATAAGTATACTGAAGTACAATGACAGTGCAATTGAAGTGAAAGTGCAAAAAAGCATAAACATATCTGAAGTCCATTATGCATACTTTCTATTTTTAATATGCTATGGTGTACCACGTTTTCATATTGGAATCCTCAATTAGTCCAGCACAATGCTGGAAGATCCTGCAATATATTAATGTAGCAAAATATTTTTTTTTCATATGATATGAAGTTATCAGTTATGATATCCCCAGTGTACACTCTAGCTCAGCAAAGAACGAGCCGGCAAAACTTGGGCTACATTTCATGTAATTTGTTAGGCCTCAAAGTGCATGCAACATGTAAATTGTGAGAGATAAAGGATATGATCCTGAGCACATTAACAGATGATATAATATAGTTGGTGAAAGCCAGCCCTGTGATTGGGTTAATTCTGGATGAGTCAACAGACATAATGTCTAATTACTTATGTGTAGGGTTCCACCTCAAGCTCAAACAAATAATGAGCAGATCTGACTTTTCATTTATTCAAAGTTAAGTGTGTCTGTGGGTATGAACATATTATAATTATAAGCAAACTCACTTTTTGGTGGTATTGGATAAAGGAAATGTAGGATATAAAGTATATTGAAAGCAAATGCTTCCACAGAGGTGTGGTTCTTGAATTAATTAAGCAATTAGCATCCCATCATGCTTGGGGTCTGCTAAATGGCATATATTATGTACAAAAATACAGGGCAGGCCCATTTATCCATTATTTTGGCTACCATGGCTAGAAGAAGAGATCTCAGTGACTTTGAAAGAGTGGTGATTGTTGGGACATGTTTGGGAGGAGCTTTGGTGACAAAGACTACTCAACTTGCTGATATTTAGCAAGTAGCCGTGGCTAAAGCGATGTTGGCATGGAAGTCTGAGGGAAAGACATCATTGACTAGGGGCAACTGTGGTCGAAAGCACATACTCCTTGACTGTGATGTCCCTGCAGTGGTTTCAATATGCAAAGCAAAACAGACAAGTAACTCTGAATCAATTGACTGAAAATCTAAATCTAGGGTGTGAGCAGGCAGTTTCATCAATAACAGTTAATCAAGAACTTCACAGAGAGGCATACTATGGTCGGGTTGCAGTGTATAAACCCCTTATTACATATAAAAATGCAAGTTTGCGAGTAAAGTGGTGAAAAGAACATATGGTCATATGACATATATAAAGTCATATGGTCAGATGAGTCATCCTTCACCCTGTTCTCAACAAGCAGACGAGTGCATGTATGGAGCACACCAAAACAAACCTATAGGCCTGAGTGCTTGTTTCCCACGGTGAAGGGTTCTAGTTGCTCTGTTATGATGTGGGGTGCATTTTCCTGGCATGTTTAGGACACTTTATGTTGGAGACACTTTATGTTGGAGTTTACTTTATTTTGACAGTTACCTCTATGTTATTATGCATTATATCATATATGACATACTTTTTACAAGCAAGCATGGCTTTAATAGGTTATAGCCTTTGGTCTTATAATATATCATAGCTTTTTAATATAGATTTCTATTACATTATAAGGTATAATGTGTGTGCATTATAGAATGTGTTACCAATATGATTAACAAGAATTTTGTAAAAACATTAGATTTATAATACAAAATAAGTTTTTTCTATTATAAATCTATATTAAAAAGCTATGATAGATTATAAGAACAAGGGGTATAATGTATTATAGCCCTGCTTGCTTGTAAAATAAATACATGATCATATGAATGATTCTGCTTCACAGGTTGAATGCATTTGACCACAAGTTCTTTGGCATCACTGATGGAGAGGCTGTCCAGATGGACCCCCAGCAGAAGCTCCTGCTGGAATGCTCCTACCGAGCCCTGGAGGATGCTGGGATACCAATGGAGAAGGCCAGCGCCACCAGAACAGGGGTTTTCATCGGTACAAACAAGTAATTCATTTTTCAGTGAGACAAAAAAATTCGCTTTTTCATTCATGAGCAACCATACATCATGAGGCACCACCAGAACTGGGGTTTTCATAGGTAATTTATAATAAACCATATAAACCAGATAAGTCCATACCTCTATTAATATAGGTTACAAGTAGACAGCTTCCTAAGTTAAAAGAAGGCTGGCTCAGTAAATAAAGCTCAGTAAATAATGTGTACATAGTTTTGATGACTTAAAACTATCTGACAGATGTTAAACAAACTTAAAGAAAATAATGACCTGTGACACATTGAAGGCCCATTTTGAGCCAAAGACTATGTAGAAATCATCCCCCTCAAATCAGATATAACATAAAGTGAATTGCACTACCATGCTTTAATAATATTAACTGTATTATGTGTACTGTATGAATGACAAATTGAGAAATATCACATTACTTATTACATATGGCTTACATGTGCCACATTAATCTGTAAAGGCTCAGTCTATGAGCTAGATTGAGCTACACCTGGCTCATATACAGCACAACCTCTTTATAAACTGCAGCCATTGTTTGAGGAACATTAAGGTCACACTCAACCTGAAAAGTTTCTGTGTTTTGACCATTTGACATAATGTCAAATACATTCTAAATTCTAAAATTGATTTTAGGTTTCTTACTGGTTAATATTCAGATGAAGATTTGTAGAGAAAGTAGGAGAGAGTATCACCATTGCACATTGAAAAGCAACTGATGCCCCTGTGCTATCTGTTACAGGACTCATGAACAGAGATTATGAAATCACATTGATCAACAACAGCCCTACCACCATAACCCACTACAATGGCACAGGGTCAGCCATGAGCATAGCTGCCAACAGGATCTCCTACACCTTCAACTTCACTGGCCCCTCACTGGCCATCGACAGCGCCTGCTCCTCCTCCCTAGTGGCTCTACATTATGCCTGTCAGGCAGTGAGACAAGGTAACTACTTTTAACTTGTATTTTCTTATTTATGGGCCCATATTAACATTCATGATCATTATAAATGCTTTTTAAAAAATTGAATCGGCTTCAGTTTGTAATTACTGGATATACTGGTAAACAAAGTTAAACTCAGAAGAAGTTTGGTATAAAATATACAATGTATTTGTATCAGTGTTTCATGACATTCTTCATTAACAAATACCACATGAAACTTTTGTGTTGGTTTTCAACAATGAAAACAAACAGATCTTGGTAGTGGACTCAGTCTTTTGGACCCCACAGTACATTATATGTACAGTGCCTATAGAAAGTCATCATATCCTCTTGAAATAGTCACTTTTTGTTGTCTTACAGCCTTTTGTCTTACATCACTTTTACATCACTTTTCCAACCCTGTTATTCTTCATTTTTTATTAATTATCAGAAATTGTGCCCTTTTTTTCACTTGAATGTTGTAAGGCAAAATGTGTAAATAAAGCTGGAAAAAGATGGATTTGATGTACTTTCATTTCAGGCTGTAAGACAAAAAAAGTGACTTTTTCAAAAGGGTATGATGACTTTCTATAGGCACTGTATACAATGGGGGAAATAAGTATTGAACACATCAACATTTTTCCCAGTAAATTTATTTCCAATGAGGCCATTCAAGTGAAATTTGCACCAGACTTTGGTATTAACTCAAGAAATCCAGACAAAAAATCTAAACATTAAAGTCCATATGTAAATAAAGTTATGTGTAATAAAGTGGAATGACATAGGAAAAAGTATTGAACACACTAACTGAAATTAATTCAATACTTAGTGGAGAAGCCTTTGTTTGTAATAACAGCTTCAAGGCGCTTTCTGTATGAAGTAACTAATCGCCCGCAGTATTCAGGTGTGATTTTGGCCCATTCCTCTACACAGATTGTCTTTTAAATCTTGCGGGGGGCCCTCTTGTAAATCTGGATCTTCAGATGCTTCCACAAATGTTCAATTGGGTTTAAGTCAGGTGATTGACTGGGCCATTCCAACAAGTTGATTTTCTTTCTCTGAAACCAATTGCGAGTTTCCTTTGCTGTATGCTTTGGATTGTTGTCCTGCTGGAAGGTCCACCCATGTCTCATCCTCAGCATCCTGGTGGATGGCAGCAGGTTCATCTCAAGAATCTCTCTGTACATGGCTACATTCATTGTTCCTTCAATGATATGAAGTCTGCCAGTACCACGAGAGGAGAAACAGCCCCACATCATGATACTTCCACCTCCAAACTTCACTGTTGGTATAGTATTATTTGGGTGATGTGCAGTGCCATTTCTCCTCCAAACATGGTGTGTTGTGTGACAGCCAAAAAGTAAAATTTTGGTCTCATCTGACCAGAGTACATGCTCCCAGTAGTTCACTGGCTTGTCCAAATGTTGTTTGCCAAACTTTAAACAAGCTTTCAGTAGTGGAGTCTTGCAGGCTGAGCGTGCACAGAGGCCATGGCGGTGGAGTGCATTGCCTACTGTCCTTTCTGTCACAGTTGTACCTGCTGCCTCCAAGTCTTTCTGGAGCTCTTTCCTAGTGGTCCTTGGCTCTTTGGCTACTCTTCTAAGTATCCTTCTGACTCCCTGATCAGAAATCTTGCGAGGAGCTCCTGTGCGTGGCCAGTTGATGGTGGAGTGATGTTGCTTCCACTTATGGATAATGCCCCCAATGGTGCTTACTGGAAGATTCAGAATTTGTGAAATACGTCTTTAGCCAATTCCATTTTCATGTTTTGCAACAATCTGGTTGCGAAGGTCTTGAGAGAGCTCTTTGCTTTTACCCATCATTAGATGTTTCTTGTGTGGCACCTTGCTAACAAAAAAACCATTTTATAGCCCATCAATATATTCTAACCCAGCTGACATTAATTAGCACAGATTGGAGGTAGAGTTGCCTCCTAATTAGTTATGGTTTTCAGCTGGTTCCTTGCCTTTCCTTGCTGTGGTGTGGTGTGGTTTTTCTTAGTGTGTTCAATACTTTTTTTCTGTTTCATTCCACTTTATTACACATAACTTTATTTACATATGGACTTTAATTTTAGATTTTTTGTCTGGATTTTTTTAATTAATACCAAAGTCTGGTGCAAATTTGTGTTCAATACTTATTTCCGCCATTGTATATATATATACTGCATATAGTGGGTATTTTCACGTTTTATTTTCTTACTTCATGGAATCAAACTGTGATGTCTTGCCACTGATCAACACTAAATAGCTACTCGATAATGTAAAAAAAAAATCAAAAATTAAAAGCTAAAGCTAAACCTTTTTGTTAATTAATTACAAATAAAATTACAATGACAAATACTAAGTTTCTAATTATTTGCTTTTCCCAGGAGACTGTGAGATGGCTCTATGTGGTGGAGTCAGCTGCATCCTGGAGCCACGGGTCTTTGTCACTCTCAGCAAAGCCAAAATGATCTCACCTGAGGGCACCAGCAAGCCCTTCTCCAGCAGAGCAGATGGTTATGGCAGAGGGGAAGGCTGTGGAATTGTCTTGCTCAAGCCACTGAGAAAAGTAAGAAACCAAAAGACACAAAAGTTGTCTGAATTTCTGGAACTATATAAACATTTGCAACTGTAAAAAATCTGTGTATGTGTAAATTATCTGTCAGTTTATTTACATGATGATCTTTGATGTGCTGAATGGGCTAGTTCTCATCATCATATATTCTTATATCATTGTGTTCTTTTGTAATCTCTGTACACAGGCTGTGAAAGACAATGACCATGTGTGGGGCGTCATAACCAAAACTGCCATTAATCACGATGGCCATACTGTCACTCCAATCACCAAGCCATCTATGGCCCAGCAGGAGGAGCTGCTGCACACAATTTACTCCACACAGATTGATCCACCACATGTGCAGTACATAGAGGCTCATGGGACTGGAACCCCAGTAGGCGATCCCACAGAAGCCGGCAGTATCTCCAGGGTCATTGCCAAAGCCCGACCACCGGGATCTGAAGCACTCTGCATCGGGTCTGTGAAAGGTAACATCGGACACACTGAGTCTGCAGCTGGAGTGGCGGGACTCATCAAGGTGCTGCTGATGATGCACCATGAAACCATTGTTCCCTCACTGTTCTACTCTGAGGACAGTGCCAGTATCGATGCCAAAGCCTTGAACCTGAAAGTTCCCACCAGAGTAGAGAAGTGGGAAAAGACTGGCCCAGTGGGAAGAGCTGCAGGTATCAATAACTTTGGGTTTGGAGGGACCAATGCACATGCCATTGTCAGAGAGTACATTCAATCAAATGTTTGTGAATCAAATGTTGACAATTCACACCACTGTTTTGTAGTCTCTGCAGCCTCAGAAAAGTCCATTACACAAATGATAGAAGACACAGCTCAAAAGATAAGCATGGACAGCACAGTGGACCTCAATGCCCTGGTGTATACATCAGCATGTAGGAGAAGCCACTTAAAACACAGATACAGAAAAGTGTTTCTGACATTCTCTCTAAGTGATTTAGCAGAACAACTGAAGTCTGCATTGAAAAGGAAGGTAGTGCCATCAAAGTCAGAGACAAGATTAGTGTTTGTGTTTTGTGGAAATGGGGTGACCTACAGAGGCATGTGCAAGCAGCTGTTGAAAGAAGAACCTGTTTTCAGAGAAAAGGTGAAAGAAGTAGAGAATCTTTTCCAGAATTACGAAAGCACCAACATTTCACAGAAGCTGGAAAATAACAATGACAATGATGATTATTCAAAACCAGACATTGTTCAACCCCTTCTCTTTGCTATCCAGGTTGGCATCGCCAGCCTTTTAAAGCACTGGGGTATCAGACCCGATGCCATTCTTGGTCACTCTGTGGGAGAGGTTGCTGCTGCTCATTGTTCTGGCCTGCTGTCTCTTGAGGATGCAGTAAAGGTGATCTATTTCCGCAGTAATTTGCAGAGCAAGGTTACAGGAGGGAAGATGCTTGTTGTCAGTAACATAGCAGTGTCAGAAATCCTGAAGCTCCTGCCTGCCTACTCAGGGAAGGTCTGCTTAGCTGCTTTCAACAGCCCTCAATCCTGCACCTTGTCAGGTGATACAGATGCTGTTGATAGTCTTCATTACAAGCTGAAGACCTCATTCAACAACAATAATCTGTTCCTCCACATTTTAGATGTCCCTGCTGCTTACCACAGCCATATGATGGATCCCATCCTGGCCCAAATAGAGGACAGGATAGGATCCTTGCAAGAGAATAAAATGGAAGCAGAGTTATTTTCAACCGTGACAGGAGAGGTGTTTTCTCAAGGGGATTTTAGCACAGGGAAATACTGGGCAAGGAACATGCGGGAGCCTGTTGCATTTGAACAAGCATTAAAATCAGCAGCCAAAGACAAGAAGAACATAGTCTTTGTAGAAATAAGTCCAAGAAGGGCCCTGCAAAGGAACATCACAGAGACACTGGGAAATGACACCACAGTGTTCCCCTCTGTGCAGCCAGATAAAGACCATGAGACACTGCTCACTACTGTGTCCAAACTCTTTGAGCAGGGGGTGCATGTAAACTGGGACCAGTTTTACAAAGGGCACGAGGCACCACCAACACCATTCCCAAGATATCAGTTTGATTGTGTAAAAAAAGATTTCAACACAGAAGTAGCTTGGAAAAGTACTGAGAGTTATCATCCTGTGTTGACTGAGGCAGGTAAAGACAATGAATTTGCCTGCCGCATTTTTTCAGATGCAGTGTCATATCTGCATGAACACAAAAATAACGGTGTTGCAATCATCCCTGGTGCCTTCTATGCTGAGCTGGGTTTAGCCTCCCTAATGGCAAGTGCAAAACCAAAGGTGCCACTCAGCTCGCTGCAGCTCAGCATCTCCTTTCACAGTCCATTTGTTTTCACCCAGAATTCCCCAGAAATTAAAGTGCAGCTTGAACCTGCAGAAAATGACACCAGGTTTAAAATATACTCTTCCTCAGCAACGTATGCATCTGGTACCATAGAATGCAAGCAAGGGAGGCTGCGTGAGGAACAGAGTATCTCACTAGACTGCATTTACAAAAGATGCACATCAGTTGTTAATTCGGAGGAATTCTACAACAGACTTTCTTTGGGAGGGTTTCAGTATGGTTCTGTGTTCAGAAACAAGGGAGACATTCACTACGGGGACCAATTCAAGGAAGTCATTTCTGTCGTGACAGTCCCTGCTGAATTGCAGGCTCACTTACATGACTACTGTGTTCATCCAGTGGTGCTAGATTATCTAATGCAGCTGGCATCTGTCACAACAGGAAATGAATTCTTGTCAAGGCCTGGCTTCCCTTCGGCTATTGGTAGTCTGGCAGCCTTTTATCCCTTTGAGGAGGAAATGGTGGTGTATTTGAGAGCAACAGATGTAGGGTCCAATCATTTTGAAGTGTGTGGCTGTTTCACAGACAGAGATGGTTGTGTTTTAGTTGAGCTGAAACATGTGAGAATTTCCTTTTTAGGCAGCAGGTCTTATGTTGCTGAAGAGCTCTTTTTTCACAATGAATTCAGTGTGATCTCAGACCAGCAGATCAGCTACAGCCACAAACCCGAAGCTGTTGTCTTTGCAGACGAGCTTGGGGTATCCAAAGCCCTCCAACAGTACTTGCACCCAAAGTCTAATTACATTTCTTACACTGACTTGGGTAAAAATAGCACTACATTTGCAACAGATGTGCTGTCAAAATTGAGGATTAGCAAGGAAGTTTTATTCATGTGGGGCATTCAAAATATCACTGAGTTCTCTACAGATGCTATCCTAGAGCATCTACTTAGCTGCTGCAACCTTTTTCGTCAAATTGTTGTAAAATTGAAAGCAGAAAGGTTTTCATTTCCCATCCGAATGATCACTTACAAGTCAGCAGAGCAGACAGTGAAGCACATCAGCCCAGGCTTTGTGCTTTCAGGCCTGACAAGGGCATGTGCAGCAGAGATTTCAGATCTGTCCTTTCAGTTGATAGATATTGATTCCATTTCAAGTGAGGATATCCGAGCATTGGGTGAAATTATTTACTCGTGCCACAGCAGCCAATATCCAGAGGTTGTAGTAAAAGATGGTCAGATCCTCCAACCTTCAATTACTCGAACACCCATTAAAATCAGTGAGAGTTCAGAGAGGAAAGCCCACTCTTCAGGGTCTGAATGTTTTATCATGCAGACTGCTGACCCTTACAGAATGACAAGCTTGTCTGCCATTCCCTGCAGTGAGTCTGGAGACCTCATCCAGAAGCAAACTGTTGAAGTTCAGCTGAGTAAAATCTGTGTTCATACATCAGATTACTTCCCTGTCAGTGTGTCTGACCTGACTTTTGGTCAGACCATGTACTGGAACAAACATACATCTCAGAACCACAAGCTTCTAGCTCTTGACTTCAGTGGCACTGTTACTGCTGTGGGGAGGGATGCAAGAAAACTGAAAGTGGGAGATCATGTTGTTTCATGTTACCCCATTACTGCATCCTCAAAGATTGTGATTCCTGAAGCTGCGTGCTACAGTACAAAGAGGCTTCCATTTCTCAAGGACGTACCATGTGTGTCCTATTTTGTCCTGGCATGGGAAATCTTACACCACACATTTCCCAAAGTAAGACAACAGAGAAGGATGTGCATTATCTCTACTGAGCCCAATTGTACTCTGCTGCAGGTCTTGCTTTTAGCTGCAAATAAGTCAGGGTGGAATGCCATTGCAGGGACACAGTGTAGTGGACTCCTTCATGATTTGAACAAATTCGATGTGTTTGTCTTCCTGCCTCCCTTTGACATTACATCATTCTCTAAAGCTTGCCACATTTCAAGTGTGAAACACATTGTTGCAGTCTGTGATAACCAAGTTCCATCTTCTTTCACACAAAATGTCTTCAGGAACGAGAATGACAATGTTCGAGTTCAGACTCTTCAGGTGGCTAACATCTTCCAGCGGGGTCACCTCAGAAAGCAGAAGTCACAGATTTACAACTGGATGAAATCAATGAATTTGGACAAAACATCTGTTGAGTTCCAAAGAACCACATTCCAAAGAATGACCTTAGAAAGCATTGATATCCTGCCTCTTGAGTCAGAATCATACTTCAGATCACAGACCACACCTGTGATTGCATTAGATGAGGCAACGAAAGTAAAAGCTTCTGACATCCCTTTGCTGGCAAGGCCAGAGAAGCTCTTTGAGAAAAAATCAGTGTACATCGTGACAGGGGGGCTTTCTGGTCTTGGGTACGAAACTGTGAAGTTCATTGCTCAAAGAGGAGGAGGCTGCATTGTCATCCTTTCGAGAAGCACTCCATCGAACAAAATGCAGGTGGAGATAAGTGATTTACAGAATCGTTGTGGGGTCTCGATAATTAACTTGCAATGTGATGTCTCACTGTCTGCACAGGTTGTGAGAGTCATTGACATAATTAGCCAGAGATTTTCCTCCTGTCCAATCAGAGGAGTGTTCCATAGTGCAGTTGTTCTGCATGATGGGCTTGTTGAGACTCTTGACATATCACACTACGAAAAAGTGTTCAGACCAAAAGTTAATGGTGCTTTGAATCTCCATCATGCAACAAAGCACTGCAAACTAGACTACTTTGTGTGTTACTCTTCCATCACCTCTTTCATTGGGAATGCCTCTCAAACAAACTATTCAGCAGCTAATTCATTCCTGGACATGTTTTGCCATTATCGGAGAAGGCTTGGTCTGGCTGGGCAGTCCATTAACTGGGGGGCTTTGAACCTTGGCCTCCTGCTGAACAAGGATCATTTCCAAAAGTTCCTGGAGGCCAAGGGCATGATGGTTATGGATGTATCAGAAATTCATGAAAGTCTTGAGCACTGCTTGTTGCAAGACAGTGCCCAGCAAGTTGTGTGCAAATTTAACTTCAGGAACTTGAACGCCCACGTTCTCTCAGAAAACAATTCTCTAAGAATGCGTTTAGGCAAATTAGTAGCAGAAGCTCTCAAAAAAGCAAAGGCATCAGAGTCTCAGACTCAGCAGACTGCTTCGCGTTCCTCTCCAAAAGAGTACGTCAGGTTTATACTCAACGAGGCTTGCAATGCAGAGCTAGATGAACTAAATGATGAAACTTTAATTTCTGCTCTGGGTGTTGACTCGATGCTAGCTATGACCCTGCAGAATCTCATCTTCCAAGATAGGAGAGTCTTAGTCCCCATTGTTAAATTACTGGATCCAAACAGCACACTTTCTACTCTGGTGTCAATTCTAATGGAAAGTGAGAAAGGGGAATTTCAGGATCTAGCACATGTCTCGGAAGTGAAAAATGATGAATACACAGCACTGTGAAAAAGAGCTTCAACCCCTCAAGACCCCTGTTGGTCATCTCTGGAGTAACTAATTTGGTAGAGAAATACATAAAGACAGAGACATGAATAATGATGTCTATTGCAGTGTAACTACACTGATCTCTTGTACTAACCATGATTAACCTTACCATGCATAAATGCCCTTTTTGTAAGTTGCTCTGGATAAGAGTGTCTGCTAAATGCCTAAAATGTAAAGAAATTGTCATTTTTAGGGGGTTTCAGTCACACATTGTGTGGAGTTGTATATATGACAGGCATATAGTTGTGTTTAAGATACTTGCATCTCTGAGTAATGGGTTTGAGCTTAGCTTTAGGCATAGTTGTTTGTATATACATTATGATGTAGTTTTAATTCTTAATAGGGAAGTCTAAGCATGCTATTTAACTTGAAAATGTTAAATGTAGGGCCTCCTGTGTGGCAGGTACAGCTAAATCACCAGTCCTTAGTGGTGATGAGCTCCATAGTCCAGAATCACATCCTGACCAGTGATGACTGTGGCTGGGAGTCCTGCAAGGCAGAGCGGAATTAGCCAAAGCCCCATCTTAAGGAGGGTTTCAGTCAGCAGAGTGTTCCCTGGATGGAAGTGATGCAGTCCAGTGCAGTGACTGTCCAGCTCAACTGGTCCAATGCAAAGTGTGAAAATATCGCAGGATATGTGTACTAGTCTGCACTAAACCTTCAACTAATTAGGTATTTCAAATTGGGAGAAATGTTTAAAAAAACATTAAAAAATGAATGAGACCTGAGGAAAAAATGAGGAAAAAAATACGACATTTCAGCTATGCTATTCTGATCAAAACGGTAAGAAATTATCACATGTTTGCTGCCACGAAAGGAGCATATTTGTATTTTCACTTCCACTTGTGATGTCTTTGGACACCTGATGTGAAAATGCTGTACACAATAAACTTATTTTAGCCTATATTTTACTTTTCTTTTCATTATACAATGAAGTTGTTTAGCCTACACATGTAAGTTTCACAATGGTGACTTTTTTTCTGGATTTACTTCAAATAAATAAAATATTGTAAAATGTGAATTTGTGTTTCATAAGGAGGAAAATAAGTAACACCACATGAATCCATTCAAAATATTAAGGGCCAGATTACCAGGAAATAGTCACAGTGCAATGACAGTTGCTATGTTGGCTGTTTTGTGGCTGCAGGTACTAACACATTAATGACATTACTAAGGGCCCTTTTTCATTGCACAAAATAAAGCAAGAACCTGAACCTTTTGGTACTTTTTTTGGCACTAGAAAACAGGAACTTCGGGTTTTCCATTCACCAAGATTCCAGTTTCGCATAGTTCTCATAGTTGATTTTTGGTGCCTGTTCAAGATGTGGTACTTACCGTTCCAAACAGGACCTTGGGGGCACGACTAACCGCACTGTTTATTTCTGATTGGTTACGCACTTTGCATCACTCAAGCGACTGATTGTGAGGGTGAAGAAGCATTGTTGTTAGTGTTTGTTGAAGAAGGAATATCAGCATAATGTAGAAAACCATGGAAACAAGTGCAGTTCTCATTAAAAATAAAGTGTAGCCCAATGTTGTTACAGAAGTCTGTTTTTATGCGATTATGTTCCAGTTAAACTATGCCATATGAGGGCAAGTAGATTTGGCAAGTAGATTTCTGGTCGGGCAAGAGAGGGAAAAGATGTTAACGTTTAATCCTGCTATAGCTTGATATCAAGTGATACATTTTTACATATGGGAGCTTAACGGATACGATACGATACACTTTATTTGTCCTCGTGGGGAAACTTGTCTTGGACTCTGAGTAGCTGGTTCACAGTAATTACACGTATAACAAAATAGAAAAATAGTGCCTCAAAGAGCAGACCCCTGAAGTCGGTGGAAACAAGAACGGTAACTAGAACCTGAACTAGCACTAGTTCCTGTTAGTTTCCATTAGGTCTAGTTCTTGGTTTTTTTTGTGCAAAACAAAGGGCCTTAAGAAAAGGTTCTAATTACACAATCAAAGAAATGAAATGCCCTCATTCGCAAATTTTTGGAGACACTCATTAAAAAGGGTCAGAAACAATATGGCACGCTTACATGTCCAGATCACAATGCATCAAGAAATTGATACAGAGCAGCGAGGGAACCACGAGAAAAAGAAAATAAAGATCTGTTAAATTTACAGGTCCGGAAATAGAGGTAATGGTCAACTTGGTACAGTGACAAAAAAGTGACATCACAAAAAAAAAAAAAATTAGACATAACAAAATGAACAGTAGATGATAGTAAAGTAAAGATGACATGACGTTAGGCAGTGTCCAAAAGAAAAACTTCCCAACAACACAATGCAGGAAAAAGATGAATGCAGTGGTGGTCCAACCAAGGAAAGAATATTATAATAAGAATAAAGAATAGATCCGGTTAAACTTTGATTGGAGAAGGCCACAGAGCATCAGAAAAAAAAAACCTTGCTATATTTTCATGTATTTTCATCACAGTTCCAAATTGTTTTTCATAAACAATAGAACATTCCCTTAGGAACAAAAAAGATCTCAACATGTGGTAGCTAACATTACATTACGTTTATTTTCATTTATTCTGGGGTTTTGTAAGTTTGGTTTGACATTAATCTTGTGGCCGGAAACATTGTTGACAGAATTCATAGTGAGTAAGCAAGCAAGCACTTATCGAACAACTATCTGCAGCAGATGTCTGCATGCCAGCCTTTAGCTAATCACCTTCTCTTAATAGCTGATTCTCTCTCGATTGCCTAGCCGCAGCTATACGCTAACAGCCTGTAATGCAGATTTTCTAAATGCTGGCCAACCAACACCTGTGCTAGCTTGGATCTAAAACAGACATTTATATTCTTGTACATGCACAGCATGTTGTGATTTATATCTTACATATGGCACAACCGGGGTGGTGATCGGCCTGAGGCTGTTAACCACCGCTGAACTGCCATACAGTGCGTATAGAAAGTCATCATACCCTTTTGAAATAGTCACTTTTTTTGTCTTACAGCCTGAAATGAAAGTACATAAAATCCATCTTTATTTACACATTTTGCCTTGTAGGCGGCACGGTGGTGCAGTGGATAGCGCTGTCACCTCACAGCAAGAAGGTCTCGGGTTCGAATCCAGGCCGGGGGCCTTTCTGTGCGGAGTTTGCATGTTCTCCCCGTGTCCGCGTGGGTTTCCTCCGGGTACTCCGGTTTCTTCCCACAGTCCAAAGACATGCACGTTAGGTTAATTGGAGAGTCTAAATTGCCCATAGGTATGAGTGTGTGAGTGAATAGTGTGTGTGCCCTGCGATGGATTGGCGACCTGTCCAGGGTGTATTCCTACCTCTCGCCCGGAACGCATGCTGGGATAGGCTCCAGCCCCCCGCGACCCTGACCAGGAATAAGCGGCTTAGATAATGGATCAAGTGAAAAAAGGGCACAATTTCTGATCATTCATAAAAAATGAAAAACTAGAATAACAGGGTTGGAAAAGTGATCAGTCCCCTGATTTAATACGTAGAGGCACCTTTTGCTTTAATTACAGCCATCAGTCCGTTTGGATATGTCTCTACCAGCTTTGCGCACCTAGATTGGGCAATATTTGCCCATTCTTCCTTGCAGAACTGTTCCAGTTCAGTCAAATTCTGTGGTGAGCGGCGATGGACTGCACTCTTCAAGTCCATCCACAGATGTTTTATCAGATTTAGGTCACTAGGCCACTCAAGGACATTCACCTTCCTGTCCTTTAGCCACTGCGTTGTTTTTTTGGTGGTATGTTTTGGGTCGTTGTCGTGCTGAAAGGTGAACCACCTCCCCATCTTCAGCTGTCTAGCAGAGGGCCGCAGATTTCCCTCAAGAATTTGGGTGTACTTGGCAGCATCCATTTTCCATTCAATCCTGACCAATTTCCCAGTCCCCGCTGAAGAGAAACACCCCCACAACATAATGCTGCCACCATCATGCTTCACTGTAGGTATGGTGTGTTTTGGGTGGTGTGCTATGTTTGGGTTCCACCAAAAAGTTGGTGGAGTTCAGCTGCGCTTGGAGTTCAGTCCAAAAAGTTCAATCTTGGTCTCATCTGAGCATATAACCTTTTGCCACATGGCATCAGAATCCTCTATGCGTTTCTTCACATAACATAAACGAGACTCAGTGTGACACTTTTTCAGAAGAGGCTTCTTTCTTGCCATCCTGCCATACAGGCCAGCTTTGTGTAAAGTTTGTGAGATTGTTGTCACATGCACAGGTCGCCCAATCTCTGCCATTAAGACTTGTACCTCCTTCAAGGTTGCCATTGGCCTCTTGGTAGCTTCCTTGATCAATCTTTTCCTGGCTTGGTCATCCAGTTTGGAGGGACGGCCCAATCTTGGCAAGGTGTGGGTGGTGCCATATGCCTTCCACTTCTTAATAATACTCAGAGGGATAGTTAAAGCCTTTGAAATCTTTATATATCCTTTTCCTAACTTGTGCCTATCCACAACTTTATCCTGGAGTCCTTTTGAAAGTACCTTTCCAGCCATGGTGAATTATTTGCATTACCATGCACTACTAGGAGTGGAATCCTCAAGGAACAGCTGATTTTATTGTGAAAAATCAAAACCACTACAATTTATGTCAGGTGGAGGCCAATTAGCTTGGTGTGTGATCTGGAAGGTGATTGGTTATACCTGAGCAAGTTTATAATGGTTATTCTAAGGGACTGATCACTTTTCCAACCCTGTTATTCTAGTTTTTCATTTTTTATTAATTATCAGAAATTGTGCCCTTTTTTCTCAGTTGAATGTTGTAAGGCAAAATGTGTAAATAAAGATGGAAGTCTTTATTTACAGCGGGGGTTGGGGGGGGCTAAACCACGTGGAGAGGGTCCAGATCCAGGAACTGGGGTTGGCGTGGGGGTGAGGGTTGATGGGGGCAGCTCACACTTCTCGGAGGATCTAGGGCCCCGAGTCAGAGGCCGAGGCAGTGAAGAGAACATGCAGTCAGAAAAAAAAAGCAGTGCTATAGCCAGTAGCATTATGTAAGAGCAGGGGAGCCCAAGCATAGGAAATATACAGATAGCCCCAACAGGTGTAAGCTATGGCAGCATACCTATTAGGAGAGGGACAGAGAAAACACGCAGCCATGAGAGTTCCAACCATCCACACCTGATCAAGGATAACCAGTATAACAGTGGTGGTAACACATTGAGGAGGTGACAGTATGGAAAGTTTCTCACTCCATAAGAAAGGCATTTAGTATGAAAAACAAAGCAAACCAAAACATACATGGTTGTCTATCTCTTCACTGTAACTCTGCATCGAGATTTAGGGAATTGTTACTTTAAAACGTAACAGCGGCAGAAAAACTTTATTTGGGTGGTTGACGTATAAGCCTGAAAAAAATGGTTTTTTTAGAGTGTGTGTGTGTGTGTGTGTGTGTTCACAATTCATTATACACAAGCCAGTCATAATTTGAGAGCATGGCAAACCGACTGCATAGCTTGGGTTCTGATATTATGCAGACTATTTGATCGTGATCGTCTGATTTGCTTGGCCAGACAAAAGCATTTTTCTCCCCAAGTTGTTGCATACAGTTCACCTTCAGCTCCTCCTCCTCCTCACGATGTATTCCTGTGATCTGTCCCACATACGGTTTGCCATCATATTTCTCCTGTTCATCTGAACTTGTCCCGAGGTCAGGTTCACATGGTGTGGCATCTTCTGACTGGGCATGGGGCTCACCAGTGGGAGAGCCAGGGTGGCTTGACTGGGCATAGGGCACCTCAGCAGAAGAGCCACAGTCACTTGACTGGGTACAGCGCACCTCAGCAGCGGAGACATGGTCAAACTCAAGTTTGCTCAGCTTGTGGCAAGGGCAGATCTCTGGCTACTTGCAGAAACAGCTTAGAGCTCTGTAAAATATTTTCCCTGGGGAAAAAGACAGAACCTGGTGTGTATTACTGATCCCAGTCACTGGACGCACTGAAGGAGGCAGCATTTCATCCATGGCAGAGATATCTTCTTCTTCGATCCACATGACTGTGACGTTTTCAGAGCTCTTCTGTAAATAGTTATACAGATCCATTGGGGTTTGAAGGTCACTGCCTCCAAGGACATGCATGTCTGCCTTACGCTTCAACACTCCCCCTAAGTTGTTGGGCCATCACTCAGGACATGCAGGGTGTCGATTGCATGGTGATTTATTTTCCGGAAATCATCTATAACTGGCTTAATGTGTGCCCACACTGCTCGTTCATCATGTCTTAAGGACTTAGAAATTGTGGCATAGCACTGGGAGCCATTGACCGAGTAGGCAACTCCAGTGTGTATTGTTGTCTGTTGCCTATTGCCACTGAAGTGAAATGCCTGAATCTCACTGTTGAGTTTACAGGCATAATTTTCAGAGAAGTCTGTGCAACACCATCTCATTGTTTTTCATGTTCTCTTTGACATGCCTGAATTGCTGCACCTGGTGAAGCCAGTTATACTGGTGACTGGCAATCTCCTCCAGCCCCTTCTGGAAGACTTCTTGCAACTCCCCTAGTGTCCCTCTTTTAGTTTTTTTAACCCAATTTTTGTAGGTTTTCTCACCGGTCATGATGTCTTCTTTTTGCCACTGCTCCCATGTTGCGGTATCAGTTGGGTTGTGTTCACTAAGCTCCACATCATCAAAGCAGCACTCTATGCACTGGCGATAAATGCACCTTTCATCTTCAGTATTGCATGTTATACTTGAAAGTAGTGCTGAAAGACTTTTTGTGGGGACCAAGCCTCTTTTTGCCAGACTGTCAATCAGGAGACTCATGTTTACGTGTTGGTAACACGCACATGTCTCCGCCACATTTCCGTCTGAGTGGACGCTGGCGCGATTAGCTGCCGCTGCTCTCCGGATATTTTATCTTTTCCTTTATTTATTTTATTATTTTATATTTTTTATTGATTCTTTTATTGATTCTATTGCTCTTTTAACTGCTCTTTTAACCAAACGAACAGTAATTAACTCACTATACTGAGATAAATTAGAAACCTGATTGCTGTTTAATTCAGTGTGTCTTGGACTACAAACTTTTACCTGTTCGGCGGTCATCGGATCAGCGGGGCAACCATGTGCATCAACAGGCTGGATATCGCCCGACATTCCCGTCGGAAATACATCCACCGAGGATCCAGACGGAGCTTCAACCACGATGACACACATCCAATACGATCCTTCTGGTCTTCCATCCGTCTTCCCCCAAGAAAGCCCACCGGCCTACGGACTGTTAACCACAGCGCCCTGGCTAGCCTAGCCAGGTCGGCTAACGTTAGCGCCAAACCCGACAAAAACAATCTCACCTTCGGGCTATTTAACACCTCACGACCTACTGAACGACCATAAGTTTGATTTCCTGTGTTTGACTGAAACATGGCAGCAACCCAATGACTTCTCACAGCTCAATCAAACTATTCCACCTGGGTTTGTTTACACCTGCCAACCCCGTGCCTGTGGCAGGGGGGGTGGTCTCGCGATACTCTACAACGAGAAGTGGAAAGTCTCTTCGCTAACTGTCCCTGTCCAGAGCTCATTTGAGTCCATTGCCCTCCAAATCAATGGGCCAATTCCTACCATACTAGCCACTGTCTATCGACCACCCAAGCCCAATAGTGATTTCTTAGATTAATTCTCTGTTTTTTTAACCTCCTTATGTTCCTTCTCCCATAATATAGTATTGCTTGGGGATTTTAATGTTCACTTGGACAATGTCAACAGTACCCTTACAAAGGACTTTACATCATGCCTGGACAGCTCTGGATTACAACAATATATTGACTTTCCTACCCACTCTAAAGGACATATTCTTGATCTAGTTTGCTGCTCCGGTGTAACTCCCCTTAATTGTACTGCATTTGATTTGCCCATTTCTGATCACAAGTTTGTATCTTTCAATATCAACCTAAAATCACCTCAAACTAATCTGTCACGTCCCATCTCATTTCGTAACATTAAGAATATTGATTTATCTGCTCTATCCAGTGGAATCGATAACCTCCCAAGCATAGAAAATGTATCCACTCCTGACGAACTGGTCTCATTCTACAATGATGAACTCCATAGTCTTTTAAATACCCATGCACCGTTAAAAACCCGCTCTGTCTCCTTTACCCATTCTGCACCGTGGTTTACACCTGAGCTACGCCAGTTTAAAGCTAAAGGTCGCCGCCTGGAACGCCTCTATGCAAAAACTGGCCTTGTTGTACACAAAGATATGTATAACACATACTTAACTACAAAGATGCTCTCTGCACTGCAAAATGCACATACTATGCTAACTTAATTAGGTCAGGTGAAAGGAACACAAGAGCCCTGTTTTCCACGGTTAGGACTATCCTACGGCCCCCAGACACTCTTGCTCCTCATATGTATTCTGTTACTCAGTGTAACAATTTTATGACCATTTTTAATGCCAAGATTGAAAATATCCATCAACAATTGACCTCTTCTATCAATACTACATACAGTTCACCCCTTCTGTCTTCTGATGTTTCTGTGTTTTCCTCCCTATCTAGTTTTGAACTTCCAACTGTGGGTGAAATATCTGGTCTCATCCATAAATCTAAATCATCTACCTGTCAGCTAGACCCCCTCCCTACTCACCTAGTAAAAGTCTGTCTATCTTCCCTGTCCTCTCTAATCACTGATATCATACATTCCTCCCTTACCTCTGGTCTTGTTCCCTCATCTCTCAAAACAGCTGCAATAACTCCTATACTCAAGAAACCTGGTGCAGACCCCAACAATATGAATAATTTTCGTCATATTTCAAATTTACCATTTCTCTCCAAGATACTTGAAAAAGCAGTTGCAGCCTAGGTACATGCCCACTTGACCAACAACAACCTGTTTGAGCAATTCCAGTCTGGTTTTCGCTCTTTTCACAGTACTGAGACAGCTATAGTGAAAATCACAAATTACCTATTAATGGCAGCTGATTCTGGGCTCTTAACCATACTTGTGCTTCTCGATCTGTCTGCAGCCTTTGATACCATCTCACATAACATCCTCCTAGATAGATTAGCCTCCATTGGAATCACTGGCACCCCCCATGACTGGTTTACATCATACCTCTTGAAAGCGGCCAAAAAATCCATCCCACGTGGACGTCGCAATAGCTACAAACCATGCTGGGATGCGGAGTGTGAGAATCTTTACTGCGCCTTCCTCCGGGCTCCTGCAGGAACCGAGTCAAGCAGGGCTGCTACAGCCCTGTTGTCAAGACTCGGTCGGAGGAGACAAGAGCGCTGGGAGGAGGCTGTCAATACCATCGACTTCTCACACTCCAGCCGCAAGGGCATGGAGTATCCTGAACAACCTCACTGGCAGGTCAAGACACTCCCCTCGTCACTGCCCCATTTCTGCAAATAAAATCGCATCTCAATTTGTGAAAAATGGGGTATACGAGGAAAGAAACCGAAGTCATCACGACTGCTGGCAAAAGAAGTGTCTGACCTCTGGAGGGCCCCCAACACCTAGTAGCGACAACATCTCCGGTGAATTCACACCGGAGGAGTTCGTTTGCCCTCCAGCACATAAAGCCAGGAAAAGCTCCGGGCCCTGACTCCATCTGCCCGGAGCTTATACTCCATGCTGCACCTGCTCTGAAGTCCTGGTTAAGAGCTTTCCTCTCTTCCTGCTTGCGCCAACTGAAGATCCCCAAAATCTGGAGAAGAGCCCTAGTTGTCGCGATCCCGAAGCGAATAAGCCTGAAGGGGACCCTAAGAGCTACCGTCCCATCTCTTTGCTCTGCATCCCCTTCAAGATCCTTGAGCGTCTTATCTACGCCCTTTGTCGAACCGATTGTTGACCCACTGCTCCCGGGAGCAGGCTGGGTTCCGACGGGAGATCGACCGTGAACCAAGTCACTTTGTTGACCCAAGACATCGAGGACAGCTTCTCGGCCAAAAAGAAGGCTGGAGCCGTTTTTGTCGATCTGACGGCTGCCTACGATACCGTATGGCATCGCGGCCTCACCTGCAAGCTGCTCCGCCTGCTGCCGGACAGGCACATGGTCAGAATGATCATGGAGCTTGTCCGAAATCGCAGCTTCACCCTCACCACCGGTAGCGGACAGCGAAGTAGGTTCTGACGCCTCAAGAACGGCGTCCCCCAGGGATCGGTCCTGGCCCCCTCCTCTATAACATCTACACCTATGACTTGCCTGACACAGTCTCGCGGAAGTATGCCTCACGCAGATGACCTCGCGTTGGTGTACTCTGCTGGAGACTGGCAGTCATTGGAGGGGACATTAGGCCAGGATATGAAGACACTAGTGGCATACCTCCAGAAATGGAGATTGAAGCTCAGCGAGGCAAAGACGGTGTCGGCAGCCTTCCATCTTTACAACAAGGAGGCCAAACGTGAGCTCCGAGTAAATATCGGCGGAATACCCTGCCATGTTGCGCTGAGCCAACGTACCTCGGCGTGACACTGGACAGGTCGCTCACGTTTCGCCGACACCTCGCGTCACTGCGCAAGAAGCTAACATCTCGTGTGGCATTGATGAGGCGACTAGTCGGGTCAGGCTGGGGCGCCGGGCAAGAACACTGCGTACGGCTGCCCTGGCCCTTGTCTACTCGACTAGTGAGTACTGCGCCAGTATGGTGTCGCAGTGCTCACACCCGCCTCGATCGCGCCTATCAACGAAGCATTGCGCATTGTGACAGGATGCCTGCGTCCCACTCCTGTGGACAACCTCTCCATCCTTGCAGGCATCCAGCCCGCTGGGCTTCGCCGTGCGGGGAGCCATAGCACGTCTCGCATGCCGGGCCATGGAGCCAAACCATCTGCTTCATGAAAGGCTCACTCTAACAGCTGAGCCTCCCTGGCGCCTCAAGTCGAGACACCCATTTGTGCCTGCCGCACGGGAACTCCTGCAGCAATGCAGCGACCTTAATATCAGTGCGGCACGGTGGGTGGATTACACCTGGAGCACGGAGTGGGAGAAAAACACCTCTGAGACTCCGTGACTTCATCCCAGACGTCGGTCCTCCCCCATCGGGTGGACCTGCCCGACTGGCGTGGGTGAGGCTTAACCGCCTCCGGACTGGCGTCGGGCGTTTCTGCTCATCGATGCACAGATGGGGCTTGGCCTCCTGCGCGGCCTGCGAGTGTGGCGCAGAGGAACAAACCGCAGACCATGTCATCTTGGATTGCCCGATTTATCGGGCACCCAATGGGATCCATGGTCTGTCGGTTTTGGATGACGACACGGTGACATGGCTGCTGGAGGTGTGCCCGAAATATAGCCTGGGTGAACCCCCTAGGCTTGAGGTGGTAAAGGATAGCCCCTCGGCCCCGAGCCTAGGGGAGCAGGAAAATAATATACCCAAACGACGAAGAAGAATCATACCTCTCTGGCCGCACTCAGTTTGTCCAGCTCAAAAATTCCGTATTCATTTTAAAATTCTCCTTCTTACCTTTAAAGCTCTCCATAACCTAGCACCTTCATATCTCTCTGAACTCCTTCTTACATACACTCCCTCCCGTAGTCTCAGATCCTCCTCTGCCAGACAACTTGTCACACCTTCTGCCCGCTTGATCACGATGGAATCTAGAGCCTTAAGCCGTTCTGCATCCTGCCTCTGGAACTCTCTGCCACCTAACATTCGAAATATTGACACTCTCTCCACTTTCAAATCCAGTCTCAAAACACACCTGTTCACTTTGGCATATTTGGTTTGACCTGTTATATATTGTTGGTTATCTGTTACTCTGATTTTGCCTTGTTAATTTTATAATGTTTTGACATGTTGTTTTTACTATGTTTTGTAAGGTGTCCTTGAGAGCCTTGAAAGGCGCCCATAAATAAAATGTATTATTATTATTATGTGTTGCGGTCACTTGGTTTTGCCTCTGTTATATAGAAAATAGAAAGGTCTGTATCTTGTAAACTGCCTGTAGGACAAGCGGTGTTGCCTCTCACACTTCTGAATGTAGGCCTTGTGGAGATCTTTAAGAGAGCTGGTAAGTATTCGCCTTTGTTTTTTCTCTTTCCTCCCTACTGTGTCCTTCTTCCCAGGGAGAAGAATGCTGTTTTCGTCCAACAGCAGAAAGGACTCCACTTGATATTTCTTTGTCCTCCCAGACTTTTTGCATGATGGCAAGTGGTGTTTCTCATTAACTGTTGCCTTTTTTTTTTTTTTGCCGTTGACTGAGTTTTCTATATCTCGCAGCCTTCCGTTTTTCATCATTCAGTTTTCTCATTAGCACCTTATTTCTGTTTTTCTCCCTTTCTAACTGCTTCTTAAGCTTCTCTGTCTCTGCTCTACAAGGGCTTGGTGGTGGTAATGTTGGCGGATGTTCCTGGTTTTCTGCTGGCACAGGATGTTCTGGTGTGCTACATATTACTGGCACTGGGTCAGGCTGGATTTCCACTTCATGGTTGAATGAGTTTTCTGGGGACGAAGGGGTTAAATTCATTATTGCTTGTTGGTTTCTTCTCTTTGTCCTGTATTTAAACTGTGCGTTTCTCCATAACTCTCTTAAGTTTTTCTCTTCGTGATGGTGGAAGAGACTTCACTCTAAATCTTTTGATTTCCCCACCAAGTTTCTTGTCTTTGTATCTGTTAACAGAGAAACAAAACATTGTCTTTTCCAAAATGTATTGGACAAAATAAGGACAAAATCTTCTGATGTTTTCCTATGTATTCATGTATCAAGATTGTCTATTTCAGTATAGCCTACTACTCTATCCATAAGTTGAACTTTTCTGTTTACTTGGTTCGTCTTGCTGTCAGGACTTCCTCTCTCCTCGCAGGATCAGCATTTAATCTCTCCCTGTATCTCCTTGTTCTTTCTGCACTTGTCATCTTTCTCATCTGTCTCAACCTGACACAACAAAAAGGTGAGTGTGTGAGTAAGTATGACAGAAGGAGATCGTTTTCATTTGAATAAACATGATACGTACATTTGCTTTGTATGGATTTCCCTGAGTGGAGTAGGTATCCATTTTTTATCATGTGATATTGAGAAAAAATAGCAAAAACTTCAGATAAAACTTAATTAGTTATAAAATACAAGAATGAATTGTTAACTCAAATAAATAATCATTCTGTATAGGAAAATACAGTTCATATCATATGGTGTGACAAATGGATCATATGGAGTGACAAGCAAACACACATGATGTAGTGTCACACCGTATGATGTTTCATGCACTTAGCACAATATTGGGCCTTGTGCGTATAAGCTAGCATCCGAATAGCATACCCACTGTAACATGGTAACATAGATTTCAATGTATTAATGAAAAAAAGTAATTTTATCTTTGGCATTTTTGTGTAAAGAGCGTCACACTAAAAGACAAGCGGAAAGGGTACTAAAGTGTGCAAAAAATTATTGATTTATTGAAAAAATGACAAGAGCAAACTCACATTGTGACCCCTAAATGTCCTTCTGAGATGTTTTCTGTACTTCCTGGTTGAGCAAGGACCCTTCCTCCACAAGGGTGTCCGAATAATTGCCCATTTAAATATCACATTATAGTGTCACACCGTATGATATCCATTTCTGGGACAAAATCTGTTTGATCAAAACTAACTCAAAATGTTATGCCTGGACTTTAAAAATAGCAGACTCACAAACACACATCTGTGTTATCATACTGTACTTTGTTGAGGGGAGTTGCACTTATTTTTGTTAGTTTTACTTTAGTTTAAACTTTGTGAAACATGCTTGGGACAGTCACAACATATGAGCTTTTTCATGTTTGGTTGAAAATTGTGGCTTGCATGAATCCTCATTATGTTCACATAAAGCAGCTTCTTCTTAACAATATAAGACATTTTTTTGACAAATTGAACTATTATTTATTTGTGTTTGATGCCCGGAACCAAAAAAAGGCCATGTCACGTCAACCACCCATTTCTCTATGATGGTTCAATTTAGCTATTAATCCGCGGATCATATGCGTGCCGAACCGTGGGGGTTGATCCGTACGGATCACGGATCAACTGCCATCCGTTACACCACTAGAATATAACAGGAACAGATAGGCCTACATACCCCTTTACAGTAATGTATAATTTATTTTCTAGGTTGAAATCGCAGGCAGAGACCCATCCCTATATCAGCCAATCGCTGTGGGCATTCTGAGTAAGCTCGTTCATGAGAAACAACGTCATCCATAGCAACGACGTAAACCCCGCCCTCACTCTTAGCCTGAAAATTCTAGGACTTCCTTAGTATGAGATTGTCTTTGCAGCTTTGTGAATAGGTTTTAAGGTGGGACTCCTAACTAAAAGGTTTTAGTGCGATTTAGGAGTACTCCTAGTGGTAAGATAAAATTATTTGCGAATACGGCCCCAGATAAATAATAAAACCAAGGTTCTTAACCATAAGACTTGATGTAACTATGCAATCACCTGCATTTAACTGCAGATCCAACTTGTTCCTTAATTTTTTGGGGCCCAAAACCATCATCTCTGTTTTATCTGAATTTAAAAGCAGGAAATTTACTGTCACCAATTCTTTATATCAGAGATACAAGCCTCTAATTGAGTGAGTTTACGTATTTCACCTGGTTTCATTGATATGTGAGTCATTCCACCAATCCGGTCCGATTTGAGTCCCTCTGATGTTTTTAAGTGTCTTTTATCTATTCAGTCACCAAAATGTATTTTGAAAAGCTTTTTATTTCAGTTGAAATGTCCCCTTTAATAAAGTGTAAAAACATTGCATAAATGTTATTTTAAAATTATGCATTATGTTGTTTTTTTCAGTTGACACCATGTATTTTGACATGTCCCTCGTGGCCTTCCATGAAAATGAATTTGGGATATGACGAACAAAATTAGTAAAGTCCATACTTTTTCTATGAACCAAACATCTATTTGTGCTTTTATGCTGGTAATGATTTATTTAAAAATAAATGAATAATTATTCATTAAAATAACATTATTTAGTTCTGTACCTCAGTAACCCCTCAACCCAGTTACATGGAGCATTCTCCCCCCACAAAAATAATGGTTTGATCCCTATAAGCATGTACAACAGGAAGTGACAACATTAAAGTCTTTTGAAAAACATAACATCAGAAACAGGCAAGTAGCTACCTTATTTTACTATATTTTGAGTCATTTATCTTGTAATATTATGGTAGTCAAGCATAATGACTCAACACTGTCACATGAAAAAAAGATAGAAAACTATTACTTGTGAAAATGATCTTTGTTATTTAAAAAATATAGATTTCTTAATCTCATGCATGCCATGTGTGCTCTCCTGGTATTCACCACATGTGGAGTAGCAGCTATTTTGTGCAAAAATCTCAACCCCGTTACACTCAACCCCATTACATGTTTGATCGTAACGGGGTTGTGAGATTGTGACAGGGTTGTGATTTTAACACTGGTTTTGAAGTTATCCAATTAGTTAAATGAATTATTGAACTTTTTCAACATTCTTATCCCACATACATGTTGACTTTATCACAAATGCATGTTGTAATCTTATTCAGAGAGCTTCCAGAGTGTCCATAACGGGGTTGAAGAATAGTGGTGCCCATATCATACAATAATGACCAATAATAATAGGGATTTCATGCCTGAGATGGGAAAATATATTTTCCTGGACGTTAAATATGTTCTTAATCTTGTGGAGTGTTAAGAAAAGTAATACCTCTTGGTAAAAAATATGAAAATCAAAAAAGTGGTAAAAAAGTGGTAGGTGGAATGGAATGACCCATGTACAGCTGTGTATCATCTGCATAGCAATGGAAATTCACACCATGTTTACGAATAACATTACCCAGTGGTAGCAAGTATAATGAGAACAGTAATGGTCCCAGCACTGAGCCTTGTGGAATACCATATTTAACCTGAGAGTAGTCAGAGAACTCTTGACCTAATTGCACAAATTGAAACCTGTCTGATAAGTATGATTTAAACCATGAGTGCCCGTCCACGCAAACCAACCAGGTTTTCTAGCCTATGAAGGAGAATCTGGTGGTCAATAGTGTCAAAAGCAGCACTTATGTCAAGGAGCACTAGAATAGAAGCACAACCATTGTCCAATGCTAACAGTAAGTCATTTACAACTTTAATAAGTGCCGTCTCAGTGCTATGGTTTGGTCTAAAACCTGATTGTAGTGTTTCATACAGATTATTCGTTTTTAGGAAAGCAGTTAATTGTTGAGCTACAGATTTCTCTAAAAATGTTGACAAAAGGGGAAGATTTGAAATGGGCCTATAGTTCTTCAGATTAACAGGATCAAGATTTGGTTTCTTTAGAAGAGGCTTGAATACTGCCACTTTTAAAGACCTAGGTACGCAACCCAATAATAGGGATGTATTTATGATATCTAACATGGGCTGGCCTAGCACAGGCAAAAGCTCTTTAATAAGCTTTGTTGGTATGGGGTCTAACAGACATGTAGATGATTTGGAGGACATAACCAGTTTTTCTAAATTTGTCCAGATCCAAGGGGGTGAAAAACTCAAGGGTCTCTACGCAACCCTGCTCCTGATAGCCCTGTGCTATCTCGGGAGTTGGAGTGCTAGATATTGTAGTCATTTTCATAATTTGTTCTCTGATTGTCTCAATCTTATCAGTAAACGAGTTCATGAAGTCATTGGAATTATAGTTAGAAGGATAACTGATGGAAACTGAAGACAGTTTTTGTCAGTTTAGCTACCGTGTTAAATAGAATCTTGGGTTGTTTTTATTCTGGTCAATTAATTTTGAGAAGTACGATGACCTAGCTGTAATAAGGGCATGCTTGTATTCTATGAGGCTGTCCTTCTAAGCAAATCGAAAAACCTCTAAATTGAGCTCAAACCCCTGGTATAGAGTAACCCCTCTCACAGCACATCTATGGATAGTGACAGAGGTGTGACAGAGCCACAACAATTTCGTTGGAAACAACAATATTTTCAGGGTGGGTAGCAAAGGTGTTGGCAGCTACTGACATGTCCCAGGCATCTACCAGAACCACCTTGAGGTCCTCGAACACCTTCCTCTGGGCCAGGTTCTGAACATGGCCATACCAGTCACTCTGAATGGTCATCACTGAGCTCAGCTCCCTGGTGTTCTCCAGCTTGATGATAACCAGGGCCTGGGGGCTGCGGGACTGCAGCCTCACGATTGCCTGTCGCATGTTGATGAGCCTCTGGATGAAGAGCTCTGGGGGAAAGGGCCGGAAGTGCTGTCCAACTCCAATGACCACCACCACATCTGGCTGGCCCTCCCCAACCTCTATTCTGTCCAGTTCTCTCGATATGTACACACAATTGTTTACATTGATGTTGTGGGCACTAATAAAGGGAAGAGAGTGCTTTTTCCACTGGACAGTGATGTTCCTGTGGGAATCAACAGCCAGTTTGGTGGAAAAATGATCGACTGGTTCCACATATGTCAGACCTGAGAAAACAAAGCAACAGTTCATGTTGTCATGACAATGCTATGGTAGCTTTGAGCAAAGGGTCACAAGGCATGTTTCTGCTACTGTCCCTTATTAGTATGATGCATAAACAAGAGGCCAGCAGGAGAAACAGGACCTTTTAATGGCAGAAACACAATCACAGCATCAGTGGAGGAGTGAGGGCAGGGCAGTGTCTTAGACTATGCAGTATGTATCCCAAGTAATTATCCAGTGGACAAAATAATAATTTAGTCATTCACATTTAATTTAAAGTGGACTGTGCTCTATTACAATTTATTTGAGGATCACGATCGTGTGCGCACACGCACACGCAAAATTAACTGACGTTGAATGATTTTAGATGAAAATACAGTACATTTCATTGCATTAATTGTTTTAACTTTGTCAACCACTGCCCACCTGCTTTGGCTTGTATGTTAAAGCACATTTAAAAAGCCCAAAGGTAACACCACCTGATGAGTTATATGGCACGGTTACCTTCCAGTTTCTTTTCCAAACACTCTATCCACTGACGCACAGTGGAGTCACCCAGAAGGTGCAGTCTCTTTCCCTGCAGGCACCTGTTAATGGCCCCTGCACTGAGGAACCGGCCGGTCTGGCAGAGAGAGGAAGTCCACCTGTTTGAAAAGAAATATCCACCCGGAAAAGGGGACTTCATTCCTGCTACACACTTTTCAGTTGGTCTGTGGGTTGTGACTTAAAGACAAAAAAAAAAGAAGAGGGAGAGAAAAAGCACATGTAAAGGAGTGTTAACAGTCTCATCACTTAACTGATGTTTGCTGATAAATAAATATATATATATATATATATATATATATATATATATATATAAGAAAGTATATTATGTGACATACCGCTACAACTGATGACTTTCACAGTGGAAAAGTTATTTTGTATTTGTGCTCCAGTGTTTTCCCTTCAAAAGAAAGTTAAACATAATACATTGAGAGTTTTAGTCATGGAGTCTTGGAGCCCATTCTCATGAGCTGAAATTACAGTGACACACCTTAACCAAGTGGATACATTTCTACAGCAAACAGATAGAATTACAGCAGGTTGTCTCCCACCAGTCTATTCATGCAGATATATATATATATAGGATCTGGATACCTGTATAATCTGCCTCATTCAACACAATCTTTTATACTTTCATCTCTCAGGAAAAAGGGTAAACACAAACTCTGCCAATCTACCTTTTACATTGAGCAACCCACATAAAAAGCCTGAAATTAAGTACATACAACCTTACATCGCCACAACTTCTCTTCAAATACCTTAAATCAGTGCTTCCCAAACTCGGTCCTGAGGGAACCCTGTGTATGCTGGTTTTCGTTCCGAACCATAATTGCAACGTTGAAATTGTAACAATCTGTTAATTGTTCATAATTAGACCATTTTAATGTCTGTTGAGGGTAGAACTTAAACACATGTTTTCAACAACCTTAATTTATCAAGAGATTGTTTATACACAGTGGTCCCCAGGACCAGGTTTGGGAGCCACTGCCTTAAATCACAAAAATAGATGTGGCCAATTTGACCATCTTCAAGACTCATTCTGTGATTGCTTGAGACAGGAATGACAAGGACTACATAAGTACTGACACAAACATATTGATTACTTCATGAAAGGCTGCAAGTCAAGCTTGCCAATTCATTTTTTTACATCAATGTGATATATAGGCAGATACAGGCTGCACCAAAAAAGCTCTTTCTTTTGTCAGTAGCACGAGAGGTAGGTGGGACTAACTGCTGAGGCATAAAACACTAAATTAGAAAGCATTAGACCAGCACAGACATTGCTAACCTGGCTGGCTCTGTGGAAATTGTGTCTGAGAGCAATCACTTCCCTTAGCCTTGAAGCACTTTAAAGGAGTGTGCTGGCCTGAATTCAATCAACATTTTTCTTTAATGTTGATCCACAATTAAATGCAAGTGTGTGCTCTTTCCTTCACAAGCATGGTTTGGCGAGTTCATCAATTCCCAAAATTCAATCAGCAAACTGTGTTTGAGAAGGAGAAATGTACCGCTTGTCAATGATAAGGACAAATGCTAATTGAATCCAGGCCATTGCGTGTGGCTGATGTCTTACCAGGCCAGGAGCCGACCTTCGTCCTGTGTGAGATACGGTGATGGGGAGTTGTAGGAGCGCATGGTCTTCAGGGAGCTGCAGGGCAGAGTTTGGGGTCGGACACAAGCATAGTACTCCCCATCCTCCTTCTTCCTGTACTCGCACAGAGCCTTGTCTGTTTTCAGCCGAAGGCCGCACACAGATGTCTCCACTTTGCTCCCACGGGCAAAGGTTCCTGTGTATACAATCTTACCATAGTTCTGCTTGCTGATCCTCGTGAGGACACTGACTGCCTCAGAGGAGTGGATCAGAAGCACAGAGACACACACTTCCCCGGGCCAGAAGAGGCGGAAATGCACACCATAGGAGCCGTTCAGGAGGTCAGTGATGGCTCCTGACGCTGACGCGTGGAGTTTGGGAGAGTGAATCCGAGCCAGGATGAAGTCCCCTCCTTGCGCCTTTGGGCTCCCCTCATAGTCCCTCATCTCTACCTGCACACTGAGTATGTCCCCCACACAATACTGGGCTTTGGGATGCTCCAGTCTGGCCACACTCCACCGAGCACTGGAAGATTTCTGGAGAGAGGTGAAGTTGGTGGTTGTCGGGAGATCCCCCCATACTGATGACATTACACCATCCACGGTCATCTCTTTGTGTGGAGTTTTAAATGACTTCTGTGAAAAATGGTGGAAGTCAGGTACAATAAGAATAATTTAGTCCTCACTGAAAAGGAGAACAATTATTATTAATAATAACATACTCGTTATTAATTATTATTAATAATAAATAATACAAATAATAATAATAATAATAATATACTTATTAAACTGGGCCCTCTGCTGTTGAGATTGGGGAAAACAAGATTTACAGTACTGACTTCCCTTCATTCAGTCTAATTAACTGCATGCCAGATTTCCAATGAGTACACCCTTCTAAAAAACAAAAAAGAATGTGAGCATATAAAATATTAGAAGATATTCTGAATTTTGAATTCTAAAATCTTTTTGGTTTGGCTGAATTGTTAATAGTAAATCATGACAAGCAATTATAGAGTTCTTACCATAACATATGTCTGTTTGTAGATTTTGGAAAAAAACATAAAAAGAAAAATACTAAAGCAGAGCAGGATAAAAGGTAACTTCTTTGAATACATGTTTCCCCGTCTCACAAAAGCAGCCACCGTATCACTCTGTAAAGCAAACAGATAAAAAGACATGACATTAATATGACTTCTTACTCTGTCAGAGATGCCAAGTAATGGCATTATGGTCTGTGTAACTTTGTCTCTAGGAACTAATGTGTAAAAGATAGTTATAGAGCAACCACATAGTAACAAATATGGAACAGGTGTGTGGCTATATAATTACACATCTGAAAAACCCTTATTCTCACCTCAACTACACAATTTACAATACATAACATGAACCTGCAGAGAATTGACATGCCATTGATATGTAGTATGTAAATATGTACAGTCAACTTAATATAAGTGTGATTGTTAAAACAAATGTAAAGCCATGGTAGGTAGCTAGATTGTTTGAAGAAAACCAATACATTCATGCGCTATTATTTTTAGAGATATCCCTATACTTTGCAAATAGTAATGTACTTTAAGATAATGTAGATCTATATTTGTTGATTGGAAAGCCATAATAACATTTCTGAAAATGTTTATATTTGAAAATCGAATATTAACGACATACCACCTGTGGCATGTTTATCGCCTAAAATATCAGAAAATGCAGTGCTTTCAGTGAAACTGAAAAAGTGTTAAAAAAAGCAGCAACAAAAGAGAGAGAAATTTATGTACACTAGATTTTCAAATGTATGTACAAATGTATAACATAACAGATAATATTATTGAAAAGGTATTGTGCTTTAGCTACTGATACTCAATTAGAGAATAGCCTTTTCATTTACAATTGTAATTAGGTTTTATGCAATCATTTTAGGTTTCCAGCTAGCACTAACTAAGCATTATTGAAACATCACATTATTGTCCAAGCATTTTTGTATAAAACTTTACAATACTCAACAGTATGGCACGTGGATAATTAGCTAGCCAAGTTCTCATCATTCTAACACTAGTATTAAATATCAATTTCTCAATTAATAGCACATGGAATGCAACAATGCAGCATTACAGAACATTATGATAAGGAAAACCACCACCATATAGAACTAATTAGTGTAAACTAGTTCGCTATGTGATCTAGCTAGCAAAATAATGTATTGTTTTGCATTATGAGATACAGGATTTCCAGATCTTTGTAACAATTATGGTATAATCAAATCAAATGTATTCGTATAGCTTTTCACAAATACAATGCTTAGCAAAAGGGAACCCAGGCCTAGACCCCCCCAAAAGCAAGCCTAAAATGCAACAGTTGCAAGGAAAAATTCCCTTGATAGGGAGAATGAGTGTACATTGTAAAATTTTCAAAATATTTACTTATTTTTCTTTTTAGAATAACATCTCACCATCAAATCAACACGCATACATGCCATACGCAGCAATTATACTGTAGCGCAACCAAGGGTGTGGGGTTTCCACTCCGCCAATAATTGATAACTTAATCAATGAGCAACTGTAAAATGGTTCAGTTCAAAAGCAAGAAGAGATTTATTCATTACAGCGGAGGATTCAGGGAAGGAAATGCCGCTCCCGTGGCAGGGAAATTCGGCTAGCAACAAATGTCACTGGAAATACAACAATGTCCACAAACTTTCGCTCTCGTTGTTGTGTTGTCCGTGATCCAATTTCGTTGTCGTTGTCGTTGTCGTTGTCAGTTCCGGGGTAAATCCTTTGTCGTCGTCGTTCAATCCGTTGTCGTTTATCCAAAAAAAAGAATCGGTCCGTTTGCCACAAAATAAGTATCCCAAACAAAAACTTTCAAAAGAACAAAGCGGTGTTAATTCAACACTCGTACTTTTCTCTCAAAGAAAACTCTTTCTCACTTTCTCGCCAAACTCTCGCCCACACAATCCCGTACCTACTCCCAACAACGCACCTGAGGGAGAGCGCACCTTTTAACAATTCTTAATCGCGTTTATGCCCTTCAACTGGGGAATTAGTCCCGCGGTTCCCAATTCTGCGCGGGGGTGGAGCCAGCGGGCGGAGAGGTATTTCCCCTCCACAGTGACGCCATAGCACGCGCCTACTCGGGCGCTACAATACCTTAATGCACAGGTGTCAAACTCATTCCATCATGGGCCGAGTGTATGCAGGTTTTTGTTGCAACCAATTCACTACACCAGGTGATTTCACTAATTAGCTCGCTTCTTCAACTAAGGAGGGAACCTAATTGAAATCACCTGGTGTAATGCATTGGTGTAAACACCAGGAAAGATGATTTTATTTTGTTCAATGCATTAAGCCACAGGGGTGTCAAACTCATTCCATCCGGCCCTCGATGGAATGAGTTTGACACCCCTGCGGCTTAATGCATTGAACAAAATAAAATCATCTTTCCTGGTGGCTCAGCTCGTGACAGCACACCTTCTTCCTTTCCATATAAAACCATGTGCCACTGCATTTATCAATAGGACTATGCTGCATTGTGTTTAGAGAAAGTGCGCTTCACTGCCATGTTACTGAAGGACAGTGCTGGTGGAGAGACGGTATTCTCAGCAGTGAATTATAATGCTCTCCAGAAGCAGGTTTGTGGCCTCCCGTTCAATAAGGAAGCTGATTCTGAATATCCACTGTGAATAGGTATAGGCTGTGAACACTGTGAATAGGTATAGGCTGTGAACACTGTGAATAGGTATAGGCTGTGAACACTGTGAATAGGTATAGACTGTGAACACTTTGAATAGGTATAGACTGTGAACACTGTGAATAGGTATAGACTGTGAACACTGTGAATAGGTATAGGCTGTGAACACTTTGAATAGGTATAGACTGTGAACACTGTGAATAGGTATAGACTGTGAACACTGTGAATAGGTATAGACTGTGAACACTGTGAATAGGTATAGACTGTGAACACTGTGAATAGGTATAGACTGTGAACACTGTGAATAGGTATAGGCTGTGAACACTGTGAATAGGTATAGGCTGTGAACACTGTGAATAGGTATAGGCTGTGAACACTTTGAATAGGTATAGACTGTGAACACTGTGAATAGGTATAGGCTGTGAACACTGTGAATAGGTATAGACTGTGAACTCTGTGAATAGGTATAGACTGTGAACACTGTGAATAGGTATAGACTGTGAACACTGTGAATAGGTATAGACTGTGAACACTGTGAATAGGTATAGCCTGTGAACACTGTGAATAGGTATAGACTGTGAACACTGTGAATAGGTATAGGCTGTGAACACTGTGAATAGGTATAGGCTGTGAATACTGTGAATAGGTATAGGCTGTGAACACTGTGAATAGGTATAGGCTGTGAATACTGTGAATAGGTATAGCCTGTGAACACTGTGAATAGGTATAGGCTGTGAACACTGTGAATAGGTATAGCCTGTGAATACTGTGAATAGGTATAGGCTGTGAACACTGTGAATAGGTATAGGCTGTGAACACTGTGAATAGGTATAGGCTGTGAACAATGTGAATAGGTATAGGCTGTGAACACTGTGAATAGGTATAGGCTGTGAACACTGTGAATAGGTATAGGCTGTGAATACTGTGAATAGGTATAGGCTGTGAACACTGTGAATAGGTATAGACTGTGAACACTGTGAATAGGTATAGGCTGTGAACACTGTGGCTGCAGAATGAAATGCTGACCAGTTGTTGGGTCAACATTACGGCATTGTTTCTCAGATCTGTGGCAATAAAGTAGCAGACTCTGATAGAGTGCCATCAGATTGATGCTTTTTACAATGGGAACATCTTGTTGACCTGTAGTGTTGAGCATTATCTATTACTTTTACCATTATTTAGTTTTGGAGCATGAACAGAATATATGAACAGAATAATCCACATATTTGCCAGGTTCATACAAAATAATTACGCCATTACTTTTTCCGCCAAATAAGTTTTGACCTGGATTTAGGTGAAAGAAAATAATAAAAATTGGATTCTTCAATAAAAAACAAAGATACTTAAATCATCATATTGTTGTGAAAAACATGCACCTGACCTGTCTTTCCTCGTGCTGGACAGTATGTGCTGTAATTCATATTAACAGCCTTAATACACTAGTATATACCCAATAAACGTTATAAGTATCATACCAACCTTTTTTGTTATCATTATACCCATACAAATTAAGTATTTTGTTCTCTGTTAGTTGATGACTTATACTTTTTTGACTACACCCCTTAGACATAGACAAAAAATATATAGTCTTCCCAACCCATGTCAACCAAGTACAATCACTGCACACACACACACACACACACACACACACAAAACAATGTGGAGATGGACACTACTGTACTTAAAACTTCACTACTGTATAGACTGAAACATATAAACATACATATTCTTCAGCCAAGTACACACACTGCATAAACATGTACACACAATACTTTAACCCTTTAGACATGAGTACAATTCCTACACATGACTGACAGTTTTAAAATCTCTTTTCAAATCAAACCAAATCAAATATATTTGTATAGCGCTTTTTACAATTGAATTGTCACAAAACGCTTAACAGAGGGGGAATCCAGGCTTAGACCCCCAAAAAGCAAGCCTAAAGGCAACAGTGGCAAGGAAAAACTTTTTTATTTTGCCAATATTCAGAACAAAATTATTCTTTCATAAGATGTTTTGTGGAAAACTCTCAGGTATACTATACTGCTGAATAATCTACTGTGCCAACCAAGTGCACATACTGCATAAACAACACATACATTCACAGAATCACAAACACACACACATTACTGTGAGAGACAAAGCAACACATATACTTATAAATAAATATATATATATATATATATATATATATATATAAACACAACAACTAACTAATAACAGGGACTACTATCACATGCAAATAAGGTTTCTCCTAAAACTTTAAACCTTTATAGTGGGACCTGCATTTTTAGCTCTTTGCCTTAGTCGAGCCTGCAGTCCATGCATGCCCTGACTGACAGTGACCTTGTGGAGGCTATTTTTGGAAAGATTCAATGACACTGATGGTTGCATACAGCTGGTGCTGGCAAAGTGTGATGTGAGAAAACCTTCAATAGGATTTTGTAGGGCAGAACAGTCAATTTAGTGTGACGGCAAATGCCATAAATGAACACAAGATTGCAGGAGTCCAATGCATCATATTGCATGAGTCCAGCTGGCTGCCACCTACAGTCAGGCCCATAAGTATTTGGACAGTGACACAATTTTCATCATTTTGGCTCTGTACGCCAGCACAATGGATTTGAAATGAAACAACTTTAATTAGACTTTCAGCTTTAATTTAAGGGTTTTGTCAAAAATATTGTATGAACCATGTAGGAATTACAAAAATTTTTATACATAGCCCCCCCAATTTTAGGGGCTCAAAAGTAATCGGACAGACTAACATAATTATAAATTAAATTGTCATTTTTAATACTTGGTTGCAAATCCTTTGCAGTCAATGATTGCCTGAAGTCTGGAACCCATAGACATCACCAGACGCTGGGTTTCTTCCCTGGTGATGCTCTGCCAGGCCTTTACTGTGCGCTGTCTTCAGTTCCTGCTTGTTCTTGGGGCGTTTTGCCTTCAGTTTTGCCTTCAGCAAGTGAAATGCATGCTCAATTGGATTCAGGTCAGGTGATTGACTTGGCCATTGCAGAACATTCCACTTCTTTGCCTTAAAAAAGTATTGGGTTGCTTTTGCAGTATGCTTCGGTTCATTGTCCATCTGCACTGTGAAGCGTGCAGTCCAATGAGTTTTTAAGCATTTGGCTGAATCTGACCAGATAATAAAGCCCTATGCACTTCAGAATTAATCCTGCTGCTTTTGTCAGCAGTCACATCATCAATAAATACAAGGGAACCAGTTCCATTGGCAGCCATACATGCCCATGCCATAACACTACCTCCTACATGCTTCACAGATGAGGTGGTATGCTTCGGATCATGAGCAGGTCCTTCCCTTCTCCATACTCTTCTCTTCCCATCATTCTGGTACAAGTTGATCTTTGTCTCATCTGTCCATAGGATGTTGTTCCAGAACAGTACAGGCTTTTTTAGATGTTTTTTGGCAAACTCTAATATGATCTTCCTGTTTTTGAGGCTTACCAATGGTTTACATCTTGTGGTAAACCCTCTCTATTTACTCTGGTGAAGTCTTCTCTTGATTGTTGACTTTAACACAGATACCCCTACCTCCTGGAGGGTGTTCTTGATCTGGCCAACTGTTGTGAAGGGGTTTTTCTTCACCAGAGAAATAATTATTCTGTCATCCACCACAGTTGTTTTCTGTGGTCTTCCGGGCCTTTTGATGTTCCTGAGCTCACCAGGGCATTCTTTCTTTTTGAGAATGTACCAAATAGTTGATATGGCCACACCTAATGTTTTTGGTATCTCTCTGCTGGGTTTGTTTAGATTTTTCAGCCTAATGATGGCTTGCTTCACTGGCAGTGACAGCTCTTTGGACTTCATGTTGAGAGTTAACAGCAACAGATTCCAATTGCAAATGCCACACTTGAAATCAACTCTAATCAACTCTAGACCTTTTATCTGCTTACTTGTAAATGAAATAATGAGGGAATAACACACACTTGGCCATGGAACAGCTGAGCAGCCAATTGTCCAATTACTTTGGTCCCATAAAAAGGGGGTGCTGTAATTCCTACACCGTTCACCAGATTTGGATGTAAATACCCTCAAATTAAAGCAAATTCCACCGAGGCTTATGAACAAATCTGTCTGCAGTCACGGGAGGCGACAAGAGTTTAAATATTTTAACTTTTGATGTCTGCACCACAGTGAAGAACAATAGACACTTAAAGGTAAGTTAACATTTCTGCAAAACATGGAGGACAAGAAACTCATCGTAGTTGTCAAGAGGTACCCAGAGATCTATGACAAAGGGGCAAAAGCCTATCGTGACTTGATGAAAAAGACACTGGCATTTGTATATACGTATACAGTCCCGGCCAAAAGTTTTGTCGCATGAGTAGACAAAAGTGACAATTGCTAATTACCCAACTCTTAATTAGCTAATAAAGTTAGGAAACAACACAAATTAATCATAAGTGTCTAAAGTTTATTTAGATACCATCAAAAAAAAAATGTCATAGATGTTTATAAGGTTTATTGCTTGATAATGATGAACAAGCCAGTTTCTACCTGGACAAAAGTCTTGTCGCAAATCAAATTATAATCAAGAAATGTTATCTTTCTCAAAAAGTTCATAAAATAACAAATGAAAAATCGGTCTAGTATTTCATCATGGACTATAAGTTAAGAAATTAATATCTTGTATGGGTTCCTTTGGCCTGCAGAACAGTTGCCATCTGGTTTGGCAGAGAGTCGTAGAGCTTGTTGATGAAGTCGTCGGGGATGGCATGGAAGGCCACCTTGCAGGCATCCCAAAGCTCCTCCAAGTTCTTCGGCTTGGTCCTCCAAGCTTCCTCCTTCATTCTTCCCCAGATATGGTCAATAATATTCATATCTGGAGACTGTGCTGGCCATCCCTGAAGGACCTTGATCTTCTTCCCCCTGAGAAACTTCATAGTGGAACCTGAGGTATGGCAAGGAGCTCCATCCTGTTGAAAAATCTGACCCCTTTTGTAGTTGGGAATGTACTGGGAGACAAGAATCTGTTGATATTTGGCACTGTCAATGTTACCATCCACCTTACAGATCTCCCTGGCACCTCCGTATTGGATGTAACCCCAAACCATAATCTTTCCACCTCCAAATTTGACTGTCTTCTGGGTGAACCGTGGGTCCAGACGGGCCCCAGAGTATCGTCGACAATATTGGCGGCGCTTGGGATGGAGCTCAACTGACGATTCATCGGAAAAATCTTTTTGCCACTTTTCTGCTGTCCAAACTTCCGGCAGGCTATGGGCCTTAGTGTACGCAACACGATTTCTTAGCTGTCTCTTGTTTAGCGCTGGTTTCTGGGCAGCAATACAACCGTGGAGACCATTGCGAGCAAGTGAGCTGGCATCCACTCCTCCTGGAGCTGTGAGGCGGTTGACATCAGGCTGGATTTTGACAGTCGGACCAGCAAGCTGTCTTCTCGAGCAGTTGTCTTGTGCGGTCTGCCCGACCTGGGTCTGTCATGGACGTCACCAGTCTCTTGGTAGCACTTGCGAATCCTCTCCACCTGCCGTTTAGACACATTGAAGATGTCTGCAACTTCAGCAGGAGACTTGAACTTGAGATTCTTGATGATCAGCACTTTGGTTTCTGGTTTGATCTTGGGCATGTTGACAGAAGCAATGTTGAGCATGAACTGATGGCTTAAAGTGTCAAATTTCTCCTTTTATAGCTCAAAGTTACCTACATCTGACTAATCAAGCCCCTTGTTTGTTTCTTCCTTATTCACTGTGGCCTAGAAATTGGAGTTGGCCATTGCGACAAGACTTTTGTCCGGCCAAAACTGACCTGTTGATCATTATCAAGCTATAAACCTTATAAGCATCTATGAAATTTTTGTTTTGATGGTATCTAAATAAACTTTAGACACTTATGATTAATTTGTGTTGTTTCCTAACTTTATTAGCTAATTAAGAGTTGGGTAATTAGCAATTGTCACTTTTGTCCACTCATGCGACAAAACTTTTTTACGGGACTGTATATGAGGTGGCTTGTCAATGGATGCTCAACGGATGCTGCAGTGCCCACAATATTATTATTATTTTTTTTTTTCAAAAAGAGGTAGCCCTCAGCTAATTTCATAAAACCTGTGCGTACAGTACATGTATTCTCAGGAAAATATTATTGGTACATGACTAAATCTGTATATCTAATTGTCTATTGAAAAATCTCAATAAAAGGAATCCCCACCAAAAATAATTAAATAAACAAATAACTCAGTATTGATTATTAGACATTTATTTTCCTTGGATTAATTTATGTTGCAATTGTGCTCTTAAAACAGTCACATTTACATACAAATGTAAGCAAAAAGAATATCCGAAAAACAGAAATAAAAAATTATGCCATATACCACCCCATGAAAGATGACCAGGAACAAGGTTCTATAAGGTTCTTAAGATGTAGCTCTCTGCTGCTGCCAGCACCACCACCCCCAGTATGGTGGAGATCCCCCCCCCTCAGTATGGGGTATCCCAGGTTATAGAGCACGTCACAAGCCTTTTCATTGGCTGCAGTCTCTTGACTTGAGACACAGGTGTAAGAAATGTGCACAGAGAAGTCCACTGAGAACCCTATGGAGATAATCAGATTGATCATGGATATGGAGTCGAGATTTACGTCCCACAAGGCCATGAAGCTGGCCACGCCCACAATGACAGAGGCAAAGGTCACCCACAGAGAGCAGATTGGGTTTGGAATGAGCAAGAGGGAGATCACTATCACATATGCTGTAGCGCCTACTACATGCTGGATAGTATTACTGCAATGACAGAATACTGGTCATAGCAGATAAACGAAGACTGATGAACCAGTAAAGGCATGTCTTCACACTGGTCAGCTGTTTCTCTCAGTTCATTTAATATATTCTTCCCATCAATCGGAGTGACAATGTTTACAGTCTGGATGAAGAAACGGGAAGTGCCATATACAGTGGGGAGAACAAGTATTTGATACACTGCCGATTTTGCAGGTTTTCCCACTTACAAAGCATGTAGAGGTCTGTAATTTTTATCATAGGTACACTTCAACTGTGAGCTGGCCCGCGTTAACCTATTGGGCAACATGGGCTGCAGCCCAGGGCCCCGGCCACTAGGGGGCCCCGGGAATAGCAAATTACTTTAGGCCTACATAGAATTTATGAATGCGGGTTTATGGTGTTTATGCTGTTACTGTACATTTTGGTCCACTTTCCCACCTGTAGTAGTCCACATTGTCCTGTCGCAACAATCAGTGTCAGTGAGAGGGTGTTTGTATAGTCTGTTCCCTTTTGCGTAAGGACGGCTTTATCTCGGAGGCTCGATTCTACAAGTGGAAATCGCCGTCGGTCCAACTCGGTGTGTCGGAGGACTTTCATCTGTTGCTGTAGCGTCACGAGCAGAGGTAAACCTGTCGCACAGTGCAATCACGTCGCTACATGTATGCGCGCTGTCGTTCTGCTTTAGTGAAATTAGAAAATGACCTATGCCAATTTCACGTGCGATAACATTTTGATACTTTAGTTGCTGAAATTGGCGAGAGAAACGCACTTAGCTAGAGCTATAACCTGAGATGTCCAACCAGAAAGTAATAAATTACTATTTATAACGGATTTCGCTGCCAAAAAATATGTTGTAGCCTATTCCCCCCCAAGCAACCACCATTTTATAACTGTCAACAAACTATTTCAGATAAATTCATCTTAATTGAAGTTCGACTGAAGAAAACGAAGTGGGCTAATTTTGCATGACCGAATAGCTTAGTTGTGTTGCTAAGTAAGTAACGTTAGCTAGCTGAACAACAACAACGCAATTTAATAGCCTAATGTTCTCTAGCAAGTTGGCCTGTAATTTGTAGCAATGTTTGAACAAAAGTATTTTTTTAAAGCCAGTATAAACTTAAATTATGTCAAGTTTTCTGTATACATTCGCATTTATTGTATAATTAGATGCAGGTGTTAATGCTACGTGTTGAAATTGAAACGGTAGCTCAATTAACTTACACAAAGTATGATACTTTGTCCTATAGGTGAGTAACATTAAATCATTTATATCAATGCTTGTTTTGTTGGTGCTAGTGGTTGAACGGGAAGTGTATTGTTTTGTGCATTGTCATTTGTGGTCAAATTTCTGGTTTGTAGGCCTACTTTGTACACTAGACGACTACTCCCTTTCATTATCCTGCCATGCTGGGCAAGGTTGGTCATGACTTGAACTTGAACGCATGCGTTCGGGTAACAGACGTGAATATTTCGAGAGCACTGTAATATAAGAGTCGGTACTCTTTGACGGCTTTTAATACATTACAACGTTAAAAGTTTTCAATTGGAGGTCTCATTCTGTAACATATTCACTATCAACTTCTGATATCCTTTGTCATAGGCCTATTTGTCGAATTTGAGGCATGTCTTTATCGTTGCCAGGCCTGGTCGCGTCAATGTGCTTTTACTTTTCCAGTTGAAAATCGTGGACATAGGGCCCCAGGAGGTGTGTTAGCCCTGGGCCCCGGGGAGGCTTAACACGGCCCTGACTGTGAGAGACGGAATCTAAAACAAAAATCCAGAAAATCACATTGTATGATTTTTAAATAATTAATTTGCATTTTATTGCATGAAATAAGTATTTGATCACCTACCAACCAGTAAGAATTCCGGCTCTCACAGACCTGTTAGTTTTTCTTTAAGAAGCCCTCCTATTCTCCACTCATTACCTGTATTAACTGCACCTGTTTGAACTCGTTACCTGTATAAAAGACACCTCTCCACACACTCAATCAATTAGACTCCAACCTCTCCACAATGGGCAAGACCAAAGAGCTGTCTAAGGACATCAGGGACAACATTGTAGACCTGCACAAGGCTGGGATGGGCTACAGGACAATAGGCAAGCAGCTTGGTGAGAAGGCAACAACTGTTGGCGCAATTATTAGAAAATGGAAGAAGTTTAAGATGACGGTCAATCTCCCTCGGTCTGGGGCTCCATGCAAGATCTCACCTCGTGGGGCATCAATGATCATGAGAAAGGTGAGGATCAGCCCAGAACTACACGGCAGGACCTGGTCAATGACCTGAAGAGAGCTGGGACCACAGTCTCAAAGAAAACCATTAGTAACACACTACGCCGTCATGGATTAAAATCCTGCAGCGCACGCAAGGTCCCCTGCTCAAGCCAGCGCATGTCCAGGCCCGTCTGAGGTTTGCCAATGACCATCTGGATGATCCAGAGGAGGAATGGGAGAAGGTCATGTGGTCTGATGAGACCAAAATAGAGCTTTTGGTATAAACTCCACTGGGCAAAATGTTTGGAGGAAGAAGAAGGATGAGTACAACCCCAAGAACACCATCCCAACCGTGAAGCATGGAGGTGGAAACATCATTCTTTGGGGATGCTTTTCTGCAAAGGGGACAGGACGAATGCACCGTATTGAGGGAGGATGGATGGGGCCATGTATCGCGAGATCTTGGCCAACAACCTCCTTCCTCAATAAGAGCATTGAAGATGGGTCGTGGCTGGGTCTTCCAGCATGACAACGACCAAACACACAGCCAGGGCAACTAAGGAGTGGCTCCGTAAGAAGCATCTCAAGGTCCTGGAGTGGCCTAGCCAGTCTCCAGACCTGAACCCAATAGAAAATCTTTGGAGGGAGCTGAAAGTCTGTGTTGCCCAGCGACAGCCCCGAAACCAGAAGGATCTGGAGAAGATCTGTATGGAGGAGGGCCAAAATCCCTGCTGCAGTGTGTGCAAACCTGGTCAAGAACTACAGGAAACGTCTGATCTCTGTAATTGATCATTGATAAAGTTTACATCTGGAATTCAGATATTTAAAGAAACTATGATCAATGTATCATGAATATCTTTGTCAGGCAAATTCAATTTGTTTGAGGGGGAGACAAATAACAAAATGAGTAAATTATGCATTAAAAGAAAGAAAAAAGTGAATAATAAAAATATAAAATAAAGCAATACAAATGCTTATAAAAATAAAACAATAAAAATGCCCATTGGCATTTTGTTTTCTTATTTCATGGAGAAATGAGCAGCCTATTTGAGTCTATTTGGGTATAGACCAACCAAATACCAGCTTTGAGCATTTGTGTTACGTGTAGATGCTGACCTGGACCCAAATGCAGACTTCGGAACGGAATAGAATTGCACTCCACACAGGAGGCGTTTAATAGCAGAGTTCAACAAAAGGTGACTGGAGATAATAGACAGGACGCTGGCAAAACAGAATAAGCAGGACGGGCTACAAAAACTAATAAACAAACAAACAAACAAACAAAATACCACTGGCAGAAATCTAACTGGATAGACAGATAAACAGGGGGAACCAAACGAGAGCAGTACAAGAAATACAAGTACGGTTTGGCACTAGAGTGTGTGCGTGCTGAACTTAAATAGGAAAAGGTGAAATTACTAAATTGATAGAGCATGCAGAATGTGCAGGGGAGTGGGTGTGATAGGCTGAATCTAACGAGGGGAAAAAGGGGACGGAGTGCGGAATGCAGGGAAGCCGCGCCCAGCTAAAAACAAAAGACACAGGGTGAAAGCAAAAACAAGACATGACACGCAAGGAACGGAATGGCAAAAAACACAAGGAAGGTGGACAGAACGGGACTGCGATGTTACAGTACCCCCCCCTCAACGGGAGCCTCCTGGCGACCCACCAGGCCTACTCTTCTCAGGGTGAGTCCGGTGGAAGTCCCAAAAGAGGGAAGGGTCAAGGAGTTGGCGTGAAATCCAGCTCCTCTCCTCAGGACCATAACCCTCCCAGTCCACCAAATATTGGTAACCCCGACCCTTTCGACGAATGTCCATGATGCGCCGGACAGTATAGGCTGGAGCGTTGTCGATGATCCGGGGGGGCGGAGGGGGAATGGCCGGAGGGCATAGTGGACTGGACGTGACAGGCTTGATCTTGGAGACGTGGAACACCGGGTGAATCTTGAGGGCTGGAGGGAGCTTGAGTCTGACAGCAGAGGGGTTAACAATGGACTCTACCTTGTAGGGACCGATGTAGCGTGGCTGGAGTTTCTTGGAAGTGGACTGGAGGGGAATGTCAGTGGTGGAGAGCCAGACCTGCTGTCCTGGAGAGTACTGGGGGGCTGTGGTGCGGTGGCGGTCCGCCAGACGCTGAGTGCGAGCGGTGGAGCGGCGGAGTGCAGTGCAGGTGTCCTCCCAAATTCTTTTGCAGCGACGGATGTGGGCTTGCACCGACGGGACGGAAATCTCCACCTCCTGGGCTGGGAACAGGGGGGGCTGATACCCTAGGGAGCACTCAAAGGGAGAGAGACCGGTGGCAGAACTGGTTAATGCATTGTGAGAATACTCAACCCAGGGTAGCAGTTTACTCCAGGAGGAGGGATTCCGGTCCGTGATGCAAGGTAGTGCTGTTCCAAGGTCTTGATTAGCCCTCTCGGTCTGGCCATTCGTCTGGGGGTGGTAACCAGAGGATAAGCTGACAGAGGTCCCCAGGGCCTGGCAAAATGATTTCCAGACGTGGGAAGAAAATTGAGGGCCACGGTCAGAAACCACGTCGATGGGAATCCCATGCATATGCACCACGTGTTGCACCAGAAGCTCTGCGGTCTCCGAGGCTGTGGGAAGCTTGGGAAGGGGAACAAAATGGACCGCCTTGGAGAAACGGTCGACAATGGTCAGAATGGTGTCATTACCTTCCGAGGAGGGGAGTCCACTGAGGAAGTCCAGTCCGATGTGACTCCAAGGACGACCCGGGATAGGCAGGGGGCGGAGGAGGCCACTGGCGGGCTGGTGGGATGCTTTGCTCCTGGCACAGATGGTACAGGCCAGTACAAACGCCCGGGCGTCCGCGCCCATGGTCGGCCACCAAAAACTGCGTTTAAGCAGCGACAGGGTGCGCTGGATCCCGGGATGGCAGGCTAGACGGGAGGAGTGCGTCCATTGCAGGACCTGGGAACTAACAGAATCTGGAACAAACAGGTGAGAACTAGGGTTGGGTCTGGGGTCTGGTTGAGTGGCTTGGGCATCCTTGATCAGACTCTCAATCTCCCAGGTCACCGCAGCCACCACACAAGAGGGAGACAGGATAGTGTCAGGACTCGCCTGTCTGGCTTCGGAGGAGAATTGGCGGGAGAGAGCATCAGGCTTCAAGTTGCGGGATCCGGGTCTGTAAGTGAGGGTAAAATTGAATCTGCCAAAAAAAAGTGCCCACCGGGCCTGGCGAGAGTTGAGTCTTTTGGCAGACTGAATATAGGCCAGATTCTTATGGTCAGTCCAAATGATAAAAGGTTGTTCGGTTCCCTCCAACAAGTGTCTCCACTCCTCCAGGGCAAGCTTGACTGCCAGCAACTCCCGATTCCCTACGTTGTAGTTGCGCTCGGGGGGAGACAGCCGACGGGAGTAAAAGGCGCATGGATGGAGTCTTTGGTTCTCTCCCGAACGTTGGGATAGAATGGCCCCTACCCCGGAGTCCGAGGCATCTACCTCCACTATGAACTGGCGAGAGAAGTCAGGGTGGATCAAGACAGGTGCAGACGTAAAGCGGTTCTTGAGGTCGGCGAACGCGACGTCCGCTTCTGGAGTCCAGGAGAACGGGATGGAGGAGGAGGTGAGTCTGGTCAAGGGTGCGGCTACCCTACTGTAGTCCCGAATGAACCGTCGGTAGAAGTTGGCAAATCCCCAAAATCGTTGTAACTCTTTTAACGATGACGGCTGAGGCCACTCCACCACAGCCTGGATCTTAGACGGATCTGGCTTCACCTGCCCACACTCCACGATGTACCCAATAAAGGAAACTCACAGAAGAAACATGAAACTCGCATTTCTCTGCCTTGACAAATAATTGATTCTCCCACAGTCTCTCCAGGACCTGCCGGACTTGGCGCTTGTGTTCCTCCAGGTTGCGGGAGAAAATTAAAATATCGTCAAGGTAAACGAACACTGACCGGTTGAGTAGATCCCGGAGGACATCGTTGACCAACGCCTGGAACACTGCAGGGGCGTTGGTAAGCCCAAACGGCATCACCCGGTACTCGAAGTGGCCCAGAGGGGTGTTGAATGCAGTTTTCCACTCGTCCCCCTCCCGGATCCGAACAAGATGGTAAGCATTCCGGAGATCTAATTTAGAAAACAAAGTAGCCTCACGTAAAGGCTCGAACACAGAATTGATAAGGGGCAGAGGGTACTTGTTTTTGATAGTGATGGCATTGAGACTACGGTAATCGATGCATGGACGGAGTGTTTTATCCTTCTTGGTGACGAAGAAAAACCCTGCACTGACAGGGGATGAGGAGGGTCGAATGATACCTGCTGCTAGAGAGTCGTGGATATAGGTCTCCATAGCTGCTCTCTCCGGCCGGGACAGGTTGAACAGACGACTGGAAGGTAGAGGAGCCCCTGGAAGCAGGTCGATGCAGCAATCGTAAGGCCTATGAGGCTCTTGCTGAACACCTCCGCTAGGTCATGGTAAACTGGAGGAACAGAGGACAGGTCCGGAAGAGCAATCTTGGATGAAGCTGAAGCATCCTCCGCGGGTGCTCGGGCAGACTGGAGACAGGTGGCGTGGCAGTAGGAACTCCAGCTCTGGACCTTACTTGTGACCCAGTTCAGGTGAGGGTTGTGGAGTCTGAGCCAGGGTTGACCGAGAACCAGAGGGGACTGGGGTGAGGAGATGATGTGGAGTTGGATGGTCTCTCGGTGGTTGCTGGACAAAATGAGCTGCAGAGGTTCAGTGGTGTGCGTGACATGGGCCAGAAGGTTCCCATCCAGTCCGTGAGCCCTGAGAGGAACGGCGAGGGACCGAGTGGCGATACCAGCCTGTTGGACCAGCTTGGCATCTATAAAATTACCATCCGCCCCGGAGTCCACCAGGGCGCATAACGGCAGGGACTGACAGTTCCAGATGAGCGTGGCCTTAAACTGGAATCGAGACTGGGCGACTGCGGGACACACGATGTGGCTCACCAGTATGCCCAGTTCTACTGGTGAGCCTTGGCTTTTAGCCGCAACGGACAGGTGACCAGGTAGTGGCCCAGGTTACCACAATAAAGACAGACGCCCGCCTTCATTCTTCGCTCGCGTTCCTCCTGGGAGAGATGTGCTCTGCCCAGCTGCATGGGCTCCTCAGCCAAGGGCCCCGGGGCGGATCGTCTCTCGGTGGTCAGGGAGAGAAAAGAGGGATCAGGATGAGAAGGGGGAAAAGAACTCGCCGAGGTGAAGCGACCAGTCTTCTCCATCAACCCTGATGGCGAGGGAAACCAGGGCGTCGAGGCAATCAGGGTAGTCCCTCGTAGCCAGCTCGTCCTTCACCACCTCCCCTAACCCGTTTCGGAAGGCCCCTTGAAGCGATGCGTCGTTCCAGCCGGATTCTGCGGCCAAGGTCCTGAACTCCACTGCGTACTCCGCCACACTACGGTTCCCCTGGCGGAGATGGAACAGGCGTTGGGCGGCATCTCTTCCACCCACCGGGTGATCGAAGACCTTTCTCATCTCATCGACAAACACAGAGTACTGGGAGCTGGCTGGGAGCCCCAGATGGCAGTGGCCCAATCCCGCGCACCTCCCCCAAGGCAGCCCATGATAAAAGCGATCTTCGCCTGGTCTGAGCCGTAGGAAGAGGGTTGCTGGCGGAAAACAATGTCACACTGCATTAAAAACCCCTTGCAGTTCCCCAAATCGTCATGGTAGCGTTCCGGGTGGGGAATGCGGGGTTCCCTGGGTTGACCAACCAGCAGGCTGGCAGGTAGTGTGGGCGCAGGGGGGAAGAGGGAAACTGGCGGTGAGCTGGGAAATCTGCTCTCCCATTTGTCCCATGTGGCAGGAAAGGTTCCTCAGCGCCTCCATCGTCTCCCTCAGTTGTTTGTCCTGCTGATCCATGCAGGCCTCCTGGCAGGCGATCTGGTGGTGAAGCGCCGTTGAGTCCGCTGGGTCCATAACTGGCCAAACCGTTTTGTTACGTGTAGATGCTGACCTGGACCCAAATGCAGACTTCGGAACGGAATAGAATTGCACTCCACACAGGAGGCGTTTAATAGCAGAGTTCAACAAAAGGTGACTGGAGATAATAGACAGGACGCTGGCAAAACAGAATAAGCAGGACGGGCTACAAAAACGAATAAACAAACAAACAAACAAACAAAATACCACTGGTAGAAATCGAACTGGATAGACAGATAAACAGGGGGAACCAAACGAGAGCAGTACAAGAAATACAAGTACGGTTTGGCACTAGAGTGTGTGCGTGCTGAACTTAAATAGGAAAAGGTGAAATTACTAAATTGATAGAGCATGCGGAATGTGCAGGGGAGTGGGTGTGATGAATCTAACGAGGGGAAAAAGGGAACGGAGTGCGGAATGCAGGGAAGCCGCGCCCAGCTAAAAACAAAAGACACAGGGTGAAAGCAAAAACAAGACATGACACGCAAGGAATGGAATGGCAAAAAACACAAGGAAGGTGGACAGAACGGGACTGCCATGTTACAATTTGGATGCAATTTTTGCCCATTCTTCTTTACAAAATTGCTTGAGCTCCAACAGGTTCGATGGGGACCACTGGTGAACAGCAATTTAAAAATATTTCCACAGATTCTCAATGAGATTGAGGTCTGGGCAGTGACTACGTTTTTATTTTTTAAACCACTCCAATGTGGCCTTTGCTGTATGCTATGGGTCATTGTCTTACTGGAATATACATTTTCTCCCAAGTCCCAGGTCTCTTGCAGACTGCAGCAGGTTTTCCTTAAAAATGTGTCTCTATCTTGCACCATCCAATTTGACCTCTATTTTGACAAGTTTCCACAGTCCCTGAAGCAGAGGAGCATCCCCATAGCATTAGGCTCCCGCCACCATCTTTCACGGTAGGGATAGTGTTGTGGGTTCAATTCCCATTGGGGCCACATATACTGAAAAATGTATGCATTTGCTACTGTAAATCGCTTTGGATAAAAGCGTCTGCTAAATGGCATATATTATATTATTATATTAGGTTGTCTTTGGCTTTGTGGATGTATTTATTTCCCTGCAGTTCCAATCTTTCAGCAATGGTCTTCATTCCAGAAATGTTATGGATGTATGAGACAGGTAGGCATCCAGGGAGTCGGTCGGCTACTCAGATCGCTTTATTCTGGATTACCTGGAACCTGTGTATCTGTTTGTCAGATGCGGTTATCCAAGCTGGGGAGGAGTGTTCGAAGACAGGCCTGATGCAGCTCTGATAGACTTTCATAACTGGTGCTGCTCTGGTACTCGTTCAACTTTTTTTCCCCACACAGAATTAATACACAATTTTGATTCAACTTCATGAGCCCAAAAGATAAATGCCTAAATCTGGACGATTTTGTATTTTCTGCTTTTTCTTGTCTTAACTTTCCTGCCCACCCCATCTTGATCTAGTACCCTTAGTAATACTTCTCACCATTAGATTTCTTAAAAGAGGAAGGAATGAAAATCACTAATAAAAGTTGTGCTAAGTTTTCTCTGTGTGTGTTGTGTACCTTCATGTGCATGTTCTGAGAAAATGTCCTGTTATGCCTTTTTGAAAATTTGTTTGAGAATTTGTGTAGATTAATAGTTTGAATAGTTTAAATAGTTATATTATACAAGAGGTGCTTTTTGTTGGCAGCGTATGAAGTTCATTCCTTAGAGATGGGTGGAGCTATTCTTATTTGCTTAATAATTTAGTTCTGGAGAAATTAAAGTCAAGGGTACACAGGCCAGTCATGCAAATTTGTTGTTATAAAAGCTAGGCAGGTGCTGGAAACTTATTATGTCCTTGCCTACCCCCCATGATTGTAGTATGTATATATATATTGTGGCAGCCCAAGGGGCTGCACAAGGAAATGGCTGCCTGGCCTCGAACAGATGGAAGCCCAAAAACACTACATTTCCCAGCAGGCCACAGTAACACCTGAACGAAGGCAAGCAATGGGGACTAACGACCAGCTGAAGGCTATTTTGAGGCCTATTTAAAGGACTAATTCACATTACCCATTGAGAGGAGTAGGAAAGTGTTTGTGAGGAGTTGGTGAGTGTGGAAAGGAGAGAAAACTGTGAAGTCGATTGACTAGCCAGTATTTGGCGAGAGAGTGATTGTTGGAGTGTTTTGTGTATGAAATTGGATTGTTTTGAGGACCCCCTTTGGATTGACTACGGACTGGATTACGGAACTGAACTGGATTTTGGAATTGGATTGGAGATCGACAACGAGCTAAGGATTGCAGACTTTATGTGTTTGTATTCCCCTGAAGACCCCACCCTTTGTTTTGAATACTGCCTCCTCTGTGTTCTTAAACTTGCCTACGCCCTCTGCAAGGTCCGTGTGTGTCGCCCAACCCCCGGGGACACCACAATATATTATGTAAAATATCCTCAATAAAACCTTTTCACAAATAAGCAGAGGATCGATTGTGATTTATGAGGAACGGGAAAAGGAAGTCAGTATTACATTAATGTTCACTTTTTCCCTTGGAAGTTGTAGGGTAAAATGTGTAAATAGAGGTGGAAGAAGTCTGATTTAATATATTTTTAATTTCAACAAAAGGTGAATTTTTTTGTCAGGGTGTAGAATTTAAAGGGGCACGGTGTATGGTATTTGAAAAATGTCAATGTTAAAGATTACACTTTCTTTTTGCTTATCATAAAACATATTCACGAATTGAATGCATTTTGTTCACGTGACCCCACGTCAATAAAGCTGCTCCCAGCAGCGCTCTTAGACTACACAATCCTGGCAGAACTTTACCATGGTCCTGCTGTTAAGAAATCCCCACGTTTGCAATTTAACACAATTTCCTACAGAATAAAAACTGTTACCCAATTCAAAATTAAATGAGTGGAATTCTTGGATATCAACAAAAACTCAATTGATGGCCCCAACCTAATATGGCAGCAAGTAAAGGTTTTATTCAAGACTTTACATCTGCATTCACCTCTCACTGAAACACAACCAGAATTAAGAAGATTAACGACTTGGAAAAATTATGCTACTCTTTAGAAGATTCCTTAAAGAATAACTGCACAAAAACAATGCAAAAAGAGCTTCAATAAGTCTCAACAGTTGAATGATTTACTGAGAAGGAAATAAGAATTTATCACGCACAGAGTGAGGCAAAAGTTATATTTGAATGGTAGCAGGCCCAGTGGGCTGATTGCTTTAAGACTTAAACAGAGTCCTGGGCACCAGAGTCTACACACTCGCCATCAGAAGGATTTGTTTCGGACCCCAAAAACATAAACGTAACCTTCCATAAAAAAAATTCTGATCTGTAAAAATCCACTCCCAAGTTGGATGTCAATAAATGTAACCGATTTTTGCTAAATTTGAATATTCCCAAACGGACAGAAAATGAAGCAAATTTGGGGGTTTAGTAAGCAGTTATCTACCAAGGTAATCCAAAAAGATTTAAACAAAATCCAGAGGCGGGCATAAACCTGCAAAATACAATATATTTGAGAAAAACCTTTCTCTAGTGTGTCAATTCTGCACTTTATGAAAAGTGAACTGAACTGCAGAGACTCAGAACATGACAGACACAAACACGGCAGGGTGGATTCACAACATTTATCCTTTATTCTCTTTGTACAATTCACTGAGCTCCTATAGGAAAACGATATTTGTCTCAGGAAATCCGGTTCCTGTAAAAATTATTTCTATTTAAATTTTGCTTGTCAAAATGTCCTCATTTCTTACTAGTCAACCACACCGTCTCAATTGGCTGAGAGCAAAATTTATTTTATGCATCTTAACTTTAAGCATTGGCACTGTTGAACATACAGTATTCTATAGGTTTTCCTATAGACTATCACTGCACAAGGACCATACTGTTATGTGCAGAATATGGTGATACATGTTACACTGTAACATACAGTCAGACTGAAAGAGAGTGGTTGCAAGTTGGGAGGACTAAAATCATCATATTCACACAAATATTTCTTAACCAATGAAACTGTGTACTTACCTAAGTTTTATAATGACACACGAACCAATGTTCCTCAGAAAACACCAGTTCCAACACAGAAGTACTTTTCTTCTGAATTTATTGCTCAGTAACCACACCTCTGAGTACCTGTTAAAATGATGACATTCTACCCTGTTGATTTTTCTGTCTTTATTCTTTTTTAATTGGTAACATACTGCACTCGTCACCAGTGTGGACTGACAGGAAAGCCAAATTGTACCAAAAATATAATGTCTCCAGGAAAATAAATGGGAGAAAAAATCTAAAATAACATTTATTCACCTTATAAAGCAAAAGTGTCTGAATGATGCCAGTCCAAAAAAAGAAGAAATGTGCAGTTGTAGCCATGCCTTGATTAAACAGATCACTGTAACTGAACACTGAGTACTGAGTACTGAGACATACAGGCGTACGGTGTACAGTAATCACACAAACCCGTCCCAACATGGACACAGTAAACATTCCTGTTAATACACAGCAGTTGAAAGAAGTGTGAAGCATAATGGCACATTCATGTGGACTGACATCAGTAGACTATCAGTACACCAACAGAAATTTTAAACCACCAGCTACAATTGCGAACTATTGACATTAGCTTATTGCCACCATGGGAATGCTCAGACTGTGTCAACAACGCCACATAATAGGTGTTGTTTCATCACTGGTGTTGCAGCTAAGCAAGGCAAATAGCATGTTATTTTTCCATTCTTAACTCGGTAGGTACCATTTTTAAAGGCATGCTATCCCTTCACACAGCATGATATACTTTATGGAAGTAATTCAGATTACTCGTGCTCAAGGGTACGAAGGCAGTACCCAGCCTGGGGAATTTAACCTGCGTCCTCCTGGTAATAAAATGTAGGACATTAACCACAACTCCACATTGTGGCAACACCTAACGTGTGTAAGATGGTAGTTTCATAGAAATTACCTGGGAATTTCCACAATCTTGTTAAACAAATCACAAACCATAAAAAATGCATGGTTTATTTATACTGTACTGTTAAATAAAGTGCAGCAAAAACAAATTACAAATGAGGAATAATTACGGAGAACATACATAGTTGAGTCAATGCCCAGTTTTATATTCGCCACTAGTTTCACATTTCAACAACGTGCTGCTGCAAAGTAGTATTAAGAGTTTAGGATCAAATGAAAATATAGAAGTATGCTAAGGTAATGGTAATTATCATAGCCAGAATGCAAAACAAAGCAATCTCAATAATTTTGCGAAAAAGAAAAGTGGACTATAAGAGGCTTCAGGAAAAATGACTATGCTTGATGGTGTCATCAATGGGTGACCCATGTACAACTTTTTCTCATGTATAAAAAGTGATGGTGAAGATGAGGATCTCTGTCCACTGCTCCGTGTGTGCATATTTGCACACGATTCTGTAAACTGAGGTTAAAAAAACAAATAAACGTGTTTTTGTGTCTGTGTGCTTTTCATGGCTAAGTTAACAGGGCTAAATACTCTACTCTTAAAACTCCTACTAAACTTTAAATACCATTTAATGACTGCAACGTAGAACCTAACAGTGTGCCAAAGAACCACAGCTAGACTGAAAAGATTACTCCAGCTCTGCTCATCACCACTGCTATGACCTGAGAATGTTTGCTGAGTTCAGGGTCTATCTGACAGCTGGCAGTGATAATCTTCACATTTAGAACAGTGTAACAAACATACTCAAAAATGCTTTTATGTTCTGCCACAGAAAATATATGGCATGGCATTCAGGAATGTTACCATTACAATAAATTATTATCTGTTTTTTATTTGTAATTAACTAAGAAAAAGCTTTGTAATTTGACATTACAGAGAATTTTGTGATCAGAGGAAGAAATCCCAATGAAAACCATTTTGATTCCATGAAGTAAGAAAATAAAATGTGAAAAATTCCAAAGGGGATATACCCACTGTACATGGTAAACAATAGCACAACAATTTTGAGAGAAAGGTTTACTTTTATACTGCTGCTTGGATGTGTCTTTGTTGAATGAAGCCAGGCTCCCCTGTGGTGTGGAGTTGTGCACAGCACAGAGATCAAAGCTGGGGGTGCTGGCGCGGGTTTGGGTGGGAGACTGATTTAGGGATATTTGGGGCAGGGCGGAGTTACTGTGGGACCACCTCCTTCAGAGAAGCCAGGGCTGAGTGGATGCGCACGTGGAGTCGGTTTTCAAAATCATAGCCTGCGTAATCCTCCTGAATGGGAAAACACACACACACACACACACACACACACACACACACACACACACACACAAACACACAAACACACAAACACACACAAACACACACAAACACACACACACACACACACACACACACACACACACACACACACACAACACACACACACAAACACACAAACACACGCACGCATTAGGGGGAGTGTAGAATCAGACAGAAAGTGACACATATTTCCTGTTCTTAAGGGAGAGGAAGTGACATATATAAAACATACACGTAATCTCTGGACAAATAAGAACATAAGAATATATAATGACGAGAAAAGGCCGTTCAGCCCATCTAGGCTCATCATGTCCTAATCTAAAGAGTATCTAGTACTGTATCTAGCCTGGACTTGAATAGCCCAAGTGTTTCTGCTTCTACTACATGACCTGGCAAGCTGTTCCAGGCATTGACAACTCTCTGTGTAAAGAAAAACTTCCTAATATCCGTGCAGAATTGACCTTGAACTAATTTCCACCTATGGCCTCTTGTCCTGCTGACCTGATTTATCTTTAAAAAATCTTTGGTATTTCACTTTGTTAATCCCTTTTAGGAACGTAAAAACCTAAATCAAATCCCCGCTAAATCTCCGTTTGCTAAGCTTAAATAGATTGAGTGCCTTAAATCTATCCTCAAAATTTTTACCTTTCATACCAGGTATATATTTAGTTGCCCTTCTATTAACTTTTTCAAGAGCTTCTATATCTTTCTTGTAGTGCGGTAACCAGAACTGCACACAGTACTCTAAGTGAGGTCTGATAACATTAATATAACCTCCTTTGATTTATACTCAATATGTTTTGCTATGTATCCCAGCATCCTGTTGGCCTTTTTCACTGCTGTAGCACACTGCTTTGATGCAGATAAATTGAACACCTACTAATTTCTCCTCCCACAAAATACTCCTGTCTTATGCTTTTATTTCCCACATGCATAACTTTACATTTAGTAATATTGAATGTAATCTGCCACGTATCTGCCCATTCTTGGATTGTGTTTAAATGCAAATGTATTGCTGCAGAGCAACGTGCAGTATCAGAAAGCAGTGCAGTATCAGGCCAATGCATCGCCCTGTGGGACTCAACCGTCAGGCACCAGCACAGTCAGGATTAAACTGTGGACTGTGCAGAACATCACGGCACAAAGAGACCCAGTGCATTAGCTGGATGCTGAAGTTCCTTCTCGTTCAGTCAGTTCAACGCCCACTCAGGGGCAGACGGCTGTGATGTAACAGTGCCAGAATGGACAACGTGCGTGTCAATCAACATTGGGAGCACCCGCCTCCCCGTGGGTATGAACACACCGGAACCACAGAATAGAATATAGAATAGAATATTATTTATTTGCCATGTTACAGAAGTTACACACAAAGTAATGAATGAATGAAGGAATTCGTTTTTTCGCATATCTCTCCTGAGAGAGGTCCGAGCACAGGGTCAGCCATAATATGGCGCCCCTGGAGCAGTTTAGGGGTTCAGTGCCTTGCTCAAAAGCATGTCAAACCACCATCAAACCACAGAATACACCTGACTGACCACAGAACCATCACTGAACCACAGAACTCACTTCATGCTTGGACAGGCTGACCTGTGCTGTCCCTGGCTTCATTCTTGGTGGCTAAACTGCTCCTTTGATGTTGGCACATTTGCCCCTAGAGAGCATCGCTAAGCCTAGATTAATGAGTATTTTTTTAACTTACTTTTAAAATAAATAATTGGGATTGAGAATTCCTCCCCAGTTCACTTTAGACCAGCACCCTGGGGCGTACATTTGTTGACCCATCTGGTGCTGGGTTCTGCCCTGTTAGTGACTGCGCTAAGCCGCATGTTGTGTGCTTGACCGGTGGCCCGGCCCATAGCTGTGACACTGAACTGACTGAACGAAAGGGATCATCTAGGTTATGAATGTAGCCCTGGCTCCCTGAGTGAGGGAAGGAAGTACCCCTGATTGGTGATTTCACAGTTTAGTTTATTTATTTCTACACTGGTTTAAAAACAGAGGACATGACCAAAAAAGAAAAAGTATAATCACATAAACAGTGCAGGATGGGGCTAGAAACCCAGAGGGGCTTATATGGTGCCTCACCCTCATCAATGAAAACAAAGCAAACAGGCAAACAAAACAAAAAAAGCAACAAGAAACAAAAAACAAACAAAAAAAAGAAAGAAAGAAAGAAACAGAGAAATAAGAAAATACATTATGCTATAAAATAAAATAATGAAAACAAACAAACAAAAAATAAGAATGAATGAAAAGCCAGCACAGTATTTGTATGGGGGTACCATGACACATGAACTCTTACCTTGGCCTGAAGTAACAGTGCTCTGCTCCTTCCCACAGACTGGAAGAACAGACAGTAATAAAACAGTGAGATATGGTCATTACTCAAAAAACTAAATTTGATTATTTCACAGTTTTAATAATCATCTTATATTTATTACTTTGTTATTGCAACAAACCACAGAAAACAAGCGTGCTGTTAAACTTGAACTCCTAGACTGTGAACACATTTTAGTGATGAGATACGTATGACAAATGTCTTCATTATATTATATATAAACTTTATATAAAATAAACAAGATTTTGCTGCTTAAACTTAAGTATATGTCTATTCATTGATTCACTCGTATACCAAAATCCATTTGAATTGAAAAATGTTGCTTCTCGTGTCAAATATTGATATGCGATTAAAATGCGATTAATTTCGATTAATTAATTACAAAGCCTCTAATTAATTAGATACATTTTTTTAATCGAGTCCCACCACTAATATAAAGGTATATATTCATATTTATATATAATTACACTACTGGCCAAAAGTTTTAGAACACCCTAATTTTCCAGTTTTTACTGAAATTTAAGCCGTTCAAGTCCAGTGAATAACCTGAAATGGTACAAAGGTAAGCGGTAAACTGCCAGAGGTAAAAAAAATAAAAAAAATGTTAAAAAGTAAAAAAAATGTAGGTTACCAAAAACTGAAAAATAATGTCATTTTTTTGACAGTGAGTAGTTTCCAAACCCAAAGCCACAACAAAATCAGAAGACAAGTTTCTGAGAGTCAACAGCTTGCATGATAGGCGGCTCACAGGAGAAACAGCTTCAAGCACAGCTTAACACTGGTCAAAGTAAGGAAGTCTCAGTTTCAACTGTGAAGAGAAGACTTCGAGCTGCAGGTTTGACAGGTCAAGTGGCAGTAAAAAAGCCATTGCTAAGATGGAAAAAGAGGCTTGCCTGGGCCATGAAGCACCGCCAGTGGACTACTGAAAACTGAAAACTGGACCGATGGACCGATGAATCAAAATTTGAAATCTTGAAAGGTTTTTGTAGGCCGTTGAGTAGGGAAAAGGATGGTTCCTCAGTGTGCGACGCCAACTGTCAAACATGGAGGAGGAAGCGTGATGTCTGGGGCTCTTTTGCTGGATCCAGAATCAGCAACTTGCACAGAGTGACTGTTAACCCACGTTAACCCATTACTTGTTCCCTGAAAAGGGCCTTTTTTATATAACTCTGAAATGTACATTATTTTTCAGTTTTTGGTCAACTTATTTTTTTATACCTCTGGCAGTTTACCGCTTACCTTTGTACCATTTCAGGTTATTCACTGGACTTGAACTGCTTAAATTTCTGTAAAAACTGGAAAATGGGGGTGCTCTAAAACTTTTGACCGGTAGTGTATATCAATATATTATAAATTATATACTGTACCAGACAAAAGTTTGAGGACACCTTCCACCTGGATTGCGGCTAATCGGGCACTCCTTTATTGTTCAGCAAGATAACTACCCGAAACACACCTTGAAGAACTATCTGGTGAAGGAGGAACGTGAAGGCCAACTCAAACTAATGACCTGGCCCAGTGTCCAGACCTCAATCCCATAGAACTTGTATGGGACAAACTGGACAGAAGAGTCAAAGCAAAGCAACCCACAAGTGTCTCTGGGAATTGCTACAGGAGAGCTGGGAAGACATGTCACGCAGGTGATTTCCTGCTGAAACGTATTAACCGAATGGCCTGTGCTTGTGAGGCTGTTATTAAGGCAAACGGTGGATATTAAGGGGAATCCTATATTTAATTTTGACTTCAATTTTCTTGAACATTGCTTTGATGTTCCTTTTGTTTATTGTTACATCTGTTTTAAAAAGAAAAATTCAAGTATTTACAGGAACTTATACGATGTAAAACATAGTGAGATAAACCTAGTTTCCAGCAGGTGTACTCAAATGTTTTACTGGTACTCTATATGCACACACACACACACACACACACACACACACACACACACACACACACACACACACACACACACACACACACACACACACACACACACACACACACACACACACACACACACACACACACACACACACACACACACACACACACACACACACACACACACACACACACACACACACACACACGGATACACCAAATAATGGAAAAAAACAAATGAAAAAGGGCTCGTAAATGTCTTAAAAGACGTTTTTCAACACTATATTAGAGTTTCTAAAGCAACAAGATCTAACAGATTTTGAAAGAGGTGCCCGAATCCCAGGTGTGTCAGTCACATTTAATGTGTCAAGGGGAACCGTGTGAAAATGCCCCAATAATCACCCCTCTCTCAAAGTCACTGAGATCTCTTCTTCTAGCCATAATAGCCAAAATAATGGCCAAATTGGGCCTGCCCAGCATTTTTATATATGACCCTATGCATGATGGGATGTTAACTGCTTAATTAACTCAGTAACCACACTTGTGTGGAAGCATCTGCTTTCAAAATACTTTGTATCCCTCATTTACTCAGGTGTATTCGGGCAGTTAGCTGTATATGTATACATTACATATTTATATATCATAAAATTAAATATCTAATTTGCTCCACAAAAGCCCACACCATGCACAAGCCCCAAAACCGCTCTCCTCTTTTTACTAGAAATCCATGCAGTCACACATGAATTGTGGCTCACCTCAGTGTTGTCCAGCAGAACGCAGCCCAGCTCATAGCAGGAGTACGGCTGGACGTAGGAGTTGCTCTGTTGGCCGGCCTCATCTCTAGCGGCCAGCTGGAAAGACTTCAGAGAAGCAGGGCAGTCAGAGACCGCTCAACCTCAACGCCACTATTACCAGTTTCCTTTGTGTTCCAAACATGGGATCAACCGTCCAGCAGAGGGGGCACTACTATCCACATAATTCTACTTGTGCCGCTTGAAGACTATACACTATAGATGTCATATTTTTAAATACGCAGAATTTCAAATAATGCAAGTGGATAGTACGGTTTTCTGTATCATTTAAACCAATATCAAAGCTCACCAGATCAAACAACAGGTTTTTAGAAATGATTTGAATTACCTGTATGGCATCCTTTGTATTTCCTAGACATTTGTGGATGGCACCGAGAAGCAGGTTTTTGAGGCCGGTGTGCGAGGTGTCATCCATTTCCTGTAAAACTGAGAGGAGGAGCAAGCGGGGCGGTGAAGGCGCTTATTTATTTAACAAAGGCATAATGACAGCGTAGACCTTCTGGACTCTGGCCCTCACTAATGAGCGAGACCCTCCAGAGGAACACCCTGTTCTTCACTCAGAGTCTGTTTCCATCAGCTCCTGGGCCTCTGCAGGGCCACAGCTTGGACTCTGTCAAGACTAATATCAGTAAATGTTCTGCAAAAAACAAACTCTGAAACCCATGAAGTCAAGAGCAATGTCCTTTAGTGGCGTTTTACATGCATTACACGCACAGTGCTGTTGTGTGACAGGGGTCTCATTTCATTCCCATAGACCCGGTTTTAAGGTATGGAATCATTTTTGCCATACGGAAGGTCTGATTTATAAGCCACAAATCCTAATAACCCCTCTGTCATTACCCGGTCAACCACAGCAAACGTTAAAAAATGTGATCTTTAATGAAAGAGACTGTACAAAACTACACACTTGCAACCTAAGGACACCATGTTCTTAGATATTTTTTTTTTTACTCAAACTTAAAAATGCTTGGTAAATAAATAAATAAAAATGTAACAAAATTCTGAAGAAAAAAAAATGTATTTAATGTTTTACTGAATGACTGAATGATTTTCCTCACACTACAGTATTCAGATTATGGATGGCTCTGGCATGGCCCACACCTGCATTCTCCCCACATCCTTTGTGGATCCTCTCTTGCACACACGGTGAGTATCAGGGAGCTCACCTTGGCTCATGAGCTGCAGTTTGGAGGTGGAGCAGTTGGGCAGAGCCTTCCACAGGTACAGAACCTCAACGGCAGCCAGGATACACAGGTCCACCGAGGGGGGAGTCTTCCCCAGCCTCTCTGCCTGAACACAAAAACGTACACGCACACACCCCGCCAGCCCACCCATACGCACACCCACCCATACGCGCACACATACACATAGACACACACACACACACACAGGCACATACACACCCACCCATATGCAGACGCGCACACGCACCCATATGCGCGCGCACACACACACATGCACAAACACACAGATACATACCCGCCCATACGTACACACAACAAATCGTACGCACACCACATACATATGTGCACGCGCACGCAGACACCCCGGCACATACACACCCACCCATACGCACGCAAACACACACACACCCATACGCACACCCATACCCACACAAACAAACACACACATACACAGGCGCACGCACATGCAGATACACAAAATCATACACACACCACACACACACAGGCGCACACGCACGCAGGCGCACACACACACACACACACACACACCATACGCAAACAAACACACACACACACACACACAACTGATCATGTACAGAGGGCCAATGGCATTGATTGCCAAAATCTGTTGATGTCCCAATAATCAACAGTGGACCTGAGCAATGGACTGTTCGCCTGTTCCAGGGGAAAGCCACCTCAGAGTACTTCACTATTCAAAAATATAGTGCTTTATCATAATGTTTCACTCAAAGTTTTTTTACCCTTCAGTGGTTGCAGGACACAGACTAAAAGTTTAAAAAAAAATAGCCCAAGCCCACCTTCTTCAGAGAGAACTGTTCAATCTGATTGTTCTTCCTCTTGAACAGCTTCTGGACATCCTTGAAGACAGTCTTTGCCCCGTCCAGATCTCCGGTGGCTCCTTGGCACACTTTGGTTTGGGCAGGAACAGGGTGGAGGATGGCAACAGGGTAGATAAATAGGAAATCGTTTTTAGGGTGTTTTGCTGCTGATTATTTGAAATGACATACTTTCACACATAGGGACCATCAACCACTTTTGTGCGCAGTTACAAAACTTGAGTTTGTAATAATTCTTGAATGGGCCTGTGGAGGTCCAGAGATGAGGAGGCAGTGCGGCTAACCTCCAGTCAGGTAGGCGTAGTAGCACTGGGACCAGCGCGATTCATTTTTCAGACGCTCAAAGGACTTGTACGCATCTTTGAAGTTCATCTCGATCATGCTGCACCACCCTGAAAGCAAAGAGAGAAGCCTCTTCAATCGTTGCCATGAAACACAGCTTGGGTATTTAAAACTCGCTGCTGTGACTTCCTGTTACTGACGCGAGAGCCTCATTATTGAGTTTAACCAGTATTAACCAGTGTGTTCACTGGGTTACTCAACCAGAGGATTGTGAGAAGATGTCAATCTTACATTATTTAAAAACGGCTGGTGTTCATGTCATTAAATTATTGGCACAGTACCTGTCCTACAGAAATGACAGCCCCAAGCGACTTGTGATGAAACTTGTAGAACTAATCAAGGAGTGCAGACACACTTCTCAAACACTAATTTTGTCACATAAATTGTGAGAAAATGTTTCTGGTAATCAAGAGTGGGCAGGGAAGGTGGCGGCACTCCACAAGTTGTCAAAAAATTTAAAATATGTCACCTAATTTTTTGACAATTGTTTAATTCTTAGGTCATGTCAATACGTAATGGAGATTTCAACATGCATGTTCATAATGACAGTGACTCTCTAGGATTGGCTTTTGCAGCTATTATTGACTCTGTTGGTTTTATTCAAAATGTGTCTGAATCAACCCACTGCCACAACCATACCTTAGATTTAGTGTTATCCTATGGTACCGATGTCGAGAATATCATTGTGTCTCCCCGTAATCCTGTACTATCGGATCACTTTTTGATTACTTTTGAAATTCAGGTAAATATTCCTATTAAATCGGAACCTAAACACTATTCCAGCCGCTCTATAAATTCATTGACGGCTTCAAAATTGACAAACATACTTCCCAAGTCGTTATTATCAAGTCAGGATCCAAACAGCTTTTTGTCAATTGATCATCAAACAGATGCGGTAAATCATATTTTACAGAATACACTTGCTGTTGCACCCCTCAAGAGGAAAAAATGCAGTCAGAAGAAACTTCCACCCTGGTTTACTGACCATACCCGTGCCCTTAAACAAGTTTCCAGGAAATTAGGACGCAGATGGCGCTCTACCAATTTAGAGGTTTTTCGCTCTGCTTGGAAGGACAGCCTCATAGAATACAAGCACGCTCTTAGTACATCATAGTACTTCTCAAAATTAATTGGCCAGAATAAAAATAACCCAAGATTTCTATTTAACACGGTAGATATACTGACAAAAAAATCTGTCCTCAAATTACAGCAGTTATCCTCCTAACTATAATTCTAATGACTTCATGAACTCCTTAACTGATAATATTGAGACGATCAGAGAACAAATTATGAAAATGACCAATATCTAGCACTCCAACTCCCGAGATGGCACAGGGCTATCAGGAGCAGGGTTGCGTAGAGACCCTTGAGTTTTTCACTCCCTTGGATTGGGACAAATGTAGTAAACTGGTTATGTCCTCCAAACCATCTACATGTCTGTTAGACCCCATACCAACAAAGCTTATTAAAGAGCTTTTGCCTGTGCTAGGCCAGCCCATGTTAGATATTATAAATACATTACATTACATTACAGGCATTTGGCAGACGCTCTTATCCAGAGCGACGTAAAACAAAGTGTTATCCCTATTATTTGGTTGCGTACCTAAGTCTTTAAAGTGTAGCAGTAATCAAGCCTCTTCTGAAGAAACCAAATCTTGATCCTGATAATCTGAAGAATTATAGGCCCATTTCAAATCTTCCCTTTTTGTCAAAAAGTTTAGAAAAATCTGTAGCTCAACAATTAACTGCTTTCCTAAAAACGAATCTGTATGAATCACTACAATCAGGTTTTAGACCAAACCATAGCACTGAGACGGCACTTATTAAAGTTGTAAATGATTTACTGTTAGCATCGGATTCTGGTTTTGTTTCTATTCTAGTGCTCCTTGACATAAGCGCTGATTTTGACACTATGGACCACCAGATTCTCCTTCGTTTTTTTGTGAAATTTGTAAAAAAAAAAATGATTTCATGTTGATGACAATTATATACTTATACAAATACATATACATACATACATGCATGCATATACCACATACATGTGTACATACATACATACACTATATGGCCAAAAGTCAGTGGACACCTGACCATCACACCTATATGAGCTTGTTGGACATCCCATTCTAAAACCATGGGCATTAATATGGAGTTGGACCCCCCCTTTGACAGCTGCCACTCTTCTGGGAAAGCTTTCCACAAGATTTTGGATTGTGTCTGTGGAAATGTGTGCCCATTCAGCCAAAAGAGCATCTGTGAGGTCAGGCACTGATGTTGGACGAGAGGGCCTGGCTCGCAATCGGCGTTCTAATTCCTCCCAAAGGTGTTCAATGGGGTTGAGGTCAGGGCTCTGTGCAGGCCAATCGAGTTCCTCCACACCAAACTCATCTAACCATGTCTTTATGGACCCCGCTTTGTGCACAGGGGCACAGTCATGCCGGAACACCAAAGGGCCTTCCCCAAACTGTTGGAAGCACCCAATTGGCTAAGATGTCTTCGTATCCTGTAGCATTAAGAATACCCTTCACTGGAACTAAGGGGCCTATCCCAAACCCTGAGAAACAGCCCCAGACAATTATCCCTCCTTACAATTTATTCATTTAACAAACAGTCAGGAGCCTCAGTAGCGTGTGGAAGAACCATACACAGCCACAACAGCCTGGCACCTCCTCCTCATGCTGGTCACCAGCATGGTCACAGACTGCTGTGGGATGGCATTCCACTCCTCAACCAGGATTTGTCGCAAGTCAGCCAACATGGTTGTGTTGGTCACTCTAGCACAAACAGCACGCCCAAGCTGATCCCACAAGTGTTCAATTGGGTTGAGGTCAGGACTGTTGGCAGGCCATTCCATTCTCTCTACTCCCAAATTCTGGAGGTAGTCTCTGATAAACCCCGCTCTGTGGGGGCGAGCGCTGTCATCTTGGAGGATGGAGTTCGGTCCCAGACTGTGGAGATATGGGATTGCCACTGGTTGCAGAATCTCATCTCGATATCTCTCTGCATTGAGATTGCCTCCAATGATGACAAGCCTAGTTTTTCCAGTGATGGAGATGCCACCCCACACCAACACACTGCCTCCACCAAAAAGTGTTACTCTATCGGTGCAGCAATCAGCATAGCGTTCTCCCCGTCTTCTCCACACTTTGACCCTACGATCCAACTTCCGTAGGCAGAATCTGGACTCATCGCTGAACATAACGTTCCTCCACATGTTCAGGTTCCAGTGCAGGTGTTGCCGACACCAGCACAAATGGGCCTGATGGTGAAGGGCAGTCATGGCAGGCCTCCTGGCAGCCCTATGAGCCCGGATATTGGCTGCGTGCAGTCTGTTCCGGATTGTCTGGGCCGAGAGCCGTGTGCCATATCGTCCTGCAAACCTTGACTGCAAATCTGTAGAAGACAGCCTATGGTTCCTAAGTGCTGAAGGGGTGAGGAACTGGTCTTCTTGGGGTGTCGTCTTCTTGGGATGCCCACTTCGTGGTCTGTCTCGGACATCCCCCGTTTCATGGAACTTGGCCTTCAGTTTGGAGATGGTACTAGGGCTCACTCCAAATAATGCCGCAACTTGCTTTTGCGGAACACCAGCTTGAAGTTGCCCTATCGCACGGGCCTTATCGAGATCAGACAAACGTGGCATGCCGATTCTTGGAGCAGACATCAATTGACCACTGTAGCAGGGCCCATGCTCACAGGTGCTGCCAATCAGGTGCCAATCAGGCACCTGATTGTCAGGGCTCAAAACAAGAGTCAATGGCAACAGCAGAATAAGCTGTTTGGCATTGGCAGAGAAGATTTGGCAAATGTTTCATGGGCACAACCCACATACTCAGCTGTGCTGCTCATCCCACAAATGCATGTTCCTTACAAATGGGGCACCATTTAGAAGGGAAATAAACAGGCTTTCCAATGGTATACAATTTATTGCCAAGAAGCATTGTTACAACAGAGAAATAATCTACCAAACACAAATTTCCAAACTTTTTGTTCGATGTTTACATACACATGCATACATGCACGCATACACATATACATATATCTTTGCAGTCACAGGTTGATACATGGCAGCAATAGTGTACATCAGTCTTAAACTCATTTGGATGTTAAATTCATTCATGACATACTATGTACACTACCGATCAAAAGTTTTAGAACAGCCACATTTTCCAGTTTTTACTGAAATTTAAGCAATTCAAGTCCAGTGAATAACCTGAAATGGTACAAAGGTAAGCAGTAAACTGCCAGAGGTAAAACACTTTTTTAAAAAGGTTTAGGTTACCAAAAACTGAAAAATATTATTTTGGCAGTGAGTAGTTTCTTACACCATCAAAAGGCACTTGGAAACTCTGACAGGAAGGTGTGGCAGACCCAAACCACAACAAAATCAGAAGACAAGTTTCTGAGAGTCAAAAGCTTGCGTGATAGGCAACTCACAGGACAACAGCTTCAAGCACAGCTTAACACTGGTCAAAGTAAGGAAGTCTCAGTTTCAACTGTGAAGAGAAGACTTCGAGCTGCAGGTTTGACAGGTCGAGTGGGAGTAAGAAAGCCATTGCTAAGATGGCAAAATAAGAAAAGAGGCTTGCCTGGGCTATGAAGCACCGCCAGTGGACTACTGAAGACTGGAAGACGGTCTCATGGACTGATTAATCAAAATTTGAAATCTTGGGTTCATCACGCAGGGTTTTGTACGCCATCTAGTAGGCAAAAGGATGGTTCCTCAGTGTGTGACACCAACTGTCAAACATGGAGGAGGAAGCGTGATGGTCTGGGGCTCTTTTGCTGGATCCAGAGTCGGCAACTTGCACAGAGTGACCCACTTGTTCCCTGAAAAGGGCCTTTTTTATAACTCTGAAATTTACTTTTTTTTTTTTTTAACGTCTGGCAGTTTACCGCTTACCTTTGTACCATTTCAGGTTATTCACTCGAATTGAATTGCTTAAATTTCAGTAAAAACTGGAAAATGAGGGTGTTCTAAAACTTTTGACCGTTAGTGTATATACACATTACATATAGTGTACATATAACATAGACATGCTTACCCATATACCCCAATATACATTCCTATACATCACACAAGCCTACATATAAACACATGCACATAGGCCTACATCCGTATATACTTGCATTTGTCCTTACATAAGCACGCACACACATGCTTACACATCTGCACATACAACACACACACTCACACTCACACACTCAGAGGTCACTTATGTACACGAGAAATCACCAAGTAGATCATAATATACTGTATACTTGTGCATCTTCTATACATGCACATACATCCAAGTATGTTGTCAATTATGCATTATAAAGAGATTTTACTATCAACAACAATTTACCTATTTTATATCTATCTTCAACCCCCTAATTTCCCTCCCTAGGTTTCTCTGTGGCAGTTAGGCCGGAAAGCCAGGTTATTTCTTCATGCAGACATAGGGACCTGAGAGTTGTCATTTAAGAGGCATAGTAAGGGGCAGCATGGAATACTGCCAGTGTCAATAATATTTATATTTAGTGAACGTCTAATTGCAACTAAAACACTTCTTGTTTTGTTATCTACTGAGGATGAAGCTGCAATTTTATACTTAAGGTTACTCAATTTGTTTGCATCCTCCTTGGTAAGGTGCAATTCTTGAATAAGTGCTATACCTGTATGCTTGCTATCTATATACTCCAAGCAGGCAGTTCTCTTAGTTATTCTATCCAAACCTTGTGCTTTCTATGATATTACAGAAAAAATTGTCATTGGTGTCAAACGGAAATGTAAGACAAACACTCCCGGTCAAAAGTTTTAGAGCACCCCCATTTTCCAGTTTTTACTGAAATTTACTGGAAAATGAGGGTGTTCTAAAACTTTTGACCGGGAGTGTATATTTAAAACACATGTATCTTACACAATTTACTGTGTGGAGAGATGGTCTCTCTCACATTCAAGTGAATTGAATCACTCCTTACAAGTGAAAAGCTTGAATAGTTTGAACTGCTGAGTTGAATAAAGACTGTATTTCAATTAATCATTTATTGAACCTCCAAAAATCTGTGTTGTGTGATGGGGTATTTATCACATATCTGCCCTATCCATTCATATGTGGCCATTAATAACAACCAAACTACTACATAATGCCCTTTAAGGGGGGAGTTAAGAGGTGGCCTGGGCAGACGAAAACGTGAACAAATTATCACACAAAACCTGCACAGCGCCTAATGCTGTTATTGACACACCTCCCATTGCGCTGCCCAACCAATCTCGACACAAACGCCTTCATGGCTGACCACAAAACTACAGGGCAGAGGCGAGAAGTATTCCATTTGCAACGGGCAAAACTAACAATTACAGTACCCTCCTAGTGCGTTTTTGCTACAGTCCTCCCCAAACCAGAACCCTTAACCTTCATTCTTTGGCTAAAAAGTTGTGCAGGCCTCTTTTGTATCTGATTTTATAGGACAGAGACCACTCCATAACACTTGTATATACTGAATGTAAATACGTAAGACTAAACAGGCCTCCAAATTTCGCTACTGTCTATCATGAGGCTATACAAATTCAGCTGTTTAGCAGGCAGGTTTACATATGGATAAATACTATGATTTCTGCATTTTTAATGTACTATACAATAAATACAAAATGAACAAACAGAAAGGATTTGAGGAAAACATAAAATAGAACGGTATATTGGGAATTTGTATTGATTGGTATCGTGCAGGATATTGAAATAGTTAATGCTCTCCCACTCACCGATTTCGTAGAGACACACGTGCTGGATCTCTCTTTGATCAGTAGCAAGTTCCAATGCGTCGTGGAAGGAAGTCAAGGCACTGTTGATCTGGCACTGGAGGATCATGAAAAAAACGATTGCTTGTTTCTCTACAAGTAAATATTGAATTTAGCTAGATTTAACATTTAACCAAATAGTTTTAAATAATAAAATCTGAGTAGGGAAGTCACTATCTCCAAAACAACGTTTTTTTAAAATTTTTAAATTGTTTCATATTTTTCTCCCAATTTAGTGGCCAATTATATATATCCTCTAATTATTTTAATTTGCCCTCCCCACACAAGTTCGCCGCTCATCTTTATAAGGCAAGCTAATTCTCAGAGGGGAGCGAACTCACCCTTACGCGCTTCTATGCTCTAGAGCAGCGGTCCCCAACCTTTTTTGCACCACGGACCAGTTTCATGCAAGACAATTTTTCCACGGACCGGGGGGGAGAGAATCACGCGCATAACAAAACACAATAAAGTGCATATTATATCATTTAATTATTACATTTATAATGTAAATGTGACTCAACTCAACTTCTTTTAAATGCAGCTTTCTTTTTTTTGGCAGTCTTGGAGTCTTCTGCTGTCTCATCATTGGGTCTTTCCCCCTTTTCAAAGAAGCTCTCCAACAATGTTTGTTTTTTTACTCATTTTTGCTAGGGTTAGCTTGTGGGCTTAATTTATTGGTGCATGGAAAAAAACTGAGACAAGTGCGGAAAAGAGGCACGGACGGAAGTGGTCATTTTTCAAAATAAAACACCCTGCAGACAGCGATAGTCAATAAAATGGAAATAAAATTAAAACGTTTTTATTCTTTCTGTGCAGCCCGGTACCAAATGATCCACAGCCCGGTACTGGTCCGCGGCCCGGTGGTTGGGGACCCCTGCTCTAGAGCACAGGTGTCAAACTCATTCCATCGAGGGCCGAGCCTATCCAGGTTTTTGTTGCAACCGATGCAATACACCAGGTGATTTCACTGATTAGCTCACTTCTTCAACCAAGGAGGGGACCTAATTGAAATCACCTGGCGTAGTGTATTTGTTGCAACAAAAACCTGCACACACTCAGCCCTCGATGGAATGAGTTCGACACCCCTGCTCTAGAGATAGGGAGCAAGACTGAGGGCCAAGGCAGGGCAGTGAGGTGAGGTTCAGAGTGCACACACCTCTAACCGCTGGACCCTGCCTTTGAAGAACATGAAGAGGGACGATTGTGGGTATTCTGCCTCCTTCTTCTGCAGGATGGCTTTGGCCTCGAGCAGGCCTGCCTGCATGTCTGAACCATCGAGGGCAAAGAAGGGCAAAACCACAGTGTGGTACCACAACAGAGCCAATCTGAGAGAGAGAGAGAGAGAGAGAGGGGGAGAGAGAGAGAGGGGGGGAGGGAGAGAGAAGGGGGAGGGAGGGATAGAGAGGGAGAGAGAGGGAGAGAGAGAGGGAGAGAGAGGGGGAGGGAGGGAGAGAGAGGGGGAGGAGAGGGGGAGGGAAGGAGAGGGAGGGAGAGAGAGAGAAAGAGAGGGAGGGAGAAGAGGAGGGTTGGAAAGAAGAGAGATGGGGCAGTGACCATCAGATTGATCACTGGGAATGCCAAAACTTACAGCAGGGGTTTGCAGATCCATGATCAACAAGGGGCAGACAAAATAATGGAAACACCAAACAATATGAATATTTATGAACTAATAAGGAGTTGGGCCACCATTTGCCTTCAAAACAGGTTCAATCTTTCTTGGAATTCTGTTATACAAGTTTTGAAGTGTTTCTACTGGGATATTGGATCACACCAAGACGGAAAGCCTCCAGTTCTTTGAGAGATGAAGGCTGTGTAAATTGAATCTGCACTCTACGTTTCAGAACTTCCTATAAAAGGTTCAATGATGTCTAGATCTGGTGATTAGGGAGGCCATGGAAGGTGTTTCAATTCATCCTGGTGTTCATGAAACCACACTTCAATCTGGTTATCAGTGTGTATGGGAACATTGCCCTCTTGGAATACGGAAAAAAAATTCACCTAAAATGGCTTCGTATCCCTTGGCTGTAATTCTACCATGCAGAGTAATAATCAGACACAATGACTCCCGCAAGATGGCTGCCCATACCATAAAATATCCACAACCATTAACATAATGTATGAAAAAGAGTAAAAGACAACTCATCAAACCATATTACTTTTTCCACTGTTCAGAAGTCCAGGTTTTGTGCTAATTTCAGCAGGTTATGCTTTGTTTTTGCCTTGGTTAGAAGCAGTGTCTGAATGGTAGCCCTACCATAAATATACGTTTTTGTTGCGATTGGGTCGCAGAGGTGTAGATTCAGTTCCGTGGCCCATTTTTTTGTGGTTTTTAGCAACTATCCTGTTAAGTGACATTATTATTTTTCAGGAAGAGCAGTCACTTACTGTCAATTATTATTATTGTCACAAAAAATGCAGCACAGAACGGGAGCCCCAAATGAACCAGCAAGATGCAGTACGTCAAGTGCTCATTTCCCCCTGAAAAAGCTCTGCGGCACAACCACTCACGTAGCGAGGGGGGCCTTCATGTCCTTGCTTTCGCTAGCGTATGCCAGGGAGGATAGCCCCTCGTGCCGATCGCCAGGGAAACCCAGCAGGTTGATGATCTTCAGCAGGTGCGGCGGCACCATGGAAATGCAAAGGTGGAAGAGGCCGTAGCCGAAGCTGACCGAGCCCTTGAGACGGCTCAGGGCCTCAGGGGTCACAGCCTCTGGCAGGGGCATGTTGTGATTGGCCTGGTCCGGGGGCGCCACTTCCCGGGACGGCTTCCTCTGGCATGAGTCCTGCAGCAGGACAATGTCGCTGTGGCACTTGTTGTACATCTTCCACGCCTTGCGCAGGATCCAGCCCCCCTTTATGTACGCTGGAGTAGGAGGGGAAAGCCAGAAAAGAAGAATGTGGACTCATTATTATTATTATTACCAGGGGAGTGGCTATATTCAGGGAAGGTGGGGCAGTGCCACTAAAGAAAAATAAAATCCAAATTGTCACATTACTGTACTGTCGAAGTAGACTATTTGTAATATATAGTATACATATATTATATATAGAATTGCTTAGGTCATTAAAACATTTACGGTTGTGGTTTGTTTGATTTTCCTTACAGTTGAGCACTCCAAAATGCGTGCTTGGCTGGCAGTTTTCGGAGAGTGTCTCTGCATTGTTTCCTCAAGCAGCTTGGCTGGCTTGGAGCTGGCCCCACTCCTTCAGTGCAATGTTGTGAGTGAGAGAAATGGTGATGCGCATGCTCCATATACTCCTCTCTGTTCAGCCTGTGGGGACACAGCTCGATAATACCCCATGGTTCACTGCGCTATGAAATAGACTATGGTGTGCATGTTAGGCCCACCCTGCTTTCATTTGTGTGCGTAAGAATATTTTTGACTGAGTGTGCCCCACCAGAATTTTTATGATAGACGCCACTGATTATTACAATAATCTTGTGGATTTGAATGAAATGTTGTTTCATATAATTGTACTGCTATATAATCCTTCCCCTTCCAAGGTTCAGTGCCATGGGCACCCCTCTGTTGACAAACCTTCTGAACATCTAGATCCAGTGTTAAAGAGAAACACAGTCAGGAGGGTACTGGAGCAGAGTAGAGTACAGGCACACCTGAGAGCTCCTGTTTGACGAAGGACAGCACGGCCAGGTACACCTGACAATCTGCCACGATGATCTGCCTCTGCAGGCGATCCACCACTGTGACCCCTGACCTCTGAGAGTCCACCTGAAAGGAGGGGGGTGGGGGGTAGATGCTGAGAATTCTGGGTACTGGGCCATTTAGACAGACAAATAGCAGCTGGTGTCCCTTTTGATCTTTCAACTGAGACTTGATCTGACTGGAAGGGCTGGTACTGACTATAGCAGCCTCAGTTCTAGGTTCCATTACAGCCTCAGTTCTAGGTTCTATTACAGCCTCAGTTCTAGGTTCTATCACAGTCTCAGTTCTAGGTTCTAATGCAGACTCAGTTCTTGGTTCTTGCCCTGAAATTCATAGAGTCACGACTGGCAGGCACAAAAAAGCTCAAAAGGGTTATAGGGCTTTATTAGAAGTGGAAGGGAAACAACTAATGAATTTTACAAACATAAACTATGTGTCACCTTCTCTACAAACTAAAACCCTGTATTAAAACTGCCCTCTGTCGGCCTCCCGCGTGGTCCAGTGGTTACAACGTCCGACGCTGGCCACGGAGACCGGGGTTCAATTCCCCGTCTCGCCAAGTGTCGGCTTTGGCGGGAGTGCCACCAGGGGCGGCGATTGGCTGTCCGCCCCAGGGAGGGGGGAAGCCGGCGTGACGTTCGCTGCGTATAAGAGTGGCCCTGTAAGTACCGGGGTTCGGTCGACGGCTTGGCGAGTGACGTCTCGGAAGAGGCGTCACTTCGCCTTCGTCACTACCAGGTCGCAGGACTACGGCAGCAAACTCACATTACTAGGGGGGGATTGACATAAAAATAGCGGGTCTAATTGGCTACCAAATTGGGAGAAAAATGGGATAAAATCAGAAACAAATTTATTAAAAAAACTGCCCTCTGTCTTCTCGAGTCACGTGAGCCAGCAGCTTCCCCTCAGAGATGTGAGATGCCCCCCTGGCACTCACGCTCTTTTTGATCTTGTTCTTGATCGTCTCGATGACGCCGGCGTTCTCACTCTCGCACAGCTTCTCTGTAGCCCGCAGGTCCTCACAGGCGGTCTGCATCTTCTCCTCCTCAAACGTCATCATGGCATTCTGCAAAACACAAACACAGCACATCTCTGTAGTCACGCTTCAGTCATTACATCACATGCATAACAGCATACCAAAATAAATCGACATGGAACAAGAACCTGTGTTATATTATGAATATCGGCACGTTGGAGGTGTTGATAGGCATTCATAATTAATTACCTAATGGAAGCAGCTCTTCTCAACAGCGTGTATGCGCAGGGATCATATTTCACGTGTCACTTTATTGAATGCATTCATTCATTGAATGCAGCCATGAATGCATGGGTGGGAGTTATCTCCCAAGTACAGTGAGAGTAGAAACAGAGTGAGGCAGCCATTATTCTCAATTTCACAAAAAAAACCTTTTTGTGATCCAGAATTCTGTTAATACATTCTGCATTGCCATACCGTTGCATTCATAAGCATTATTAGCCATACGAACAGTCATCACCTAATGCTTTTCTGCACAATGCCACAAAAAGGGCACATAAAAGAAAGGCAGCTTGAAATATCAGCTGCCGGGACCGTGATAGGCAGCTCACACAGCGTTAGACCACTACACTATTATTTGGATCTTAATAAGATATTAAAGTAGTGAGTGCTTATACACTTTTATTGTATACAAGTCTCAGCAGCAAATCAGTGAGATTTATTTCTATATAAATACATTTTTGAGAAAAATGGGAGCCACATTCCAAAGATATATTTTTAATCAAAATAAAACGAAATGAAAGTGTTTGCCTGTGTTCTGAATTGATCCGCTGTTTGTTTACTTCTGGCGTGTTTAGTATTTTTCGGTTTGCTAGAGTTTACCGCGTTAGTTTGACTGATCTGTTAGTTATCTGTAGTTTCGTAAACTTTGCGTAGTCCACTCTGTACTTATTTTGCTATTACGGATTTTGATTAGCCGTGTTATTCTTAATTTTGAGTCATCGTTAGTTTGATTGCAGCGAATTGTAAAGACTAATCCGTGCAATTACCACGTTATTGTGTCCACCTGTCTGTGATCTCTTTTTACCTTTGTCAGAGCGACGCTTGCGTCGCTCCCTCACAGAATGTGCCCGCACCCCATAACAGTCTGCTCTCTCCCATTCAGTACGCGCTTCCAGCGTCGCACCCTCCCGCGACAACGGAACCTCTCCAACCTCTCCTACCCCCCCCTGACCCTTTGTGACAGCTTCACAATCTCAGGGGGGCTATGGAACTGTCGGTCGGCCACACAGAAGGCTGACTTCATCTCTGCCTATGCCTCCCTCCTGTCCCTCCAGTTTCTCGCCCTCACCGAGACCTGGATCAGCCCTGACAACTCCGCTACTCCTGCTGCCCTCTCGTCAGCCTACTCCTTCTCCCACACCCCCCGGCCATCCGGCCGTGGTGGTGGTACAGGTTTGCTTATCTCCCCCGCTTGGAAGTTCTCAGTCATTCCCCTCTCCAACCTGTCTATATCCTCCTTTGAATGCCACCCTGTCTCCATCACCTATCCTACTAAACTCTCTATTGTTGTTGTTTATCGTCCACCAGGGCCCCTGGGATGCTTCCTCGACGAGCTTGACACCCTGCTCAGCTCCTTCCCTGAGGACGGCACCCCGCTGATCCTCCTGGGAGACTTCAACATCCACTTAGAGGCCCCCCAGTCTGCTGCCTTCCTACCACTACTCCACTCCTTCGACCTCTCCCTGCAAAACTCCCCCCCAACCCACAAGGCGGGCAACCTCCTAGACCTGATCTTCCTGAGGAACTGCCCCTGCTCCAACCTCACGGTTACCCCCTTGCATACATCTGATCACCATTTCATTTCCTTCTCCCTCTCCCTTGTCCCCCATCCTCCCTCCCCCCTTCCAACACCCACCATCACTGCCCGTCGTAACCTTCGCTCCCTCTCACCCTCCTCCCTCGCTCCCCTTGTCACTGCTTCCCTCCCCCCCCTTAAAGCATTCTCTAGACTCCCCACTGACACCGCTTCCTCCACCTTAATCTCATCCATGTCCTCTGCACTTGACTCTCTCTGTCCTCTTCTCCCTAGACCTGCACGCTCATCCCCTCTAGTCCCTGGATGTCCGACACCTGCGCACCTCCCGGGTCAGCCTCCGTGCTGCTGAGAGGAAGTGGGCCAAATCCAGGCACTCGTCCGACCTTTCATCCTATCAGTCTTTACTGTCTGTGTTTTCTTCTGCTGTCACTGCCGCTAAGGCAATCTTCTACCAAACTAAAATTCAAAATTCTATATCTAAACCTCGTCAACTGTTCTCTATTTTCTCCTCTCTCCTCAGCACACCTCCTCCCCCACTTCAGTCCCCCTTCACCACAGATGACTTTGCTGCTTTCTTCGAGGAGAAAATTGCAGACATCCGCAGCTCCTTTGTGCCCTCCACTCCCGCTGTGCCCTCCGCTCCCGCTGCTCCCTCCGCTCCCTCCGCTCCCTCCGCTCCCTCCGCTCCCTCTGTGCCTTCCACTCCCTCCACTCCCCCTGTGCCTTCCACTCCCTCTGCTCCCTCCACTCCCTCTGTGCCTTCCACTCCTGCGGTGCCCTCCCCCTGCTTCCCCTCTTTTTCTCCCCTCTCAGACTCTGATATTTCCCACCTCCTCCTCTCCCACCACCCTACCACTTGTGCCCTCGACCCTATCCCTTCATCCCTCCTCCAGGCGATCACACCTGACATCCTCCCATTTGTCACCTCCCTTGTGAACTCCTCCCTGTCTTCTGGTTGTTTCCCCTCGCCCTTCAAAAGGGCCCATATCACCCTCTGCTGAAAAAACCCACTCTAGACCCCTCAGTTATCCAGAATTATCGCCCAGTATCCCTCCTCCCCTTCCTGTCTAAAACCCTCGAAAGAGCGGTATCTCACCAACTCTCTGCTTTCCTTACAGAAAATAACCTGCTGGACCCCTACCAGTCCGGCTTCAGACCTGGCCACTCAACAGAAACCGCTCTCCTCTCGGTCAATGAAGCTCTTCACACCGCACGAGCCGCCTCCCTCTCCTCCATCCTGATCCTGCTTGATCTCTCCGCTGCCTTTGACACTGTGGAGCACTCCATCCTCCTGTCCTCCCTGGCAGCAACAGGGATCTGCGGTACAGCCCTCGCCTGGATCGAGTCCTACCTCTCCGGTCGCTCCTTCCAGGTTGCCTGGGCTGGTAAAGTATCACCGCCTTGCTCCCTCCCCACCGGGGTTCCACAGGGCTCAGTCCTCGGTCCCCTTCTCTTCTCCCTGTACACCCTGTGGCTCTGTAATCTCTGCCCACGGCTTATCTTACCATTGTTATGCTGATGACACTCAACTCTTTCTCTCCTTCTCCCCATCAGACACTCAGGTCTCTACCCGCATCGCTGCTTGCCTGGGGGACATTCAGAGCTGGATGGACAGTCACCACCTAAAGCTCAACCCAGGTAAAACAGAGCTAATCTTCATTCCTGCCCTAAACTCTCCCCACCTTGATTTCTCCATTTCTCTAGGTGACACCCTGGTGACATCATCACTCTGCGTGAAGAATCTCGGTGTGGTGATGGACAACAGGCTGTCCCTATCAATGAACATTGCAGCGGTAAGCCGGGCGTGCAGATTCTTCCTGTATAACATCAGGAGGATCCGTCCCTTCCTTACCACGTACTCTACCCAGCTCCTGGTCCAAGCAATGGTACTGTCCCGCTTGGACTACTGCAACTCGCTCCTGGCTGGCCTTCCCGCATCTGCTATCAGACCCTGCAACTCATCCAGAACGCTGCGGCCCGTCTGATCTACAACCTCCTCGACACTCCCATGTCACCCCCTGCTCACTACCCTCCACTGGCTGCCTGTTATAGCTCGCATCAAATTCAAGACATTGGTCCTAGCATACCAGGCAGTCAAGGGATCAGCCCCAACATACCTCACCAAGATCTTCAAACCCTACACACCTGCCAGACCTCTCCGTTCTGCTACCTCAGGACGCCTAGCACCTCCCCCCCTCCGCACCTGCGCTTCCCCGGTCACGTCTCCTGTTGGTTCTGGCTCCACGATGGTGGAATGACCTTCCTGTGGAAGTCAGAACAGCTGAGACCCTGGCCACCTTCAAGCGACGACTGAAGACTCACCTCTTCAGGGTGCACCTCTCCCCGTAGTCCGGTTTTTGTTTAACTTTTTGTTAACTTAGGGACATAGTTGCTTAGTTTACACGTCTACTTGTTTATGTATTGTATTAGGCTTAGGCATTATTTCCTGCATTGAGTGCTTTACTGCTACCTCTGAATTGTGGCTACAGATTTACCTACAGGGTCCTAGTTTAACTATGTGGTTGCTCCTAGCACCCAGGAATTGTACTTCCCACTAGGGTGGCTAGGGTGGCTTTCAGCTAAACTGTTCTTGACTATGGTTAACACTTTGTTGTACGTCGCTCTGGATAAGAGCGTCTGCCAAATGCCTATAATGTAATGTAATGTAATGTAAAACAGTACAGAATTAAAATTGTCTTTCAAAGAAAAATCTAAATGTGAGACAATGTATGGTTTAGAAAGGAAAAAGCATAGTTTCCAAGAACAGCTTTGTTGTTTTGTAAATACCACTGACAAGGGAGCAATGAAAGTCTTTCTGTATCATAAGAACCTAAGAATACATAATGACAAGAACAAGCTCATAATTTCCTAATCTAAAGAATATCCAGTACTGTATGAAGCTTGGACTTGAATAGCCCAAGTGTTTCTGCCTCTACTACCCGACATGGCAAGCTGTTTCCAGGCATTGACAACTCTGTGTAAAAAAATACTTCTGGATATTGGTGTGGAATTTGTCTTTAACTAATTTCCACCTGTGCCCTCTTGTTCTCCTAGAATATAATAGAATATTAATTATTGCCATGTTACACACAAGGCCATTGGAATGTGTCTTTTCGCATACCTCTCCTAAAGAGGTCCGAGCGCAGTCAGCCATAGTACAGTGCCCCTGGAGCAGTTAGGGGTTCAGTGCCTTGCTCAAGGGCACTTCGGCAGTGCCCCAGGAAGTGAACTAGTATGCCTCCGGTTTCCAGTTCATGGCTTTTTTAATGGCCTTCCTGGGATTCAAACCAGCAACCCTCCACTTGCTAACCACTGCCGACCCTGAACTCATCACAAATAAATCTTTGGAAGTTCACTTTGTTGATGCCTTTTATGAATGAAAAAAAACTGAACCAACACTTAGCCACCGTTTGCTACGCTTAAATAAAAAGCATCTTTTTCAAGAGCTTCTATATCTTTCTCATAGTGTGGTGCCCAGAACTGCACACAGTACTCTAAGTGAGGTCTGACAAAGGCATTATATAACATCAATATAACCTCCTTTGATTTGTACTCAATTCTTTTACTTACATACATCCCAGTATATACATTCTTTTAGCTATAAATCCTGTTGGCCTTTTTCCACTGCTACATCACACTGCTTAAATGCGGATACTCTGATCAATTAAAACTCCTAAGTCTTTTCCAAATTTAACACACTCTAATTGTTCTTCTCCCATAAAATACTCCTTGTTTTGTATTTGTATTTCCAACATGCATAACTTTACATTTAGCAATATTGAATGTCATCTACCATTTTCTGCCCATTTCTAGATTTTGTTTAAATCATATTGAATTAATTTATTCAATTCCAAACTTTTTGCTAAACTCCCATCAAACAAACCATAAGAAACCACCCAGAGGGGAGCCAGCATTATGACTTCAGTCTGACACATTACCCCTCTGTATTAGCTATCCCTTTAAAAGCAGGTGACCTACATTTAACTAAACATTGTGTACAAGGAATAAGATTGCAGACTGGCACCTCCCTGTTGTCAGGGAGGATTTAAGCGCGTTATCGGCTGAATCTTATCAGTGTGCATCTGACCACGGTAAGAGTATCTTGTTGCGTTCCAGTCCGTGTTGGTTACCCGGCGTTAGACTTCGTGTGTAGTTCTGCGTTCTCTGCCTGTTTGCACCCGTTGAAGGAGCAGGTCTCGTTACTTTGTTAGTCTAATTAGTAGCTTGTTGCTTTTGTTCCACGGTTTATTCGTTGATTACTAGCTTCAGTCGCTGCTTAGAAGATTTAGTTCAAAGTTTGATTGATACTTAGCGTTTCAACCAGTTTTGATTAACAGGCTTAGCACCCGTGTTTGCAGTTGATTAATGTAAGGAATTGGTAATTAGTCTGTATTGTTGTCAGGGGGCATTCGCCACATATAAGCAATCATAGTTGTGGATAGCGGCAGCTTTTCGCGGCAGCCTCACCTTCCTAGCCTCACCGAACGAAGACTCGGCGGACAAAGACAAAGGAGTCTACCTGCAGGAGTCCACCGAGGGGGGCCAGCTAGGGAGTGCTCGCCGCAAGGTAAGTATCATAGTTTTGTATCTCCCTGTTCTACTTCCTCTGCATCTAACACTACATGCTACCTCTTCTAGATTGCCTAGAAGGAGAGATTCTACCCACACCCGTAATCTGTCCAACCTCATCCACCCTCCTAGATCTCCCGGTGTTGACGTAGTGGTAGCTGGCGGACTATGGAACTGCCAGTCCGCTGTCCGGAAGGCCGATTTCATCTCGGCCCAGGCCTCACTACTCTCCCTGCAGTTCCTGGCGCTTACGGAGACCTGGATCACTCCGCAAAACACGGCCACCCCTGCTGCTCTCTCTGCCGCCTACACCTTCTCCCACACTCCACGACCCTCAGGTAGAGGTGGAGGGACAGGTATACTGATCTCCCCCCTGTGGAGATTTGGTATTGTTCCTCTTCCTCACTTCTCCCCCTCCTCCTTTGAATTTCATGCTGTCATGTTCCATGTAAACTGCACATCATTGTTCTTTACCGCCCTCCAGGTCCACTGGGGAGTTTCCTAGACGAGATGGATGCCCTACTCAGTGCCTTCCCTGAGGATGGCACTCCCGTCTTACTCCTCGGCGACTTCAACCTGCAGCTAGAGTCCTCCCAGGCCTCTGCATTCCTCCCCCCTGCTTCAGTCCTTTGACTTCACCATGGCTGAATCCCCATCCACCCACAAGGCCGGTAACCAACTGGACCTGGTCTTCACCAGGAACTGCGCCTCACCCAACATTACGGTATCGCCTCTACATGTGTCTGACCATTCCTTTCTGTCCTTCTCCCTCCCCCTCCCCTCTGTCCCTAAACCATCTTCACCTGCTCCCACTGTCCTTGTCCGTCGCAACCTCCGCGCTCTCTCACCCGCTGCCCTGTCAGCTACTGTCCTATCTTCCTTCCCCTACTGATGCCTTCTCTCAGCTACCTGCTGAAGTAGCATCATCCACCCTACTTTCCTCTCTCTCCTCCTCCTTTGACTTACTCTGTCCTCTATCCGCTAAACCCGCTCGTCTCCGCCCCCTGGCTAACCGATTCCATTCGGGCTAACCGACTGAAGCTGCGTGCGGCAGAAAGGAAATGGAGAAAATCCAAATCCCCTGCAGCTCTGTCTGACTTCCACACACTCCTGGCTTCCTTCTCCGCTAACCTCTCCTCTGCTAAGTCTGCATTTTTCCTTTCTAAAATTCAATCTTCTGTTTCCAACCCACGTAAACTCTATGCTACGTTTTCCTCTCTCCTCACCCCTCCTCCTCCCCCACCCCCCTCCTCTATAACCGCCGATGACTTCTCATCCTTCTTTCACGAGAAGGTTGAGGTCATTCGCAACTCCTTCCCCCCAACCTCTCCCTCTCCCATCCCGCTACCTAAACCTCCTACTCCTCTGTCCTCCTTCTCACCCCTCCCTGACTCTGACATCCTTCAACTTGTTCTCTCCCACCGTCCCACCACCTGCCCTCTTGATCCCATTCCTTCCCCCCTCTTCCAGTCCATTGCTATGGACATCCTCCCCTTTGTCTCTAATGTCATTAACTCATCTCTTTCCTCTGGCTCTGTCCCCTCCTCCCTCAAATGCGCTCAGGTTGTCCCCCTCCTCAAAAAACCCTCTCTGAATCCTGCTGTCATCTCTAACTACCGACCTGTCTCTCTCCTCCCATTCCTCTCCAAAACGTTAGAGCGGGCTGTCTATAATCAACTGTCTGCTCATCTCTCACAGAACGACCTGCTTGATCCTAACCAATCTGGGTTCAGAGCAGGCCACTCCACAGAGACTGCTCTCCTTGCGGTCACAGAGGCTCTTCACATCGCTAAGTCCCGATCCCTTAGCTCCGTCCTCCTTCTCCTCGACCTGTCGGCGGCATTCGACACCGTGGAACACCGGATCCTGCTCTCATCTCTCGTCGAGATGGGAATCTCTGGATCTGTGTTGACATGGTTTGAGTCCTACCTGGCTGACCGGTCCTACCAGGTGGCCTGGAGAGGATCCCTCTCTCTCCCCACACCCTCTCTACCGGTGTCCCGCAGGGCTCGGTGCTAGGCCCTGTCCTATTTTCTCTGTACACCAAGTCACTTGGTTCTGTTATTTCTGCTCATGGTTTTTCCTATCACTGTTATGCTGATGACACTCAACTGTTTCTCTCCTTCCCTCCATCTGATACCCAGGTCCCGGCACGGATCTCTGCATGCCTGGCTGACATCTCCGCATGGATGTCCACCCACCACCTGAAGCTGAACCTGGGGAAGACAGAGCTGCTCTTCCTCCCAGCGAAGGGCTCCCCGATGATTGATGCATCAATCACCGTGGAAGGCTCCATAGTGTCTCCGTCCCAGTCTGCCAGGAGTCTTGGGGTAACCCTGGACAACCAGCTGTGCTTCTCGAGCCATATTGCAGCGATCACGGACCTGCCGTTTCTCCCTCCACAACATCCGGAGGATCCGACCGTTCCTCACCCAAGAGGCCACTCAACTCCTGGTCCAGGCCCTGGTGATCTCACGTCTGGACTACTGCAACTCCTTGCTGGCAGGCCTTCCGGCCTGTGCCATCAAGCCACTGCAACTAGTCCAGAACGCTGCTGCTCGCCTGGTGTTCAACCAGCCGAAGTTCACCCACGTCACCCCTCTACTCTCCTCTCTGCACTGGCTCCCCATCGCAGCACGCATCAGATTCAAGTCACTGGTGCTTGCTTTTCAAGCGGCCAGAGGTACTGCTCCCCATACCTCCAGTCACTCATCACACCCTACACCCCGTCCAGACCTCTCCGCTCCGGCTCCGCTGGCAGACTGACTGCCCCATCCCTCCGGGCGCCTGGCAGCTCCTCGCGGTCTCGCCTCTTCTCTGTCCTGGTCCCTCGTTGGTGGAACGACCTCCCGCAATTGGTCAGGACTGCGGAATCACTTCCAATCTTCCGCAAGAGACTCAAAACCACCTCTTCAGACTCCACTACCCCTGATCTCTGTCCATCTAGCTAAATTGTCTTCACCACTGTCTACTTGTTCAACACTATACTCTTTATTTAAAAAAAAAAAAAATAAATAAAAAAATAAAAAAATTGTACATTTTGTAAACATTGTAAAATACCTTTTCCTTCCCGGTGTTACAGGTATGGTACGCAGATGCCTGCAATGATGTCTATTGCTGTATTCCTGCACTGATCTCGTGCGCTAACTGTGATTGTTCCTACCATGTATTGATGCACATCTTGTAAGTCGCTCTGGATAAGAGCGTCTGCTAAATGCTTAAAATGTAAAATGTAAAAATGTTAAAAATATTTGAATATTGACCAAATTCCCTTTTAAACAAAACCTACATTACAATTACACCAGCTAACAATGGTTTTGCAGTTTATTTTATTTTATGTGTGTACAGCAACACCCTGTCAACTTGAAAACTCAGCAACAGTCTGCTGAGCTGCAATCATCGTCTCTTCAATGTCTTCCTGGAACACATGGGCCAAAGTGTTTGCTGATGTCCCCCTTTTAGCGTAGACATGTTTAAATTGTCTCCAGCCCCTCCACCACAGCCCTCTCAGCACTAAAGCCTGCAATTTGGACCCATGTCAGGAGAAAAACACATCAGCCAGCCTTTTTCAATGCCATCAGACACTGAATGAGGAACGATTAAGTACTGCATTGGGAGAACCACGGAGGACTCTTATTTCAAGTTGTTTCTTATATCTTAATTATAAAAATGTGCAAAAGGCATAGGTAATTTATGTATGTACGTGGAGAAGGGGTTTATGGGTAACCATAGTCCACAGTGGCTCGCAGAGGAGCAGAGATGCACACCTCCAAAAGTTAATCAACGCGTCGCACGTAGCTGTGGTCCTGTGCGTCAAACAAACGCTGATTGGTTGAGCAGAGAAGTATATGCGGCAGCCTGCTAGCTAACTGTAGCTCAGTTGTAATTTCTCTAACCAAGCTAGCTGAAATGCTAATGTTACCACAGCAAAATAGCTATGTATCAGATTGTATGTATAGTTGACTAAACGACTATCTATCCAGCTAGTGGCAGCTATCTAGTTAACTTTACTGATGGAGATGTAAATTTGATTTGGTTGATTTATGGACTGATCAGGACATGTTCTTTGATGTTCTGGTAATGACAGTTGACTGAAGCCAACAACAGAGTCATGAGCAAGAAGCTGACTTACCACAGATAAATACCACACTCGTGGTTCTGTGTAGCTCAGTAGGTACAGCATGGTGCTGACAATGCTTAGGTTGTGGGTTCGATTCCCATTGGGGCCACATAGACTAAAAAATGTATGCATTCACTACTGTGAGTCGCTTTGCATAAAAGCATCTGCTAAATGGCATATATATTATAAGTAAATCCCAGTACATGTTGTTGTAAATATCATTGACTTTATTGTTGACATTGGGTAACAGAGTCATTAACAACAAAAGATAACGTACGGAGTAACATTTGGAGCCAATGAAGTATTATTGCGATGTAGACTACTCAAGTAATATGAACAAAGATACTTTGCAACTTGTAAACTATTTTAGCCCAACTTAAAATGAAAAACTTTACTGTAACATAAAAAAGCACTTAAAAACGTAACGTTAGCTAACTACGTTAGCTATAAACAAAACACATCTATGGCATAAACATACAAACATGTTACTGACTGAATATGGCTAATCGTATTGACTTTCTATGGCAATCAAGACCAACAACCCTTCACCACAACTGTATAATAACCTCACGGGCTGTTTTGTTTACACCGAGGGTGAAAACCGATTTCCATTTCTGGGTTTCTTCTTAGTTTTCTGTACATTCTTTAGTTTAGTAAATGCGACACTGCCTCCTACTGCACGCATTAATATTACGTAAAAGTATGTTGGCGAACCCCTATGCGTACGTCAGCGTAAGAGACACGTACATGTTCACAGAGTCACAGAAGCAGAATTCCGCCCTTAGAAGGGGGGAGGCTTAGACAAAACCTTTAGCAGTAAATGAATGCAATGCTAACACAATAACCTGATTAGAGGAATGTTTCACAATAGAGTGAAGTGTAAAATGCCACAGGGTTGTGGTGCTCAGCTCAAACTTTTCAGCTGTGACAAAGGGACAAATTGTGTATAGTGTGCTTGCCCAGACTGCCTCAGGTTCTGTTCTGAAAGGGATTAGCAATTTCACTTATTTTTAACTGTAGAAGTAATTCAAAACTTTATATTTTTAGACAAAGAAAAATACAAAACCATTTTTTACTGTGGCAACCGGCTGAAGGAAGTCCAGGGGATGGTGATTGAGTGGCAGTATATAGCTGGCTCCACCCCCGTGCCTTGATTGGGGTTGTGAGCGGAATCGAACGTTTGAGAACCCTGACATGGAAACCGACCATTGGACTACAGACTTTTGATGAGTAAGGTTTACAAATATGTACAATATCTGTAATACAAATAAAATATGTACAATCCTACATGGTAATTTGAGTACACGTTACACATGTATTTATTTGTTGAAAAATTCAAAGATTGTTGAAAAAAATATATTTAGAGGAACGCCTTTTTGATGCTATATAAAACAGAAGTCATATTTTTCTTTCACCATGGCAGCTTCAAATGATCCCCAAAATAACCCTATGAATTTTGTAGCAGTCGTTTTATGGATTATATTAATCCTGTATGGGTAGAATTAAGAGGACATCAAAAAATATTTTTTCCCAGTGATTTTCAAGTTCCAGAGGGCAGCTATAGGAATGTTTTGTTTCCTCACGGGAGTTCTTTAAGGTTACTGTTCGGACTACCCTCAGTGTGGTTCAGGACCCTTGTGTCCTTTCAAGTTAATAGCAAGCCACACAGTGCACAATGACTGACTGACCAAACATACCACCCTCTACTTCTTTAAAAGGCAGAAGCTCATCTAGGCTGGAAGAAAGACCACCTGGGAAAACCAGGTCTCTGTTGGAGCATGGCTCCCTATCGTTACTGAAGTGGCTGGGAAACTTATTACGGATTGCTGGGTAGTTCATTGATGTCCTGGCCAAATTCCCAGTCTGCGACTGAACCCCATCACTGTCCTTGTAAACATCCATTAAACCCTTGCGTTAAAGAACTGTACTCGTCCACAGAGCATCAGGGAGCTACACTCATTACATAATTTTTCACTTATATGTTCACTTAAAATAACAAATAAAAAAATAAAAATAATGAACCTTTTCCTTCACAGTGTTACAGGTATGGTACGCAGCTGCCTGCAATGATGTCTATCGCTGTATTACTGCACTGATCTCTTGCGCGAACTATGATTGTTCCTACCATGTATTTATGCACATCTTGTAAGTCGCTCTGGATAAGAGCATCTGCTAAATGCCTAAAATGTTAAATGTAAATGTACTTGAACATGATTTCCTGTACATCAGGCACTATGACTGACAGTGAACAAGGTCAGAGAGACGGAGTGAAACAGAAACGGTTTTGGAACCCTTAGATGAAAAGCTCTATACAAATGCAAACCATTGCTATAATTATTACTAATAGGATGCTGCCCTGGAGACACTACATACTTTCATTACCTTTTCCTCTTTTAGGGTCATCTCAGTACATGAGACCACAGCTTCTCTCTCTGTCTTTCTGGTTCCACCAGACAATGCATGCATTGTCCTCCTGTTTCCATGGCAAATAATGACAGAACCCGCTGGGTCTACAGAAGGGACCAAAGAGAGGACTAAATACAATACATCAACTAAGCAAGTTATTGACTGTTGGTGTGGCACAGTGGTACCAAGGAAAACAGGTTCACAACCTGGAAGGTTGCAGGTTTGTATCCTGAGAGTGCCAATGCTGTTGTATCAAGTAAAGAACCAAAACTGCTTCACTGTACTCCATTGCACATAATGGATAATATATATATATTTTAAGTAGCCTAAGCTACATAAGTCACACTGGACAAGGAAATTACTCTTATTGAAAACAAATGCATTTTCAAAGCAAATAATTATGAATAATGCCGAAACAGTACAAATATGACCTTCACTCAAGATTCCCAAATTGTGATATTATATTTAATGGCTGTGTTTGCATTTTCACTGACACATTCACAACAGTCACGCCCTATTTTTGAATTCTTGCCTATTTAGACATACCTAAATATAACAGTTTATAGCTCAAGAACAGTGATCACAGCCTAAAGTACCAAAGGTCAAACATCCAACAAATAGGTGTTGTATAGGTTTCTTTTGTAGGAAGTCCTGTTTGAAAAGCAATAGAGGGGACACATTTCATGATAGACCTACATTTATGCTTTGTACAACAAAGCAAAGCATGTGTGAAACAGACTTCTAGACCAAAGGGAATTAGAGGTCTTTTAGTGAGTGTGTCCCAAAACCATTCCAATGTATCCAAATTGGCCCAATGACTTATATTCACTTCTGTAATACTGGAAAACATACAGACATGTATATTTTTTTTATGACTATAAAACCTGTTTCTATCACGCAAACCATTATGGATCATTCATTTGCTTACAAAACAGATATTAATGTGATGGCTTCTAAAGTCTCTAAGTGGCCCAATTCACTTCTGTGACACTGAGAATCACACTACAACATGTTGTTGCCTATGAGACACACATCCAAAGGTCAAGCCAAATAATTGGATAGCAAGAACATTTTTTTTTTTCCAATGATAAAAAGTTACATTTACAATGATCAACTTAAAAAAACAAAACGGCAACAGCTGTCAACATTAGGAAAATAACTAAAATATACCAAACGATTGCACCAACATAAAAATAAATAAAATATAAATATTATAATAATATAACAAATATTTTTTAGCACTTCTGACAATTGTCTGCCCTCATTGCACAAAACTATTTACAGAGCCATAAACTCAGTGAACTGGGCCTTCTTTGAGGCTTTTGGGATTGTAAAAACAAATAATAAACCCAAATAAATTAGGTTCAAATTAGTTTTCCAAAACTCTGATGTGTGTGCACTCTCTGCAATAGCATGCGCCATTGTGCAATCGAGTCTTCAATAACAGTGCAATGCGCATGAACCCATTCATGATAGCAAAGCAAACTTTATATCATTGTAAAGGGTATCCCATTGGCTAGAACTCTAAACCAATTTCAGCATATATGGATGGAAGTATTGATTGATTATGCCACTGGATCATACCACATGATCATATTACTGGTGACGCTGGTTGGACATTCAGGGGGGCTATTTGACCAATACTTATCAGAGAATGATGGGAGTGGGCTAATTTTGTAGCAAAGATTTACCATCATGAGGATAGAAAACTTCCCTATGTGAAACATACTAACATATCTCATAGACCCAGGAGAATGACATCTTTGCATCTTTGGCAATATGAAGTGCATAGTAAACATTGGAACTCTCAATTTGGCTTGCTCTTGTGACAAAACATTTACATTTTAGGCATTTAGCCGACACTCTAATCCAGAGGGATTTACAAGATGTGCAAAACAGGTTCACTACTTTTGATCGGTAGACCCTTACGGTAATCAGGATGCCTACATTATCAATAATCTGTCATATTTTGAGACTTCTAGACTTACCAAAGGTAAGGAGCAGCTATTCTCTCAAGAGTACCCTGCCTTCAATTGGGACAGGATTTTGACTGAACGTGCTATATGATGTAGACGGCCCGCCGGTGAGTTTGGGGGGTTAAACTAACCTGTGTTCAATCAGCACATATTTAAGCGAGAACAACCACAAAAAAAAAAGAAAACAACTGTCCGACAAAGGCATGTGTTAAATGCACAGGGGGGAAATAGAATAGCTACACTGCTTGGAGCTTGTGCAGACCACAGCTCACCATTTATATGCAAAATAAAATACCACATCCACTCATTAATATCTTATCTCATCAACTTATTACATCAGACGCAATCAAGTTAAAAGCAGCTTCAGCACAATCATCAAATAAAGTAAGCTCTCTACAATGCCATTCCCACCTGCATCTGCAGCACACTGGCTGCAAGCTGAACTGAGTCAGAAGCATTTCAATAATTCACAATTAATGAATGAATTAGTGGCTCTCCTCAAGGTTGTCCAGGCAACATGAGGCAGGGAGCCTGGCTACAGCAGGTCGAGGGTCTTCTTGCTCCCAATTAGGGAAAACTTCAAACGGAGCAGTGGAAGATCGACTGTGGAGCGCCATGTCCTGCTGTCCAACTGCTTCCCTCCCAATCTCTGAGCCCACAGCTGGTCAGTGCCTATCGTTTGGCCCACAGCTGGTCAGTGCCTATCAAGGACCTTGATGGCAAACAGCACGCAAATGAACATGTGACACCACACACATCAAAATGACTGATGCCACCAGCATAATGGTTAAAAAGCAACTAAACTTTCAATTAATTCCATATTGAAGCATAGGGGTGGGTCACGGAAAATGTATTCACTGTATTAAATATAACCATTAATACGGTCCTTTCTGAAAACAGGTACACAAGCTTCCAAACAGCCATAGGAATTATGGTGTGTGGAGGGCATCGGTCTCGGCAGCATAGGAGTGGCAGGGTTGCCTTTGTTTTCCCATGCTGTGGAGGTCTTTGGAGCAGTGAAACTTTCCGGGGGCAGCTTTGAGACTGTGAGAGTGTGAACTGTTGCCTGGACGGTTGTTCCAAAGGCCATAATTAATCATTATTTAATTGGTGTTGATTGGTGTGGATGGTAAGTGATTATTCACTTACCTGGTTGTGTGTGAGAATGTGAGTGGGTGTGGTGTATGTGAATTGTTTGGTGTTGAGTAATTGTGATTGGGTGTGTGAATGATAGATGGGTGATTGCCTCACGAGTCCCACCTGAGCCAGGCAGAAAGTAAGCCTATTTAAGAGCAGGTGGGGCAAGTGGGGGTGAAGTGAAGTTTGTTTTGTCTGGTCATTAATGTGTGCGTATCAAGAGTGTTAGTCTTGTTGTTTGTGTGTGCGTATTGTAGAGAGTTGTTGTTGGTCTGGTCGTTCACGTCTGTGTCTGTCTGTGCGTGCGTGCGCATCATGTGGTGTTGGTTTGATGTAAGGTATGACGTAGTGTTGTGTGTGTTCCCCGCAAGGGGGTTTCCATGTCGGAGGAGGTGGAGTCTGTTGAGTTCTGTGTGCATTTGTCGAAAGTGAATGAGTAGAGTGCTTCTTGTATGAGTGGGAAAGAGAGAGAGGGCACACTGAAAGAGTGTCCGCCTCTCTCCCTCGGTGTGATTGTGAAAGAGAGAGCGGGAGCACTGGACGAGTGTCCACCTCTCTCCCTCGGTGTGATTGGAAGAGAACTCGCACTAGGGCAGTGGAGAGTGTTTCTGGACAACGGCCCGAGAACTCTCACTGAAAGAGTGAAGAGTGTCTCGGGACTGGTTGCCAGAGAACTCCCACTGTGATGAGTGGCGTCACTGTGTGTTGTGGTAAAAGAGAACTGAAGACTGAAAAGTTTGAGTGTCTGTGTGCATGGGTTTGGGAAGCACTTGAAGTCACTGAATATGTGTGTGCCTGGTGAGGTTATAGTGGAACTCCGGACTGAAGAGGCGCGGTGTCCTGTTGGTATGTGTGATGAGTGTGCGTAGGGACAGTGCGTAGAGTTCTACCCTGTCCCGTTAAGCGTTGATACTTGTTAAATGTGGATGTATGGAAGCGGTGTGGAAAGCCGCTGATTGTCTGTGTTTGTTGTGTGCTTCCCCGGAAGGGGATTCCCCCCTCGGAGGAGGCGGGCTTTAATTTAGTTTTGTTTATTTTAGTTGTTTTTGCTTGAAAGCTTCGCAGCAAGTAGGGTGAAGACTTTGTGTCTTCACCCTACTTGGTTTATTTAACCTGCTCTCCCACTGTTTCTCTCTCGCGCATCTGGTAGAGAGACGGAAATAAAGATCCGGTCCCGAGACTGGCAAACCCCACTCCTCTGCCACTTCTTACCATCGGCTGCTCTGCTCTCATCCGGGGATTTGTCATGTGGCGTGTGACACGGTGCTTTACTCTGGTTGACGTTTCAGTTGAGGTTAGCATGAGTTTTGGGTCATGGCTCCAGTCCCAGCAACAGGGGCCAATGACTGGGTACAGCAGGACAGGACACCCTGGTGTGACAAAACATTCTGCTGTTCCCCCCTGGAGCAACTTTCTTTACTACTCTGCTGCAAACACAGCAATTAAAAAAAACTGGATTATGGCTCTCAAGTCATTAGCATCACCAGTTGCCATGGATATTTAATCCCCACATAAGCAATGGGATTAGCGCAATCTCCACCCTGCTATATGTGCCCAACACGGCACTACATTTATATCTACTTATGTAGCAGATTCTCGCATTCAGAGAATATGCATACGCATACAATAAGGATAGATTAAAACCAGTAGTATGGATACAAAATAAAAATAAAAATGTAATCTGTAACAATCAAACAAAGCATTAGGGGTGTAACGATACACAAACATCATGGTTTGGTACGTACCTCGGTTTTGAAATCACGGTTCGGTACGTTTTCGGTACATCGGGGGAAAAAAAGAAATGCAAAACATAAAATTGCTTTTCATTTATTATGAACATTGGCCATAATTTACTGAACAAAGTAAGGCACATCTTTCTTTCTTTCTTAAATAAAAATAAATGTGTGTCAATGCTGCTGCAACGACAAAAGTTCTGCATGTGCATTAGTGGTTAAAGCAAGATTGCAGTAGTTCAGTTCACAGCGTGTACCGAACCGAAAGTCCTGTACCGAACGGTTTGGTAGGAATACGTGTACCATTACACCCCTACAAACATCATTGTAAAATAGTGAAGGGGAAATATTAATCAGGTCCAAAGCAAGGGAGCTAAAACATTTAATTAGAGCGCAGGCTTCCCGTGTGTGTAACAGGGCTCTCTCCTTCCCGAGTGTGTAACAGGGCTCTCTCCTTCCGAGTGTGTATCAGGGCTCTCTCCTTCCGAGTGTGTATCAGGGCTCTGTCCTTCCCGTGTGTAACAGGGCTCTCTCCTTCCCGAGTGTGTAACAGGGCTCTCTCCTTCCTGAGTGTGTATCAGGGCTCTGTCCTTCCCGTGTGTGTATCAGGGCTCTGTCCTTCCCGTGTGTGTAACAGGGCTCTCTCCTTCCCGTGTGTGTAACAGGGCTCTCTCCTTCCCGTGTGTGTAACAGGGCTCTCTCCTTCCCGAGTGTGTAACAGGGCTCTCTCCTTCCGAGTGTGTAACAGGGCTCTCTCCTTCCGAGTGTGTATCAGGGCTCTGTCCTTCCGGTGTGTGTAACAGGGCTCTCTCCTTCCCGAGTGTGTAACAGGGCTCTCTCCTTCCCGAGGGAGCCTCGGTTGACATTCAGGATTCTCCAACATTGCAGTGTGCAAGTCCATTTAAAAAAAAGTGAGAAGAGAAAGACTTTTCTGCATGAGGGGGTTGCATATGCCTTCATCACACGATCTGTGGAGCGTGGCCCCTGACATAAAGGGCAGTGACAGAGAGGTCTATTTGTGCTGAAGAGCAGCAGACTCCGAACGCCGCAGAGCTCTATGCCAGTCACCGTGGAGGAGGGCACGCACACTGCTGTGGTGCAGCCGTTAAGGGACCGGACTTATCAGATGTAACCAGAAGGTTGCGGGTTCAGATAAGTAGCAGGGTGGCGCTGCCATAGTTTCCCCCAGGTAGGGCATTCCAAACTGAATTGCCTCAGAAAACATCCATTGGCTTAAGCAGGTAAGGTGCAAAACATTTGAGCTATTTAAATCGTCTGAGAACATAACCAAAAATGCAACATTACCCCAGCAAACACCTAATGGACCTGGAGTCACCTGAGCAGCTCAGGCTGTCAATGCACGTTCCAGCTTCAGCTGTTTCATCTGTCCACTACGAGTGGGGAGCCTGCAGCAGGACACAGTGGATCTTTAAGTCGGTGGGTTTAAGCCACAGTGGTTTAAGTCAGCCTGGACTGCTGACATTATGGCAGGATTAGTTCCTCTCAAACACACACCAGGTGCCCACCGGCTACTAGTTGTTGCCAGTGACAGATGCACCTCAATGCCGATAAGAGATAGCTCTCTTGTAGTACTGTCTGGCCTATAGGGTGTAAAATAGTGAATGTATCAGAGTGCACACACTTCAGCTGCAGTGCTCCTGGTGTGGACATGTGGGTGGAATAGCGCTGACTCCAGAGGCACAATTTCTGTTTCCAACTCAGGGGAGAAAAGAAAAAAACGTTTTCTTTAACAAGAAAGGAAGGATATGGACCATGATTATGCATCATACACATGGGTGAAAGGACATGCAAGTCTCACTCTCACCGTCTCCCTGCACAATCAGCACATTTTCTCAAGGCTACAAGTTTGACGGAAGACAGGAAATGGAAGAGAGTGGTGACAAAATAACTTCCACTGACCTAGGAGGAACGGGCAGTGACAGGGTGGCTCAGTGACAGTGACATGTGCAAAGACCTGCTCTTGATCCGACTGTCGCCGAGCACCCAGACTTTTCCACTGGACAGCACCACTCTCAGGGGAGGGGGAAGGGGGGGTTACTCACTAGGAAGCTGACAAAACTGGCTCCAAAACTCATCAGCGGGCTGTGGTTCCTGAGAGGGAGAGAGAGAGAGAGAGAGAATAGTATGTCATCTGTAAGGCCACGTGTGGCCTTGTTCACAGCCCGGGCTGGGGTCAGTGTGGAGAGCGCTGCCCACACCAGTCGTTTTTTCTTCTTCTCATAAACAGTGACTCATATACTCCCTGCCATGGGCAGGGATGGAGAGGAGACAGTAAGTGAAGGGGACAGAGGGAGAGAGAGCAAGGGGGAGAGGGAGGGGGGAAAAAAGGGGAGGGAGAGGGGAGATGGAGGAGTGCAAAAAGAGAGAAAGGGAGGTAAGAGAGGGGAGATATGAGAGGGAGACAAAGCAGGAGAAAGAAAGAATGAGAAAGGGAGAGATGGGTTGAAGCATCTGTACTGTGCTCTTCATTACTCTTTCATAGTAAGCATGGCCTCACTCACTCACTCACTCACTCCGAATGAGAACAGGAAGTGTGCAAGGCAGGTGCAGCTGATCCGTGCGTATGGCAGGAGTAGTACGTGTGCAACCACCCTGGGTATCTTGTAGCTGTGAGCTCTGGGGCTGTTCTTTCGTATATAAACAACACAGGTATCTGGTGGTCGACACCGCTAGTGTGAGCTTGAACAAGGTACTCGCCCCGAATGGGCATGGAAATTAGTCTGCCCATAAAGGAAATTGTCAAAATAAAATCATGTAGCATATTATATTATGTATTAAGGCCAACAAAACTAGACACCAATAATTCACATTTAGGTCTTTAAGGTGCACTGTATGGGAAATGCACGGTAGATTGATATTTTTGATGACCACCTTGATTGTTCTTGTCCCTTCTGGTTCTGCTTATGTTCTGTATCTGAATAAGAATTTTAAAAAACTGGAAGACAAATAAAAACATTCAAAAGCATTCCAGACTGATCATGACTGAAAGCTGCCAGAGAATGACCACTTTAGAACGCATTCCTCTCCAGGGAGGAGGTAACCAATGAGACTGCAGGGAAGCCTCAATCTTATTGGACAAGGGCACTGCATGCAGGGAGCCTGTTCTACATAGATGCAGGTGTGAGAGCGATTAGGATTTTTCCAGTTCTGGTGACTCCTGGATATTCAGGCCCCATGTCGAGCCTGACAAGGTTGACCCAGAACTCACTGCCTTGCAGTGCCTGGTTCAGGCCAGACAGCAAAGGGACTGTGGGGGTCGCCCTCGGGAGCTTGTGTGGACGGCAAGTACCTCGGGCGACGGACACACACACACAAAAAAACACATTTCTCCCACACACATAAAACCCACATTCCTCCCACACACAAAAAACCCACATTCCTCCCATACACACAAAAAACCCACATACCTCCCACACACAAAAAACCCACATTCCTCACATACACACAAAAAACCCACATTCCTCCCACACACAAAAACCCACATTCCTCCCATACACACAAAAAACCCACATTCCTCCCATACACACAAAAAACCCACATTCCTCCCATACACACAAAAAACCCACATTCCTCCCATACATACAAAAAACCCACATACCTCCCATACACACAAAAAACCCGCAACTGTTTTGCAACTGTAGTGATGGGGGAGCCGGTGAGATTGGTGGGATCTCTCATGTGTAATCAGTGACTTGTGGTTTTAAACCAATAATGTTTTGCTATGAAGAGCAAAGCCTATTTGATTGGTCCATACATGTCTGTGATTGACAGCACATTGCATCTCCACCCATTATTGGGCTCAGAAGGCCCCACTCTCCCAAATCAAATCATCAAATCAAATTTATTTGTATAGCGCTTTTCACAATTTAATTGTCACAAAACGCTTAACAGAGGGGGAACCCAGGCCTAGACCCCCCTCCAAAAGCAAGCCTAAAGGCAGCAGTGGCAAGGAAAAACTCCCTTGACAGAGAGAAACCTTGGGAGGAACCAGACTAAAAGGGGGGGAGCCCATCCTCTTCTGGCCGGCACAGGCTGTGTCCAAAAAATACCATATCATGGTCAGTCCAAGGCGACTCAGGGCTGAAAAGCTTTGCCCCTCCTGAGTTAGGTAGTCAGTGGGGGGGGCTAAACCACGTGAAGGGGGTCCAGATCCAGGAACTGGGATTGGCGTGGGGGTGAGGGTTGATGGGGGCAGCTCACACTTCTCGCAGGATCTAGGGCTCGGGGGCAGGTGCCCCCAAGTCAGAGGCCGAGGCAGAGAAGAGAACATGCAGTCACAAAAAAAAGCAGTGCTATAGCCAGTAGCATTATGTAAGAGCAGGGGAGCACAAGCATATGAAATATATAGATAGCCCCGACAGGTGCAAGCTATGGCAGCATACCTATTAGGAGAGGGACAGAGAATACACGCAGCCGAGAGAGTTCCAAACCATCCACACCCAATCAAGGATAAAGTATGGAAAGTTTCTCACTCCATAAGACACTAGGGCACGGCCTTCTCCATCTCTCCAGCTAGACTATGTTTGGCAGTAGGCTAGGCTGAAAAGATATACTTTTAATCTAGACTTAAAAATTGAAATTGTGTCCGAATCCCTAACATGCCTTGGCAAACCGTTCTACAACAGAGGAGCTCTAAAAGAGAAGGCTCTACCACCAGCTGTGCTTTTCAAAATTCTAGGGAGTAATAGAAGGCTGGCTTCTTGTGAACGAAGCAGTCGTGTCGGCTTATAAGGGGCAATCATTTTGGTCAGATATATAGGTGCAAGTCCATTCACTGCTTTAAAAGTTAGCAACAGTACTTTATAATCAGCCTGATATTTAACAGGGAGTAATGTGCTCATTCTTCTTGTATCTAGTCAAAATACGTGCCGCTGTATTCTGGAGTAGTTGAAGACTCTTAAGAGAGCTATTAGAGGAGGCAGATAATAAGGCATTACAATAGTCTAGCCTTGATGCGACAAAAGCATGCATCAAGGTTTTTGCATCCTCTAATGACAGAATGTGCCGAATTTTAGCTATGTTTCTTAGGTGAAAGAAAGCTACTCTGGAAGTGTTTTTAATATGGGTGTCAAATATAAGATCCTGATCAATAATAAAACCAAGGTTCTTGACCATTAGACTTGATGCAACTATGCAATCATCTGCATTTAACTGCAGATCCAACTTGTTCCTTAATTTTTTGGGGCCCAAAACCATCATCTCTGTTTTATCTGAATTTAAAAGCAGGAAATGTACTGTCATCCAATTCTTTATATCAGAGATACAAGCCTCTAATTGAGTGAGTTGAAGTATTTAACCTGGTTTCGTGGATATGTACAGCTGTGTATCATCTGCATAGCAATGGAAATTCACACCATGTTTACGAATAACATTACCGAGTGGTAGCAAGTATAATGAGAACAGTAATGGTCCCAGCACTGAGCCTTGTGGAATACCATATTTAACCTGAGAGTAGTCAGATAACTCTTGATCTAATTGCACAAATTGAAACCTGTCTGATAAGTATGATTTAAAACACGAGAGTGCCCGTCCACACAAACCAACCAGGTTTTCTAGCCTGGGAAGGAGAATCTGGTGGTCAATAGTGTCAAAAGCAGGTGGTCAATAGTGTCAAAAGGAGCACTAGAATAGAAACACAACCAGTATCCGATGCTAACAGTAAGTCATTTACAACTTTAATAAGTGCCGTCTCAGTGCTATGGTTTGGTCTAAAACCTGATTGTAGTGTTTCATACAGATTATTCGTTTTTAGGAAAGCAGTTAATTGTTGAGCTACAGATTTCTCTAACATTTTTGACAAAAAGGGAAGATTTGAAATGGGCCTATAGTTCTTCGGATTAACAGGATCAAGATTTGGTTTCTTTACATAAGAACATAAGAATACATAATGACGAGAACGGGCCGTTCGGCCCATCTAGGCTCGTCATGTCCTAATCTAAAAAGTATCTAGTACTACATCTAGCCTGGATTTGAATAGCCCAAGCGTTTCTGCCTCTACTACCCGACCTGGCAAGCTGTTCCAGGCATTGACTGTCTGTGTAAAGAAAAACTTACCTAACCTAATATCTGTGTGGAATTTGCCTTTAACTAATTTCCACCTGTGGCCTCTTGTTCTGCTGACCCCACTTGTCTTAAAAAATCGTAATTTAAAAACCTCAATCAAATCCCCCCTAAGTCTCCGTTTGCTAAGTTTAAATAGATTGAGTGCCTTAAGTCTATCATCATAACTTTTACCTTTCATACCAGGTATCAGTTTAGTTGCCCTTCTTTGGACTTTTTCAAGAGCTTCTATATCTTTCTTGTAGTGTGGTGCCCAGAACTGCACACAGTATTCTAAGTGAGGTCTGACAAAGGCATTATATAACATTAATATAACCTCCTTTGATTTATACTCAATACTTTTTGCTATGTATCCCAGCACTGCTGTAGCACATTGCTTTGATGCAGATAGGAATTGTAGTTGAAGGCTCTTTTTCAAATTGAACACCTACTAACTTTTCTCCTCCCATAAAATACTCCTGTCTAATGTTTTTATTTCCCACATGCATAACTTTACATTTAGCAATATTGAATGTCATCTGCCATGTATCTGCCCATTTTTGGATTTTGTTTAAATCGTCTTGGATTACTTTAGTCAATTCCAAACCGTTTGCCAAACCCCCAAGTTTAGTATCATCTGCAAAAACTATTTTGCTACTAACGTCCATATCAAGATCATTTATGTAAATAAGGAAGAGCAGAGGTCCCAGCACCGATCCCTGCGGGACACCACTGCCCACAGCACCGAGGTCAGATACGGCCCCACCTACTGTTACTCTTTGTATTTGCCCTTGCAGCCAATTATGAACCCAATTCCTACTGAATTCATTAGCAATGAGCCTCTCATGTAGTACCTTGTCAAATGCTTTCTGAAAGTCCAAATATATAATATCATAAGCTTGGTTCAGGTCATTATTTTTCAAGAATGATTCCAACGTATCCCTAATAATACATTCCAGCATTTTACATGCGATGCAAGTTAAACTGACAGGCCTATAGTTCCCTGGGTCAGTGCGGTCCCCCTTCTTATAGAGGCTTGATTACTGCCACTTTTAAAGACTTAGGTACACAACCCAATAATAGGGATGTATTTATGATATCTAACATGGGCTGGCCTAGCACAGGCAAAAGCTCTTTAATAAGCTTTGTTGGTATGGGGTCTAACAGACATGTAGATGGTTTGGAGGACATAACCAGTTTACTCAATTTGTCCATATCCAAGCGAGTGAAAAACTGAAGGGTCTCTACGCAACCCTGCTCCTGATAGCCCTGTGCCATCTCGGGGGTTGGAGTGCTAGATATTGGAGTCATTTTCATAAGTTGTTCTCTGATTGTCTCAATCTTATCAGTAAACGAGTTCATGAAGTCATTAGAATTATAGTTAGAAGGATAACTGATGCAATCTGAAGACTGATTTTTTGTCAGTTAGCTACTGTGTTAAATAGAAATCTTGGGTTGTTTTTATTCTGGTCAATTAATTTTGAGAAGTGCGATGACCTAGCTGTATGTAGTAAGAGCGTGCTTGTATTCTGTGAGGCTGTCCTTCCAAGCAGAGCGAAAAACCTCTAAATTGGTAGAGCGCCATCTGCGTTCCAATTTCCTGGAAACTTGTTTAAGGGCACGGGTATGGTCAGTAAATCAGGGTGCAAGTTTCTTCTGACTGCATTTTTTCCTCTTGAGGGGTGCGACAGCATCAAGTGTATTCCGTAAAATATGATTTACCGCATCTGGTTGATGATCAATTGACAAAAAGCTATTTGGGTCCTGACTTGATACTAACTAATCGGGAAGTATGTTTATACATTTTGAAGCTGTCAATGAATTTATAGAGCGGCTGGAATAGTATCTAGGTTTCGATTTAATAGGAATATTTACCTGAATTTCAAAAGTAATCAAAAAGTGATCCGATAGTACAGGATTATGGGGAGACACAATGATATTCTCAACATCGATACCATAGGATAACACTAAATCTAAGGTATGGTTGTGGCAGTGGGTTGGTTCAGACATATTTTGAATAAAACCAACAGAGTCAATAATAGCTGTAAAAGCCAGTCCTAAAGGGTCACTGTCATTATCAACATGTATGTTGAAATCTCCAACAATCACAACTTTATCTGCCATAGTTGCCAAGCTTGATAAAAACTCTGCAAACTCAGAAAGAAAGACAGTATACGGTCCAGGTGATCTATAAATAGTTACTAAAAGGAAGGGCACTGAGGTAACTTTATCTTTTGACCGTCCAGAAAGCATAACAAGCAATTAAAAATAGTATAACTTATCACCACATTTAGGTGTGAAACTACATTTTGTCACAAAAATCACAGCAACACCACCCCCTCATACATTTTGTGAGATTAGACTACGGTAAAAATGTATAGATAATAGAAGAGCACCTATCCAGCTTGGGTGGAGTCGGTCTCTCTTCAGCAAGCCAGGCTTTCCCCAAAAAGTAGGCCAATTGTTTATGAAGCCCAAGTCGTTGTCAGTACACCAGTTAGCCAGCCAGCAATTTAGAGACGCGAGTCTACTGCAGACTTTGTCACTCCTACGGGCTGGGATAGGGCCAGAGATAATTACTTCCCGACTGTGTGTTTTAGTGAGATTACACATCGAAACAAAATTATTTTTTGTGATCTCCGACTGCCTAAGTTGAACATCGTTGGTGCCAGCGTGGATAATAATTTTAGAATATTTACGATTATTCTTAGCTAGCACCTTTAAGTTTGCCTCCAGCTCTGGCCCCAGGCAAACTTTGGCCGTGTCCGAAACCACTCCCTATTCCCTATTTAGTACACTACTTTGTGTGGACGCCATTTTGTAGAGTGCGACGAATTCTAAAATGTGAATTTCGTACACTAAATAGGGAACGAGAAAATACCCACAATTCACCGTGATTTGTAGTGTACATCGACTGTACCCTACTTTACCCTAGAATTGATCCCGTCTACCACAATGCAATGCGGTCGTGTCATACCGAAGGAGAGGAGGGAAAGAATGGCGACAGAAAGAAATACAGCGACGGCGACAGAAATGACCGCAAATTTTGTGTATAAATGTAATTTAAAAAATGTTTTGCCCGTCTTTGAAACTCAAAACTTTAGCACATTTAAACCTGCTCGGTTTGTTTATGATACTGAGCACATCTGCTTGCGTCACCTGAATATCCGGCACTTTTTTTTTTTTGACGCAAATTACGTTCAGTTGTAGTCTCCGAAAACACTACTTTCGTTCTCTAAATAGTACACTATATAGTATATACTATATAGGGAATAGGGAATAGGGAACGAGTGAGCGGTTTCGGACACGGCCATTGTACTATGGTCGCTGGTGATTCTATCCTCACGTTTCTTAAAATGGAATCGCCAATAATTAGAGCTTTCTCAGTAGGTGTATTACTGAGTGGGGAGAAACGATTCGAAGCGTGAGTTTGGTGTACGACCTCCTTGGGACGGCGACTATGCCTCCCTCGAACCGTGACAAAAACGCCTTGCTGCGAAGGCTCTGCCGGGGGAATAGCACTGATATTTAAACTATTTAAGCTCCCTGGTGCGTCCGGTGCTTGCAGAAAAGACTCTATGTAACTCTCTCTCCCTCCTGAATCTGGCAAAGCGTCCGGACGCAGTCCTCAAGCTCAACTATTTTCTGAGCCAATTCTAAATTAAGTTGACACTTACTACAAATACCAGTTACGCTACACTTGGCGTCAGAACTAATACTAAACATATTGCACTCAAGGCAGGAAACAAGGGAGGAAGCCATAGTCGAATTCCTTACCGTAAATTTGTTTTCTTGACGGTAGAACAGAAAACCACGGGCTTGGAGTCCCTTAATTTATAAAATTCACACAGATTCGACGTAGGTTATGAATAAAATGAAAGTTTTGCAGCCAATATATTTGCTATGTTGCATGATCGTGGAAAAGTTATTCCAAAGTAGCAGAAGAAAGTAAACGCGCTAGCGTTTCAAACAACGCGTGTAACAGGAACAGGACCACCACTAATGAACTGACCTGAAGCAAGGGGTGGCATAAAGCCAGACGGACTTTGTAACAAGACGCTTGAGCACATTGTTCATTGACAAGAGGAGGACCACAGATCAATACGGTTAGGAGGGAGGGCATACAGAATATTCCACTGTCACTGAAACTAGATGGTGAAAAACACAAGAACTGAGCAGGCAATGACTGATAATGATAACAGTAATGGCAAGCAATGCATTTTCAACACTGGCGAGAGTTCTTCTCTCTCTCTCAGTGTCCTCCTTGGGTAGAGTCTAGAGCAGTGGTCCTCAACACTGGCTCTGGAGAGTCAATCAATCAATCTTTATTTTTGTATAGCGCCATTTACAAACAGGTTGTCACTAGGCATGGGACGGTTACCGTAATAATGGTATACTGCGGTATAACAGGCCACGGTATAACTAACTATAAACATTTAGTTTCCACGGTATATGCTCTACGGTATTTTTTATTAAAAGAAGCAAAAAAATAAAATAATGCTATGCCGAAAATCTATGCACCCCCCCGAAAACGAACCTAAGGTAATTGAGATTCCGAATTTCACTTGGTGCAGAATTCGACTTATGGCGGCATTGCGCGCGGAGTCAGCTGTGGAGTCAGTGAGATTTGTCGTCTGCTCCACGTTGATTCAGTCATGGCAGCCAGGTTCGAAATAGGAGGTGAACCACCCGAACTGTATCCCCCGTCCAAAAAGACTAAATCAGCAGTATGGGAATATTTTGGATACAAGAAAAACACAGAAGGCAACTTGGAGGAGGAAGGTGCCCCAACATGTAAAACATGCCTGAGAAGCGTGGCAGCAAGAGGAGGCAAGACCCAGTGGCGTAGCGTGGGTTGCCAGCACCCGGGGCGGGGCACGTAACGGTGCCCAACCTTTTCTGCACCACGGACCGGTTTCATGCAAGACCATTTTCCGTGGACCGGGGGGAGGGGGGTGGTACACGCATTTCGTCTTCTGAAATTTTGCGCCCGGTGCGCCCGCACCGATTGGAGACTGCACGCTACGCCTCTGGCAATACCTCAAACCTGATAACGCATCTCCGGGATCACCACCCAGCACTCCTAGCCAAGTTCAAGGTAACGTAGTCTTTAGCAATACTTAGGTGCCTTGCTAGCTAACATTAGTGAAATAAATACTATAGGATAGTTAGCAAGGCAGATAACACGGCAAGAAGTTCGCTCAGTGAAGTAACGTTAGGGGGGAAAAGCTAGCTGATTACTAGCTAGCTAACGTAGCTAGCTAGCTAACGTTAGCTAACTCCCATCATCAGCTAGCTTTTCCCCCCTAACGTCATTGAGCAAACGTTCTGTATGTCTTGTGAGAGTAGCCCCAGAGAGGGTGTTCAGTTCGAGTGGACACATCCTCTCACCTCACCGCTGCAAACTAAATCCTGTGAAGGTGAACATGCTCACTTTTCTCCATAAAAACCTGGACTGAGAGAGTGAGCAGCAAATGTGTGGATTAGAAAGTGAAACCTAGCTATGCCTATGGTTGTAGAGCTGCAGGTTTAGGCTCATTGCATTTATTTTGAATTTTATTTTGAAGTGTTTTATTTTTCAGAAAATAATAGTTTTACAGTATAAAGTTTACAAAAATATTGAACAAATATTCTGTTAAAATAAAAGAAATCGTAAAATAAAATCTGTTTTTTTACCCAGATTTTAGAGGTGCGCCGCCGCCGCGCTAATACCGTGGTAATGGTATACCACGGTATTTTTTCCCAAGGTTATCATTAAGTCAAAATCTCATACCGTCCCATGCCTAGTTGTCACACAGCGCTTCACAATTGGCATTTTCCAGAGGGAATCAAAAAACAGAAAACCATTGGAACCAATGTGGGAGACTGGAAAATTATTCCGACCCCTTAAAAGGCGGTCGAGATGAACTCCTGGAAAATTGTGGGTTACAGAGAAAAACAAAACAAATAGTCCTTGAGGCTCATGAGGCTTAACAGACCACCGGAAGGGCATTCTAAGTGTAGGGGTGGGGTGGACCTCATCCCTCCAGATACCAGGGCAGGGCGGGGGATGGAACCAGCAGCTAGGGTCTGGGCCAGCGGCATCCGGCTAACACATGGTTGGTTGGGTGGTTGACTCTGGGGCAGGTGAGCTCCGGGCAGGTGCCACGAAGTCGGGGAGAAAAGAGGAAAGGTGCAATTATGACTATGATAAATATCACACCGGATCAGGTGAAAGAGTAGTGATAACACTTTTGCACCAGCAGAAGTAATCTAGGGCAGCATAACTAATTAGGTGAGTGGCACAGGGAGCACGCAGCCATGAGGGCACTCAGAGACCACCCCACCACATCATCAGCAGTCCTGATAGGGGCGGATCATCACTTATGATTGGTGACAGTAAGGATAGCTCATTGCACCAGAAGGCTCTATTGCTACGCCCCCTCCACATCTGCACCTAATGACTATAAGAGAGACTAAAGAGATGTGTTTTTAACCTAGACTTGAAAATTTGACTTGAGACTGTGTCTGACTCATTCACAGAGACGGGTAGACTGTTCCACAGTAAAGGAGCTCTATAGGAGAAAGCTCTGCCACCTGCTGTATTTTTTGATATTCTAGGGACTACCAAGGTGCCTGCATCTTGTGAGCGAAGCGAACGTGGGGGATTGTACGGATGAAGTAGATCCGTCAAGTAAGAGAGTGCAAGTCCATGCAACACCTTATAAGTTAAGAGGAGTACCTTATAGTCTACACGATAGTTTATAGGAAGCCAGTGAAGTGACGCTAACACAGGACTAATGTGCTCATATTTCTTTGTTCTAGTCAGGATCCTTGCAGCAGCATTCTGTACGAGTTGTAGGCTCCTGAGTGAGGTATTGGAACAGCCAGACAGTAATGCATTGCAATAATCTAATCTAGATGTAACAAAGGCATGTACCAATTTTTCTGCATCTATTAATGACAGGAAGCCCCTAATTTTGGCAATATTAATCAGGTGAAAAAAGGCTACTCTGGAAATGTTTTTGATGTGACTATCAAATGAGAGACCAGGATCTATAGTAACACCAAGGTCTTTTACCACCAAACTTGCAGCAACAGAGCAACCATCCAGATTAAGAGATACATCAGATAACCCTCTTCTGAGGTTTTGGGCCCCAAGACCAACATCTCTGTTTTATCAGTATTCAACAATAGAAAATTATCTGACATCCAGTCTTTTATGTCTTTAAAACAGGCCTCCAACTGTTCGAATTGTCCTTCGCCAGGTTTCATTGATAGGTATAATTGTGTGTCATCTGCGTAGCAGTGAAAATGTACGCCATGTTTACGAATGACATCACCAAGTGGCAACATGTAAAGGGAGAACAATAATGGCCCCAGAACAGAACCTTGAGGGACACCATATTCCACCTTGAAGAGAGCAGAGGGCTCATCATTTAACTGCACAAATTGATACCCATCTGACAGGTAGGACTTAAACCAGGAGAGTGCCTGTCCATGCAGTCCAACTAGGTTTTCAAGTCTGCTCAGAAGAGTTTGGTGGTCTATTGTGTCAAAGTCCAAAAGCACAAGAATAGAGACGCATCCACGGTCAGCTGATATCAGTAAGTCATTGACAACTTTAATAAGAGCAGTCTCAGTGCTAGTGTTGCCTAAATCCTGACTGAAAAGTTTCATAGATGTCATTTGATGTCAGGAATGAAGTCAGTCTCTGAGCTACAGCTTTCTCTAGAATTTTTGAGAGAAAAGAAAGATTAGAAATTGGCCTGTAGTTACTGAGATTTTCTGGGTCAAGGTTTGGTTTCTTTAAAAGTGGCTTAATTACTGCCAGTTTTTGAGAATTTGGCATATAGCCTGATGAAAGAGACAGATTAATAATGTCTAGCATGGTTTGCCCCATAACAGGAAGAAGTTCTTTAACAAGTTTTGTTGGGATTGGGTCTAATTGACAAGTAGATGGTTTGGAGGACATAACCAATTTAGAAAATTCAGTCCACTCCAGAGCGCTCAAGAGTAGCCATAGGACCCCTGTCCTGGTAAACCTGTGCTTTCTGATCAGTGTCCGCTACAGCAGAAGGTGCCATTTTAGTAATTTCATCTCTAATTTTCTCAATCTTCTCAGAGAAAAAGTTCATGAAATCATTACTATTATAGGCTTAGCATTGGTTTCAGTCTGGTTCTTTGTCAGTTTGGCCACTGTATCAAAAATAAATTTTGGATTATTCTTATTATGCTCAATCAGATCAGACAAATAGGTTGACCTTGCAGAGGAGAGAGCATATTTGTACTGTACCAGACTGTCTTTCCAGGCAGAATAAAATACTTCTAATTTAGTGGATCGCCACTTACGTTCCAACTTGCGAGAAGCTTGTTTAAGAGCACGTGTGTGGTCAGTATACCATGGTGCAAGCTTCTTTTGGCTAGTTTTTTTTTTTTTTTGCTAGAGGCGCAACAACATCAAGAGTGTTGCGCAGGGTGTAATTTAGATTGTCCGTCAGCTGATCAATAGATTGTAGACTAGTGGGATCCTGATTAACAGTAAATGATTCTTGGAACAGGCTGACAAAGTTAGGTATCGTAGAGGAATTTAGGGAGCGACTAAAGTAGAACACTGGTTTTGATCTAATAGCAGTGGTAGCATGAATTTCAAACGTAATAAGGAAATGGTCAGAGAGCACAGGATTATGAGGAGAGACAACTAGATTGCTAATGCTAATACCATAGGATAAAGCTAAATCCAGTGTATGTTGATGACAATGAGTCGGCCCAGACACATTTTGGACAAAACCAACGGAGTCAAGAATAGAAGCAAAAGCCTTCACTAGAGAATCATTTCCATTATCAACATGAATATTAAAGTCGCCTATAATCACATCTTTATCTGCCATAACTGCTAGGTTTGATAAAAAGTCAGAAAACTCTGAGAGGAAAGCAGCATAGGGTCCAGGGGGTCTGTAGATAGTAACTAGTATAAAAGATGAAGTAAATATAGATCTATTATCTACATTAGTCTGTATGGAGCCCAGGGAAAGCACTTCAAATGAAGAGAATATGTTTACAGATTTCTTAGTAAGGCGTAGTCTAGTGTCAAAAATAACAGCCACGCCACCACCTCTGCCTGACTGTCGAGGATTGTGACAACCAGTATCCAACCGGGGTAGATGCATTTAATGCTATGTACTCATCAGGTCTAAGCCAAGTCTCCGACAAACTTAAAATGTCAAGTTTTAGTGATCAGTTCGTTCACAAGGGCAGCTTTAGGAGCTAGTGATCTTATATTTAGCAACCCAATTTTAAGGAGAGTTCTATCGAAATTAGGTTTAGCATTTACATTACGATGGTTCGTGTTGATCCTTATCAGATTATTAGAAAAAATCCCACGAGAGAGTTTGAGTTTTAATAGACTCCGGTTTTCTCTACGTGGAACAGACACAGTCTCAATTTTGTGGGAACTGGGGTGGAAGCTAGTCACGAGCTCAGGGAAACTTGCAGACAATTGTTTAAGACCGTCTGTCTGCTGCCTGGCTGTAGCTCTTGAATGTCAATTTCGCCGATTCAGACTATGGCCTATGTTATTAGATAAAAGAAGAGCACCCCTCCAGCTCGGGTGGACTCCGTCTCTCTTCAGTAAACCAGGCTCTCCCCAAAACATAGGCCAATTATTAACAAACCCTATGCTATTTGATGTACACCACTCAGTCAGCCAGCGATTTAGCAACGTTAATCTACTGTAGATTTCGTCACTTCTACGAGCTGGGAGGGGACCAGAGACTATTACTTCCTGACACATCTCGTTTGCCAATTTACACAAGACAACATTTGTTTTAGTGATCTCCGATTGCCTCAACCGGACATCATTAGCGCCGACGTGGATAACAATTTTGGAAAATGTACGTTTACTTTTAGCCAGCGCTTTTAAATTTGATTCAATGTCGGTAGCTCTGGCCCCCGGAATACAATTGACTATGGTCGCTGGAGACGCTATTCTCACGTTTCGAAGTATGGAATCGCCAATGATAAGAGCTTTCTCTTTTTCCTCAATAGGTGTGAGTGGGGAGAATCTATTTGAAACGTGAGTTGGGTGGTGTACGGCCGGCTTAGGCCGACAACTATGTCCCCGCCGAACCGTGACAAATTGGCCGTGCTGTGTTGGCTCTTCTGCTGGTGCGATGAGAGAAGCGCTCACAGGTGCATCCGGCGTAGCTACACACAACTGAATAAAACTCTCATGGTCTTTAATCTCTCTGAGAGTCCGGATGCGGACCTCTAACTCAACTATCCTCTCCGCCAACGCTAAATTAAGCTCACACTTATGGCATGTAAAATTTATATTATCAGTAACATCGGCAGGAGAGTACTATACATGCTACAACGAGCGCAAAAAAAGAAGGTGAGAGGAAGTAGCCATCGTTTGTGCTTACCGTATAGGTTGATTAGTCAGGAGTAACCGAAAAAGATTTTAAAATAGAGAAGAGTTTTGTGTTTAAACCAGTATAACAATGCAGAAAATGCGGGCGGTGAAACTGCAGGGGAAAGTATGATTTGGAGCAGCAGTGACTACGGCGCGCGTTGCGTTCAAATGGCAAACAGGAAGTCAGCAAAACACGAAGTGAGGTGAGAGTCGTAGGGTAACCTGGGTTTTGCGTTCACCTAAAAATCAGCAACCAATTCAGACAAAACTAGCGGTGCGAGGTTAACTGTGTAAAAACTTTAACTGACCAATGAAGTGCTGAGCAATGAAAACCTGAAGACCTCACGGCTCTCCAGGACCGCTGTTAGAGAACAACGGCCCGAGTTCTGCCCTCTGAAGAAGGTGCGACTGTGAATTTAGGATTTTATAATTTTTTTAATTAGCTAACTGGAACTATTTCTGTTTTACACTCACATTGTAGCAAACACGTCATGCACGGATATTCGAAAATATTTACAAAGTTCCAAATGGGAAAAGCGGCACATTGTCACTCGCATGCAGTCTGTGCTCACCACGTTTGTTGTTGTTGCTATGCCAGACTCTGCAGCAGTCAAGCAAGTTCACGGATCACGGCACAGACACAGCTAGAACCAGCTAGTTAGTTAGATAGCTAACTTTAGCGTTCACGGACATTGGGTATCGATATCTGTTGTTGCTAGTTGCTTGCTAACACAAGGCTTAGTAAGTGATCATGCATTTATCACTTACCAAGCCTTGAATTATCAAGCAATATCATGAACACTAGCTAGCTAGTTACTGTCTATATTCAGTTCAGTGAGCCCTCCCGCCAGGCTGAAGAATCGCTGTGATTTCCCTGCAGTGATTTCTCATCTCAGTCCTACAGTCCAAGCACAAATCATTCCCACATCCCTTGCTCGGTTAACTCTAGGAATTATTAGCTATTACGTTAGCTGCCATACCACACTCTAGTTGGGAATGGAAAAATCTTGTTATGATATCAGGGGCCCAGATTGGGGTAAAAGTCATACTTGTCAAAGGGCAAGTATCTTAGAAAAGATACTTGTCCTTCCTAAAAGTTACTTGTCCTTGGTCTACTCATCTTCCAATTTTCCTGGAAAGTGCGATCTCTGCTCTCTGAATCATATTTTCGCTGAGTTTTTAGCTGATCTTCTTTGGTTTTAGCCTTTTTAGTGGGGGGTGGATTTGCACCCTCAATAAATCTCCAGATATTTGAAAATCACTACGTCGTATGTAGCCCAAAGATAGACACGACGGTTAACGTTATTTCTTTTCTACATGGATATTTATGCTTGACTTGTGCAGTGTGTGCTCATGGGACCGTGTAGCAGTGAAGCTCTAACAGGTGCCCGCAGGTGGCGTTAGCGACTAGTGCTCTGACTGTACAGTATATCATAACGTACACTCCAGTCGGGACTCGGACGAGAAAGGACAGAGATGAGAAATCACTGCAGGAAAATCACAGCGATTCTTCAGCCTGGCGGGAGGGCTGACTGAACTGAATATAGATTAGCTAGCTAGTGTTCACGGATATTGCTTTCTAATTCAAGGCTTGGTACGTGATAAATGCATGATCAGATATCACAGATATCGATATCCAATGTTCGTGAAGGCTAACGTCAGCTAACTAGCTAACTAACTAGCTGGTTATCGCTGTTGTGTCTATGTGCCACGATCCGCAAACTTTCTTGGCTGCTGGCATAGAAACAACAACAAACGCGGTGAGTACAGACTGCATGCAAGGGACAATGTGCCGCTTTTCCCATTTGGAACTTAGGAAATATTTTTGAATATCCGTGCATGAAGTGTTTGTTGCGATGTGAGTGTAAAACAGAAATGGTTCCATTTAGATCATTTAAAAAAAAGTTTTACATTACATTACAGGCATTTAGCAGACACTCTTATCCAGAGCGACTTACAGTTTTACATTTCTTTACAATCCATTTATACAGCTGGATATTTACTGAAGCAATTCAGGTTAAGTACCTTGCTCAAGGGTACAACGGCAGTGTCCCACCTGGGGATTGAACCTGCAACCTTAACGTTACAAGCCCAGTTCCCTAACCATTATACCACACTGCCTGCCTGTTTTAAAATCCTAAATTCACAGTCATCAGCAGGACGACCATTGGAAATCGAAGGTAGTCCTTAATTTTCAGTCGTCTGAGACGACAGGACGACTGCGAATCTGGGCCCCAGTAATATAATGTACAGTCAGAACACTAGTCGCTAACGCCACCAGTGGCACTCGTCAGAGCTTCACTGCTACACAGTCCCATGAGCACACGCTGCACAAGTCAAACATAAATATCCGTGTAGAAAACAAATAACGTTAAACGTTGTGTCTATCTTTGGGCTACATACGACGTAGTGATCGCATTTTCAAAAATGTGGAGATTTATTGAGGGTGCAAGTCCACCCCCCACTAAAAAGGCTAAAACCAAAGAAGATCAGCTAAAAACTCCGCGAAAATATGATTCAGAGAGCAGAGATCGCACTTTCCAGGAAAATTTGAAGGTGAATAGACAATGGCTTGTCTGGGAGGAGGAAGGGATAATGAGACGTAGTTGGTGCATTCAAGCTAAATAAGTAGACAGAAAAATAGGCACCAAAAATATACATACTGTATTCAAAATAAAGCATTTGATTGGTCACCTACAGCACTCTGAGCGACACGAGTAGGACAAGTAACTTTTAGGAAGGACAAGTATCTTTTCTGAATGTGCAAGGTGTGTAACATGTGACAGAAAGGCTGCAGCTCGCTGAGGCTGAAACTACACTCGGGTACTGTCGCTATGGTTACCATGTGAGATAGCGCAGAGCCTGGATTCATTACCATTTGAAGTCACATAAATAGCACTGTGCCAGAGGAACTTCTGTAGGTATGTTACAAAATTTTGAGATGTTATAAATCTAGCCTGAAACTTATCCCACCAGATAGAGCATGAAAATACATTCAATTTGATACCTTATTCACTCTCTTATCTTAAGTTTTATTAAGGAAGTTATGGTCATTTTTACACTCGGAAATGTGCATATTGACCCCTATTGTTTTTCAATGATCTTGAAACAAAAGCTGTGATTCAATACCATAAATGCCCATAACTTTCTTAAAAATAAAGATAATTGCATGACATTTTCAGTAATTACAGATTGAAGCATTCTAAAAAAGATATGATATATCTTAATTTGAGTTATTTGAAATTGCATTAGGCCTACATAATCAATTAATCACATAATTACATGTTGCGTACACGCCGCGACACAGCAAAAACCACAGCAGGCAGTGAGCATTTGGGCAAAGATATCTCACATTCCGGGTCAAAAATATCACATTTCGCATTGTCAGATTTCAATTAAATTTCACCAGAAACAAGATAAAATGTTAAATTAATGTCCTGTATACCTTTTATTTAGTCCTGAACTTGCGATATATCATTTTGAAAGCACAAAACACGAGTCTGACTCTGAAGTGTAGCGTATGACCAAACCGAGCAATGTTTAATCAAATTTCGGAAACAAGATGGAGGATCAAGCTTTCAACTACGTTATATCGCAGACATATGGTGGAAAAAAAAAAAAGATGGGGTACGGCCAGTTTCTCGTAATCACTCGCACAGGGACACAGGCATATCTAGACCGCCGCTGCGCACGGGAATTGTAACATACCTAACTTCTGTAGGGTAAAAACACAAACAAAAAAAAGAAGAGAAAATATTTGTCCACCTTACTTCCCTGAGTGATTACGTAATTTAAGGCAATATAACCTACACGTCAGCAACAGGTAAAGTTGTTACCATCTGCAAGTCAAGGAGAATCACAATGTCTGCATTGGAAATATGAGCACAAATTATGTCAACATGCATCTGGTATATTTTGAAACATACTGACACAGTGTAATGCGCTTAATAATGTGTTGGAACTAAGATTGAAAGACACCCAAGACAAAGGTGTAACAGGCAGCGTAGGCAATGCAAATATGCTCAAATAAACAAATATAGTTATAGTTAGCATATACAGTGGCAAGAAAAAGTATGTGAACCCTTTGGAATTACCTGCATTTACATATAAATTTGTCTTAAAATATGGTCTGATCTTCATCTGTTACAATAATGAACAAACACAATCTGTTTTAACTAATAACACACAAATTATTGTATTGTTCTTGTCCATATTGAATACATCATTCAAACATTCACAGTGTAGGTTGGAAAAAGTATGTGAACCCCTAGGCTAATGTCTTCAACAAAAGATAATTGGAGTCAGAAGTTAGCAAACCTGGAGTCCAATCAATGAAATTATATTGGAGGTGTGGGTTAGAGCTACTTTGACTTATCAAAAACACTCAAACATATTGAGTTTGCTATTCACAAGAAGCATCTGCTGATGTGAACCATGCCTCGCAAAAAAGATCTCAGAAGACCTACGATCAAGAATTGTTGATTTGCATAAAGATGGAAAGGGTTACAAAGTAATCTCAAAGAGTTCAGATATTTATCAGTCCACAGTTAGACAAATTGTCTGTAAATTAAGATGGTTTAGTACTGTGGCTACTCTACCTATATTTCACTGGTTTTCATGAGTCTACCATACGCAATACATTGAACAGGCATGGTGTCCATGGCGGAAGCTGCTGCTCTCCAAAAAAAAGATTGCTGCGCACCTGAAGTTTGCCAAAAAGCACCTTGACACTCCACAACGCTACTGGGAAAATGTTTTGTAGACTGATTAAATTATGGTTGAATTGTTCGGGAAGAACACACAGCACTACATATGGCGTAAAAAGGGCACCGCATACCAACATGAAAATATCATCCCAACGGTGAAGTACGGTGGAGGGAGCATCATGATTTGGGGCTGCTTTGCTCCCTTGGGGCCTGGACAGCTTGCCATCATCAAGTTTATCAAGGTATCCTACAGGATGTCAGGGTGGCTGTCCGCCAGCTGAAGCTCAGTAGAAGTTGGGTGATGCAGCAGGACAATGAAGTAAATCTACTACAGAATGGCTTCAAAAAAAGAAAATCCGCCTTTTGGAGTGGCCCAGTCAGAGCCCAGACCTTAACCCAATAGAGATGCTGTGGAATGACCTCAAGAGAGCCGTTCACACCAAACATCCTAAGAATGTGGCTAAGCTGAAGCAGTTCTGTAAGGAAGAATGGTCCAAAATTCCTCCTAAACGTTGTTCAGGTCTGATCCGCAGCTACCGGAAGCGCTTGTTTGAGGTTTTTGCTGCCAAATGAGGTTCAACCAGTTGTTAAATCCAAGGGTTCACTTACTTTTCCACCAACACTGTGAATGTTTAATGGTGTGTTCAATAAAGACATGAAAGATTATAATTGTTTGTGTGTTATTAGCTTAAGCACATTGTGTTTGTCTATACTTATGACTTAGATGAAGATCAGATCACCTTTTATGACCAATTAATTAAGAAAAACAGGTAAATCCAAAAGGGTTCACATACTTTTCTTGCCATTGTATATATATATATATATATATATTTTTTTTTTTTTTTTTTTTTTTTTTTACAAATTACAATGACTACGTAAAGGGCCAAACGGAACGTGTGACGCCTATGGTTGTGGCGAACTTGCTGCCTGTGGGATTTCCCGTATCATTACATTTGTGCCAGAATGAACAGGCAAATAGTCACATCCTGCAGGCCAAACCTGTTTTTTTATTACTTTTAACAAGAATATCTGCAGTGACACAGAAACCCAGCGTCGGGCTCCCTAACTAGTTCCTTAATCTTATTTGACTCTGAACAGGGCGGCCGAGGTACGGGAGAAGCTAGCCCTCTTGTCGCTCACCTTGATTGTACATTTTAAGCATTTAGCAGATTGTAGGCAGGGAGGCACGCCTGCTCGTCCCGCACACTGCTCGCCCGGAAGCTCAGGTGTAATTTTGTCTTGACCGTTCTCAACCAGAATCGCTGGTATTCCTGTGTGTGTACACATGCGAGGTAGTGCAGGAGAAGGTGGGCGGCTAACCAAAACTACGCCGGAGCGGTGATTCCAAATCACCCAAATTGGTGCACATAACACCGTAGTAACACCTCTGCTGTTAACAGGCGACATTAGAGCAATTCACTAAAAATATGCAACAGGCTTTAACATTGCCGTCCCGGAGTATAAGCAAACGTGGGCAATTAATTGTGAGCCTGTACAAGAGCCTATATGTGGTAGCTACATAGTTTAAGTACGTGCGAAGAAATGCACCACAACCTAGTTCTTTAAAATAATAGGCTACATATTGTGGTTGTTTGCAATAATATACTAACACAAGCTGAAACGACCAGGCCCACAGGAACTAATCAAACGAAGCCCAATTGGTCAATACAAAACAGCATCGCATGATGCCGGTACAGGATTAATATGTCGGATGGTGGAATACAAAATGTGTCCTTACCTGTAGTTCCTGAAAAGCTCGTCGCTCTCCCTGAACCCGTTGTTGAGCAGCATGTTTATGCCTTGGAGAGCCAGCTCCGCATCGTCTATCCGCTCCGCTCCTGCCTCAACCTGCTGCTGAGTCTGTTCGGGACGCGCCATCGCTTATAATAATCACAACTGGGCAGTGGGGGGAATAAATCAATAATTATAAATAAGAATCGGACTCCACACCTCCGCGTTTAAATCTAAAGTAACCAAACAGGCGGGAGGGAAGAAGAGCCGCGTTAGCGAGCCCACTGGGTTAGGGAGAGGCAGCACACGCCGTCCCCTTTCCCCATGTGCACCACTAGCCTGCTTGCTTAGACTGAGAGCACACTCAACCGAAAACCTACACTCAAATGTGATATGTTTAAAAATCTTTTCAACATACGTTACATTCGGCTTTGGTGAAACGCTTTGTTGTACAATGCTAATTTCAAAAGCACGTAAACCGCATTTATAACAATTCCGGGTTTCCTTTCATTCTTGCCATTTTCCCTGCTGTCTATACATGTATGTAGCTATTCATGCAATAAACTACAAAACAAATTTTAAATTATATTTTTGCTTTTTGTCATTCTAATTGCTTCGACCGAAAACGTTTAACATTTCTTCAACGCAAAGAGAGTCGGAAAGTGATCACTTCCCTCTCGGACCCTTCCCGTTCCGCGTTGAGCTGAGGCACGAGCAGCAACCTCTCAACCCACGAGGTGGCCAATCAGCGTGCAGTAACGCGCCTGCACGCAGGCAACTACACACTACTGTAAACTCTGAAGAGATACTGTACAAAGAGCCGCGTGAGCAGGGCAAGTTTGTGCAAGCGACTAGCAAATTGCATCTCACTTGATTAGGAAAATTAAGAATTTGTTTTGGATTAATTATTCATAGGGCAATTAGCACCTGAAGAGTAATGCATTGTTCATTAGATGACAAGTAGGTAGTTAGAGAACTGTGATTTTCTTTGCCAATATGGTCCTTATCTGACGAATGCAATGCCATTGTAGATGGAGAGGACAAAAATATTGTATTTCCTTTTACAGAGAGCCAGATCACATACATTACCTTGACATTTTTTTTTATTTTTTTTTTTTTTTTTTTTTTTTATCCCATTTTTCTCCCAATTTGGTAGCCAATTAGACCCGCTATTTTTACGTCAATCCCCCCCTAGTAATGTGAGTTCGCTGCCGTAGTCCTGCGACCGGTAGTGACGAAGCGAAGTGACGCCTCTTACGAGACGGCACCCGCAGGCCGTCGACCATAACCCGGTACTACAGGGCCACTCTACGCAGCGAACGTCACGTCGGCTCCCCTCCCCCCTCCCTGGGGCGGACAGCCAATCGCCGCCCCCTGGTGGCACTCCCGGCCAGAGCCGACACTTGGCGAGACGGGGAATTGAACCCCGGTCTCCGTGGCCAGCGTCGGACGTTGTAACCACTGGACCACGCGGGAGGCCACCTTGACAGTTTTTTTCTTCAGGGCACTGTAGAAATCCGAAACCGAAACTAGCCTATATATATCAGTGGTGATTTCTTTAAGACAGCGAGGGAAGCTCGGCTTCCCCTATACTTTTTTGAGGAATGGGACATTTTTTTAAATACAACATTAATACATATTGTAGCGATCCTGCGAGGTCGCTGGTCATTCAAATGTGTGCGCGGTGCATTGTGGATGAGGCGCTGTAACTTTGAGCGTCTCCCCCGGGTTAGCCGTAGAAATGTTTAGTTCGATATTTGTGTGTGTTAATTATGAACCCTGTGTTGTGTTAGCTAGCTGGTCGCGGTGTATAAAGTTGGAATCACAGCGACCAGAACGCGTAGTGTACATAGTGCCGTTGTCACACCAATTGTTGTCCGGGTGCCAATATGAGCCCGGGGTGATGTAATCCGGGTGACTATAAATCCGGGGTGATGTAATCGGGTGATGTCATCGGAATTTTGGACTGTAGTTGCTATGCCAACATGAGGAGCTCGCATTCCTGAGTGAGAAAACCCAGAAGAATGTGTCCGGGTGACGTCATTTAGCTACGAATAAGCTGTACAGCTAAATTAGCTGCCTTGCTACGAACATAATATATGAAATATAATATATAATTATATAGCCAGCTAGCTACAAAGATAATAATATGCATTGTCTGTTCAGCTGTACAGCTAAGTTAGCTGCCTAGCTTGAATATAATACTGTATATGGAAGTCATTACATTACAGCTAGGTGGCCATTCAAAACGGCCGTTTTCTTGCCGTAAAAGTAGCTAGCTATGTGACATCCCAGCTCATTAAACAGGCCGTTGTCGCGGTCCAAAGCGGCCGGGAAAGCCGCTTACAAGAACTCGGAAGGACGCTAACTTGCTCCCCATTAATTTGAATGGGAGCCAAGACGCTAAGTTACTCCCCATTCATCGATAGCACCGGTTCACCGAATATAACTTAGCTGTACAGCTGAAAAGACAATGCATATTATTATCTTCGTAGCTAGCTGGCTATATAATTATAATATAATTATATATTATAATTCATATATTATGTTCGTAGCAAGGCAGCTAACTTAGCTGTACAGCTTATTCGTAGCTAAATGACATCACCCGGACACCCAGGACACATTCTTCCGGATTTTCTCACTCAGGAATGCGAGCTCGTTATGTTGGCATAGCAACTACAGTCCAAAATTCCGATTACATCACCCGATGACATCACCCGGACACATTTTGGCACACGGACACATCTTGGCGTGACAACCGCTCGCCACTATTTTTACTTAATATCTATTTTTAAAAATACTACAGATAGAGAGTGGTATTTCAGTTCCGTGGTATGTCATTGTTTTTACTTAGTGCTGGTTTAAACTAAACATTTATCTATCGCCTCTAGTGGTGGGCATTACAGTTCCTTTCAGGGACATGGATCCTTTGACTCAGTTCCATAAAAGGATTCGTTCACCAGTTCCTTCGCTGCTATTGTTCAGACTGCCGTGAATGAGAACGAGAGTTATGCAGTGACTGGGTCCGACTCCGTCAGTAAATATTGTTTAACTGAGTCAATCATTCAATTTAAATTATGATTAATTTTAAGGGACCGTATAACAATAGGATAAATGAAAACAATAAAAGCGTAATATCAACAACAATGATAATATTTAATTGGTAACATGAAACAAATAACCTAAAAATAAAAGCCTTTCATGGTTAATTTCTCAGATCAGAAGGAAAATCTCCAAATTATTATTATTTTTTTAACAAATACACTTTTGTTCACGGTTTATTTATTTACTAATTTGGAGTAGGCTATAGGCTAAGTGTTTTTCAGATGTAACTGCTGGGTTTCTCAGATGTAACTAGTTTACACTAGTTGCTTTTAATTTTATATTCAGTCTCAGGCAAGTTCGTCATTGCACTATGAAGACATGATGGGGAGGGAGAGACGTAGATCTGCAGCGACTACGTAGGCTACTGTCTCGTTCCGGATCCGGACCTGCCTCATGGAACGAGGAACGAGAGCAACAGCATGTCCAGTTCCAGTTCCTTCACAGATTTGGTCCTCAGTCAGTTCCAGTTCAGGAACTGGAGTTACTGTTGCTTTTGGTCACCCCGACGGGAGAGGCTCAGAGAGCCCACCCCGCTCAAGCGGTTCAGTGCTGTCGTTGGCTAATGGCTACTACAGACTAGAGCCCAATGTTGGAAATGGTTAAATAGGAGGAGTCGCTGCAGTTTCAACGAATAACAATTCCCAACTTTAGATTAACCAAAGGAATGAATCCGACACGGAGGTGAGTCAGTTCCTTTCGTTCATTAAAAGGATTAGTTCAAAAAGAACGAATCGTTCACGAACGACACACCACTAATCACCTCATGCTCTTGAAGCCGTCAGTGGAAGCTCGTTGCAGTTGTCTCTGGGTTTCTATGGACTTACTGTATTTAATGGAATAACATGTGATGGGTTTTGGGGCATTTAATTGGACAATACTGACCCACCTGGAAACTGAGGTTCCAGCCATATGTCCAATCAGATTTTGACATGCCTCCGTCAATCAGGATCTGCCTGTGGCTCCATCCAATAGCTACAATATTTGCGACTTGGGAGTTTTTGGAGAGTGACTTCTGCTATAGGTGAGGTTGGCAATAGTTTTAATTATTTGGTCTTTATCCCTCTATTATTGTAATTTGGTATTTTAATTAAACCTTTGCTGGTATGATCAAGTGATTGAGAATTTTGTTAGATAGAAAGGAGAATAGAATTTGCTTACAAGGTAAGAGGACAGCCCAAAATATTTATTTTTATTTGTTGCTAAATGAATGTGTTAGCTTTGACCTTAATTAGTACAATTATTGAGCTACAATACCCTGTATTGTTTATCTATAAGAGTTGACATTTAAAGGTAAACATTTCTTTTGTGAGGCTAGTATTACTAAGTGCACCAAAATGTTATGTTCTGAGTATCTGTTCTGTTGTTTTTTGTACTTTGTTTATTTATTCATCAGTCATATTTCATTATTCTTTATTCAGTATTTCATTTTCAGCGTTCTGTCACGTTCTGGTCCCTGTCTGTCTTTGTTCCGTTTATTTCGAGATCCACTCCTTGTCTTGTCATGCACTTCGGGAAGTTAAACACTTCAGGTTTTCTCCGTCTTTGCTTATTATCTCGTTTTCTTCCTTCTTACTTTCTAGATTGCACTTTGTATATATTAGTTAGATGTGTATAGTACTAACCAACTAATCTACTAATGTTAGGGATTTAGATTAAGTTACTAACACTACTAATCACTAATTATCTCACGCTTCTAACTATCGCTCATTCTCTCTCCCATTATCCTATCCCTGTTAGCTTTTCACTTTCCCTTTCATTCGCACGCAGCTTCTCTCTTTGCGTTCCTCCCCTCTGACTATGCACGTGTCTGCCTGATCTCCCAGGTCGTTTATTGTCTATGTTTGTACGATTCCCAGTCCGTGTCTTTCGTTTCCCCTCGTTATTCTATTAGCGAATCCCCTCGTTATTAGATTAACGATTCCCATTGTTTATACCTGTGTTCCTTCCTCTCTCTCCTCCCAGTCACACCTGATTCCTATTGTGTCACTTTCCCCGTTTGTATTTAAGTTCCTTGTTTGCTTTCAGTCTTTGTCAGAACGTTGATCCTTATTCCCTGTGCCTACCCTTATTCAGCCAGTGTTTATTGAGACTTCCCTTCTGTTTACTACTCCGAGCCTGCCTAGCGATTCTGTCTGTTTGCCTATCTGCCTACCTGTTTTTGACTTTTTGGACTGCCTTTTGTGACTACTCTCTGCTTCTTGATTCTGTACCTTCGCTACTTCTGATTACTGGTTTTGACCCCTGCCTGAATTAAACGTTCCTTTTTGCCTGATCCTGGTCTGCGTCTGGGTCCTTATCCCGTACTTCACAGTACGTTCTGACCAGGATGGACCCAGCAGACCCTGACCATCTGTGCTTCGCTCTCTAGCAGCAGGGGGCCATGCTCGGACGTCATCAGACCCACCTGGAGACGGTCACCCACCACCTTCAGACCCTGACCTCCAGTTTGGCGGAACTCACCATGACGCTGCGAGTTCCTGCACCCAGCACCGCCTCCCAGCAACCCGCTGAACCATTCCATCTTGGTTTTCCTTCGGCGCCGGTGCGCGAACCCCGTCTGCCTCCCCCGGAGAAGTACACCAGTGAACCTGGTGACTGTGGCGCATTCCTAACGCAGTGTCAACTGATTTTCCAGCTACAGCCATTGACATTCCCCAGTGAGCTTTCCAAGGTGGCTTACGTCATCACCCAGCTGACCAGCCGAGCCAAGACCTGGGGAACCAGTGCGTGGGAGGAGTCATTTCCCTACTGCCAGAGCTTCAACTTGTTTGCCGAGGAGATGAAGAAGGTCTTCGACCGCTCCAAGCATGGCCACGAAGCAGCGAGGGAGATGCTTCACATGCGCCAGGGGAGAAGATCTGTCTCGGACTATGCCATCGACTTACAGACGCTGGCTAACTCCAGCGGATGGGATAAGGGGGCTCTCTATGACACCTTCATCAATGGCTGTTCAGAACTGCTTAAAGATGAGCTCCTGACCCGCGACCTACCCGAGTCCTTCGATGACCTCATCAGTCTGGCCCTTCGTATTGACTCACGGCTGCAAGAGCGCCAACGCTTCCGAGATCCAGGGGTTTTCCGAAGGCCAGAGTCCAAGAGGTTCAAGATTCCTGCCACCCTCGTCACTCGCTCTAAGGCTTCCTCTGCACCCACGTTGGAACTGGAACCCATGCAGGTGGACCGTGCTCGTCTTACCCATGGAGAACGTGATCGGAGGATGGCTACCAAGTCCTGCCTCTACTGCGGTCAACCGGGTCACTTTGTTTTGAACTGTCCATTAAAGGCCAACGACCCACTAGTGAATAGAGGAGCACTAGTGGGCGTTATTCCGGTTGAATGCTCCTCTAAACAACGCACCTGCCTGCCTGTTACCATCGAGTGGGAGGGTCAGAGACGAGAGACCACGCTCTCATAGACTCAAGTTTCAAGTTTCAAGTTTTTATTGATCACGTACACATGCGTACATGGCAGTGAGATTTGTTGTTCCCATGGATCTCTCTTCACAACAACACAACAGTACACAATAGAATACAGTAATAAATTGTAAAAAAAAAAAAAAATTGTAAGATAGTAAAATAGTAAAATATAATATATACAATATACAAATAATATAATATAATATAATATATAATATAATAATAATAATATAATATATATAATATAATAAGTAAGACAGATGTACAATATTGCACATCACTGGATGGCAGTATAAAGTGATGAGTGCTAAAGTGATAAGTGACACAGTGATACAGTGGGGTGTGAGGAGGTAGGAGGGGGAGGGGACAGTTCAGTTCAGTTGTTGGTGGGGCTGGGCAGTGGTTAGGGGTCTCAGCTCAGCATGCGGATAGCTTGGGAGTAGAAGCTGTCCTTGAGGCGGTTGGTCTTCGCTGCTATGCTGACATAGCCAGGCTTCCTCTTGGACAGCTTCTTGATAAACAGGCCATGGCTAGGGTGACTGGGGTCGGCGATGATCTTGTTGGCCTTCGTCTTGCACCTCACCGTATACAGGTCTCTCAGGTTAGGCAGTGCACCGCCTGTGACCCGCTGGGCTGACCGCACCACCCTCTGCAGCCTCTGCCGGTCACGTTCGGTGCAGTTGCCGTACCAGGCGGTGATGCAGCCGGTCAGGACACTTTCCGTGGTGCACCTGTAGAAGTTCCTGAGGATTGGTGGGGGCAGGCCAAACTTCCTCAGCCGTCTGAGGTGGAAAAGACGCTGCTCTCACAACTCGGGCGCTGAAGAGAGTTTCATCGATGCTGGTGTGAAGGACGGTTCTCTACACCCATGCATCGACTACCGGGCACTCAACGACATCACAGTAAAGAATCGTTACCCTCTCCCCCTCATGACGTCGGCTTTCGAACAACTTAAAGGAGCCACCGTCTTCACCAAATTAGACCTGCGCAACGCTTACCACCTGGTACGCATTCGTGAGGGGGACGAGTGGAATACCGCCTTCAATACCCCGACTGGCCACTGGGAGTACCTTGTGATGCCTTTCGGTTTGACCAACGCTCCAGCAGTTTTCCAAGCCTTGGTTAACAATGTTTTAAGAGACTTTATTAACCAATTTGTTTTTGTTTATCTTGACGACATCCTAATTTTTTCTGAGACCCAAGATGAACATGTCAGTCACGTCCGCAGAGTTCTCCAGCGTCTGCTGGAGAATAGACTTTTCGTCAAGGCAGAGAAATGCGAGTTCCACTGCCAGACTACCACCTTCCTGGGCTATATCATCTCGGCCGGGAGCCTCCAGATGGACCCTCAGAAGATCAAGGCTGTTCTGGACTGGCCCCGGCCGGAGAGTCGTAAGGAATTACAGCGGTTTTTGGGATTCGCCAACTTTTATCGAAGATTTATCCGCAATTACAGCACCCTGGCAGCACCCCTCACAGCTCTCACATCTATCAAGGTCCGGTTTGACTGGAATCCCCGAGCAGAAGAAGCTTTCCACGCCCTCAAGCAGCGCTTCACTTCTGATCCTATCCTCATCCATCCTGACTCCAATGCTCAGTTCATTGTTGAGGTCGATGCATCCAACATCGGAGTGGGGGCCATTCTGTCACAACGCTCCTCCCAGGACAACAAGGTCCACCCATGCGCCTTTTACTCCCACCGGCTTAGCTCCACGGAACAAAATTACGACATCGGTAATCGGGAGCTACTTGCGGTCAAACTCGCCTTGGAGGAATGGAGGCATTGGCTTGAGGGCGCACAAATCCCATTCCTTGTTTGGACTGACCATAAGAACCTGGAGTATTTACAGACTGCCAAGAGACTCAATTCCCGTCAGGCTCGTTGGTCCCTGTTTTTCTCGAGATTTAATTTTACACTCTCATATCGACCCGGTTCCAAGAACACTAAACCTGATGCCCTCTCCCGCCGATTCGACCCTCCTTCCAGTTCTTCTGATCCTGACACTATTCTACCTCAACACTGCTGTATCAACTCTCTTCAACTGAAACAACTGTTCGCTCTGCTCTGGACGGGGAGGTTGGCCCTAGTCGCTGTCCTACCAACCGTCTCTTTGTTCCCAAATCCGTTCACTCTCAAGTACTGCAGTGGGGCCATTCTTCACTACTTTCCTGTCACCCTGGTATTAATAGAACCATCACTTTCATTCAAAGACGTTTCTGGTGGCCAGCCATGTCCCAAGACATCAAAGATTTTGTCTCCGCCTGCTCTGTCTGCGCCCAGAACAAAACCCCTCATCAGCATCCCTCTGGCCTGTTACAACTCCTACCCATCCCTCACCACCCTTGGTCTCACATATCCCTAGATTTTATCACAGGTTTACCCCCCTCCAACAGCAACACCACTATTTTTACTATTATCGATCGCTTTTCTAAAGCTGTGCACTTTATTCCGCTGCCTAAACTCCCTTCAGCTAAAGAAACTGCCACACTCATTATTCAACATGTTTTCAGGTTACACGGTATTCCCACTGACATTGTTTCTGACAGAGGTCCTCAGTTTGTTGCTAGATTCTGGAAAGCTTTCTGTTTACTCATCGGTTCATCTGTCAGTTTATCCTCAGGTTTTCATCCCCAATCTAATGGCCAGACAGAGCGGGCTAATCAACTCATCGAAACTGTTCTCCGCTGCCTGTGTTCCCAGAACCCCACTTCATGGAGTCAACAGCTGCCCTGGGCAGAATATGCCATCAACTCCCATACTTCTTCTTCCTCCCAGATGTCCCCCTTTGAATGTTGCCTTGGTTACCAACCACCCTTATTCCCTAGCCAGGAGAAGGAGGTGGGTGTTCCCTCTGCCGAGGCTTTCATCCGCCGATGTCATCGCACCTGGAGACTTACACGCCGCAACCTTCTCCGAGCCAGTTCCCGTATGAAGGAGATTGCTGACAAGAGACGCTCCGAGGCTCCCCGTTATCGTGTGGGACAACGGGTCTGGCTGACCACCAGGGACATTCCCCTCAAAATGGACCATCGTAAGCTGGCACCTCGTTTTATTGGTCCTTTTCCCATAATTAAGATCATCAGCCCCACTGCAGTTAGATTAAAGTTACCTCACACCATGAAAATAATTCACCCCACTTTCCATGTTTCACGCCTCAAACCCCTTGTTACCCACCCTTTGTGTCCCGCCCCTGAGCCACCCCCACCCCCCGTCTTATTGATGGGGGAGAAGCATATACAGTCAGCAGACTGTTGGATGTTCGTCGTCGGGGCCGTGGTCTCCAATACCTCGTTGATTGGGAGGGCTACGGTCCCGAGGAGAGAAGTTGGATCCCCTCCCGCTTTGTCCTAGACAAGGACTTGATAAAAGACTTTCACATTAGTAAACCTGTGCCTCCTGTTAAAACGCCAAGAGGCGTTTCTTGGGGGGGGGTACTGTTATGTTCTGAGTATCTGTTATGTTGTTTTTTGTACTTTGTTTATTTATTCATCAGTCATATTTCATTATTCTTTATTCAGTATTTCATTTTCAGCGTTCTGTCACGTTCTGGTCCCCGTCTGTCTTTGTTCCGTTTATTTCGAGATCCACTCCTTGTCTTGTCATGCACTTCGGGAAGTTAAACACTTCGGGTTTTCTCCGTCTTTGCTTATTATCTCGTTTTCTTCGTTCTTACTTTCTAGATTGCACTTTGTATATATTAGTTAGATGTGTATAGTACTAACCAACTAATCTACTAACGTTAGGGATTTAGATTAAGTTACTAACACTACTAATCACTAATTATCTCACGCTTCTAACTATCGCTCATTCTCTCTCCCATTATCCTATCCCTGTTAGCTTTTCACTTTCCCTTTCATTCGCACGCAGCTTCTCTCTTTGCGTTCCTCCCCTCTGACTATGCACGTGTCTGCCTGATCTCCCAGGTCGTTTATTGTCTATGTTTGTACGATTCCCAGTCCGTGTCTTTCGTTTCCCCTCGTTATTCTATTAGCGAATCCCCTCGTTATTAGATTAACGATTCCCATTGTTTATACCTGTGTTCCTTCCTCTCTCTCCTCCCAGTCACACCTGATTTCTATTGTGTCACTTTCCCCGTTTGTATTTAAGTTCCTTGTTTGCTTTCAGTCTTTGTCAGAACGTTGATCCTTATTCCCTGTGCCTACCCTTATTCAGCCAGTGTTTATTGATTTATCCGAGACTTCCCTTCTGTTTACTACTCCGAGCCTGCCTAGCGATTCTGTCTGTTTGCCTATCTGCCTACCTGTTTTTGACTTTTTGGACTGCCTTTTGTGACTACTCTCTGCTTCTTGATTCTGTACCTTCGCTACTTCTGATTACTGGTTTTGACCCCTGCCTGAATTAAACGTTCCTTTTTGCCTGATCCTGGTCTGCGTCTGGGTCCTTATCCTGTACTTCACACAAAATGTATTTATTGTTATGTTGAATAACATTTGAATGACCTATGTTCCAAGTCTTTAATAAATTGTCAATTTATCTTCTTATTTGTTTCTAATGTTTCATCAAGGTACTAATTTGAAAGAAGTACTAATTTGTTATTGAATGAAAATGGTAGGATTGTCTTAAATTATATGATGTCAGGCTATCTAGGGAGGATAGTCCCTGTATTTTGCAGTTGTGAGGCAGGCAGGCAGCATCAGGGGCAATACGTTCATCATCATATCATCAGAGCAACAGGGGCAGTGAGCAACAATATCACCAGAGCAGCAGAGGAGGTCAGACCCTGCCCCCCCCCCAAATTTGTCAATATGTTATTGAATGAAGATGGTAGGATTGTCTTAAATTATATGATGTCAGGCATTTAATAAGAGGATAATCTCTATTTTGCAATAGTGAGGTAGGCAGGCAGAATCAGGGGCAGTGAGCTCATCATCATCACCATCATAATCATAACATCATCAGAGGGCTTCTTTCTGGTCCAGTTTCTTAGTTAATTCATACAGTTGTTCTCTCAGGACAGGAAGATCTGGTGGTTTGGTGGATTTCCTGAAAAAAAGGAATCTTCCCTTGTTCTAGGGAATGGCTCTTCAGACTCACAAAACCCTCTCGTTCTCCCCCTAGCTCTTCAAGCTGCCTTGCCTGTTTCTCTTGTTGGATCCTCACCTCATCCAGCTGTATCTCTAGCTCCCGCCTTCCCTCATGCTCTTGCTCCGCTCGGCTCCGGAGTTGCTCTGCCTCAGACACACGTGTCTCCACTGCTCTCCTCAGCTCCGCCTCCTTCTGAGCGAGCTTAGTCTGTACATCTCCCAAGGCCCTGGTATACTCCTCTTTGGCTTGGTCCTGAGATTCCTGGATGTCCAGACACTGCAGATGTTTTCCCTCCAACATCTTGGTTAAGTTTCTCACCTCTTGTTCCAGTGCCAGGCTGTGGGCCTCCACATGTCTTAGCTCATTGCCAAGGGATGCTTTGCCATACTCCAGTTCCACAGCCATATTTCCAATCTTTCTCAGGGAGTCAGTGTGCTCCTCCAGCAATTTCCCAACATCCACTAGGTGGCGCTCCTCCAAGGTCCCCAACTCAGCCCTGTACAGCTCAGTCTGGGCACTCTTCAGCTGCTGAACCTGCTGGACAGTGACTTGCCATCTGTCCTCTACAATGGTCGCCTGCTTCTGGTTCTTCACCAGGTCCTCTTCTGGTCACGACAAGATTTCTACAGTTTCCGGATCACTTCCGCTTGGCCCTTTATTAAACCTCTCCCAACTCTGCCTCTAAAACAGCACATTTTTCCACTTCAGTTATATGCTGCTTTTGTGGCCTATCTGGGATCTTTTTTCCCTTTTACCTAGGGGGCACCACAGAGCAGGAGTGGCCATTCTTGTTTTCTTGTCTCTTTTCCTCATCTTTCCTTCAGTGTTTTCAACCCCCTGTCCATTTCACGGAGGGCCAACATCAGGAGCCATTCCAGCCAAAAAGGAGCCTTTGAGGGCTGGACTTGCTTGAAAGTAGACTTTGAGTGAACGTCGGTGCACTTTTGACAGGTGCTTGGGCCCCTCTGCCTCCAGCCAAGACTCCATGTCTGGATCCACTGTCCAGTCCTCTTCCATTATGGTGTCCTTCTCAAATAAAGCCAAAAACAAATCCTGCTCACAGTTGCACTACCTCCTCATGCCTATATGTCATGCCCTCTGCCCACATTCTTCACCATATGTAGATAAATATAGTATAACCTACTCCTTCCCAGTGTGACACATGTCGGTTCTTTAAATAGGCCTTCAAATGACCTTCAGCTGTCCGTAGTCCCAATCGCTTGACTTCATTCAGGTGCGGGACTGCGGGCTGCTGGGAAATGTAGCTTTTCCCTCTCCAGTGGCTCCCAAGAAGTAAAGAAGCAGGCAGCCATTTCCTCATCCTGCCCCTTGGGATGCCACAATATACATGTATATATAGTACTGTACAATAGTCTTAGGCCACCCAATAAAATTATGTTTAAATTATGTTTATGTTCTTGGAAAATACTGTATTGTGACGATCAGGATAAGGACCCAGACGCAGATCAGGATAAGGCAAAAGAGTCGTTTATTGGGAAGCAGGAGTCAAAACCAGGAATCAGATGTAGCGAAGGTACAGAATCAATAAGCAGAGAGTAGTCACAAAAAGGCAGTCCAAAAAGTCAAAACATAGGTAGGCAGATAGGCAAACAAACAGAATCGCTAGGCAGGCTCGGAGTAGTAAACAGAAGGGATGTCTCGGATAAATCAATAAACACTGGCTGAAGAAGAGTAGGCTCAGGGAATAAGGATCAGTACAGAACAGGAAAGAACATAGACACATAACTTATATACAAGCAGGGAAGGGAACACAATAGGACTCAGGTGTGACTGGGAGGAGAGAGGGGAGGAACACAGGTGTAAACAATGGGAATCGTTAATCTAATAACGAGGAGATTTGCTAATAGAATAACGAGGGGAAACGAAAGACACGGACTGGGAATCGTACAAACATATAGACAATAAACGACCTGGGAGATCAGGCAGACACGTGCATAGTTAGAAGGGGAGGAACGCAAAGAGAGAAACTGCATGCGAATGAAAGGAAAAGTGAAAAGCTAACAGGGATACGATAATGAGAGAGAATGACAGCGATAGTCAGAAGCGTGAGATAATTAGTGATTAGTAGTGTTAGTAACTTAATCTAAATCCCTAATGTTAGTAGATTAGTTGGTTAGTACTATATACATCTAACTAATATATACAAAGTGCAATCTAGAAAGTAAGAAGGAAGTAAAACGAGATTAGAAACGAAGACGGAAAAACCGAAACATAGAATTTCCCGAAGTGCAAATGACAAAGACAAGGAGTGGATCTAGAACAGGAACAATAACAGACAGAGAACAGAACGTGAAAGAAACATGACTCGAAGAATGAAAAATAAACAAAGTACAAAAACAAACCGAACAGACACTAAGAACGTAACATGTATAACATTATAATAAATACAAATAAACATTAATACAACAAAAAGTAAAAAGAATTTATTGTGTTTTCTGAAAGGTTATTGATATCTTGTGAGATGGCTAGAAGAACACAGGTCACACCAAATTTGGTTCCCAAGCATCTCCTTGAGGCACTCCAGCCATTACATGTATTTTGTTTAGTTTGACAGACATAAAATCATAGTTTTGCGTCAACAAAGCAATTCTCAACGAGAATGGTCTGGGGCTGCATTTCAGCCAACGGTGTAGGGGATCTGGTCAAAATCAATGGAATTATGAATGCTGAGAAATATAAACAGATCTTGATTAATCATACTATACCTTCGGGAAAACAACTGACCAAATAAACGCTTACTGCCCAGATAAATGGCTTTAATTTGATTTTGAGTGGCCTAAGACTTTTACACAGTACTGTATGTATATATACAGGGGTAGATAAAATAATGTAAACACCAAACAATATATGCATATTTATTTATTAACCAATAAGGAGCTGGGCATTTGCCTTTTAAAAAAATGATCACCAAAAATATGTACAAAATTGTAATTGGCATCTTTTATGTTTTAATAGAAAAAGGCATCTTTTCAAACAATCTTTTCTCTAATTCATTTTTTTATTCCCCTATTTGGAATGCTCAATCAGAACTGTAAGCCTATGCCATTACTACAACATCTTCTTTCAATTTTATAGGGTGCATTATTTAGACTGACCACATGCTCAGCTCTGTGTTCTTAACAGTGAACATTCTGCCTCATTATTCAGGCTGAAATAATTCCAATGTGATGCATTGTAAGAAAGTTCATTACGGGGCAGGACAATACTGTGGAAATGGATGTTATGGAATATAACACAGTACCGGAAACTCATGTTACCAGCTGGAACCTCCTGTAGTTAAACAGAGAGGATGGAAGGGACAAGGATTAAAGAAGCTGTGTACATGGTGAGTCTACATAATATGTGCTGTTGTGTCAGTGTTCATTGTTTATCTGTGGCCAGTGTTGGCCCCTCAGCTCACAGGGCACTCTTGGAGATTCACTGGGCCAAACACTTGAGATGCTTCTCCAAAGGACAATGGCTTCCTGTTGATCCGCAGGTTGCGTATGCAGCCTATGAAAGATGACTTGATAGGGAGTTTTTTGTGCTGCAAGGTGCCTGGACAGTAGTATAAATCAATGAAAAGAGTCAGATACAGCGGAATAGTGTTTAAGAAACTAGGTGTAACCAGAAGATTTTAGGTTCATTTCCTGAGTGGAACCTGGCTGTTGTACCACTATGAAGCTAACCTGAATGGCTTCAGTGTGTACCCAGCTGTGCAGAAGGGTAATGTTTGAAATTTAAGCCACAATCTCACAGGACAAGGGCATCTGCCAAGAAAATAAATAATCGTACCGAGGATATGGGGAATGGACAGTTTGCCACTCCACATTTACTACAGCGTTAGAGGCTTTTCCAGCATCAGAAGGTCTCTCAGAGAGGGGCTGAAAGGGCGTTGGAATAACTAGTGATTGCCACAAAGCTCTTTGTTAGGCTTAATCGCTTACTGTAATATAAAGGGCTCTACTTTCGTTGTCAAAGCACAATGTGCGGATGCTAGTCTTAATCAGCATTCCGGTAGTTTTGTGACGAGAGATTGTCGTGCACGTGCAGTGCAGATGTAAAAGAGGTTTTGCCATAGCAACCTGGCAATTTTGTAATGTATTATGAAGAACACGTTATGATGTTACCTGCTTTCACCACAATAAAATGGAGTACATAATTGGTCAGAGTATCATGTGGCAATACTAAACTAATGTGTTTAGTTTAGTGCATGTTTATATTTAGTGCATAGTTTATATGCATGTGTATCAGTTTTCACTGAGAAAAGCACTTCTCTCTGCTATAGTTGTCTGGGAGGAGGAAGAAGAAAAGACGTGGCACTACTTTTATTAATTTATTACTTTTATTCACAAAGCATTTTAAGGGTAAAAGTTGGTCCTCACTGCGCGATTTAGGAGCAAGTCCGAAAAATAATGGGCGCGTCACTCATAAATTTAGGAGTCCTACATTTTTGGGATAAGAGTATTTCACTAAGGGTTTGAGAGCTAAAAACAGCTCCTAAGTCCAGGAGAAGTTAAAAGCAGCCAAGAGGACTTCTAAGTCGCTAAAGACCTACTCACGGCGATCCAAAAATCTGCTGCAGCCGGCAATCGTTGTCGCAATCGCGTCAACACTGGAGATATTGAATGATACAGAGCTCATAAAAAGGTACCGCCTCAATCGCGAGGGTATTATATATATTATATTATATATATTATATATAGATACCCGCTGATGTTTACGAGATGCAGACATGTAACCAATTGACTAGTCAGTATTCTTGGTTTCATGTTAAATCAGTGACACGTAGCCTACATTTGTATTTTAGAATCTTTATTAGAATATAATAGGGGTGCATCGGATCATTTTTCGGATCAGCCAAAAAAATAATAACGGGGCCAAAGGTGCGTTTCGAATGAATGATAATTTCAGTTTTCAATGTAAGTTATTTCACTAAATCTTTATTCGAAAATTTCACAAAATACATTTTTAGATTCAGTACGCCTTAGGCGATTTAACTAGGGTGGTTTTATGCCTGAATTAATTTAATAAAAAATTAAAAGATCGCTAATGTTTCAATTGTATTTAATTCGGTCGCGTTTCTAAAAACCTGCCTCCCAGAAAGGCATTTAGTATGAAAAACAAAGCAAACCAAAACATACACGGTTGTCTATCTCTTCACTGTAACTCTGCATCGAGATTTAGAGAATTGTTACTGTACAAACAGCGGCAGAAAAATGATTTCTCTATGATGACCCATCCCCTATATCAGCCAATCACTGTGGGCATTCTGAGTAAGCTCGTTCATGAGAAACAACGTCATCCCTAGCAACGACGTCAACCCCACCCTCACTCTTAGCTAGGAATTCCTTAGTATGAGTTTGTCTTTGGAGCTTTGTGAATAGGTTTTAAGGTGGGACTCCTAACTAAAAGGTTTTAGTGCGATTTAGAAGTACTCCTAGTGGTAAGATAAAATGCTTTGTGAATACGGGCCCTGATGTCTGCATTTTGACTCGTTGTCCTGCATCTCGCATAATCAAATACACTCAGTGGCCACTTTATTAGGTACACCTTTCTAGTACTGGGTAGGACCCCCCTTTTCCCCCAGCCTGAATTCTTCATGGCATGGATTCAATAAGGTGCTGTAAACATTCCTCAGAGATTCTGGTCCATGTTGACATGATAGCATCACACAGTTGCTGCAGATTTGTCGGCTGCATATTCATGTTGCGGATCTCCTGTTCCACCACATCCCAAAGGTGCTCTATTGGACTGAGATCTGGTGACTGTGGAGGCCATTGGAGTACACTGAACTCATTGTCATGTTCGTGGAACCAGCTTGAGATGACATGTGCTTTGTGACATGGCACATTATTCTGCTGGAAGTAACCATTAGAAGATGGGTAGACTGTGGCCATAAAGGGATGCACATGGTCAGCAACAAGACTCGGGTAGGGTTCGACATGTTGTGCATTCAGAGATGCTCTTTTGCATACCACTGTTGTAACGTGCAGTTATTTGAGCTACTGTCGACTTCCTGTCAGCTTGAACAAGTCTGGCCAATATCCTCTGACCTCTCTCATTAACAAGCCGTTTTCACCCACAGAATTGCCGCTCACTGGATGTTTTTTGTTTTTCGCACCATTCTCTGTAAACTCTAGAGACTGTTGTGCGTGAAAATCCCATGAGATCAGCTGTTTCTCAGATACTCACACCACCCCGTCTGGCACCAACAATCATTCCACGGTCAAAGTTACTTAGATCACATTTCTTCCCGATTCAGATTTTTGGTCTGAACAACAACTGAATCTCTTGACCATGTCTGCATGCTTTCATGCATTGAGTTGCTGCCACATGATCGGCTGATTAGATAATTGCATTAACGGGCAGATGTACAGGTGTACCTAATAAAGTGGCTACTGAGTGTATATCCATTACGTTATTTTTAATCTCCGCCCCCAGTGAAGTTAATTCCATCACTCTTATTTGGACTATTACTGCATTTTAAATCAAATAGAAACTTTTATGAATATAAAATATGGATATGATTCCCCACCCGCCCCACCCCCCAGCTCTACAATATCATCAGCAATCACTTAAAATCATTATTGTTCGTTTGTTATTATTTCTCATTGTAATGTCCCTTCTCTCCCGTGCAAACATATCCAACCTCTGCAATCGCTCAGGGCATTGCCCCATGATACACCGGCCAATTACTGTATATAGCCTACTCCATTTATTGTAGTGAACATTTAATATTTAACATAACGAAAAACAGTGTGCATACATACAGTACATACTTCCATGGGTGTAGATACGGTTTATCTGTCATTCAAGTGCATTGAATCACTCCTTACAAGTGCAAAGCTCAAATACTTTGAACTTCTTTGTTGAATACAGATTGTACTTCAAATATTCATTTATTGACCGATTTGCCTCAGAGTGAGATGCAATATAGAACACTCTTGTGTGATGGGGCTTTATCGCTTTGTCATTCATATGTCTGCATTAATAATGTCACCAAACTACCACATAATGCTTGCATTTAAGTTAAGCTACCATCCTCACCAAACTAGAGCCAAAAGAGAGACCATAGTTAATTATATGGCTTCTTATAACTCTACAGGTAGTGGCCAAAACAGTGGAAATACTTGGGTAAATGAGAAACACAAAGTATATTGACAGCAGGTGCACCCACACAGGTGTTATTCCTACCTGAGTTCATTACGTAATTAACATCCCAGCATGTATAATAATGTAGGCCTGGTTGCCTAAAATTATGGCTAGCGTGGCTAGAAGACAAGACCTCAATGAATCTGAGAGAACGTGTTTGTTGGGGCAAATTTGGCAGAAGCTTCAGTTACTAAGAAAGCTCAACTTGCTGATGTTTCACAAGGAACAGTGTCTAAGGTGATGTTGGCATGGAAGAGAAAGGCAACAAAGGGCAACTGTGGTTGAAAGGGCATATTGCTGGATAGTGGTGTCCGTGCATTAGTTTGAGGTGCAAGGCTAAACAGGCAAGCAACTCAATTGACTGCAAATTTCAATCTAGGGTGTGAGCAGGCAGTTTAATTAAGAACCGTCTGTCGAGAACACTACAGAACAGGATACCATAGTTGTATCATATTGTTTTTTCCACCTTTTTGGCCACTATCTGTATATTTATGCATATGTGTTTTGATTTGATGCAATGCCTCAGACTTTAATGCATCCGGTCCACTGTTCCAAAAACAACCAGATTCTCCTGCACATGATGTGGACAGGATCACCTGTTAGTGATACTTTACCTGGAACACCGCCCGCATAGAGATGATGGCCAGCAGTTATGCCAAAAAAGGTGGAATTTGGAACTCTGGTGCCTTCAGATTTCTTGTCCACAGCCAGCTGAACATGATTGTTTCTTCTGTCAACTAAAAAAAAACAGCGTGCACGATACGTAAAGATTTCAGAAATCATATTTTTTATATGGGTGGTATTCTGGGTGGTTTACCTTACAGTTGTCATTTAATACAGATGGTTCATTGAGATTAAATAAGATGTTTTCTGGAAAAGGTTGCAGTAATCTATAAGGGAACCCCAGGTGTGTTGTTAGATGTGTTGACATACACTGGGTCGGAAGCTTTTCACCAGGAAAACCTGTACATGCATTTTTGTCTAAATAAACACTTTCCCTGGGTTTCTTTCTCTCATGAGACAGCACTAGGATATCACGTGGCTTGCCCTTCAGCTTCTTAATTGCTTGGATGTTAAAACCACAGAAATGAACCCTTGGTACATTTGGCTTTCCTCATTTGTGCCAGGGATCATTATGAACTGTTCACAGACTCATCATGTTCATTCTGCTTGTTTGGAGAGTCTGGCCTGCCTTGGTTCAGACCAGCCCTGACAGTCACAGCAAGGAGTAGAGTGAAACCAGGTGAGTCACACTGCACCTGTCACGCGGTGGAACAGACCATCACACAGGCCCCGCTGTGCCACAGACATGCTGGATTCACCTGCTGCACCGCTCAACTGCAGCACTACCTATGGGAGGAGAAATGGACATACGTTAGTACCAGGTACAGGCGAGATAAGGAGGCATAGTATACCCTCCATACACAGATAGATAGTAGTGTATGAATGTGCATGTACAATCACCATCCATTTGCACTTGAGTGTGGGGAAAACAGGTTGAGTGTATATTTAGTTTTCTCCTTTTTGTTTCCATTCCCTTCGGTTCCCAGTATCCAGGTAAAAGGTACTTTGAGTTGTCCTTGTTTCAACTTAGGAAGTGTCCATTGTTGCCCTGTTTATTTACTGGCCCATCTAATTAATTAATATCATCATGCATCTTGTTCTAAATGTGGTGAGTCAAAGCCCCTAGCTTATGTGTTGTGTGTAGTGCTTCTGTTTTGTACTATGCCTATGTTGAACGAACAAACTGCTTTAACTGTTTGACTTGAATTTAATAATAGTTATAATGTCTGACATTTAAGTTTTATTTTTAGAAGATATTTTGCAATAAGATTTTTCTTTAGTTTTGAGCAAGATTATTTTGCTTTTTCAATACCTTTTGGCCACTTTTTCAGGAAGTGAATTATTTATCTTAGTGAGTTGTTGGGTGTTTATTCTTCTTCAATTGCTTTCATGTATACTCATTAACACTATAATTGCTTTTCACTTGAGACATGAATATTTGGAACAGTTTAAGCTAACCCCATATACAGTCAGGTCCAGAATTACTGGCACCCTTGATGAAAAAGAGAGAAAAATATTCTTTTTTCCCCCAAAAATACACAATTATGTCACAATTATTGGCATTGAAAAGGTCCTATACCTACGGTGAAATATGGTGGTGGATCTTTTATGTTATGCTTTTTTTTGCATCTACTAGTCCTGGGGTTCTTGTTAAAGTCAATGGAATCATGAAATCCAGCAGGTACTAAGACATTTTGGCCACAAATCTGGTTCCCTGGGGCCTCCGATAGCTTAGAGGACTAACGCACCCTTATTGCCTGGTCCTTTATGAGTGTGAGCTGCCTATCATGGTCATGGTTTGAAACCCGACTGTACCAGACCGGCCCTGGTGGGGAGTCTCGATCGGGGGTGGCGTTTGGCGTTTGGCGTTTCGACCTCCCGCAATTGGTCAGGACTGCGGAATCACTTCCAATCTTCCGCAAGAGACTCAAAACCCACCTCTTCAGACTCCACTACCCCTGATCTCTGTCCATCTAGCTAAATTGTCTTCACCACTGTCTACTTGTTCAACACTATACTCTTTATTTAAAAAAAAAATTGGACATTTTGTAAACATTGTAAAATACCTTTTCCTTCCCGGTGTTACAGGTATGGTACGTAGATGCCTGCAATGATGTCTATTGCTGTATTCCTGCACTGATCTCGTGCGCTAACTGTGATTGTTCCTACCATGTATTGATGCACATCTTGTAAGTCGCTCTGGATAAGAGCGTCTGCTAAATGCTTAAAATGTAAAATGTAATGTAAATGTTTGGCTGTCCGCCCCAGGGGGAAGGGGGGGGAATGAGCTGGCACGAGTTTGCTGAGAAGTGTGTAACTCGTGGGGAGGGCAAATCTAAATAAAAAACAGAGGGTATGATTGCCCACTAAATTGGGAGAAAAACGGGAAAAAATCTGAAACAAATCAATTGAAATAAAAAATATATATATTTAAAAAGCTGATTCCCCCCAACCAGGAAGCTTAGCTGCAAATGTATCATTAAGCAAGACAGTTATCCCAGATATCTCAAAATCAACCAATAAATTGTTAACTGGCCACAAAATGATTATTTTTGCAATGGCCATCTCAGTCATAAGAACATAAGAATACATAATGATGAGATCAGGCCATTTGGCCCATCTAGGCTCGTCATGTCCTATCTAGTATCTAGTACTGCATCTATACCTAGACTTGAATAGCCCAAGTGTTTCTGCCTCTGCTACCCGACCAAGCTGTTCCAGGCATTAACAACTCTCTGTGTAAAGAAAAATGTCCTCATATCCATGCAGAATTTATCTTGAACTAATTTCCACCTGTGGCCTCTTGTTCTGCTGACCCCACTTATCTTTAAAAATCTTTGGTAGTTCACTTTCTTAATCCCTTTTCGGAATTAAAAAACCTCAATCAAATCCCCCCATAGTCTCCGTTTGCTAAGCTTAAATAGATTGAGTGCCTTAAGTCTATCCTCAAAACGTTTACCTTTCATACCAGGTACCAATTTAGTTGCCCTTCTTTGAACTTTTTCAAGAGCTTCTATATCTTTCTTGTAGTGTGGTGCCCAGAACTGCACACAGTACTCTAATTGAGGTCTGACAAAGGGCATTATATAACATTAATATAACCTCCTATACTCAATACTTTGCTATGTATCCCAGCATCCTGTTGGCCCTTTTCACTGCTGTAGCACACAGCTTTGATGTAGATAGACTTTGGTCAACTACAATTCCTAAGTCTTTTTCAAATTGAATACCTACTAATTTCTCTCCTCCCATAAAATACTCCTGTCTTATGTTTTTATTTCCCATATGCATAACTTTACATTTAGCAATATTGAATGTCACCTGACACATTTTTGCCCATTCTTGGGTTTTGTTTAAATCATCTTGGATTACTTTAATCGATTCCAAACTGTTTGCCAAACCTCCAAGTTTACTATCATTTGCAAATGTAACTATTTTGCTACTAATATGTAAATATGTATGTAAATAAGGAAGAGCCGAGGTCCCAACACTGATCCCTGTGGGACTCCACTGCCCACAGCACCTAGGTCAGATATGATCCCACCTACTGCTACTCCTTGTATTTGTCCTTGCAGCCAATAATGGACCAACTCTGAAATAACTCCTGAAATTCCTACTGAATTCATTCAATTCTCTCATGTGGTACCTTGTCAAATGGTTTTTGAAAGTCCAAATATATAGTATCATAAGCCTGGTTCAGGTCAACAGACTGTAGCCTTTTCAAAAAAGTCCAGGGGGTTTGTTAGGCATGACCTCCCCTTGAGAAAACCATGTTGACTCTCCCTTAAAATACTATTATTTTAGGGGCGGCAGATAGGTGTAGTGGTCTATCACACCATATTTTGGCTGGTCCGATATGGTGTGCGCTGCCTGTCAGGGACGCGGTTCGAATCTCGTCTCTACCAGACCGGCCCTGGTTGTCAGCCCCGATCGGGGGCGGCATTTGGCATTTGGCCCAGGGGAAGGGGGGAGGGTGAGTTGGCCCGGATCTACTGTGAAGCATGTAAGGAGTCTCCAGAATGTGGGTTCTTGAAGGAAGCAGAGTTTGCTGCCCTTGGAGAATTAGCTTGCCTCATAGAGACGACCGGCAGACCTGTGAGGGGAGGGTAAATCTAAATAAACAGAGTGTGCAATTAGCTACTAAATTGGAAAATCTGAAACAAATTTTATGAAAAATGCTATTCTTTTTCAAGAATGATTCCAACTTATCCCTAAAAATACATTCCAGTATTTTACATGCGATGCAAGCTAAACTGACAGGCCTATAGTTCCCTGGGTCAGTATGGTCTTCTTATATATTGGAATTATACTACCCTGCTTCCAGGCATCTAGTATTTCTCCAGTGTTTATGGATTTCATAAAAATAGGTTTACATATAATTTCCCCAAATTCATTGAGTTCTCTGGGATATATGCCATCAGGGCCAGTTGCCTATTTTGTCTTAAGTTTTTGTAATTATTCTAGTACTACTATGTCCCTTATCTCAAAGTCCTCCAAAACATTCTGTACATTGGCTATACATTTAGGCATATTTATATGTAAAAAAGTAACTGTTTAGTGTGTTAGCAGTATCCATATTATTATAAACCAAAGTTCCTTCTTCTTAATGTACCTAACCACATCATTACCTTTCCTTTTTCTACTACAATAATGAAAACACTTCTTGAATTTTAATTTCAAACCACCTTTTAGCTGCTCTTATTTCATTTTTAGTCTTAGCCCACATATTACAATAATCTACCTTGTTTTTCTCTGAGTTTTCCTTTGTATATACTCTGTACAGTCACTTCTTTTGCCTCAAAATCTCCCATAAAGATTTAGTCATCCACTGCAGAGACAGTTTTTTCATCCTATTTTTCCTTACTTTTGGGATGAATTTACACCATTTTAAATTTAGTCCATTTTTCATTCACTTTAAATTCTCTCTCATTTTATTAAAGTCAGCTTGTCTGAAGTTACAACGCATAACTGTGCCAAACCACCTCTATTAACATTATAGTCAAAAAAATATTTATGAAATATATCCTCAGATTTATTATTATATTCTGCCCTGGTAGCTTCCATCGAGGCAGTCTTAATATTAATATTACTACTAATTTCCCTCCCTGCTCCCCCAGTCCCTAGTTTAAATGCTACCCTAAGCATATGCTGGCCCAATGCAGCTCTACCCTTCCAGTTCAGGTGTAGCCCATCTCGCTTGTACAGGTCACCCATGTTCGAAAAGGAGTCCCAGTGCCCCATAAACCTGTACTCCTCTTTCCTACACCAGGGCCCGTATTCACAAAGCATTTTATCTTACCACTAGGAGTACTTCTAAATCGCACTAAAACCTTTTAGTTAGGAGTCCCACCTTAAAACCTATTCACAAAGCTGCAAAGACAAACTCATACTAAGGAATTCCTAGCTAAGAGTGAGGGATGACGTTGTTTCTCATGAACGAGCTTACTCAAAATGCCCAGAGCGATTGGCTGATATAGGGGATGGGTCATCATAAAGAAATAGTTTTTCTGCCACTGTGACGTTTTACAGTAACAATTCCCTAAATCTCGATGCAGAGTTACAGTGAAGAGATAGACAACCATGTATGTTTTGGTTTGCTTTGTTTTTCATACTAAATGCCTTTCTGGGAAGGCAGGTTTTTAGAAACGCGACCGAATTAAATAAAATAGAAACATTAGCGATCTTTTAATTTTTTATTAAATTAATTCAGGCATATAACCACCCTAGTTAAATCGCCTAAGGCCTACTGAATCTAAAAATGTATTTTGTGAAATTTTCGAATAAAGATTTAGTGAAATAACTTACATTGAAAAACTGAAATTATCATTCATTCATTCGAAACGCGCCTTTGGTCCCGTTATTATTTTTTTGCTGATCCGAAAAATGATCCGATGCACCCCTATTATATTCTAATAAAGATTCTAAAATACAAATGTAGGCTACGTGTCACTGATTTAACATGAAACCAAGAATACTGACTAGTCAATTGGTTACATGTCTGCATCTCGTAAACAATCAGAGGGTATCTATATATAATATATATAATATTATATATATAATACCCTCGCGATTGAGGCGGTACCTTTTTATGAGCTCTGTATCATTCAATATCTCCAGTGTTGACGCGATTGCGACAACGATTGCCGGCCGCAGCAGATTTTCGGATCGCCGTGAGTAGGTCTTTAGCGACTTAGAAGTCCTCTTGGCTGCTTTTAACTTCTCCTGGACTTAGGAGCTGTTTTTAGCTCTCAAACCCTTTGTGAAATACTCTTATCCCAAAAATGTAGGACTCATAAATTTATGAGTGACATGCCCATTATTTTTGGGAGTTGCTCCTAAATTGCAACTTTTACCCTTAAAATGCTTTGTGAATACGGGCCCAGGTTTGTAGCCACGTGTTAAATCTCCAAAATTCTGTTTCCCTTTACTAGTATGTGGTACTGGCAGAATTCCAGAGAAGACCACCGTGGAGGTTCTGCTCCTTAACTTTGAGTCCCCCACTACTACTAACTCCCTTTTTCCAGGGTGTTGTGGCCGCCAGGGTGCCCTCGGGCTCATCAGTCCTCTCACTCACAGAGGACGGGGCCAGATCCTCTTCCTGAAAGGGCTGGAATCGGTTGGACACCACAAACTCTGGAGACGCCGCCACTGTATGTGCGTGCACTTTTCTACACTTGCCCCCTCCCGTCACCCAACTCTCTCTCCCTACCTGCTCTAGAGTCTCCCCCCTACCCAGCTTTGGCATGCATGCTAACTTTCTAAAGGGCGTAATAAAGTTCCTGGAACTCTACAAATTCTGCAGGGCAGTTGAGACTAGCAAGTTGGGCTTCGAGATCAAGAATCTTGCTCTCGAGATGCTTCACAAGCTGACAATGGTCGCAGACGAAAGCCTTCTAGAAGTCTACCTACAGAAAGGCAATCATTCTGCAACACTCTCCCTGCACTGCCAATGGCCACATTTCAACGCCTAAGTATATTAACCTGACTCTCCCTGCAACTGAATAAATTATTGCCGAAACAGAGACACCAAGTCAATACAATTCCAATCAGCACCAAGGTGGTTCCGTGGTTCTGTCAGGTGCAGAAATTTAAAAATACCAACAAAACCCCTTCTTATAGCAAACATTCGGTCCGGTTGCCTGTAGCGAGGGAGCGAGCTAGCAGCAGCCAACCAAAATGGCTATATCTCCATGTTTAAGCTATTTAGCTATTGAATATTCCCCTGCTCTTGGATTTGCTCCTGAGAGGGTGAAAAATCACAAAAAAAACTCACGTCAGCTAGGTGTAATGCCAAATTTGGTAATCGGTTAGCTTTTTAACAAGCTCGCCAAAGGTAATCGGGGACAATGTTCTAAATTCCCTCTCTGTCTCCTAACTGCAACAAAAGTTAACCTTAAGAGCAAATCCGCTTACCCTTTTTGATGCTAAATACCAAAATATAATCAACAATACAAAATACAATCCCAATACTCTTAACAACCGAAATAGTAACAATCTCCTCAAATTCTCTGTACGAATGACTCCAATTTCAGTCTCCAGACTTAAACCCAATCGAAAATTTGTACAAATAATTCTGAACCTGACTGTAGCTGGGCCATTGTTGTATTTTATTTTCATCCTTTTTTAAAGGGTTTGGACACTTCCTAATTACAATGACTACATTTTCATGGCGAATATTTGGTTATTCCGAATGAATTAATTCTGAATTAACATTCTGAATAATGTCTAATTTTGTAAATAAATGTATTTCTAACATAATTCACCGCTTGTGTATTAATTCCTTTGGCAAGTAGCCGTCAGTTGTTTAAAATAACAGCAGTAAGACCATCCTGTCAATTGTTTAAAATAACAGCACTAAGACCATCCTGTCGTGCTCTTATTTTCAACTACAGACTTATCCACAGTACGTTATCCCTTATATATTCTCCTATTGAACGGTTTATCAAAGGCATACACCAGGTTTTCCATTTGGAGCTAAATTCCATTATGAAAGGCTGGTTTACTCTATTCCGACTGAGACGTTTAAATGAGATATTTATTTATCATTCGGCTTATTAGTGGTTTATTACGCTGGATTTAAACATATTTCATGTTGATTGTCTTATTGTCTACTTGTGAGATATTATACTAAAGATAAAACTAAAGAGAACGGCCCGCTCGTCATTATGTATTCTTATGTTCTTATGTAAAGATAAAACAATTTAAATATCTTGGTACTTAAATTCAGTGACTGCTCCCTTTCTTTATTCATTCAATTGGCTAGCTTAGTACACAGTGGTTTTCTCCACCTGGCGCCCCAGCACAAAAATACCTACCCCATCACCACCACAAACACACAAATACCTACCCCATCACCACCACAAACACACAAATACCTACCCCATCACCACCACAAACACACAAATACCTACCCCATCACCACCACAAACATACAAATACCTACCCCATCACCACCACAAACACAGAAATACCTACCCCATTACCTGCTCTAAACTGAGATTGTGTACGCACAGAGGCTGAGCAATAAAGAGCCGCAGATCATTCACCCGCTCAAGCGATGCACAGAAGCTGTTTCTCATTACACAAGCGACAAGTGGGCAAGCAACACTCCTCTCTGCAATTAGGTGTGGTATGTGTATAATACTTATGTAAGTGAGAGTGCATGAGTGTTATACAAATGTATGTAAAGCTAGCTGAATAAGGTCTACATTCTGGGGCGGAAATCACAGATTGTTCTGTTTTGAGCCTTTCTCCTTTTCCTGCAGAGAAACCAAACAAGGAGTTGCCAACGACGGCACTATATATATAATACATTCCCTGGGCTCACCTCCCCTTTCTGCATGAACAAAGTTAGGTGCGGGCGATGAGGGTCCCCGATGTGCAGGAGAATGCCTGTCAGGTTTCTGGGCTGAACCTCAAACTCCAGGTGAAAGCCGACACCCAAATTTGAATATTCTGAAAAAGATACTATGTCACAAATCACAGCCTTTCTTAATCCAGTTATTTTCTTCCCCCCCCCAATTTGAAATACCCAATTATACATTTAGGTCTGTCTCATTGCCGCAAAGCCCTCTGTCAATATGGAATGGAACATTAAAAAAACATATCCATTTATAGAGCTGGACACTGAACTGAAACAATTCATGTTAAGAACCTTACTCACAGATGCAACATTCTAACCTACCTGTTCACTTTCAGATTTTATGCAGGCATGGTCATATTCATTCACAATACCATTTAACATGAGGAAGATTGGTTTAAATTATAACGATATCCAACCTAAAACCACGTATCCCCCGTTTCCTGAGAAGTAGGCCCCTCCTTCTCTGTTTCCATTGAAGCAGGGTGGAGCTCTGTGATTGGCTGAGGGCTCTTCAATCCGCTGGCTGTTCATCTTAAAATTCCGAACGCACCCCACCAAACTCTCCCTGGGGAAAATTGTCTGCAAGAATAAACACACGTTTCAATCTTCTGCTATCATCCATCCACAATACAATACAATAAACACTCAAAAAAGCACATTGCAGGGTTTTAAAGAAGATAAGTTCTGACATGCATATCATAGATTCTGTCACACCATAGTGTGTTAGGTACCCTTGATGACTTTTTATGTGCAAATACACACCAAGTCCTCTGCAAGGGTGTGTGTGTGTGTGTGCCAGTGTATGTATCTGTATGGTGTGTGTGTGTATGTAAAAAATGGAGCTGTTACCTGATTCTTAGTGCAAGTGGAGGCACAGAGGCCAGGTGTGTGTGTGTGTGTGTTTGTTTGTTTGTGTACTGTATGTGTGTGCGTGTGTGTCTGTAGACAAAATAATGGAATCACCAAGCAATATGTGAATATTAATGAACTAATAATAAGTTGGTCTGCCCTTTGCCTTCAGAACAGCTTCAATCCTTCTTGGAATGCTGTTATACAAGTTTTGATGTGTTTCTAGTGGGATATTGGACCATTCTTCAAGAAGGAAAGCCTCCAGTTCTTTGAGAAAATGTACTCCACACTCTATGTTCATGTTTAACAGTTGCGGACAGGCAATGTAGGTTGAAGGCTTCCTTTGGCTTTCTCCAAACAGGAGGGAGAATTGTTACCTGGCATAGGTATGTGTGTAAGGAGGGAGACCTGTTACCTGACTCTCAGTGTAAGTGGACTGAGGCACAGATCCCAGGTAAACTGGTGGTTTCAGGTCCAGAGAGGAGCCGTTTGTGCTCAACAGAACACCATCCATGGCACGGAGATCATCTACTACCAGGTGGAATGTGTTCATCTCTAAACTGAACATGACCTGTTCACACAGTGGGGAGCATAATGATGACATAATCAGCACGAGCCAGAGGAAGAACATCAGCTGTAACCTAAAGATGTTTATGTCAAGTGAGGTAGTGTCACTGTCTGCACTTGACATTAAATAAACCACAATCACTATAGATACTCTTTAGATTAGGACATTATGAGTCTAGATGGGATGAACTGTAGAATTTGAACAATGAAATGTAGATATGTTAATATTGCAAATACTGTATAATAAGTATTAAATTACAGAGCAGCAAAATATTGACAAGAGTTTGTTCTCTGGTTGTGGAAGTTTATCCTGTGACAGAGAGTTTGTTCTGTGGTTGCGACTTCCTATGGGTTTACCTGTGTATTCAATTATAGGACATTCTTAAAGGGCTGGTAGTCCTAAAACCTCATTAACAACTTTGGTGAGAGAAACTACATGAGCGTTTCTATTAACATCTTGATATCTGGCACTGCTCTTGTACCCTTCACCAAAGTCATTAACCCAAACTCCTTCAGGTTAATATAAGTAATACTATATTACTTCAAACAGAGCAAATTTCACATTGCTCCCTCGTCTGCTACTGTATAGCCTTTCCCACAGTCTAGATTGTCAAAACACACACACTACTCTGTTTTGATACATTGAGGCTTCATTTTATCACACCACACTATACGTACAGCACAATTAACTCCTTGGATATGTTAATACATGATATGGTAAATATAATGTAAATGATTGACCTTGTGCCACTTATCATCGTTGTACTTTTCCTTGTGGACAATTGGCTGATTCCCCCCAACAGCCAGCTTGATATTCCCTTTGCTCAGGTACAGGACCACATGTGAGTGACCTGGTTTACTACAGACAAAGAGCAGCATCCCATCTGCTGACCTGGTCCTGAACGCTAGTGAGAAATGAGGCCTAAGGACAAATGTGATATTTCATTATGTTACTTTACACTTTGCTGTTACATTACATAGCATTACATCCATTAAGGAGATGTACATATCCAAAGTGACTTACAAAACAAAATACACCAAAATACACACTGAAAATGTATTCAAATATAGGTACATTAGAGCACCCTGACTACAGAGAAGCATAGTTGGTACTCTAAGAGCCAGTAACAGTGCAAACAAGATTGTTCATTTTAAGATGAAAACAAAAGCCAACAGACCCTGTGGCTCTCTCTCATTTTCAGTAGCACACATTTGCAGAAAACCCAGATTATAACACAAGTCTATTGGCCCTTCCACGTAAATGACAAATACACATAAAATTCACCTCAAACTAATTTCAAATCATCTTGTTTGGCCACGTAATCGGATAATATTGCTTGTGTTTGTCTACACCAAGTGACTTCTTCCACACGGATCACTCTGTAATTCCACTGCGGCTTGGAGAGGAAGTCTTTTTAGTGAACTTTGTGGGACGAGGACATTAATTTTGCTTCATTTGTCTGAATGAGGCTGTAAATTGTAGCTTTTGTATCTGTAGAGATACAGTGGGGTCCAAAAGTTTGAGTCCACTACCAAGATCTTTTTGTTTTCATCATTCATCAAAAACTAACACAAAATCTTTACTCAGGAGAACAATTTGACCTCTAACTACTTCACTAAGCTCTGCTGACATACAGACAGCTGAAAAAACTTTTGCAAAGGAAGTGTCCTTTTTCAAGATTAAAGCACCTGCAGTAGCAATGAGAACACATAAAGAACCATATTAACTACGTCAATATCTGGTATTAATTGTTACAAGACCAAAACAACTCACACAGTGTATTAGGAGTCGCCATGTATTCAAACGTAAATCAAAAATAAGGTGTCACAACATTTTAAAGAAATGAAAGGCAATGGTGTGCAAACAAACATTTTTTAAAATTTGTATCAGTGTATCAGAGTAAAAATGTTGTGTTACTTTTCGATGAATGATGAAAACAAACAGATCTTGGTAGTGGACTCCTATTACGGGTCATGAGTTTTTCTCTCTTGCGTTTTCATCCTCCTCCCATGACAACTTGGAGTTTGGAGGGATGAGGGCTTCTTAATTGTAAACTGGATGGTTGTGTTTAATAATAATGAAGATAATAATAATAATAATACACTAATATTTGTTTCTGATCGCAGAATGGCAGGGTATGCTTTTAAAAATCTAGGTGCAATAATGATATGAAAACAATACACTATAAATGGGTACAATTATTATGTGCAGGTTATGCTAAAATTGAAGACAAGCATTATGTCTACAATGCTATGGAGACAAGGTTTATTCACCCAACACCCAAGTCCTGTCAGCAAGAAAAACAGTATGTCTAACTGAGGCACCAGAATTGCTGCAAGGCTCTTTGTGCCTGGCTGGCTCAGCAGTGTGGGGTGTAATTACTGTCATGTTATATGGAGAGAGAGTGTGAGAACAGATGCCACTTACCTGTGATTGAGCACCTGTGGAGTAATGTTGTAACTCAAGTGACTGGTGGGACCTCCGAGATGATGGGCATATTTGACGGGAGAGGGGAGGCTGCACCCAGAGACCCCATCACCCTGCCAAACATCTCCTTTCTGCTCAGCGCAAAGAGAAAGACACACCATGTACTGTAGAGCTGTTCTGTGTGGCCATACAATAGATCACGGGTCCCCAATTCTATTACGTGCTGAGTAACAATGAAATTATACTTGTATTTAGGTGTTCTTGATTTGTTTGTGATAAACTTGCAGATTCATGTTTTTGGGTAGGCTAAGACAAACAAACAAAGCAGATGTTATTTCAATTGAATTTTTCCTTAAACCCGGTACTACAGACCCACTCTTATGGGCAGCAAATGTCCTGTTGGCTTCCCTCCCCCTCCCTGGGGCAGACAGCCAATCGCTGCCCCCTGGTGGCACTCCCGGCCAGAGCCAACTCTGGCAGGATGGGGAATTGAACCCCGGTCTCCGTGGCCAGTGTCGAACATTGCAACCACTGGACCATGCAGGAGGCCCTTATTTATTTTAATAGTTTTTTTCACAAAACCAAAAAAAAGATGCCCAATCAATGAATTGTCTCATGTGTATAAAATGCACAGAATTATACACAGCCATTATTTTTAACTGGAGCAAGCTTCTTGGTACGATAAAGGTCATATTATGTTAGACATAGCTAGAGTTTTGTCATTCATGTTAAGTTGTTGTGTGCACTATATGTGATTGATATAACTTCAGCTGCATGTTTTGAGTTGTTTTGAAAGAAACAAATTCCAGACTAAGAAACTTAGTAAAGATTTGTGCTAATTTAATCAATGCAATGTTTGCTCTTGGTGCTATCTGACACAGGGCTGCTTTTACACTTGTTTGTTGGTTTGGTTTTATGCAATAAAATCACATAGGTATCAGGTATGTTTGTTGAATGACATGTCTACACCTTTAAAAACACTTGCTGTATTATTCTTTATAGTGGGCTATACATAGTGCCAGAGAAAATCACTTCACTTAATTAAAACCTTTAAAAATCACATAATGCTTTATAGTGTGTTATACAAATGTAGTATGTCTTCATGATAATGTAACCCTCCTAATTTGAGCATTAGCGGTAGCCTGGCCATTAAAGGGTTAAATTAAATAGAATTTTTAGTTAACACGAGATTACAGGCAAGGTTATGCAAATGAGCCACGAGTTCATTCCTTATCATTCCTGCAACTTGTATTGAGCGTATATACCGCTGTTTTGTTAGGTAAGGTTCATACTCTTGTCATTTTATATTTGATCAGTTCCTGTGTAACGTTATGTATTATGTTGTGAGTTATTTGCGTTCATTTTAATGCTACAAAAGTGACGTTTATTTCTGCAGTTGCATTTAACAGAGACAATGTAGCGAGATTGTAGCTAGCATCCTCATGTTAAGTTCAGTTAACGCAGCATTAGCTAACTAGCTGCTCGGTGTTTTTGAGAACGGGAATATAAATGTATAATTCATATGCGCGGAGATTGCAATACCATTCATAACATTATATCTGTAATGCATTATTTCTATAGTACGTGTGTAACGTGGCGTTACGCAAATAAGCCACGTGTTAATTCCTTCTCATTCCTGCAACTTCTATTGAGGGCATGTACCGCTGTTTTGTTAGCCTGTCTGTTCGAGACACGCAGAAGCCACGTGCACACCTGCCGTCACTGTTCGTGTGAGACTGGAGCAGCAGCGAATCTCTCTGGAGCGTGTGAGAGACGTCATGGAATCGCCCATTGCCGAGTTTGTCTGCGGCCTGGGACCTTACCATCTTCTATGACGACGTTGTACTGACCGGTTTGCAAACCCATCACATACACAAATCCTCCGGAGGTATAGAAGACAGTAGTTGTTGTGCACAACAATAGGGGGTTTCTTTTTTTATTCGAGTTGTACAATTTTGATTGTCTTGTATGATTTGTATGTACCCGCTCAGTTCTTAATTACGTCAAAAAGAAAAGAGAAGAAAGTGACAGGAAACAATAACAAACACTTTCTTTTTAAATGTATGGTGTTGCGTTTTTCTATCTCTCTCTCTCTCTCTCTCTCTCTAGGTCGTCCTCAGACGAGCCCTCCATCGTCGCTTCCAGTCATCCCGGTTCTCCATACATCTGGCCAACGCGTTTTTCTATCATTTACATAAATATACTTATCTTACACTTACCTTAAATCCAAAGAGGAGTACACAGCCTTAGCAATATAACACTCATTATTAATCTGAAATTCCAACCTAATTTAAGGGTTGCAATAAAAAATAATGATAATATTTATCTATAAGGTATCATACCCGTCTGATCACAATTTCCTGGTAAGCATTTCATATAGGGCATTATAACATTTAGATTCATAAGTCATTATGCAGCTTCCTTATAATGCTATATAACTATATTTACAGATGTTTATAAGCACTTACTAGCAGCTATGTCATACATTATAAGGCTTAATGCATAGCTCATAGGCATTATAAACACTCTTATACTTCATGATGAGTGTATTCACAGGAAATGTTACCATAATTATTTGAAAATAGTTTTCTGTTTTTTGCAAAATTAATTTAGTACATTTTATTTGTGTGGTTACTGATTGCTTGGCAAGAAAATAAAAGAAAAAGTAGATTTATTCAGTGGAAACACATGCAGAACTCAATTCAAGTCAATATATACTACCGGTCAAAAGTTTTAGAACACCCCCATTTTCCAGTTTTTACTGAAATGTAAGCAGTTCAAGTCCAGTGAATAACCTGAAATGGTACAAAGGTAAGCGGTAAACTGCCAGAGGTTAAAAAAAAAAAAGTTTAGGTTTCCAAAAACTGAAAAATAATGTCGATTTCAGAGTTATTAAAAAAAGGCCCTTTTCAGGGAACAAGTAATGGTTTAACGTGGGTTAACAGTCACTCTCACTCTTAACAGTCGCCGACTCTGGATCCAGCAAAAGAGCCCCAGACCATCATGCTTCCTCCTCCATTTTTGACAGTTGGTGTCACACACTGAGGAACCATTCTTTCGCCTACTCGACGGCGTACAAAAAACCTTTCAAAATTGCAAGATTTCAATTTTTGATTCATCGGTCCATAAGACCTTCTTCCAGTCTTCAGTAGTCCACTGACAGTGCTTCATGGCCCAGGCAAGCCTCTTTTTCTTATTTTTCCATCATAGCAATGGCTTCTAGACCTGTCAAACTGCAGCTTCTCTTCATAGTTGAAACTGAGACTTCCTTACTTCAACCAATGTTAAGCTGTGCTTGAAGCTGTTGTCCTGTGAGCCGCCTATCACGCAAGATGTTGACTCTCAGAAACTTGTCTTCTGATTTTGTTGTGGCTTTGGGTCTGCCAGATCTCTTCCTGTCAGAGTTTCCTCCAGTTTCCAAGTGCCTTTTGATGGTGTAGGAAACTACTCTGCCAAAAAAATGTACATTCTTTTTCAGTTTTTGGTAACCTAAACCTTTTTATATAAATAGGTTGCTCTGGGTAGATGGCTTTTAAAAATGAATTTCATGAATTGCTTCAGGGTGACTGTTGTCAATGTCAATATTTGTTGTGTCCTTGTTTTTACGGATTAACCACTGTTCCATTTTGCAGATTAACGTTAGCTAGCTTGCAAAAAAAATTATGCACACACAAGGCAGTTTGTAGGCTCGTACGTTTAGTGTTGTGTTGTAAATGTACAGTAACTGACATGTCGTAAATACATTTACTACAGGTCAGACGAGGCTACTGGGAAAATGTTAACGTTAATACATTTAGGTGCTACTCATATTGACAAATCACTGAAGAAACCTATGATTTTCATTCAGAAAAGCCATTTTACGCTGATAAACCACGTAATCCAACACGGGAAGTAAAGAAGGTGGTTGTTATGGAAACGGTAAACTGTCTCTGCTTAGTCGCTTTGATGTAAACTGGCTAGTTTTAGAATGTTGTAGACCATACATATTGGGAATCTGCTGCATCTTTTCTCTGCAACGTTCTAAAACGGTCTCGTCTCGTTGCGAATCTTTGATGTGAACTGGACTTTAGAGGACATATTGTGGTGACGAAGTGCACTGATTCTGCCCAGAGGTGCAAACACTCACATAAATCTTGGCATAACCACAGATATTGCTGCGATATGTGCAGTTCACATTGAGCACCCACGGCTAGCATCCACATGTGGAAATGACACTTACCCCCACAGAGCGGCCATGGTCACGCTTGATGAGTAATGCCTGTGGGGGGCGCTCTGCCACACAGAAGCCCAGAAATACGTCTCCACTGGAGTTGAATGCACTCAGGTCCTCTGGTTGGTACAGGGCGTTGGGCCTAGGACACAATCAGGCAGACCGGGGTTTCAATGTGGAGCTGTCAGTGGTTCAGTTAATTTATTCTCAGTTCTATTTATTTATTTATTTAATTTGGGGGGGGTTGTACAATCAAATAGCATTGATAAAATGTATGTTTCATAGAGACGGTTATTTATTTTAACATAAAGTGTTATATATGCACAAAATTGTAGCAGGGTGAATATACATCTGTTCTAGTCCAGGCATGTTTTGGTATATATCATATATTCTTCATGTACTTACTTCATGTCTCATTTATTGGCACAGCTCTGATTTTAAACCACTTATAATATTAATGTATTTAGATAAACCTTTTAGCTAGGCATTACTTAATGCAATAAATACACAAAGTGTGGATACGTTTATGCATGATACCCAGGGTGCACAATAATATACACAATATATAACTGTGTACACAATAATATACTACACAACACTGTGTACACAATAATATACTACACAACACTGTGTACACATTAATATACACAACACTAACACTGTACACAATAATGTACACAATAATAACACTGTACATAATAATGTACTACACAACACTGTACACAGTAATATACACAACACTAACACTGTGTACACAATAATATACGCAATACTAACACTGCTGTAAACAAATATCTGCAAATTGGTAAAGGACCTCCTCATGTAGAGATTTGTGAGGCAGCCTTGGAAGGCCGTCCCCAGCAGGATGTCCTGTCCGGGAGCAGGGACCAGGGAGGAGGGAGACTGCGCCTGTCCCATGTCCTCTTCATCCACCCTCATTTCTAGCCTGAAGAAGGCACAGGCAACAATTGATGAGCCCTGCACCATATCCAGAAAACCACTGTATCATTTGTATGGTGATGCATTTGGAAATTCTGCTACTTTAAGCATATGCTAAGGGTTTTCAACTGTAAGACTTAATATCAGTCATTGAATGTTGTATGTAGCCTAAATATTGAAAAATCATGATGTTTTTAAACTTTAACTAACCATAACTCAAAATTAAGGATGAGAGCATATTGTAGTTACATTGAAACCAGGCTCTGGTGAAATAAATATTGCATATACATACATATACTGTACGTATCTTACAAGTACCATAAAAGTGCTTTGAAATATATTTTGAAATGTTTTTTTCCTACCTTGAGCCACGCTTTTCAGCTGTCAAGTAATGCCATTTACCATCTTTGTACATTTTATTTGATTTCCTGGTGCTGTGATTCAATTTGAATACGACAAAACCTTGAACCAGTGACAGTTCCATTCCAGTGCCCTATCGGGAAAAAGATGTACTATATAAACTGCAGTACAGTATTGGAAGCTGATCATTTGCTGTTAAAAGAAAAGCACAAGTGGATAATTCAAAGTCAATCTAACTAAGCAATCAGCAACCTGTCCAGATTAATTATAGCTAAATATCTGGTAATGGTCCAATGACATCATGCTCCTGGGTAGGTTTTACGTAACGGATCATTTACTGTGGAAAATAACAGCACGGGAGGGCGATGGTCTTATCCTCAGTACATTATCTCACTTTTACCAGGGCTACTTTGCAAAGGAATTCATACACAATTGGTGAATTATGTTAAGAAATATATTTATTTACAAAGTTAGACAATATTTCGTGAGGCATGTCATGCAAAAGAATAGTGGCCCTGTCATGGCAAAACCTGTCCGGGCTTAGGAATTTTTATCCGGGTGACGTCATTGGAATTTAGTTGCTATGCCAACATGACGAGCTCGCATTCCTGAGTGACAAAACCCTGAAGAATGTGTCCGGGTGATGTCATTTAGCTAAGAATAAGCTGTACAGCTAAGTTAACTGCCTTGCTACGAACATAATATATGAATTATAATATATAATTATATTATAATTATATAGCCAGCTAGCTACGAAGATAATAATATGCATTGTCTGTTCAGCTGTACAGTTAATTTAGCTGGCTAGCTATGAATATAATATATGGAAGTCATTACATTACAGCTAGGTGGCTAGCTACGAATAACCATTGCTTACTCAGCTGTAAAACTAGCTAGCTGGCTAGCTACGAACATAATATATGAATTATATAGCCAGCTAGCTACGAAGATAATAATATGCATTGCCTGTTCAGATGTTCAGCTAAGTTAGCTGCCTAGCTACGAATATAATATATGGATCACCTGCTTAGATGGCTAGTGAAATACTTGCTAGTGAAATACAAATCGTGTCGTCGGAGACAGATCACTACATCAGATAACCTTTATAATTTCCTTTTTTATAGGCTACTGTGCTTATATTGTGTCTGAACAGACAATGCATATCGTTTTATTTTTAGGTTTTACGTTCTTTCAGGTTTTATCATTTTATTTCAGGTTTTATGTTGTTATTTTAAAGGTTTTAGCAGTTTTAAATGCACATTTAAGTTTTATTTCGGTCTTTAGTTGTAACAATTATACAACACGATTCGTGGGAATATAGGCTACAACTGCAACATTATGACCCCTCACGCATCGGGACCGTCAAAATGCACTGGCTGCTACAAACTGGCACAGAGGATGGCTGTGTTGGAAACCGAGCTGATCCTGTTACAGGCTAAAAGGAAGGATATAAATCTCGATGACACACTTCCAATGTCTCTGACCGGTAAGCTAACTCAACCTAGTTGCATAATGAAGAGCTAACATTAGCATCAGCTCTGGATGACTCTGTATCGTTCCCGAAACTTGATAAAGCCGTACTAGGAACTTTCCCGAAACTTGATAAAGCCGAATCAGTACCAGTGAAGCAAACAGAACAGTGTGAGTCTACCACCCACTGGCACAAAACTGGTGCAAAGCCCCAAAATAACTGTAAATCAGCAGGACACAGCCTACGGATCTAGCACACTCGACACCGAACAATGCTACAAATGGCTGGCCAGCTAAAGGAGCAAACAAGCAGAGACTACAGCCGCTACTGTCTTTACAACTTGAAAAAAGGTTCGAACCTTTACTGACGTGTAAATTAAAAAAAGGAGATTACTGTTAACCATTTGCACAAAGGGAGAAAAGAACGGACTACACCGCGCACAGACAGAGGGCCGCACGCTGACGGCACTGTGCCGGTGCACAGACCCACATCGGACCAAACAGACAACCAGCACAGGCTCACACCAGAGCAAACGGATGAACACTCATCAGTGATAGCCTTGAACTGATTCAACACGTCACAGAGGCCACCCACCAGCATGGCAATACCCTTGATTTGGTTGTGTCAAAAGGGTTGGCTATTGATAATGTTTCAGTGTCTCATATTCCGGTCTCTGATCATTATTGTGTGTTCTTTGACAACGTCCTATCCGTAGCTAGGATCGCAGATGAGTGTTTGGTTCAGAAACTATTCTTAAATGCTGCAGCAGTAAGTGAGATCTCTGAGCTTGTAAGTTCGTTCGATCTATGCGATGTGAGTTGCTCATTAGACAAAATGGTTATTGCCTTTAATAACAACCTGACTAGCACACTGAACAAAGTTGCCCCACTCAAGGTTAAAAAGAAGTCATACAACAAAACATCTCCATGGATAGACAACACAATCCATGAGCTTAAGAGATCATGTAGAGCAACGGAAAGAAAATGGAGGAAAACAGGACTGGTCCACCGTAATATCTACCAAGAGTATATAATCACCTATAATAATACTGTACGCACTGCCAGAAGGGCTTATTTCTCTAAGATCTTGTAATGTGGATCGAAGGTAGAAGAGCCACACGCAGATTTCACGGGTATCTAAAAGCTGGACGCAAGCGACCAGCCACTAAATCTGAGAACAGACTATGGAGCGGGGAAACAAAAGAAAACCCCGGGACAAACTCCACGGGAATAAACCCAACAGAAACAACCCTAGTAGGGCTGACGCTCCTCAACGAGGTGCGTGAAAACAAATAGCTATCCTTTAGCTCAGGGGAACAATAGCCCCGACAAACAAAGAGTAAAGATAACTAAATAATACCCTCTCTCTTTAACTGAGAGAACCACCGGGTGGTAAGCTAACCTTTGGTTGGAAATAAAGCAAAGTACCTTCTCTCTTTAACTGAGACCCACAGAGTGGAAAACTAACTCTTGGTTAGAAGTACCGGCTAGAGCGTAATAATGGTTTACACAGAAGCGTTTTTGTGATGAAAACGCAGCCCTTAAATAATAGGCGGAATGAACACTGATAATCCACAGCTGGCCGTGGCCGGGAAATACACTGACACAAGACCATATAAGGAAGGAGGTTATAACAATGATTCCTGACACAAAACCAAAGAAAACCAGCCATCACATGGTCAAGCGCCCTCCAGCGGCCGAGCAAGGTAAAACCGTGACAGATCTTTACAGAAAACGAAAATAACTAGAATATTGTTTTCTACTATTGACAGACTGTTAAACCCTGCCTTCGCCCCTGACCTTTCAAGCTAAGCCTCTGCACCTAAATGTGAGAAATTTGATAATTTCTTTAACAATAAAATCACAACCATCAGAGCTGGCATTACAAAAACAATCGCCGACCCCTGCATTCAACCTCATGAAAGGCAGGCAACCATGGGAAAATTCACCAACATCTCAACCCCAGAACTGTGTAAGATTATCACTGAGCAAACCATCATCATGCTGTCTCGACCCAATCCCTTCTCCACATCCCTTGAAACGGGAGTTTGCCCTGAGGCCTTTAAAACTGCCGTTGTGAAACCTCTACTGAAGAAGCCTAATCTACACTGTGACATTCTTAGCAATTATAGACCCATATCAAACCTTCCATTTTTAAGCAAGATACTTGAAAAGGTTGTTTTCCACCAGTTAAACAACTCACTAAATGAAAACAGTATTCTAGAGAAATTTCAATCAGGGTTCAGAGCAAATCATAGCACAGAAACTGCTCTCACAAAGATAGTCAGCGATCTGAGACTTAATGCTGATGCAAATAAGATTTTGGTTCTGGTACTCCTAGATTTAAGTGCAGCATTCGACACAGTTAACCATGAACTTCTCTTAAATTGCCTTGAAAACTGGGTTGGTCTCTCTGAATGTGTTCTAAACTGGCTCCGAACTTACATTACAGGAAGAACATTTTATGTTAGTCTGGGGGACCATGTATCAGAGAAACATGACATCACCTTTGGTGTCGCACAAGGGAGCTGCCTTGCCCCTCTGCTGTTTTCACTATACATGCTTCCTCTAGGTGATATCATCAGGGAACATGATGTTAGTTTCCATAGCTACGCTGACGATACACAATTGTACATATCCGTCGAGCCAAGTGATGTAGATGCCTTAGGCTCCCTTACTGCCTGTCTGTCGGGAATAAATAAATGGATGAATAATAACTTTCTAAAACTTAATGAGGATAAGACAGAAATCCTATTGGTTGGCCCCAAATCCAAAAGGGATGAGCTGCTTAAAAGACTTGGCAATCTGACTCCCTGGATCAAACCAGAAGTAACAAGTCTGGGTGTTATTTTAGACTCCGATCTACGTTTTACGCCCCATATAAACAAAGTGACCAAGGTGGCATTCTTTCACCTCAGAAACATTGCCAAGGTATGGCCATTCCTGACCCAGCAAGATGCTGAAAAATTAATTCATGCGTTTATCTCAAGTAGACTAGACTATTGCAATGCACTCTTTACTGGTCTTCCTAAAAAGGCCATTGAGAGGCTGCAGCTTATCCAGAACTCCGCTGCCAGACTACTAACTAAAACAAAGAAGAGAGAACACATCACTCTAGTCTTAGCTACACTGCACTGGCTGCTTGTATCTACCAGAATTGATTTTAAAGTCCTTCTACTTGTGTACAAAGCTCTAAATGGCTTTGGACCGGCCTATATCACAGATTCCCTGTCGTTTTATGCTCCTTAGATCCTCTACTGCTGGTTTTATAGATACTCTAAACCCCACCCAAAAGAAAATTGGAGATGCAGCCTTCTTCAGCTATGCTCATAAATTGTGGAACAGTCTACCCAAAGATATTAGAGAGGCAGGCTCTGTTTACATCTTTAAACGGCACTTAAAAACATATCTCTTTAACCTAGCCTTTTTCTAGCACCACGTCTTATGATATGTGTGCTTCACATGGAGTCCCATATGCTGTTTTTAAATGACCTTTCATGCCCTTAAATGTATTTTTCTCTATCAGTAAATTGACGAATCGGGGAGGGGAAGTGTCCCCTATTTTATTGTTTTATTGTTTTAATTCATTATTTTATTTTCCTTGCTTTCATTGATGTTTTATTGTTTTATTGGCTTACTCTTAACACTCTTGTTTTATGTCTTGTTTTACTTTGTCTGTGAAGCACTTTGCGCTGCATTTCAGTGTATGAAAGGTGCTATATAAATAAAGCTTATTGTTATTATCTTCGTAGCTAGTTGGCTATATAATTCATATATTATGTTCGTAGCTAGCCAGCTAGCTAGTTTTACAGCTGAGCAAGCAATGGTTATTCGTAGCTAGCCACCTAGCTGTAATGTAATGACTTCCATATATTATATTCGTAGCTAGCCAGCTAACTTAACTGTACAGCTGAACAGACAATGCATATTATTATCTTCGTAGATAGCTGGCTATATAATTATAATATAATTATATATTATAATTAATATATTATGTTCGTAGCAAGGCAGCTAACTTAGCTGTACAGCTTATTCGTAGCTAAATGACATCACCCGGACACATTCTTCCAGGTTTTGTCACTCAGGAATGCGAGCTCGTCATGTTGGCATAGCAACTACAGTCCAAAATTCCAAAGACGTCACCCGGATAAAAATTCCTAAGCTCGGACAGGTTTTGCCATGACAGCCCCACTTGCCGCTGGTTGTGAACCGGACTACTTCCATTGAATTAAGTGTATTTTCATTGTCGGGAGCCTAATATTAAGTTGAGTGGTGGGCACCTTGATGTTTTTATTTTTGTGAAAATGTTACACCTTAAGGCCTGGGTAACACACCCGATATCGAAAGTGAATGTACCCCCTTGACACCCTCGTGACCATATGAAGCAACTTTATTTGCCTGTTGAAGGGTTGGGTGGTGAGAAACATACCCCCTGGCTGTTCCTCAGCAGGACAGCCTCGTTCTGTGTGCTCCTGAACCCCAGGGAGACGGTGACGTTGCCCGTCAGCTCGAAGCCCCTCGGCAGAGCGGAGAGGGAGCCGCCCACACTGAACGTGGACTCACGGATTGCCTGAGGTAAAACAGGGTGGACGGGTAACTCTCCTCCTACAGCACTGATCCACTCATGGGCTACTGGCACTATTGCACTGCAACTGATGGGAATGTAACAGTATTACACATCATACTAAATAATAGGACAATAAAATAACTACACATCATAATAATGAATGAGATAATAAAATAACTACACATCATACTGATTAATGAGATAATAAAGGAAGTGCACAGGATATTTTATTTCTTTTAAAAAGAATAACAGCACTGCACAGCATATTTATTCATGGGACACTAACAGTACTACACAGACTATTTACTTTTGGTATAGTAACAGAATATTTACTAATATAATATATAATATAATATAATATGATAACAACATTACTATGTAGAATATTTAATGATGACCTATTAACAGTAGTAGAGAGCATATTTACTGATGGGACACACATCATTTTTGTTGATAATACTGATTAGTCACAATACTGCACTATACATGTAAACTAATTTAGAGAGTCACCGTACAACATCAGATTTATTTTAATGACAGAAAGGTTGAGCACTGTTACTGTAGGGATCCACCAGAAGCGATTTTTCCCTAGACGCCCCTTTGATCGCTAGCCAATGGCCATGCGTGTGGGCGTTCCCACATGAGCAGCATTTTGAAAGAGCAGGTTAGGTTGTGCATGACCAGCTATCAAGTTTGTAGTAGAGTGAACTAAGCAAAGCCCATAAAACATAAAGCAGGTAAACTGCTATCAGGACATCGCTAGTAAATCATTTGACTTGAATTTGAGCACGTTCATACTCACAGCACACAGCCTAGCTAACTTTACCCTTACCCTGAGCTTTCTAGCTAGCTACCATTCATTTCATTGCATTAATTTACTATTAATTTCATTGCACATAATTAATCAAAGTCACCAGTGATGCCTATTACAGTATTTTGGATATTTTACTCCACACATCATTCTTTTTGTTGACGTCTGTATACAAACAGGGACACATCGTAAAGTTTGGGAAACCCAGATACTGCAACAATTAACCTCTCCTCCATTTTGGTACGGAACAAATGTACGGTAGGAACCAAAAACATGCACTTTAGTTTACAGTGGGGAGAAATAAGGACTTCTCTCCAATTGGTTATTGCTTCACTGCATCACCACTAATTTGAATGAAGTTAAAGTCTGTTCAACTTTATTTTGTCGCTGAGCACGCTGACTTTGCGCCGCCAACAGTCACTTCACCCTACATCGCCTAGTGTCGCCAGCTCCCATTGAAAATTAAGGACTTCTGATGGCTTTCTTCCCTTTGATTGCTTCTGGTGGACACGCAGGGTAATACTCACCAGCAACTGACTGGAACACCCCCGACCGACACCCAATTCTTCCTCAAACTTGACGATATCACTGCCCAATTTGATGTTTGTCATACATCCTTTAAATGGGGGGTTGATGATGTTGTCTCTGAAAAAACAAACAAATGTTAATTTGATCAAATATACTGTTGAAAAGCTTAATTCCACCAACATTGACAATGTTCAGTTTAGAATTAGAACTGTTTAAACATCACACAGGTAATCATGGGTGACTCGCCTTGCTAATTGATTAATTGAGTGGTGTGTCCTAGGATTAACTGCTAGGTAATTGCCAAGGGATATTTTCAAGCTCAAGTGTGCTTGCCAAGGGGGGAATGTTTAACAAAAAATGGATGGGATGTACTATGGCTTTGTAGATGCTTTGTAAATTATTGCTCTGATATATGTTTATACCTTATTGACACAATGCATTTTATTAAGTTTCCTGTAGTTTTTAGTTTGCGCATTTAAAGAAAATATTTGAGGATGTTTAACCTCTGGTGAATTTAGATTTGTTTAGTTGTATCAGAGAAACACGACATAACCTGTGGTGTCGCACAAGGGAGCTGCCTTGCCCCTCTGCTGTTTTCACTATACATGCTTCCTCTAGGTGATATCATCAGGGAACATGATGTTAGTTTCCATAGCTACGCTGATGATACACAATTGTACATATCCGTTGAACCAAGTAATGTAGATGCCTTAAGCTCCCTTACTACCTGTATGTCAGCAATAAATAAATGGATGAACAATAACTTTCTAAAACTTAATGAGGATAAGACAGAAATCCTATTGGTTGGCCCCTAATCCAAAAGGGATGAGCTGCTTAAAAGACTTGGCAATCTGACTCCCTGGATCAAACCAGAGTCTGGGTGTTATTTTAGACTCTGATCTAAGTTTTACGCCCCATATAAGCAAGGTGACCAAGGTGGCATTCTTTCATCTCAGAAACATTGCCAAGGTACGGCCATTCCTGACCCAGCAAGATGCTGAAAAATTAATTCATGCGTTTATCTCAAGTAGATTAGACTATTGCAATGCACTCTTTACTGGTCTTCCTAAAAGTCCATTGAGAGGCTGCAGCTTATCCAGAACTCCGCTGCCAGACTACTAACTAAAACAAAAAGAGAGAACACATCACTCCAGTCCTAGTTACACTGCACTGGCTCCTGTATCTACCAGAATTGATTTTAAAGTCCTTCTACTCGTTTTCAAAGCTTTAAATGGCTTAGGACCGGCCTATATCACAGAGTCTCTGTCACTCTATGCTCCTTCGCGAGCCCTTAGATCCTCTACTGCTGGTTTTTAGATACTTTAAACCCCACCCAAAAGAAAATTGGAGATGCAGCCTTCTTCAGCTATGCTCCCAAATTGTGGAACAGTCTACCCAAAGATATTAGAGAGGCAGGCTCTGTTGACATCTTTAAACGGCACTTAAAAACATATCTCTTTAACCTAGCCTTTTTTTAGCACCACATCTTATGATATAAGTCCCATATGCTGTTTTCAAATGACATTTTATGCTCTTAAATATTTTATTGTTTTACTGTTTTAATTAATTCACTGATGTTTTATTGGTCATTGATGTTTTATTGTTTTATCTTCTGCTTACTCTTAACAACTTGTTTTATATCTTGTTTTACTTTGTCTGTGAAGCACTTTGCGCTGCATCTCAATGCATGAAAGGTGCTATATAAATAAAGCTTATTATTATTATTATTATAAAGCTTTGGCCAGCTTCATAACAATGTATTTAATTAGAAGTCAATGCACGCTGCATGTACCAGACAATGTGTCAATTATTTCCATGCTGAAATATATTCATAATATACTGGATTTTATATTTCACTGCACGGTAGATATTCATTAATATTTCACAAGAGAAGGCCTATATCAGACAAGGGCCTGTTTATGAGCCCCCTGTGAAAGAGTGGATATGTACCTCTCTCTCAGTGATGATTCCAGACCTCCAATATAATAATTGTTGAAGACTCCCCGAGTGTACATGGCAGTGATAACCTCCTGGCCTGTCACACGTACTAAGATTTTCTTTTGTTGGCCGAGTAGGATGACTTGAATCTCTTTACTTTCAGTCTGTAGAATAAGCAGGAACAAAGCAAAAGCTCTTAGCAAAACAAATTCATCAAAAAGTATATGGGGGAACTCTTGGTCGCTAAGGTTTTTTTCAAGCTAAATCTCCCATGATCCAAGGGTCTGTTGGGATTCCAGTTTTAAAAGTCTTCCTCAATTAGCAGTATCATTTTTTTTCTCTCCCTACTCTCTCTCTTTCCCCGGCTACCGAAAACAAGTGGGTATTAGCACACCAAAATCCAGGAAGGTACCATCATTTCTCCCTACAAAAGGAAGCATAACCACAATAAGGATATGAAATGGTCAAACATCTCGCGTAGGTGGAAGACGCAATCTTACCAAAGGAAATTCTTTTTTGGCACTCTTTTGTTCCAAGATGTTGTCACCTTCTCTTCCCCGCAATACAATGTACCCCTTTTCCACTGCCACACTGTAGTATGATTCCTGTATGGAAAGCACTTTCATTTTTACTGCATTGTCAAGTTTCTCCCATTCAATCTACTGTTGGAATACATGTTTGGAAAATTAAAAAAAATCTAAGTGCATGACATCTTATTATTACAGGAAAATTCCACCATATCCGTCCCCAGAATTTTAGTGCAACCCTGTGGCCATTAATTAAAGTACCACCCTCCTTCCAAGGTTTTATTCCTGCAACATTCTTGAGTAATTCCTTCCAACACAACATTTATTTTGTGCAGAGAAAAATGGAAGAGAATGAGTGTTTGATTGTACCCAGATTTATCTAAACTTATTTATGAGTTTGATGTATGAATTTGAATCTGCAGTTGTAGTATGGATCGAAGGTGGAAGGGCCACAGGCAGATCTCACGAGTATCTAAAAGCTGAACGCAAGCGATCAGCCACTAAATCTACGAACAGACTAGGGAGCGGGGAAAACAGATAGAAAAATAAAAGAAATAAGGAAACCCTGGGACAAAACTCCACGGGAATAAAACCAACAGAAACAACCCTAATAGGGCGAACACTCCTTACCGAGGAGCTAAGGAAAAAGAAAACAAATGTCTACAGAGGCTTTAGCTCTTACAAAGACAAACAAAGAATAATATCTCAAAGGAAACCACCGAAGTGGTGAGCTTAAAACCCTTCGTTTGGAAATGATTAATCTCCCTAAAAGGCTACAACAGAATGGTGACGCTAAACCTTTATTTTGAGATGAATAAGTTAGTTCCTTCTCTTTTTAACTAAGAGAAAACCACAGGGTGGTCAAACAAAACCTTAGTTCAGAATACCGGCTAGAGCGTAATAATTAGTTTACACAGAAGCGTTTGCATGAGGGAAAAAGAGACCTTAAGTAGGAGATGGAATTAATACTGATTGCTCTCAGCTGGAAGTGATCAGAGCACCCACCAACACAAGACCATATAAGGGCGGCAGAATGACAATGATTCCTCTCACCAGAAAGAGAAAAAGACCAACACATGACCACGCGCCCCCCAGAGGCCGAACAAGGTAAAACCGTGACAGCAGTCTGCTGTTTGTGAGCCGCATCATGCTACACTACTCCCCACATGGACTGAGTTATATTTGTTTGCATGTATTGCATGAACTATCATACAAATGAATGAATGTACGTATGCGTTCTCCTTCTTGTAACTACACACTGGCATGCTCCTCACAAGCCTGCCCAGACCATAGTCTCGGTGTAGAGATGGAGAAGACTTCTGGAGTGAGAACATTCTGGCACCTCCTCCATGCGTCACCACTACTATTCGGCTGCTTATCCTTGATTTGGTGAGGATGGTTTGGAACTCCCTCACAGTTGTGTTCTCTGTCTCTCCTAGTAGGTATGCTGCCATACCTCACATCGGTAGAGGATAAATGTTTATATGTTTCCTATGCTTGTGTTCCCCAGCCCTCACACACTGGAAATAGCACTCTGCTTGATTCCATGTTCTGTTCTCTGACTCCCCGCCCTGAGCCCTGGATCCTGCGGGAAGTGTGTGCTGCCCCCATCAGCCCTGCCAATTAAACTGATCCCAGACCAGTCTTCGACCCCCCCCCTTATTGAGTTATTGGAGGCACAAAGTCAGCCAGCACAGCCCCCCCTTTCCTTTGGACTGACTAGGATATGGTATTTTTTGGACACACCCTGTGCTAGGCAGAAGAGGATAGGCTCCTCCCAAGGTTTCTCCCTATCCTTTTGACCGTGGGAGTCATTGCTACTGACACCTTTGCTTTTAGGGGCGGTGAGGTCTAGGCCCGTTATCTCTTTTGTTTAGCGTTTTGTGACAATGTATCAGTAAAATATTTATTTGATTTGTTTGATTTGATTTGAACAATGAGAGTAAGTGAGATGTGATGTACCTCATTTCCAATATAAAATAGCAATGCGTTTTCCGAGTGGCTGAGGATGTACTGGAAAAAGCGATGTATGTCCTGTTGTTTGTTGATGGCTCCCCTTGCATATCCAGTCCCCTCAAAGTACCTAGAGATGTCATCTTGGTAATATCTGTAAAATAAAGTTGCAGGCATGGTTTGTATATGTTGCACTTATTGTAATCAATTTGCTTTAGCATTTGTGCTGTTTAGTTGCGGGCATTATGTGCTTGAAGATTGTAGTGCCATGCAGTTGTTCTTTATCTACTCAAGCTCAATGCACTTTCTGTAAATTGCTTTGGAAACATCTGATAAATGTCTGTGAATGTAATGTATATGGGCATGATACTGCCTCAGGCTTGTGTGGCCTGTGCGTTCCATGTGGGAATCAAACCCACAAACAGCATGACAGGAGACACAACTAACATGGGGACTTCAGTCAGTTCTTTTCTCACATTCACATTGAGCTATTATGAAAGGAAAAAGCCTCCACAGATTAACATGGCACCATTGGGATGGCTTGGTGGTTTTAGTGAGTCTAGGGGTGTTATTATAAGTGTTTATTTACATAGTGTGCTCTTCGCAGTTCAATCGAAGATTAGTTTCTCCTCTGATTTAGATTAGCAACATGCTTTAAAAAAAATGTATGGCCAAAAGGAGAATACCCATGTATTTCAATACAAACCAGTTTTTGATTAATTGGAGAATGCATTTGCACTTTTTCCTCCCTTTTGTATAGCACCTTTATTTACCCTGGTTCTTCATCAGGTACAGTTAAAACATATTTACATTGCTGGGATTACACACCTCTGAATTACAGTACTTTACCTCTTGCAAGGCCGCTTTCTGTTTATGTTGAAGGCATTCTTGAAGTTGTATAGGCTGATGAATTGATTGTTGAAAGAGGAGAATTCGATACATCCTTTGTACCCGGGATAGTGTAGTGGTGCTGGTGGCTAGAGGGTAAAACAATTAGAAGATCTTCTTTAAGGTGACTGCTGTGATGGAACAGCAATAGACTCATTTAGATCTGCTATCTTGATAGCAAAATAAATGTTCATACTGTGTAAAATTGTTTATAAATTATTTTAGGTGCGGTGGGCAGCTTTCTACGATGACGACAGTGGTATTGTTGCTGTACTAATCTCTTGCTCTAGCTGTGATTATTCTTGCCATTTTTAAATGCATTCATGGATAAGAGCTGCTAAATGCCTAAAATGTAAATGTAAATATGTATAAATATTTATATAATAACTAGGGCTGTCAACTAAAAACTAAACAAATCAGCTCCTGTTAGTTTAAATAATCAATTGATGCGAGTTGAAAAAGGTTTTTAGTCTGGCATTCATTTATATGAATTTATTCATTTATAAACACCTTAAAATTCTATTTCAAAGGGCAACATGTGGCTGAAGATATTGGCAATTCAGACATTAGATGATTAATCAGACTCATTCATTGATTCATTGTTACAGCCCTTATAATAACTTCTATCTAACAACCAATAATAATAATAACCATCTAGTGTAAGATGTTATTTTAGGACATCTCTTATTCCTTGAGTTATGAATTGTAAAAATGATCATACCAATTGTGAATTGTGAAAAGCTCTCATATTTGTATTTCTGTTATATCCTGTCATTAAATGTGCTGGTGTCCGTTAATAAAACCTTCAAAATATGCTTCTTCTGCATCTTTTGAGTTAATGACAACACGTAGAGATACCATTTGATGCACTTGTGAGTTGCAGTGATCAAATGAGCAAATTGCTCTTAGAAATCTAGCGGAATGGCTTAATTACAGTGAAGTTCTTTTGTGGATATCCGCCCACATAAAAGACCACATCCGCAGGATCTAGGTGGAGAAGTGTTCTGGTGGAGTCTCCCTGGGAGGTGCTGGACTGGGGAGTGTGGGGCTTAGATGATGTAAACCATTTGGTGAAAATGACTTCTGCGTCCTGGTAGATTCTGGCAGGATTTTAAAAAGAACAAAAGAAGGTTTATGGTTAGGTGCTCTGAAACCTTGTGGGTTTCTTTCAAAAGAGGAAGAAAAAACAGCACTCCACTCGTAGACAGATTTAAAATGTTTATGTTTTTGGCAAAGTTTGACCTTTGACCTCAGATCTTTGCCGATCAGATCAGAAGGGATTTTTGAAAGGAGGGGGGCACAATTAAATATAATATACAGTAACAGCACAGCAAGCCACTGGTGATAGCAAAACCAGCCCCCCGCGTTTACCTGCGGAAGTTCACCCTGTCGAAAAAGGCCTGCTCTGGAGAGGACTCAGTGATGGCGCTGGCCTTGATTTGGCGCTCAGATCCGCCCAGCTTGTAAACGCAGTAGAGCACATTGTCCCTCAGGGCCATTCCGATGTAATCTTTGGATGACTGATGGGGGAAACATAAGCTGTGCTCAGGTGACCATTAGCCTAAAAATGGGTATAAAAAGTATTCATCCCCTTTGGCATTTTTCACATTTTATTTGTTTTTTTAGGGGGTGCATGATTAATTTAAAATTTGGGGGAAGGCCCAGCGCAAGCCAGGTTCAGACCCCCTTTTTATATTTCTGTTTTCGGTCACTTACTACCACAAGATATCTTTTCAAGGTTGCCATTGAGCTGATATTTGGAGAGACATAATATGCTTAGGTCTCCCTGACCCATCATTTCCAGCTCATAGGTAGAAACCCAAACTTGTGGTGTGGGACATAGGCTTGTAGGTTTAGTGTGCTGATCTAATATGGACTGCACTGGCTGCCAAAGCTACATACCTTAGTGCCCTGGTTTCATTCACAGAGTACTAAACCTGTCAATGATGGTACTGTGCTTATTTATGAGAATTTAGGTTAAGCTGGGCCACATTATGTTTGCCTGTGCAAGATGACCAAAATGACCAAGGGTGCTTTATATTAATTGTTTGGGTGTTTTTCTTTGGAAAGGTTCCTCAAAAGCCTGCAGTGGGCACTCACGTTCTTGTTGCCAAGGTAGAGAACAAACATGTTGCCTGGGCCGGCAGGTTTTTGTCGGCGGGCACGGACCCTGTTCCCTCTTATTGGGGTGATGGGTCTCTGCAGGGACAGGGCGATGTTGGTGTAGGCCTTTAGGTCCTCCAGGTCAGTAGGGGACCTCAGCTCCACGTGCCCATCGCCCGAAAAGTCCACAGGGACTGGGATCTGGGAACACGTGCAAGACAGACAAACACAAATACTCCTTTTAAGCTTTAAGAACAGGGATGAGTTTGAGCACGAACAAAGTTAAAAACAAAAAAACTGAGGCATGATGCAACCAGTAAAGGCATTTGTTCTAAGTGCTGGTTGCCCACTGCAGCCTGGGTTTCGATCCCTGGCTGCACCAGCCCGCCTCTGGCTGGGCGTACCATTGAGGGGTGGCAATTGCTTGTCTGCCCCCAGGGGGAGATGGGAGGGGGCGGTATGAGCTTGCCACATGTAAAAGTAGCCCTGTGTGTATTGGAGCTAGTCGGCAGCTTGGCGAGTTTCTTCTCAGAAAAGGCAGTTTGGCATCTTTGTCACCTTTGGACCCAAAGTTACAGTGACAAGCTTGTAGTATGAGGGGCAGATAGAGGAATTATAAGAGGGTACGATTGGTCACCAAATTTGGAGAAAAATGCAAAAATGCAAAATGCAATAAATTATTATTAAATCTCTTTTTGATTAAATTATTCTCCATAATTAGCACTGCAGATACAGTTCTATGATTACTGTAATTAACTAGGTAAATTCAGTAGGCTGAGGGGTGTAATGGTTAGGGAATTTGCTCCTTGACCAGGGTTTTGTAGTTTCAAATCCCTAAATCTATATCTTGCTTGGTGAGGAACAATATGTAAAATGGCATGAAATGTCAAAATGTAATAGTGTGACATAGTTGTTGTGAGTCAGTATAATGTGACATAGTTGTGGGGGTCAGTATAATGTGAAGTAGTTGTAAGGGGTCAGTATAACATTATGTATGTTTGTTGTAGGACAGCGGCTCACTCTGTTGGCGGCGTCCCTGGCCTGCTGGATCAGCTCCTTTACCCTCTTGATGCTCTCGGTCACATTGCTGCTCAGAGGGAGCAGAGAGCTCTCCTCTGTGCGGTTCAGGCGCTCTAGGAGCGGTGGGAGGAAGACCGTCAGATTACTCACTGGCCAAGAGAAAAAAAGAGGGAAACTTAGCCTCTTCCATGTGATGTTCCGCGCTTTGCTTTCGTCAATCAATCCTGCTCTTTTTTGGATGGAGGAAATGGAAGGAACAATGCAGAGTGATGGTTAAAGAGATGCAACAGAGAAAAAGAGCTGGGTGCGGATGCTTGACCTTACAGTGTAACATCAATTCACATTAAAATGATGTGAGGCATTGAACGAGCCTTTAGGCTCTAAAACACAGAGAGGGAGGGTGGTACTGTGGGTCACAATGTGTAAGTGCCAATGTATGGATGCTTGAGGATTGGAGAATGTTTGAAAAAATAGCAGAAGATGTTAGGACAATATTTTTTAAATGGAGAAGAAACAATAATACCATCTGCAGAAATCAGAGTGCTTTGACCAGCTTGTCCACTGACCTGTTTTATCCACGTCGTCCAGAAAACCATCAAAATTCAAATCCGGAGCTGTTACATTCATCTCACCCAAGCGATCTCTGATAGAATCGAGTCCGTTCGTCACATTATTGACGGCATCGTTGGCAGAGGCCACATTAGCCTTGGCAGCAGCTATGATGGCACCAATGCCATCTATTTTAAAAAATACAAAGGATGAGTGTTGTGAGTTGAAGTGAAGTTTTTTGTGAAGAAGATTACATGCAGCATTCGAGACTGCCCTCTCTGGCCTTTACCATAATTCTTCAGTGGTGTAAATTAGAATGCTCATAGGAGTTCATTGGAATGCATGATGATGAGAATCACCCATTTTGACCTTTGACATTTCACTGATAATCGAGAACAAATCAAGCATTGTGTCAAGTCTGTTCATGAAGGACCCAGCAATAGCTTAATATGATGCTTTTATGCTATTTATGTTGCGATGCTTCCAAATCTGTTATTACTGTATGTTGTTTTTTGGTGTTGGAGGTTTTTTTTGTTACTGCAAAAGGCCTAAGGATTTTCCACCTTGGGGATAACAAACTCTACAGCAAATCCCTGTAAATTAACCGTTAATCTATGAGGGATCCCAGATATTCCAGAATCTCCTTTTTCCTCAGAAACCTGCCTCTTTTGATCTTGGCCAGCTCGCCCATGGCCGTCTGGAGGTCTTTCTGCAGCGTCTCTGTTTTACTCCGGGCCTGGTCCACACGTTTCCCCTGGGTGGCCTGCTCGTCTGCGGTCCCTGTTGGGTAGAACGTGGTGGTCTGTTACTGTTGTGCTACGGTAAGGGGGACAAGGACACATATGTGAACCTGAAAACATCCCCTAATTCTGAAGGCCAAAAACAGAACCAAGCAGAACTGATTACATTACATACAGGGACAACATTTACATTTACATTTTTAGGCATTTAGCAGACGCTCTTATCCAGAGCGACGTACACAATTTACATACAATCCATTTATACAGCTGGATATTTTACTGAAGCAATTCAGGTTAAGAACCTTGCTCAAGGGTACAACAGCAGTGCTCCACCTGGGAATTGAACCTGCAACCTCTGAGTTACAAGCTCAGCTCCCTAAACATTACACTACACTGCCAGCTTGGAACAAGGCATTGAAAGGTATCATTAAAGTGGGATGTCTGAGTCATAGTTTGGACACGAGCATGGCTGTTAGTGAAAGGTGCAATGCTTTAGTCAGTACCATAAAAATCAGTTTTCCCGTTTCTGTGTTCTGCAGACAAAGACAAAGATAGTTTTTTCTGTTGCATCTGTTCCTACACCATGCCTTCATAAAAATATTACTTTTTTGAATGTGTTTACTTTTTTCCCTTCTCCCTGAATTGGAATTGGCAGTAGCTGTGTCTTGTGTAACTACCTGAATTCCACCTGGAACCAATGCAAGGAGCACTGCAGTTTTGGCGTGCGCACTCTGACACACTCACCCCCAGGCCAGTGACTATCTCTCACATTACAGCCCACATAGTAATACTGCAGAGCTAGCGCTGAGCAGAGAAGACGTACATTTCCCACTGACAACAACTAGCATCCTGTGTGTGCCCGGTGTGTCACTGGGAGGAACTACTTCTGCAGCAGCCTCAGGAACCTTTAAACCCACCCTACTCATGATGCAACGAGGCCTGTTGTGCCCTTCTTCTGTGGACTCGCACACATAGTGGACTGGTGACATAGTTTAGGCTCTAGCCTGCAACCATATGGCCCAGTCTGCACTACTGACTGCTGAGTTTGTCACACTCTCATTTTAACACATGAAACTGAACTACAATTAAAACATGATGATAAAATATTTTGTAATGCAGTTCATGATTAATTATGTGCTTGTGGGGTGTTGTGATGATGACATGATGTCCACTTTAGGCAAAGGCACTGTGATTAATATAAAAACTCTATTAATGTATCAATCAATGGTTAGTAAATAGGACAATAATAAAGTGTTACCAAAAGAAAACAACAACCATGAAATCAATTAAATCTAAATATATGTAGCAAATACACACTTTTATGATCATTCCGGGCATCTTGGGCTTTGGTCAGCAGGCTGTAGGCCTGGTCTTTCAGGTTCCTGGCTCTCTTCGGAAGGTCCTCCCTCTTCACATCCTGCAGAAATTAACCCATTAATATTAAGGAGATGAAAGAGGCAAGCCAAGTCTGCAAAATAATAATGCTGCATTAAAAAAATACCAATATTCATGAATGAGTCAAAGCATAGGCACTGCTCATAAGGTCTTCTGCAGTCTGTGTTAGAAGCTGTTCTGGAGCATGGACAGATCGTTCATTTGGTTTACTTTAGACTTTTACTTTTAACCTGACAGATCTCGGTCAAATACATATTGGAAACGCTTTATTCCTTTAGACACCAGAAAAAACTAAAAACTTTAGAAAAAGGTTTTCGTAAGTAACATGTTTCTTTGAACATAAAGAGATCAAATATTTCAAATAAATATTTGACCCAGATCTAAAGTCAACATTACAAGCATATAGGATAGGATAACACTGTGTCTCCCTATAGCCACGTCTATATTGTCATGTGGGCTAAATCAGCTGGATGATGGACCATAACTACAGTATAATGAATGAACCTGTACTGCACAGCAGTTTGTCCCAGGTGTGGTCCTGGGGAATTCCAGAGCATGCTGGGCTTCATTCAGGCCCCTCCTCCACTGTTCTGGATGTGTACATTTGTGCATTGTTATCTGCTCTAAATGTACTTTCAGCAATTTACACAAGGCTGGTCTGTTTGTGTAAATGAAAAGATACAAGTAAAAGTGTTTTCTCTTCAACAACTGTCTGTCAAACTTAGAAATGGGGGTGGGGATGGGTTGGTAGTCTCCCTCAGATTTCAGATTTTCAGATTGTAATTTTTTTACTAAGGACCTGTGGCAGATAACTGGATAAGTAGAATAGTGTAGGTGGCTGGTGTATAAGAATGGGAAATAGTAGTAGAGCAGTACTCAAACCATGAGGAGAAGGAATATAGGGAGACAGAGATAAAAAATATATGTCTTAATTTAATTGCATGCTTGATACAAAAAGGTGCAGGCACAAAGTGCTTCAGTTTGGGATCCGACTCCTTCACCAGTTTTAGGTGACTATGTTAGACTCCTGAACCAGATTAAGGAGAATATGTTAGACTCCTGATTCAGATTTGGGTGAATATGTTAGGCTCCTGATCCAGATTTGGGTGAATATATTAGATTCCTTATCCAGATTTGGGTAAATATGTTAGTGGTCAGACAGCTCACACTCAGGGCTTCCTCAGCTGCCTCCATCGCCTGCCTGGCTGCCTGGCCTGCGGCCCTGACCGCTTCTGTGATGTTCTTGTAAGCTCCAGCGACATCGATGGCACGCTGCACATCTGAGCTCTTGGTGGCATTCTTCACCAGGCTGTGGATTGAACACAGTGGAAGTGAACTTTCTCTATGCAGACTGCCCCCCACTGGTGAACTTGTTAATGGACCCAGTGTGCCCTCTGCTGTTGAGCTTTCCCCTCTGAGCAGCGGGGGGGACGGGGGGGCAGGATGACTAAACTATAGTTTATGTTTTTACACATGCAGCTGAATACAAACGAGCTCTTTAATCAGCTAAGGATGCCTCTGCAGCATCATGCTACCAACTGGGTGTTGGGACACAAATATCTCCACTAGATGGAGACACAAGCTATGTGAATAAGCCATGCTACTCTTTCAAATTGCATGGAAGATGTGTACCATGTAAATAATTACCTGTAGTGCGATTAACATTACTGAGAGATGAGAATAAGAAGCTTGTTCGATGGTACGATAGTTGTACCTCGGCCAGGACAACAGAACCTATGACCTTCTGGTGACAAGCTAGGCCCTCTGATGGGCATAAGCAGAGACAAACCACAGAGACGGAACTGAAAAACACTGAGAAATCATGGAGACGGGACTGAAAAACACAGAGAAGTCATGGAGATGGGACTGAAAAACACTGAGAAACCATGGAGACGGGATGCCTCGGGCATTCCTCTGCTTTTCTACAGACAGTGTCGCAGGTGGACTCACTCTTGTAGTTCCCTGGCCAGCCAGTTGAGCTCCCTGGCGTGTTTCTCTGCGCTCACAACGATGGGCTCTTTGGACGCTGCTTGGGAGATGACGTTCACTTTTTTGATGAGGTGGGTTCTGGCTCCATCAAACTCAGCAGCCAGTCGTTCATATCTCTGAGACAAGTGACAATGGGCAGCCAGTCGTTCGTATCTCTGAGACAAGTGAATTGATTTGGGAGCATAATCTTTGCTTTATGAATACATCAAATAAAACAAACATTTTACATTGTTATTACATTACCCATTCTGTCATTCTGAAAGTTTGCAAAGTATCTTTAAAGCTTGCAGTACCTTGTCAGAACCATGTATCATTATTATGGTTCCCCGTAGTTCACTCACCATTCCCAGGTCCCCCAGCTCTTTGAGCAGCCCTGCCGTGTTCTTCAGCTGACCCGTGGCCATTGCAATTTGCCCGGTGACCACATCATACTCCTCTCCCAAATCCTTCCAACGTTGCTGGGAAATACATAAACAGCAATAATTCTTGTTGGCGTTTTAATTTATTGTGCATGGTGCTCCAACAATTAACAGTTGAATTTTATAGAATTTTACTCTTATTTTATTAAATTTAACCTAATCTTACTCCTTAACTTTGGGTTACAAATGAAATAAAAATAGCAGGACAAATTGCATTGAAGTTAGTGGATTAAATCATCGTGGACTTATCAAAAATGTGGTGCCAATAATGTGTGAATCAATATAATACATATACGGTGGATTAGCGTACTGTATAAAACAGACATATGCAGGCAAGGTCAAATATGTGCTCTTGTTTTAGTTTTGTTGTAGAGTTGAATGCACACACATCCAGGTGACTGGAGAATACATGACAAAGACGCGTTGGGGATGAAACGGCGCACATTAAAACACAGAAAAACAGCGTGCTGATATTTTCCTTATTTTTCATGTTTTTGTTTTTGTTAACGTGATGCTGGGGTTTTTCTCGGGTGGGAGCCTGAATGAACCAGCAGACACACACATGTTGTTCTTTCTCACTCCATGAACGAGTCTGGGGAAAAGTGCCCTTACCTGAACATCCTCCAGGGCAGGAGTGTTGAGTCCGTTCTGTCGAGTTGCCCTCCCCACATTTTCAGCAGCCTCTCTCAGGACTGCCTCCAGCTGCCCCAGCTTGGACTCGTACCATTTCAACATGCTGGTGATTTTGATGGCCTCACCCTGGTTACTGGCGTTGTCCTTGATGTAGAGCAAGACTGAAACACCAACATGAGTCAGTCAGCAACTCAGGAACATTCCTCACGGGTGCACTTTGGCAAACTCTTATCAATAAATAAATAAATGACTAGCTGAACTTTGTTTTCATATAGTACTCTTAACATCCCTGTCGTCTGTTACAGCTTCACCAATCTCATTCCAAATGGACATGTCCAAAATAAGGTGTCTTAGAGGAATTGTTTACTATTCTAATAAATAAACCGAGTTGTCTAAATGAGATGGATGATATAAATGACTTGCTCTTGAGGGGGCCAATAAACAAACAACAAAATATGTTTTGAGGAAAAAAAGTGGGACAATTTACCATCAATTGTACTGTCAACCAAAGGTTTTCTTTTAAAGAAAATAAAGAAAAATCTACCTAATGTGATTGGAAGGGTAATATATACAAATATGAGACGAAATTGGGTTGGTGAGTTGCACATAATTACATAATAATGACCGGCATAAACTGTAGGAAACAGAGGGGTAGCAAGGAATATCAAGGTGCTCAAATCCACATCAAGAGTGAAATACAAAGGAATACATTTTTCCTTCTATTTTATCTTTTCATTCTATTTTTCATGTCAATCTCCCCCCTCATATTGTGAGTTTGCTGCCGTAGCCCTGTGACCGGCAGTGACAAAGGCAAAGTGTCGTCTCCTCCGAGACGGCACTCGCCAGGATGTCGATCATAACTACAGAGCCACTCCTGTGCGCAGCGAACTTCCTGTCAGCTTCCCTTCCCCCTCCCTGGGGCGGAGAGCCAATCGTCACCCCCAGTGGCACCCCCAGCCAGAGCTGACTCTGGCGTGACCGGTGAAATCGAACCCCGGTCGCAGTGGCCAGCATCGAACCGAAGGTGCACTTTTAATGAATAAATCATAGTTTTGTATTTTGTTGTGTTTCGTAAAATATTGTTTTTACTGAGGTGTGCTCCTTTTTATTTGAATCTTGTTGCAGCACACATTCAATGTGTAAATGTAATATGCATAAAAAACATACTTATGTCTTCTGTATTACAGTATGATCATTTGGACTAATCAGTGGCGGGCCGTGCATTTCACACCTAGGCCTTCAGTAGTGCTCCGTCTGAATCAATCCACCCCTCAATAACTATTTTATGGCTATAAAAGCCATCTTATTGTTATGTTTTGAGTGTCTGTTTGGTTTGTTTTTGCACTTTGTTTATTTATCTTTCTTCAGTTATGTTTCATTCTCGTTCTGTCATGCACTTCGGGAAATTCTATGTTTCGGTTTTTCCGTCTTCGTTTCTAATCTCGTTTTACTTCCTTCTTACTTTCTAATTACACTTTGTATATATTAGTTAGATGTATATAGTACTAACCAGGGCTGGACTGGGACAAAAAATAGGCCCTGCCATTTGGCTCAGACCGGCCCATCCAGTGGCGTAGCGTGGGTTGCCAGCACCGTGAGTTGCGAGCCACGTAAACGGCGCCCCATTTTCTGTCGACGGGGGTGCTACGCGAAAAAATTATTGCGCCCCTCGGAACACCCGGTCCGTGGTATAATATATATTTACATTTTTTTAAATTAAAAATATATATATATAAAATAATTCTACCGGCCCTACCGGCCCAAAACTAGACCGGCCCACCGAGAATCTGCCCGGTAGACTATATAGCCAGTCCAGCCCTGGTACTAACCAACTAATCTACTAACATTAGGGGTTTAGATTAAGTTACTAACACTACTAATCACTAATTATCTCACGCTTCTAACTATCGCTGTCATTCTCTCTCGTCCTATCTCTGTACGCTTCTCACGTTCCGCTTTATTCACACGCAGATTTCTTTATGCATTCCTCCTCCTCCCTAAAAAAACGAAACATAGAATTTCCCGAAGTGCATGACAAGACAAGGAGAGGAACTCGAACAGGAACAATGACAGACGTGGAACAGAACGAGAATGAAACATGACTGAAGAAAGATAAATAAACAAAGTGCAAAAACAAACCGAACAGACACCCGTTGCCGTTGCATCGAAGATAGATAACTCGTGTATCCAGAATAAATGCCTTTACTGAAGAAACAAACCCGGGATGCTACAGCTGCGACACACATAAAAAATCATCAATAATAACCTCATAAAATTGCAATATTATTTAGGAAAATAGCAACATTTTACTCACCAAAAATCCTTATTATTTGTACACAAAATCCATCCCCCTTTCTTTCCTCAAAAAGAGTTCAATTACTCTGTCGTACAGATTATCCATGTGTTTCAGTTCCATCAAGAAGTCCTTTTCTATCGCCATCGAAGCTAATGCTGAAAGTCGAGCCTGCCCTGTCGTATTTCTGGCATAAGTTTTAATTCGCTTTAGGGCTGAAAATGTCCACTCAAATGTCTGAATCACAGACTGATGTTAATTATATTTTGTCCATGAATACTTATTAAATAATTCCAAATGGTCTGTCCGCTTCCTTTCATAGCTTTTCCCCTGATTGCGCTGCTTCCAGACGTGTATTTTCATATTAAAGCATTTAACCAATCACATTACATCATAGTCAGACACTCTCTGACTATCCAATCAAAGGGTGTGAATATGCTGACGTTACCTAGGCCTTCTAGAAGGCCTTCGTGTCCCCAACTCAAAATCTGATTGGTTGAAGCAACAGTTTGATCAACACTTATTTTATGCCACAGGGCCTGCAGAACTGATTGTGAAGGCCTCCAGGCAGATTTATTTGACCCTGGCAACAAATGATGGCTGAAATGTGATTGGTTAAATGCTTTAATATGAAAATACACGTCTGGAAGCAGCGCAACCAGAAAAGCTATGAAAGGAAGCAGACAGACCATTTGGAATTATTTAATAAGTATTCATGGAAAAAATATAATTAACATCAATCTGTGATTCAGATATTTTTTAGGCCAGCAGAGAAGGCCTTGCAGGCCCTGATGGCCCACCACTGGGACTAATAATTGGCACAGTGGAGAGGGCACAGGTAGGTTAGGGATAGAGAAACAGAACCCAGACTGTTTATTTACTGTTTACTGTGTTTATGTTCTCTGTCTATACCCCTAACTTGTCTGTGCTCTCTCCACTGTGTCAAAGATTTTGAGAAGGAGTGAGAGTCCTGAATGTCCTGTGGAGAGGAAGGTAGAGGGTCAGTCAGGGGTGGGCGGAGCCCTACGTTTGTGTGACTCCTCCCACTCCTTCTCGGCCGCCTCACGCTGGGCGGAGCAGGAGTGCAGCTCCATCACCCGCACCATCTTCTTGGCCTCTGTCAGCATGCGGGACAGCTGCTCTGTGCTCAGCCTGCTCCTGCTAGTGCCCTTCAGCTGCTCCAGGAGGTCTGGGTGCACAGAGTCAGTGTTAGGGGCAATTCCAACGCTGCAGCCCACCCTTACACAACATACACACATAAGCAGGCACAACAGTAACAACAATAGGACACACACACACTTACACACATACGCACACACATACACACGCACACACACACACACACACACACACACACACACACACACATATATACGCACATACACATGCTTGCGTATATGTATCCACCCATACTGCACATGTAAATGTAACAGAGTTGGTTCTGCCCGCAGCGAGTTTATACAGAACACACCCGCTACATTCTCCCCTTCGAAACTCCTGCGGCAGCAAACATGGCCCGACCGATTACCATCGGTCGTAGCATCCGAGTCACGGCACCAATGTAACGGAGTTGATTCTGCCCGCAGCAAGTTTCAAACCGAGGATCTCAATGCAACAAGAGATTGATTTAGCCCGCTGAGCTAAAGACTCAAGTCTCTAACTCTGGGAACTAATCACATTCTTATCGACGTCACATTCTATAGCAGACGCTCAAGTACCAGAGCTCCTCCGCTACATATACGCACATGCATACCGTATATACATACACACACACATGCACACACACAGACACACACATACACACACACGCACACCCTCACAGACATATACACACACACACATGCACACATACACACACACACACACACATGTATATGTGTCCACCCATACTGCACATGCATACACACACACATATACACACACCCAATAGAAAATTCCAGTGCACACGCACCCACATACACACAAACACACCAACTCAGGTACAAGTTCTCTACCTACCCACACATAAAGGCCTTCAAATGTGAGACAAGTCACATATTTATCATATCGGTGCTTGGCAACAAAGCTTTGTCAACATAACTCCTGGTGAAACATTGTATGTCCTTATTGCAAACAATTTCACGTCTGAACAATTTAAAGTCAGATAAAAAACCTTTCAACATGCATGTGCAATGGTGTAAGTCTGTAAGCATGTGTTTAAATCTAATTTAAGAAGATTAAGAGTTTCCTTCCATCTTTTCCTGAAGGAGTCAGGGTTTGAGAATGTTGAATTAGGGTTTTGCCAGTAGAATTAGTGAAACCTTGTAAGACAATTATTTTACCAAGGCTACTTAAATATCAACAACACTGACAAAAAATATGCTGCATAATGTTTGTATGGCTGTACTACATCCTCCTAGGGTGACTCAATTTTGTAGGTTGTGCCATAACACTGTCAAGAGCAGTTGTCGCTAGGCAACCGGCAACTACTATGTTTGACCTGAGGGCAACGGACAGACTACAAGCTATAATTAGCTGAGCTACTACTCTCTACTAGTTTGTGAAACATCACATATAATGCTGGCCAGGACAAAATGTCATCATTGAATCATGGTATAATCATGATGGTGTAATCATGGTGCTAGCTGACCTGGTTGTGCTGCTCTTGAACATGTCTTTAATTGATCATGGTTAATCATTCAAACAGTTGGCTAGCTACTAACTACCTCTGTCTGGAATGATCGTGCATAGCGTGACCTGCCCGTTGCCCAGTGGTGAGTAGCCTACATGTTGTTTGAAGTAAAGTAGACCAACATACGTAGCTACAGTACTGTATTGCAGGAAAACCTTATTAGTGCATTTGTGAAATTAAAGCTTTTGATACTCATTGTTTTGGCTTTTGATCAAACGCTTTAACTTTTCACTTAAAACATTGTTTTGGGGATTTAATAAGGACTCTGGTTAGATGGTAGTTTGTTGTCAGTGTTTTGCAACTAGTAAAAGGACAGTTCTCAGTTTGAACCTTGTATTCCCAGGAGCAGGAGCTTGACCTTGGACACCAGATCCTCAGCTCTTTGGTGTGTCTTGTCAGTCTTCTCCACCACCCTCTGTGCATTCAATAAACTCCCATTTACCTGCACAGAAAAAATAATTATATAAATATCTTTTTTTTAATCTGTGGACAATAAATACTTATTTATACAGTATATAAATAAAAGTAAAAAATAAAATGTTTATTTTAGTTTGGTGGGATCTCGCTACAAATTCAAAGTGCAAATCATTCTTGCTGCAACAAAAAAGAGAAAAGAAAAAAAAACGACAGAAGGTTAACTTCAACAGACTAATCTTGACATTTTGTGTGACACACACTGATAGAGAGCAGCAGACACCTTTTCTCTGAGCTCACTGATATCTGCATGGAGAGTGTTGACGTCCGCTTCCAGCTCCTTGACCTTTGGACCCTGGTTGTTGACAGAAGAGCTGTATTTCCTGACCAGGTTCTCGAATAAAAAGAGAGAAATCTGATTAATCTCTACCATGATTACCAGCTGAAATGTTATGCAGCTGAAATGTTGTGCTATGGTTCCTGTTAAGTTGCTCCTATGTTTGTGGTTCTTTGTGGTTCCAGAATTATTGGCACCCTTGGTAAAGATGAGCAAAAAAGGCTATGAAAAAATGTTTTTGTTGTCAGCTTGATCTTACACTCAAAATATGAGAAATCTAACCTTTAATTGAAGTAAACTTATTCAAAAAAAAATAATCCTTATCAAAAACTAAACAAATTTGGGGCCTCCCGCATGGTCTAGTGGTTTCAACGTCTGACACTGGCCACGGCGACCAGGGTTCGATTCCCTGGCCACGCCAGAGTCTGCTCTAGCTGGGAGTGCCACCGGGGGCGGCAATTGGCTATCCGCCCCAGGGAGGAGGGAGGCCGACAAGACGTTTGCTGCACACAGGAGTGGCTCTGGGCTGCCAGATTACGGTTGTCTCGGAGGAGACGATACTTTGCCTTCATCCCCCCGGTCACATGGCTACGGCAGCGAACTATGAGGGAGGGATTGACCTGAAAATAGCAGGTGTGTGGAGGGCGTCGGTCTCAGCCACATGGGAGTGGCATGGTTTCCCTTGTCTTACATGTAGTGGAGGCCTTTGGAGCAGGAAGACTTTCCGGGGGCAGGTTGAACTGTCACCCGGAAGGTTGCTCCAAAGGCCATAGTTGATTTAATTATTTAATTGGTGTCAATCAGTTAATTGATATTGAAGTCAATTGGCTGATTGGGTGTTTAGTGTTGAGTGATTGTGATTGGGTGATTGCCTCATGAGTCCCACCTGAGTCAGGCAGAAAGTAAGCCTATTTAAGAGCAGGTGGGGCGAGTGGGGAATCAGTTAGTCTTTGTCTTGCGTGTGTATGGAGTTTTTGTCTTGTCATTGGTGTGCGTGCGTGCGTGCGTGTGTGTGTGTGTGTGTGCGTGTGCGTGTGCGTGTGCGTGTGCATGTGCGTGTGTGAGAGTGCGCGTGAGAGTGCGCGTGCACGTATGTTGTGGATTGTTGTGGATCGTGTTGTATTGTGGAATGTTTGATGTTGGATGTGAGATGTTTGATGTTTGTGGAGTTTTGTGTGCGTTTGTCGAAAGTGACTGAGTAGAGTGCTTCCTGTGTGTGTGGGGAAGAGGGAGAGGGGGCGCACTAAGAGTGTCCGCCTCTCTCCCTCGGTGTGATTGAAAGAGAACTTGCACTCGGGCAGTGGAGAGTGTTTCTGGGCAACAGCCCGAGAACTCTCACTGGAAGAGTGGAGAGTGTCTTGGGGCTGGTTGCCAGAAAACTCTCACTGTGGGGAGTGGCGAGTGTCTCTGTATGCATGGGTTGGAGAACTCGGACTGCAAAGTTCGAGTGTCTCAGTATGCATGGGTGGGAAGCACTTGAAAGGTCACTGGATATGTGTGTGCCTGGGATGTTCCAGGGGAACTCCGGACGAAGAGGCGCGGTGTCCCGTAAGTTTTTATTATTTAGCTTGTTATTTTAGTTCGTTGTTTTTACCCAAAAGCTTTGCGGCGAGTAGGGTGAAGATTTTGTGTTTGTGTTTGTTATATGTTAACCTGCTACTCCCAAAAAAATCATTTAAAAAAAATAATCCGGTCTGTAGACTGATAAACTCCACTCCGTCTCCAGACTGCTCTGTTCCCATCCAGGGTTTGTCACGTGGCGTGTGACAAGGTGTAATTGGCTACCAACTTGGGAGAAAAAACGGATAAAATCTCAACTAAACATTTTTCTCAAAAACATGATTCACAATTATTGGCACCCTCAGAAATTCTTATGAACAAAATCTAAATGAAGTATATTCCCATTTATATATACAGTATATATATATATATATTATTATTTTTTTATTTTTTTAAGTTGACCTGAGTCTTTAGGAACTCTTACATGGTCATCTATGACTTCCTGTTTTACAGGAGTATAAATATGAAGTGACACACAGGCCAAACTGCTACACACCTTAAAATACCCATCTCCACTATTAGGGCAGTAATAAAGAAGTTTAAAACAACTGAAGCTGTGATGAATCTGCAAGTGTCCCCACGCACAGTGAGGAGGATGGTTTGAGAGGCAAACATTTCTCCAAGGATCACAATTGGAGAATTGCAGAAGTTGGTTGCATCTTGGGGTCACCAAGTCTCCAAAAAATAATTAGACACCACCGCCATGCCAACAAGTTATTTGGAAGGCTTGCCAGAAGAAACCACAAACGTAAGTGCCTGGAGTTTGCTAAACGTCACTGGAACTTTGAGTGGAACTGGGTTCTATGGTCAGATGAGACAAAAATATAGCTTTTTGTCTCACTATTTTTGTTTACTATGAGGTACAGAAAGATTTTCTTTAATGATTAATTCTGTGAAATACTATGTACAAGCTAGTAGCAAATTTGATTGTACGCGTATAGTATTTTAGCACTTATTTGAACTTGGATGTGTGTAACTTCTGTTAAGCACCTCAGCTCTAATGACATTCACCAAGTGCACCTGGGTTTTGACATAAAACCATCTGGACCAAAACCAAGGTGTGAATGCCTGAACTTACAGGCAATAATCTGGGCTTGATTTACTATCAGACTTTATTTGCTTGGGTGACACCCTTATCCAAACATCTACACAGGAGGTAACACTTTCACCCATTTTTACTCATGTGGACAGCTGGGTATGTACTGAGGTCATTGAAGCTGAGCACGATGCTGACAGTGCCCCACCAAGCCACTTTACCATTACTCCACCCTCCTACTAAGTCTTGTATCTTGAGCGATACTGTGGTATTGCATATGTGCATTAGCCTGGATTCAATCAACATTTGTCCTTAACTTTGAATCACTATTAAAGTGTTCTTTCCACAAACAGTTTGGGGATTTTAGTGACCGCTAAAATGAATAAAACAAAATCAGGCCTTTGCCATTGGCTGTTGCCTTGTGGTGGGTGGATCGTATGAAGGGGACCGTGGTACCTGCATGGCAGCAATGGCCTCCTCCAGCTTCTTCAGACCCTCCTGGGCGATAGAGCCCATGGTGGAATCCTCCAGCTGAGCCTTCAGCCATGCGATCTCCGCATCCATTCCCTCCAGATCATTCAGCAAGGCCTGAACGCAGCTGTCGCACTCTGACGGCAACAACAGTGTGTGATGACATGCTATATCAAATGCAGATCGTTGAGTTGTGCCTAGGTGCAGTGAGGGGGTCTTACATTTCTTTGCAATATTATGCACTTTGACCACGCCTTTGACAGCCATACAATTGTTTTACTGAATCCAGGGTGCGAGTCTCTTCTATTTTGCTTTAAAGACTGTATAGCTGTTTATAGACAACACTAATGTACTGCACAGTGTGGTTTCATTCAACAATCAGAAAAGGAATTTCACAAACCTTGGCACTGATTACTTGCATCGGGGTCATTAGGCTCCATTGAATTTAGACACTCTGCAGCAGGGTCACAAAAACAGCAGAGAAACTTTTAAACTTTGTTTATGGGTAACAAACAAAGCTCTCTAACGGCAATGTGCTTTGTCCTTAATTATGAATTATCCTTAATTATGATTTATGAATTTAATCAATTTAACTTTTTTATTGTTTGTTTCTTAAGCAGCCTCTTGTTCATTTCATAGACTGTTGAATGTGTCCTGTTGTGTAAGAAACATAAATACATATTGCTTGAATTTAAGGACAAAGTATATCAGTGTTCGATTGAATCTGGGCTAAAAAATTTAAAAAAATTCAGAATGCTTAAACACTAACAGTGATTTTTGAAGCAGTATCTCTGAAACCATTAACACTTATAGCCAATGCATTTACCAAGTGTGCCAAACTGAATGCACGTTCTCTGCTTTACACTCAGTTTGTAATTTTATAACACACTTTTTGCTAAACTGTAAACACAAACCACTGCTTTACACTCAGTTTGCAATTCATTAACACACTTCTAGCAAAACTGTAAACATTAGTCTCTACATTGCTACACTATTTTGCCAATTGCCTTTCCACATTGACACATGTGAAAACAACTTTAGATAATGTTTTCACTTACAACTCAGAGCTTGAGCGCTATAAATAGGCCACAGGTAAACATTTGGTTTGGACAACAATGGAGGCCAATATTGAACAGAGAGTAAGAGGGGTAAGAACTAGAGGAGGATGAGGAGGTGAAGAAGTAAGAGGAGGAGGAGGAGGAGGAGGAGAAGGAGAAGGAAGAGATGAAGTAGGATGGAGGAGAAGAAGAGGAAGAGGAAGGGGAGTCAGGAACACAATAACTGATGAAATCAGAGTAACTGTGGTTGACCATGTTGTCAACCATGGGATGAGCATGAGGGAGGCTGGAGTTCTGTTCTTTTTTTTCCTAACACAAATGTTTTTGTTTTTTTCTACTGCACTTTTGTTGTTTGTGGAGTGTTAGAACATTTTGAGGATTTAAAAAAAACCGTTTTCCTCTTATTTGTATTGATAGTGTGTTATGTTCGGAATACACATCCATACTTTACACATTTGGATACCTGTTTGTATGTATGTTTACTACACAGAAAAAGAAAAAGCCACAAGTGTTTTTCATTTATATTATCAGTGCGTAGTTGGTGCTTCGTGTGCTTATTCAAATGATGGTTTGTGTATACTGTATTGATGCGAAAACAAAACAAATTAAAAGTTTGAAGAGTTTTGCAAGAATTGTTTGCTTTTGCAAGAGATGTATAATGTTTTGCTGGCTTGGTGTAAGGTTTTGTGATTAGTGTGTAGAGTTTTGCAAAAATAGCCTATAGTTTCAAAGATAGTGCCGAAGCAATCAGAAAAAACTGTAATAGGATTTGCATAGACTTGCATAGATTAAATGTGTATACTTTGGAATTGGTCCATAAGGCTAGATACAAAAATTTACATTTATTGAAAGAGGTACTGCAGTAGGATTCATCAATGTTATTCTCTTTCATCTACTAAACACAAAGTTGCATTTTCTCAATAATTAAGGTAACTATATGCGTTTTTTACAATGACTTTGGCACTAATTTCAGAACCTTGAGGTCATTTTTCTAAACTCTAAACACTTTTTTTCAATTGCCTGAATACAGTACACATAAACCTAAAATAATTTGTTCGCTGAACCAAATCACTTGTTCACAATGACACAACTTAACATCAAAGTATTAATATTTAAAAATGCAATATACACATTACATATGATACGACTGTCTTTTCATTTCATTACAATGCATCTAACTATCAATTAATCCAACTGCTCAAAATGATAAGTAACTGTGGCATTACTCCTAATGCATAGTTTTATGGAAACTGATTAACAAAATGCCATGTTTAGATCATGAATGTTTTAGATTAAATAAATCTATTGACACCAATTACTTTGGAACATGAACCATTATCTTTGAATGTAATATTTCATCATCATCCTTTATCAGACACTGTTCCTATGGTTCCGTGTTCCATGCTACAATATCGGAGGATGGTGTGGTGGGATGCAGACCTCTTATGGGATCCTATAATGCAGCTCTTCTTGTAAATTTCAAGAGGTCTGTCAAGTTGATGGAGTAACCTATGTGATAGTGTGGGACAATGTTTGGTTCCACCATGCTGAAATGGTGCAGACATGGTTTTGGGCCCATCCGCAGTTTACAACCCTGTACTTGCCCCCATACTCTCCTTTCCTCAACCCAATTGAGGAATTATTTTCAGCATGGAGGTGGAAGGTCGTCGCCTTCACAAACGTGCCACCTTCCTCCAGGCCATGGATAATGCATGCAATGACATCACAGCAGACCAACGTCAAGCCTGGATTCGCCATGCCAGAAGGTTTTTTCCCCGATGTATGGCAAATGAAAATATCCACTGTGATGTGAATGAGAACTTATGGCCAAATCCACAAGATAGGCTTGATGGAAATAACTATCCAGTGAATGTCATTGTTTTGTTTTGTTTTTCACTGCAGTTGAGAAAAAAAAAAGTTTCACTTTGTAGCTATAATTATTTGTTACTATGATTCAAACAAACCTATGTTGTAATTGTATATATTTTTTTATCCTAAATGATTCTAAATGATTTTGTTAAATGATTACACTGTCTCTTCTACTATTCCCTTTATTTAGAACCACAAAAATAACTATATTGAAACATGTATCAAGTATTTTCTACTGTAATATTAAAGGATTGTAAAAACAACTAAACAGTGAAGCAATCGGTATCTTGTGTGTGGGTGATCTAAACTAATGTTTCTATAGTATTTCATAATAAATGAGTTATTTGAACCAATGATTTCTGAAGTGCAAGATTTCCTCAAAGATATGAATGCACAATGCAAGGTTTTGACCATAGGACAGGCTGTGTTACAAGTGCTGACCGTTTTGAGTGTTGTGTCTAAGGTTTTGAAAATTGAACACAAACTTGTGAGATTAGCGCCAAAATGATTGTAAAAAACTGTTACTTCAACAAAAAAGTGAAAACATTGCAATTCTTGTTACAACAAGTAACATTGTTCTTCAGTCATTTGACTTCATGAGCAAAAATTCATGTTAGAGGAGGAGGGAAATGTGTGTCTGTGTGTGTGTGTGTGTGTGTGTGTGCACATGTGTGTTTGTATGTGTGTGTGCACATGTGAGTGTGTGTATGCGTGTGTGTGTGTGTGCGCATGTGCGTGTGTGTGTGGGTGTGTGTGTGCATGTGCGTGTGTTCCAGACTCACCCCCAGTCTTGGAGTCACAGATATTGCTGTTACCATTGTCACAGTTACAAGGCCTACAACTCCCCTTGAATGCCATGGGGTTACCATAGTATCCGGGAGTGCACCTGCAGGACAGGAAGTGATGCAGTTTTGAGAAAGACAGCTACAGAAGCTCCTGGAACCTTTTGCTTTTCCCACCCTCAGTCTTAACACAACCATTTAGTATGACATTCTGTTCCCATCCAGAGTTAGCTACCCAGGCAAAAAAGTATCTACACCACTACATTCTTCCTGTTATGCTTAGGATGTTTGTGTCCCTGAGATTTTAAGCACCTTAAAATCTTGACTGTCCTGGACAAATGGGCTCTCCGAACCCAAGTATAACTATATAAATAATCCCTCCCTCTCCACATCAGCTGATGTGTTGTGAGTGTTCTGTTACAAAATGGTGACTGCATTACCCGTAAACAAAAGAAAATGGGCGAAACACTATTACAATTTTAGAGCATCAACTAATTTATGACATCATAATGTGAATTATCCTGGTTCTGTGTGTCTCTGTGCATTATTGTGGTTCTGTGTGGCTCAGTAGGTAGAGCATTTCATTGGCAACACTTAGGTTGTGGGTTTGATTCCCATTGGGACCACATATGCTGAAAATATATGCTTTCCCTATTTTTGCTTTTGTTAAAAGCGTCTGCTAAAAGATATGTATGTATGTAATGTAATGTATATGCATTCCCCAAATGGGTGCTACACATTTGTGGGGATTGAGACATCATGTCTCCCCACAGTAAAATGCTTTGAGATTCAGTAAGGTGCTATATAAATGTAATCCATCTGTGGAGGACGTCGGTCTCGGCCACATGGGAGTGGCATGGTTGCCTGTCTTGTTCCATGTGGTAGAGGCCTTTGGAGCAGTGAGACTTTCCGGGGACAGGTTTGGCACTCTCCCAGGGTGTGAGAGTGAACTGTCGCCCGGAAGGGAGCTCCAAAGGCCTTAATTGGTTTAATTATTATTTGATCATTTAATTGGTGTCAATCAGTCAATTGATATAGAAGTCAATTGGCTGATTGGGTGTCTGGGTGAGAATGTGAGTTGTGATTGTGATTGGGTGATTGCTCACGAGTCCCACCTGAGCCAGGCAGAAACTAAGCCTATTTAAGAGCAGGTGGGGCGAGTGGGGAATCAGTCAGTCTTGTCTTGATGTGTGTGTGAGTGCGCGTGCACGTTTTATGTGGAATGTTTGAATGTTGGATGTTGGATGTTTAATGTTGTGGAGTTTTGTGTGCGTTTGTCGAAAGTGACTGAGTAGAGTGCTTACTGTGTGAGTGAGGAAGAGGGAGAGGGGGTGCGCTTTAGGTGTCCGCCTCTCTCCCTCGGTGTGATTATGGAGGAGCGGAAGGGTGCCCCGGAAGAGGGTCCGCCTCTGCGCCTCGGTTTTAGTGGAAAAGAGCTCGCACTCGACAGTGGAGAGTGTCTGAGCAAGCCCAAGAACTCACCGGAAGAGTGAAGTATCTTGAGAGCCGATTGCCAGCACTCTCACATCCTGGGAGTGGCGAGTGTCTCCGGAATGAATGTGTAAGAGAACTCGAACTGGAAAAGTTCGAGTGTCTCAGTATGAATGGGTGGGAAGCACTTGAAAGGTCACTGGATATGTGTGTGCCTGAGGAGGTTCCAGGGGAACTCTGGAGGAAGAGGCGCGGTGTCCCGTAAGTTTGGTTATTTTAACTTGTTATTTTCGTTTGTTGTTTTTACCCGAAAGCTTCGCGGCGAGTAGGGTGAAGATTTTGTGTCTGTGTTTGTGTTGGTCTTTGTTATATGTTAACCTGCTATTTCCCACTGTCTCTCTCCCATGTCTGGGGGAGAGACAGAAGACAAATCAATAAAATCCGGTCCGTAGACCGACAAACTCCACTCCGTGTCTCCTGGCTGTTCTGTTCCCATTCAGGGTTTGTCACGCGGCGTGTGACAGTTTGGTGCCGAAACCCGGGACAGAGCAGCACCCTCTTGGCTGTCATGGGGATTCCCCACCCACCTCGGTCGAGCGACTGAAAAGCCGCAAGATCGGGGTGGTGAAGCCGGAGGGGAGGAAGCTGGATTGGCCGAGTCCAGTGAGGACACTGCCCTATAGCCTGGTGCAGGAGGGAGAAGGCTCTAACCCTGAGGGCTGGTTGAAGCCAAAGGGTAGAGTGCTTCGTAACCCAGAGGCACACAGGAGGGGGTGTCCAAGACCGAATGGGCTCGGACCACATTCTGGCGGTGGAGGAGTGTGGAGGACGCCGGTCTCGGCCACATGGGAGTGGCATGGTTGCCTGTCTTGTTCCATGTGGTAGAGGCCTTTGGAGCAGTGAGACTTTCCGGGACAGGGTTGGCACTCTCCCAGGGTGTGAGAGTGAACTGTCGCCCGGAAGGGAGCTCCAAAGGCCTTAATTGGTTTAATTATTATTTGATCATTTAATTGGTGTCAATCAGTCAATTGATATAGAAGTCAATTGGCTGATTGGGTGTCTGGGTGAGAATGTGAGTTGTGATTGTGATTGGGTGATTGCCTCACGAGTCCCACCTGAGCCAGGCAGAAACTAAGCCTATTTAAGAGCAGGTGGGGCGAGTGGGGAATCAGTCAGTCTTGTCTTGATGTGTGTGTGAGTGCGCGTGCACGTTTTATGTGGAATGTTTGAATGTTGGATGTTGGATGTTTAATGTTGTGGAGTTTTGTGTGCGTTTGTCGAAAGTGACTGAGTAGAGTGCTTACTGTGTGAGTGAGGAAGAGGGAGAGGGGGTGCGCTTAGGTGTCCGCCTCCTCCCTCGGTGTGATTATGGAGGAGCGGAAGGGTGCCCCGGAAGAGGGTCCGCCTCTCGCCTCGGTTTTAGTGGAAAAGAGCTCGCACTCGACAGTGGAGAGTGTCTGAGCAAGCCCAAGAACTCACCGGAAGAGTGAAGTATCTTGAGAGCCGATTGCCAGCACTCTCACATCCTGGGGCTGTTCTGTTCCCATTCAGGGTTTGTCACGCGGCGTGTGACACCATCATCATGTATAATTGTTTTATGTTTATATAATTGTTGTACGTATAATTTGTTCTGTTTTGTTTTGGTGTAAGACAAACCTTTCACATCGGAGTCCAGTGTAGCCTGGATTACACACACACATAAATCCATCATCAAGCTCCATACAGCTAGAAGCAAAACTGTCAATGGAAAAAAGAAAGAATCCTTTTAATCCACAGAAACATAGCACAATTTGTAACACTAAATCCCAACACAGCATAAGATATAAGATGTCTATTCAAGTCACAATGCCAAAAAAAGCAGTTTATATGATATTATTCAGCCATGTATCCCAATTTCCTTTTAAATACCATTTCTACAATTCAATGAGTTAGATATTAAAACAGTAACAACCCCAAATAACTGCAAACTTAGCACATAGTATTTCATCTCCCCTTACTGTGCTGTCCAACAGGTAAGTGTGTCTGTCCATTCGTAGGCCCATGCCATCGTTGATAGGTCTGAGGTCCGAGCCATGGTATTGAATTGTGACCTTGCCAGTGCTAAGTGTGACTGGTAGCCTTGAAGAGTGTCAGCAGGTATGCGCCTGTTTCATCAGTGATCCCACTAGCCAATTAGGCACCTGCAGTCTGTCTGTGCCCGCAGGAAGTGCACTCCACTGATGCAATGACTGCACAGTAGAAATAAACCAGCTGGCAGCATGGCAGCACATGCTTTGGAGGAAACCATGCGTTTGTCTGCACTCTCATCCAACCTCGGACCTATCACCGATTGCATGGGCCTACGAATATGATTGGAGGTTTTAAATTGAAAAAAAACAACAACAGGGATTCCATTTGGTTACAAAAACAAAAACTCTTGTTGAACTCAACTTATTCCAAGCGAAAATGAGCTAGCACATATAATAAATAGCAAGTTGGGGAATCTGTGTGGACAGACACACTTACCTGTTGGACAGCATGGTAAGGGGAGATGGACAGACACACCTACCTGTTGGACAGCACGGTAAGGGCAGATGGACAGACACACTTACTTGTTGGACAGCCCGGTAAGGGGAGATGGACAGACACACTTACCTGTTGGACAGCACAGTAAAGGCAGATGGACAGACACACTTATCTGTTGGACAGCACGGTAAGGGGAGATGGACAGACACACTTACCTGTTGGACAGCACTGTAAAGGGACATGGACAGACACGGCAGGTCCTGTGTGTGGCACTGCCATAGTAGCCTTCTTTGCAGCGTTCACATCGGTCTCCAGCTGTGTTATACTGGCAGTTCTAATCACACACAAAGGATGGACTGAGTCAAATTGAGTACTGTAGTTCATTTGACAAATTTGACACATGGCAAAATAGAGTTCAGATTCATATGTTCAAAGTGTCTTTAGTGTGGTATGCTTGATATATTGCAATTTACTCGGGAGATGTTAACAACATGAAAAATTGAATAAATGTGATAAAATTTAAATCAAAATGCTATATCTATGTAAACTCCTTTGAACTATCTGTAGCTATGCCCAAGTTACCTGCCCCCCCGACCTCCCCACCCCCTCCTTCATCCCTATCTTCCACACCTCAGATTTAAAGAGATGTAGCGCAGCATGTCAATGTCCTCTTCATCATGTGGAAGATCTCTGAATACCACTGATAATGATTGCAAGACTCAACTGGATTGAAATTTACAGAAAGAGCACGAATCAGCGTCTTTCCCACAGTAATGTGGGAAAAGGAAAGAGCTTTAGAAAACTAGATGAGTTTGGGGGCAGGGTTATAATGTCTGTGCGACGTGTATGAAAGCTGTAACATTCATATACATATGAACCACATGTTTAGACCCATTGGAGGAAGAATGCATTAAACACACACTCTTTGAAGAATAAGACTAAAGAGAGAGAGAGAGAGAGACTTACCAGACATCCCCCCGTGCCATCCTCACACTCAGAAAGTCCGTTGCATTGACAGGGCACACAGTCATGATGGTGCAGCCCATTCCTCATTCTGTAGAAACCAGGACCACAGTCCTGCATAAATGGAGAGAGATACCATTACTGCAGCTCATATCATTAACACAGACCAGGGCACTAGACCTGCCCCAGATGGGTTTTCTGAAAGTAACACACACACACACACACACACACATATTGTTGAAGCTTTGCACTGCACAGGATACTTGGAAAGAGATAAGGGCCCTATTTTCGTGCCGGCACTAAACGGCGTTATGCCCTAGCACTGCCGAATTGCCAGTTTCGTCTGTTGCAAACTGAATATTTCCCGTCTCCGCCGAGTTTGGCAATTTCATGGTGCGCAATGAAAGCGTTCGCACGACTATGGGTTGGGCAGCGCAATAAGGGGTGTGACAGTGAAAACAGTCGGGGCTATGCAAGTTTGGTGTCAAATAATGAGTTTGCGTTAACATCCAACTTGACCACCTCTTAGCGCAAATGCTGGCACTCTGTGCAATTTGGTGACTTTATTGATGCGCACATATAAACATAAGGTTATCTGAAATCACATGAGAATGTTTTGTGAATATTGTTAATTTCCCCCCACGTTGAATACGTCCAATCCATGGGTAACTTGCAAGCGTAATCAATTAAGCTAAAAACTATTTCACCACAGCTTGTGGTTATTCAATGCACGGACATGAAAGACTGAAGCCAGCAGGCCATCCATCATTACCGTTCAGTAAGATACACCTGTTAAATAAATATACAGTATGTTTGTATGCACATTGTTTTTCTTATGTGAAAGGGTTTTATTCTTTCCATTTGCACTACAGAAAATGGAATACATAATTGGATGCCAAAGGCGATACTGTGAGCGATACCCTGGGTTTGGTAACCGGTGTTGACCAGACGGCTATCAGTTCGGCTGTACATGCAGTTTCTTCCAGTCTTGTCCAACATGCAAATTAGTTTATTACTTTTCCTACACCTAACAGCCAGCAGAGGACTAAACAGGATTTTTGTACGCAATGTGGATTCCCTGGGGTCTTGGGTGCACACATGTGCAGTTGCGTGCACCATCTGATCACGGTATCATTTATCATTTAGGGGGTCCACTCCATTAATATCCAGGTGGTTTGTGATGCACACTCCAGGGTGACGCATGTAGGCCTACTGCATGACAAACATAAATGAAACAGGCCTAGTTGCAGTTGTGAGTTTGTTATTTATTGCTTTCCATTTAACAATTACATTAAGTTTGAAGAAAAGAAACATTGTTTTTTAAGTTGGAAAGCCTACAAATGAGGAAAAAAAGAACAAAAAACACTTTCTTTTAACAATGTAGGTCTCAAAATATAAACTCAAATCATGAAAATAACAAATTAATGTGCACCTTATTTTCCCTCTCTGATTCACGCGGCCACTTTTCCGCACCTCCTTGCTCTCCTCTTTTGAGAAGCGCTCCTGGCGCAGCCGTGCAAAACTCTCATCCATGTCAGGAAAATGCCAATTTGCTATAGCGTTAGCGCACTGGTATTTAAAGGGATAGAAAATAGGTGTTCTGATTGGCCATTATGAAACCAAACCCCCACGACATCCACTTGTATCCACTTTTTAAGTTAATCCAACCTCTTTTACATCTGCGCTGGAGGTGTGCTACCGTCCTAAATCACAAAATTACCGAAATTGTGTTAGACATGCCCTAAAGCGCCACCGTCTTCGCTTTGCATCTGCGTTACCGACACCGTCCTAATTCACCAAAATAGGGCCCCTAAAGTCTTATGCTTTGGCTGACAGCACAAATGTGCCTCACAGTTATTATCAGACTGATAGAGAAATTCTGTTTCTGAGCTTGAGTCTCTCAAAAAGTCTCACGCTTGCCCATTGTGTGAAGCTGTGCCAAAAGAGATAGGCGGCAAGCTGCCTGTTTCTTAGGACTGTGTTGTAGAGAGCTAATTAAACCGCCACAGTCAAGGTCAGAGTGTGCCGGCCAAAACAAAGGTTACTTGTACGAGTTTCTAGGTGGGAGACATAACTGTCCCCTGACTGATATATGGGCGAGGCTAAAGCATTTGTCTAAATTATTGTGTATAAAGAAGTGTTCTCCCCGGAAATGATTTGTTCATTGCCTGGCAGGGAGGCGGTGAACCCCGAATGCATTTGGTTGAATAAACTCTGTTGAAAATTGGTTGTATGTTCTGTTTTCTCATTTGGTGCAAGTGTTCTCTATTCACTTTAAAGGTCTTCTGAATTTCGTGAACCTAACAATTGGGGGCTCGTACCGGGATCCCAATATCTCACCGCACGGGCGCAGAGGAAGGGCGTGGCATCTGAACCGTGCACGGGGCTTGTCTGGGACAAGTTTTTGAAAGTCCTCGGTCCGGATCGAGCAGGATCCTTGGATAATTAGCGAGGCCAGACAAAGCAAACATTCCTCTGGAAGCGCGGTGAGTGACGGGATTTTTCCGAATTCTATTTAAGATAAAAGTGTGATATTGAACCTAGAGCCTTGCCATAAAAGGAGAGTGACAGAACATAGGTGTGACCATGGGAAAGTGTAAGAGCAACGGTGGTTGTTGTTGTTGTTGTTGTTGTGGGTGTAATGAATGTGATGGTTAAGTTTACCTGCCTCAGGATTTAAGGGAAATGGAATTGAGGTTTACGGGGGCAGGAGAGTGGGTTGAGCATGTGAAAAGAAAAGTTTGATGGGAAGTTGCAGGTCCAGCAATGCGGCAAGCCTAATAAAAAAAATAAAAAAAGGGGGAAACGTGAACGTTTTTGTGGCGGGGGTTGTATGCCTGATTGGGTGGTGACACTCCCGGTCTCCGGGATGGGGTTCAAGTCCCTGTGGCGGTGTATACCTAATTAGGTGGTGACGCTCCCGGTCTCCGGGAGGGGGTTCAAGTCCCTGAGGTGTCTCCAATTTGTTAGGTTGGAGCCTAACGCGCCGAAAACGGCACACGTGAGGAACTGTTTTCTATTAAAGTGTAAGGGTTACGCGTGGAACTTCTTAGGGGGAGGTTTGAGGTTTGACAAATAATTTATTATTATAAGTGTTTGTGAACAATTGCCTCTGGGATTTACCTGGGGAGAATTTACAAAAGAAACTAAAGTCAAGTGTTTATTCATAGTATGAGTGAATAAAAAATGAATGTGACATGAATGCAATTGCGCCTGAGTATGAGTGAATAAAAGTGTACGTAAAAATGTTGGATTGTGTGCAAAATAAAAACGAAATGATAATGGCGTACCTAACCCGTTTTAAAAAAGTGTTTAATGCTACCAGTGGTCTTGAACCACCTGCAAATAATAACGATGGGATTTGCAGGTGATAATAGAACATGCTATTCACTTCGAGCGAACGGCTAGGGAAGACCAATTAAAATGAAACAAAAAATTACTATTGAATGTGATGAAAATGGGTTGTCAGTCACGTCACTTGTATAGGTACTATTGGAAATAGTTTTGGGAATCCTATACAATTGATAGATTGGTATTACACATGGGAATTGATATACTGCCAGTCATGCACAACTGTGTGAATTTATTCCGTCCGAGCAGACAGCCCCAGCGAACTCTTATAGCACTGCTCTCTTACCCCTGACTAAGACATTTTTGAATATGAGTGTTTCTGGAACATGCCGCAAATAAACGAAACGAGATGTTTAGGCACCATATATAGTTGACCGAAATTTACTGTAATTCTAGTAAACTTGAGTGAAGAGCAGAAATGATTATTTGAACAAATCAGGCAGCCGCATATTTCATTATCGAAAATGATGGGAAGATGTGGGTTCTTGGGTTAGAGAAATGCCGCCTGGTAGGGAGTGCAGACAGAAATCCAAGGTTGTAAACATATCATTGTTTGCTACTGTGCCTGTATTCATACACAACTGCAATTTGAACCGTACAGCACGCTGCTAGCTCTTTCCAATGACCATCCTAGTTTACATCAGATAAATAATTAGGTATTGTAAGATGTTCTGCAAACACTCTGGGCTCAAAATAAAAAAAGAAAAGAAACCTGTATTACCAAGATCTTTGTTTACCATAGCTGCAGAGTTGAGTCATGGCATATGCCATGTCTCAAGAGGAGGGAGGGTAGATATGATAAACAAACGTTATACAACGTTTGGATTTACAAACTCCAAAAAAATTTTTTGTAAAAGGTGTTTAACATGTTTTGACTATTTGAATCTTGGATGATGGATTTCATCCACCTCACACCAAGTGAGGGGAAAAAGAGCTGCTTAGTAATGATTGACCCATTCTCAGGTTGGGTAGAAGCATACCCTACCTCAAAAAAATTGATGCACAACTGTGGCAAAAATAATTTGTAGAGAAATAATACCTAGATGGGAAAAGCCTATCACCTACCGCAATTTGAAGTGAGAATATTAGAGGATAATCCCACATTGGCAGAGTATATGAATAAAATGTTATCTAATAAACAAGAAATGTGTAAACTCTTACAGCAGGAATACCAAAAGAAAAGCTGCAGGTCGGGGACTGGGTACTGATTAAAGATCCAAGGCACAAGGCGTGGCATCAACCAAAGTGGAAAGGGCCGTATCAGGTGCTACTAACAACTCCAACAGCAGTAAAGATTGCCGAGCGATCCACCTGGGTGCATCTGTCCCACTGTAAAAAGGTAACAAAGGGTGAGTAGGTACCTAAAAGAGTTGTGCTCAGAAGGGAGAAGTCCGGCTACAAAGGGAGGTGTGAAATATAGAACACACCTGTCTCAAAACCGGTGAAGCAAACAACCCTCTTACTGGGATTTAGACACAGCTATGGTGAACCTCCAGTGGCGGGCAGTGGGGTCTTTGACCATATTGATGATAATCACGGTATAAGAGGGAAGAGATTTGTAAAAGCACAGCACAGAGCGTAAACAAGACCTGTTACGTATGCACACATCTACACTCTAGCGTTTGGGTTCTCAACTCATACAGGAACACTTAAATACTTTGACCCAACCCACAAAATCACAACCAAAGTGAACTGCTACGTATATACTGACGGGAATAAATTGCACTGATTGACAAGGTTTATTACAAACCTCACGACAACATTTGATTACGCCCATTATGGTAGTACCATATACCCCGCATAAGACCTTTATAAAATGTGTACGAGGAAGGGAACAGTCCCGTGGGGGAGACATCCCAATGCGATGGGACAGTGTACTCCTTCTGTAAGAATAGAATCACCGAACGCCTTAAAGGAGACAAGGTGTTCCACGTTAGCACCTACAGAAAACGGCACTAGGGCAGTGGATGGATGGTACTGGCTTTGCGGACACAATGTGTACATAGCTCTGCCTAAGAAGTGGCATGGAACTTGTGCATATGCGATGCTAACTGACAATACATGGGTAATAAGCGTTGAAACACAGGGTCGTGCAAAAAGATCCTTAGAGGATAAGCATGATGCAATATGGGGAAGTAATGTTCTAGAAGATCATAAACTTTGGAGTGCAGGGAACAAAGCGGTTCTTAGTATTTTTCCCCAAATGGGGGTGGGTAAAGTAATGTTAAGGGTAGAGACAATCAACTACCGCCTGAGTGCATTGATCAATTTTACACTGAATGCAACCGAGAAGTATCAATTAAAAAAAACGAGTTAACTGCACTTAGATTAATGACAATTCAAAATCGTATGGTCCTGGACCTCATGACTGCCTCCAAGGGAGGAGTATGCCACATAATTGGAACTGCGTGTTGTACCTACATACCTGATAACGATGCGGAGGGTAAAACCTTAGATCAAGCTATGGAAGGATCTAAGTGCAACAAAAAGACCTGATGACTGATGATGATCACCCAAATGATGCAAAGTACCCCAGCGTAACAGGCTTTAGCCCTGGAGGAGAGGGAAACTGATGAGTATGACAACCTAGAGTCTGAAGAAGGACAATCTGACTCTGGGAATGAAGAAATAATTGATCCTCCAGACTAGGACGATACTGCCATGGCCTTGCAAAACTTGTTTAAAGATGTTTAAGCTTCTGCATTGAAATAAACTTGCTACGCGCAAAATGTGAAAAGATTCTAAATGTTTTATGACTATATGGGATAAAATCATAAAAAGGAGGGATTGATAGAGAAATTCTGTTTCTGAGCTTGAGTCTCTCAAAAAGTCTCACGCTTGCCCATTGTGTGAAGCTGTGCCAAAAGAGATAGGCGGCAAGCTGCCTGTTTCTTAGGACTGTGTTGTAGAGAGCTAATTAAACCGCCACAGTCAAGGTCAGAGTGTGCCGGCCAAAACAAAGGTTACTTGTACGAGTTTCTAGGTGGGAGACATAACTGTCTCCTGACTGATATATGGGCGAGGCTAAAGCATTTGTCTAAATTATTGTGTATAAAGAAGTGTTCTCCCCGGAAATGATTTGTTCATTGCCTGGCAAGGAGGCGGTGAACCCCGAATGCATTTTGTTGAATAAACTCTGTTGAAAATTGGTTGTATGTTCTGTTTTCTCATTTGGTGCAAGTGTTCTCTATTCACTTTAAAGGTCTTCTGAATTTCGTGAACCTAACAAGACCCTTTAATCTCTTGCATGATGGAGGTGGATATTTTTTCTTCCTTTCCTTATATACCTCCATGTGAAAGTAAAATGTAAAGTAAAGCAGGCAGTGAAAATGCAAGAATGCAAATTGATCAAAAGGGACAAATGCTAAATATAGATTTTGAAGGCTTTTGCGCAACGCCCCTGTTGTGTACTCAGATATTGTTAACTATGGGTTAGTTATCCTGATGGGCACTGAGGCTTGTTACGTTACCTAGTTAAAGTCACTTGCTTGTTTCGGAAGTAATGTGTAATCTGATGTGGCTTGTCCTGTATGTTCTGGGATATTCAGTAAACAACTTCAACATATCCATGCTCTCCGTTCGTCTTGCAGAAGATTGTAATACCCCTGTGATGCTCGATGCCGTATGTCACTGCTGACCGTAAACCCTCCAAGGGGTGCGTCTCTGTTTGGGCAGGCTGCCAAGCTACGCCCAGTGAGAGCGAGGCGATAAGGATCAGGTTACAGGCAAAGTGCAGGTGTGAATGAGGGTGTGTTCCCTGCTGGAACAACACAGAAAAAAGCATTGCACACAGAGTTAACACCTCTGTCAAGGCACTGCTATCATCTGCTTGAAATCAGATCTGGGTCAAGTGTTTTTCCCTCTCAAAGTGTTTCTATCTTTAAACTCACCACAGTATATTTTCACATTTAGCAGATACTCTTATCGAAAGCAACTGACACAGTTTTTTTCTCTTTCCATACAGTCCATCCATACAACTGGATATTTATTCAGGCCAGAGGTATGATGGCAGTGCTCCACCTGGGAATTGAATCTGCAACCTCTGAGTCACAAGCCCGCGTCCCTAACCACTATACTACACTGCAACTCAACCACAGCCGCCAGCCTCTCACAATCATAAAGTCAACACGAGACTGTAAGGCAGCAAAAGAGAGGAAAGCGATAAATGGTGCAGAATATGTCGACAAGAAACAGTGCTGGAAATGCAAGATTCTGAAAGGATACATAAACATGCGTCAGTGTCAGGTTGATGTGCTCGGCATTCTCCTCCTTACCTTGTGTGGTTTGGGGACACACACTCTGCGCCCTCCGAGAGTGTGGAAGGAGGGGATTCGATCCCTTGGGGTGCTGTGATTGTGCCTATGCCAGTCAGGGTGCTGGTCGCTCTGTGACAGTCTGACCCCAGCAGAGCAGAGACCCAACAGCGCACCCAAGAACAGCAGCCACATCGTTCCGTGTGCCCTATGAGTATCTCCACACATTGTTCCAGATCTCAGTCCCTCTCCTCCAGCATGCGGGCGCGTTACGGATCTGTCACCTAGTGCAGCTTCTTAAAGCACACTGGGGGCTGGACTTTGGCTCCACCTACCACCTTCCCATCCAGCGATAGGCCTTCAGCAGGAGAGCACACTCCACCGGAGTGGAGGACCATAAAAGATCCACAAAACTAGCAAGCAAAGCTTGTGCAAGTGCCAAAGAGCAAAGATCACCTGGTTGTGGCTTCGCTTTCACATCCGTCTCCACTTGTTTTGTTTTATTGCATAGCTGAGCCCTGAATCACACCATATAAACACCCCCCATCCCCCCATCTGATTTAATTCTCATGTTTGTTCTGTGGGTGCATTTCGTCCATTAGCTTAGAGGGCACCTTCACGTAAGAGTGGCTTGTTGCTTAAAGACTTACTGCTACGCTGACAAATTTTTAAATAAGAACACATATTTCAAGCAATAAATGAACAACTTTGACCTCAGATTCTCATTAAATAGCAGACGAAGGCTCCTGTACACTGTTTATGTTGCACAATTCACTATTTATAGAAGATTTTAAAATACCTGGCATCCCGGTCCACAGATCTAAATCAGAGCATGATGAGAATTATCATTTATCCCTTTTTTTCCTTTTTTTTTCTGAATTTGGAATGGCCAGGCACAGTGCAGGATGTCTCATGTACTTGTCTTCTCGGCAGCTTTTATTAAAAAAGAAATGCATGTTAAAATATTAAACATTAAACATATAAAAATATTAAATACAAAATATGCAGAATGCATTTGTAAAGAAAATTTTTAATTAGGCCTTGGAGCAGGCCGCTCTCAGCTCTACTAAGCAAGTTGTTTCTACTTCCACGAGCAGGCCAAGAAGAGATAAGTGTGTATTGACAGATGTGGGAGAGAAACAAGGCATGTTTCATTATGAGATACTGAGATGTTTGGGTTCAGGAGCAGGAAGCATCAAGGTGAGTTCCTTGGGAATGAGTTTCATTATTGTGCTGTATAAATCATAATAACATGGATGGAAAGTTATTACTGGGTCATGGGTGAGAGTTGCCCCATCCTAATGTATGCAAGAAATGTGTATGTTGGGAGGGTAAAACGTGTGTCTGGACCCATCAATAAAGGAGGGGTTTCAACCATGACCAATGGGTGAAACTCCAAGGGGCGATGGTCACTTCGAATGTAAAATATATACACTATTGTATTTCCTTTATCTCGTCGGAGATACTCTGACATTCTCCACGCGAGAGTGTTAGACTGCTCCCCTGTTTCAAAACAGTAATAAAACAGTAATAAAACATTATTTGAACTTTAAGACCTTAGTCGCGCTTCCTTGGAATAGTAGAATTTCCACGACAATTCTTGGCGACGAGGATGGGATGGTAACATCCGCCGCTGATCAGCCGCAGTGACTCCAACGGTCAACCGTGCACGGGGACCATCAGAGGACGGTCCAGGGAGCTCTATCCTCTCTACTAACGTAGGAGGACTTGAGACCCACCTGAGGGCCTGTGGGGGGTTTGTGGTGGATAACACCATTCCAAACAGAGATAAAGGGTGAGACTGTGTTCACTAAATTAGTGCTATGTGAGAAGCCTAAGGTGAGGGTAAGCAGCACACGAGACTAATACGGGGCAGCCCCGCTCATGGAACTGTTTTCCAAATAGCGCTAGGAGAATTCATAGTGAGTTCGGGGCAGAGTAACACCTGCCGTCTCGAGGCGAGTATTTGATGAAAGTTTTTTCCTAGTTTTGGATACTGGGGAACTATGATGAGTCAATACTAACTGGCCAGAAGCATAGCTATGGGTCCTATGGGTGTTAGGACGTAGATACAATTTTTTTATTAATTAATTTAAAAAAAAATATATATATATATATATAATTAAAAATATATATATAGATAAGAAAAATGTATTTAGTAATAGGCGGCACGGTGGTGCAGTGGATAGCGCTGTCGCCTCACAGCAAGAAGGTCTCGGGTTCGAATCCAGGCCGGGGGCCTTTCTGTGCGGAGTTTGCATGTTCTCCCCGTGTCTGCGTGGGTTTCCTCCGGGTACTCCGGTTTCTTCCCACAGTCCAAAGACATGCACGTTAGGCTAATTGGAGAGTCTAAATTGCCCGTAGGTATGAGTGTGTGAGTGAATGGTGTGTGTGCCCTGCAATGGATTGGCGACCTGTCCAGGGTGTATTCCTGCCTCTCGCCCGGAACGCATGCTGGGATAGGCTCCAGCCCCCCGCGACCCTGACCAGGAATAAGAGGCTTAGATAATGGATGGATGGATGGATGGTATTTAGTAATAATTATATGAGTTTGCGAATATAACAATCGCTTATTGGGATTTACCTGGTGAGAATTTATGAAAGAAACGAAAAGACGGAGTAGTGGTGGACTGCTTATTCATAGAACTGGGTGACTGGGAAGATTTAAGTGAAAGCAGTTGCAGGAGTTGTCTTGACAGGTGTCTAACGATATTCTCGTGAGTATGAGTGAATAAAAAATGAATGCAATTGCGCCTGAGTATGAGTGAATAAAAAATGAATGTGATATGAATTAAATTGCGAATGAGTGAATAAAAAGTGTGCATAAGGATTGAGGGCAACAGCTTAGAAAAAATTTAAAAAATTAAAAAATTAAAAAATGGGAAAAAACTTGGGGGAAAAAAAAAAAACGTTAAAAAAAAGTTTTATTTTTATTTTTTCATTTGAGTGGCAGGATGGGCAACAAAGGGAGCAAGGCGTCATGTCTCCCTGATCCGCTGACCGGACCAGTGAAGGTGATGTACGATAAATGGGGGATGATGGCTATAGAGTAAGTACCCTTATGGCACAAAATCACTAAGGGCTGTTTTCACTGAGCACAGAAAAACGTAGTCATTGCAGGAGAAAAGCATGAAGCAAGTAAGAAAGGAAGAGATAAGGAAGTGAATGATTGGGATGTTTTTAGAGAGTATGTGAGAGAGAGAGAGACAGAGAGACAGGGAGAGAGAAGCAGAGAGAAGAAGTGAATGCGGCAATAAAGCAGATTTAATGGTAGTTAAGGGCAGTGAGCTAGTGGAGATAGGAAAGAGCAAACAGAGAACAGACAGACAGAAAGTATTAGATGAACTTCAACCCCCCTTATCCTGCACCCAGGAGGGTGCCGCCCGCAGCGATAGACGGAGACCAAGAAGAGCCGCTGCAGCCACAGCCCCGCCAGCCAAAGAAGAAAGTTCTGCCGAGAGGAGCGGCCTGCTTCTCCTGACCGACCCCTGAGAGAAGGAATAGCACGCATGAGCATAAGATCATCGGCGCAAGTTTCAGGTACACTTGTTCGCGGTCAGCGCCGCCTTCCTCCTCCCTCACAGATAGAGACGTGACAGGCAACGAGAATGAAGCAAGAGACAAGAGCTGAGGGAGGACAGCCCCAACCACAGTACCCGCTGGTGGCTTATCCTGACCCGAGGGGACCACGAGATGATGGGACAGCGAGAAACCCTTGGTGTCCCAGATGTGAAGCATGCGGAGCGATAAGAAGTGAAGCTGATGCTTTACCAAGCAGCCACAGGTGCAGGAGTGGATCGCCAGGGAGGGCAGAGCCATGGCAATAAAACAAACAGAGGAACAGGCAGGTGGTGGGGGCAACCAGAGCAGCAGGGACAATGGAGGTGTTATAATTGTCAAGAGTTGGAGCAGCAAAGAGCAAAGACCATAGGATGAGAGGGGGGGAAAGACAGGAAAACATGCACCCCATACACGGAATACAAAATAAGTAAAAAATAAAAAAAAAACATTTTATAGTTGGCAACCAAAAGACAGCCCCACAATGAGCATTCTAGTCATGGGTAAGTTCTTTTTTTTTTTGTTGACAGCGGCGCTTCATGGTCTGTGATACGAAGTGAGGCATTGCCTAGGGCACTGTTATCAAATTTAAAATTAAAATTAAAAAATACTTTATTTTTGGTTCCTGATTTTATCCCATTTTCTCCCAATTTGGTGGCCAATTACACCCACTATTTTTACCCGTCAATCCCCCCCTAGTAATGTGAGTTCGCTGTCGTAGTCCTGCGACCGGTAGTGACGAAGGCGAAGTAACACCTCCTCCGAGACAGCACTCGCCAAGCCGTCGACTGTAACCCGGTAGTACAGGGTTACTGGCTTCCCTCCCCCCTCCCTGGGGCGGACAGCCAATCACCCCTGGTGGCACTCCTGAGACGGGGAATTGAACCTTGGTCTCCGTGGCCAGCGTCGGACGTTGTAACCACTGGACCACGCGGGAGGCCAAAAATGACTATTGAATGTGGGTTGTCAGTCACATCACCTGCTTTAGGACTATTTCCAATAGTACCTATACAATTGATAGATTGGTATTAGGCATGGGATTTGATAGATGACAAAATAATTGCACAACTGTGTGAATTTATTCCGTCCAATCAGACAGCACCAGCAAGGTTTCATTGCACCGCTCTCTTCTCACCCCTGACTAGACATTTAAAATGTGAGTGTTTCTGGAACATACCGCAAATAAACGAAACGATATGTTTAGGCACCGTGTATTCTGGTCCAAAATTTACTGGAGTTGAAGTAAACTTGAGTGAAGAGCAGAAATTTGAACAAATCAGGCAGCCGCATATTTCATTATCGAAAATGACCGAATGTGAATGGGAAGATGTGGGATCTTGGGTTAGAGAAATGCAGGCTGTTACTGACTGGCAGCCTGATAGGGGGTGCAGACAGAAATCCACGGGAGTTGTAAAAATACCATTCTTTGCTACTGTGCCTGTGTGCATACACAACTGCAAGTTGAACCGTACAGCACCGTACTGCTAGCTCTTTCCGATGACCACCCTAGTTTACATCAGATAAATCCTTAGGTATTATATGATGTTCCGCAAACACTACGTCATAAATATGACATAGGTAAAATGAGAGGAGCTCACCTGTTGTACCAAACCCTGTCACTCTTCTTTCTCAAGTGCCGTCAAATTCAAATTGGTTTAATGTGATTGATTTAGCGAACACATTTTTTTTGTATTCTGATACATCCAGATTCGCAGTTTTGGTTTGCATTTACATTGAAAGGTAAACGATGGACTTGGACTGTCCTTCTGCAAGGAGATGTAGAATCGCCAGCAATTTTCTTAGCTGAATTAGCTGCCAATTTATAACATTTTGTGCCACCTGAGGGTAGTACGCTAATTCAATATGTAGATGATTTACTTTTGTTTTCCTCTTCCAAAAAGGCCTGTGAAATGGATACAAGAGCATTGCTCCTATTCTTAGCTGAAAATGGCCACAAGGTCTCACAAGCGAAATTACAAATTGTTACTCAAAACGTGAAATATTTAGGTCATGACATCACACCTGGAGGATGTCGTTTGAGTTCGGACAGAATCGAGATGATTCTGGCTTTGCCTCAACCGACGACAAAGCAACACATGATGACCCTTTTGGGAATGGCTGGCTACTGCAGAGCCTGGCACATGGACTATGCTGAAATAGTTCAACCACTTTTGGATTTGATACATGGTCACAAAATGGCCATGACAGAACACATTGACTGGAATAGCGAATCTTTGACAGCCCTGACTCGCCTGAAACAGGCATTGACTTCTTCTCCCTGTTTAGGTTTACTGAATCATCAAAGTCCCTTCAATTTATTTGTATCAGAAAAAATGGGTTTATGTCAGAAGTACTTACGCAACAACATTGGGATAAACAACGCCCCGTTGGTTACTATTCAAAGCGACTGGACTCTGTAGCCCGAGGACTGGTTCCGTGTTTGAGGGCTCAGTGGTATAATGATTACCGCTTACAAGGTGAGACTGTCACAAGAAAGAGGTCATGTACGCACATGTGATATAATGCATGTTCACCTGATACAGTATATTAGTCACGAAATATTAGCCACCCATTCCAGCTGCCTGATGAAATTTTTTCTTAAGTTGTTACATTAGTAACAAAAGGGAGGAGTGTAAAGGAAAAAAGGCCTTGGAGCAGGCCGCTCTCAGCTCTACTAAGCAAGTTGTTTCTGCTTCCACGAGCAGGCCAAGAAGAGTGTGTATTGACAGATTTGGGAGAGAAACAAGGCATGTTTCATTATGAGATACTGAGATGTTTGGGTTCGGGAGCAGGAAGCGTCAAGGTCAGTTCCTTGGGAATGAGTTTCATTATTGTGCTGTATAAATCATAATAACACGGATGGAAAGTTATTACTGGGTCATGGGTGAGAGTTGCCCCATCCTAATGTATGCAAGAAATGTGTATGTTGGGAGGGTAAAACGTGTGTCTGGACCCATCAATAAAGGAGGGGTTTCAACCATGACCAATGGGTGAAACTCCAAGGGGTGATGGTCACCTCGAATGTAAAAGATATATACTGTTAGGCCTCCCGCGTGGTCCTGTGGTTACAACGTTCCACACTGGCCACGGAGACCAGGGTTTGATTCCCTGTCCCTCCAGAGTAGGCTCTGGCCTGGGAGTGCCACCAGGGGGTGGCGATTGGCTGTCCACCCCAGGGAGGGGGAGGGAAGCCGACAGGACGTTTGCTGCACATAAGAGTGGCCCTGTAGTACCGGGTTACGGTCGACAGCCTGGTGAGTGCCATCTCAGAGGAGATGTTACTTCGCCTTCATCACTACCGGTCGCAGGACTACGGCAGCGAACTCACATTACTAGGGGGCTACTAAAATGGGATAAAATCAGAAACAAAATCTTTAAAAATAAAAAAAAGATATATACTGTTGTATTTCCTTTATCTCATCGGAGATACTCTGACATTCTTCACGCGGGATTGTTAGACTGCTCCCCTGTTAAACAGTAATAAAACATTATTTGAACTTTAAGAACACAGTCTCGCTTCCTTTGAATAGAAGAATTTCCATGATACATTTTAGATATACGTATGTCAAAACATCCCACATAAATGTGAAAATATACCAGTGATTGCCACTGTCATACAGGTATACCTTATATAATTTTAAGGATGTATTATGCAGTGCAAAATCGTATAAATGACACAAGCGAATCAAATGACTTTTTCCAAAAACAAAAAGAAAATCCCCTGGAGCAGGTCCAAGTAAGAGATTCAAACATAGGAACAACATTCCTTCTGAGATGTTAATCTGCGTAAAACCTGGAGCATGGGCTCAAAAAAGCATGCTCTGGTTTCATGCCTCACACTGAACACGTATCAACAACAAGGCAGGGCATTTCTGAAGCAACTTGTGCAATACACTGTTCAATCTCTAAGGGTGATTGGCCGTGCATACAGATGACAGCATACCTGCTAAGGTGTGAATCTGAGACTCCCCCATGCAGGTATAAGGGTCAGCTCTCCTCTTCACCACTTCTCAGTTTTTTCTCCTTCCCTCGTCCCCTCTTTCTCATTAAAAGTGCCTTTCAACTTTTTGTCCGTAAAATAATTATGTATAGCTGTGATGATGTGATTTAAGTTCCTTTTGCTAAAAGAAAGATGGGAATATAATATGGTGTGAGAAGTCCTGAAACAAACTCTAGGTACAGTCACACTTGCTTGCAGACTCCATCTATGTCAACATGTGACAGGTGTCCCCCTGTTGGCCAGTCATCATCACTGCAGCATTCTTCCTCCCCCAATTCCAGGTAGATTAAATGAAATGCATAACTAGACTGGAAAGCAGGCCAACCAAAGAACTGAAGTCTCGGGAGTAAGCCTGTACTGCGCATGTCTCTGTTGTGAGGGCAGGACTTTGTAGCTGCCCTTTGACTAATGTCAAATCATGCAAAGGCAAAATAGTACTTTTTGGTATTTTCAATACTCGATTAACCACCGTTATGCTTATTATTAGAAATGCTCATTATGAAAATGTTTCATTCATTTTTTAAATAAGTTACTTTATTTTTCTCATTATATAGAGTACATTGAGTGTCAAGGCATGGAAATAACATAACAATAACAATAGATTTGGTTTCAGGCTGTGTGAGCAAAAATCCCATTGACCCAAATCAGACAGCTGAATTGGCCATGGTTGATGAGTGAATAGTTATATCTCATTGATTTTCATAACTTGTGTGACAGAGATTGCAATCTGTGTGTCTTTATACTGTGAGTATCATATGAGTCCTTACAATGTGGATTCTGATATAGGCTCTACTAGGTCTTCTTCTTTTCGTGTCCATATACAGAAGTCGCTATTCAGATTATATGATGTCCAGCCAGTGATTGGTACATTGCTGCACCTTGGTGTTGTATAGTGCTAGGTCCTTTGCTGTGCAAGGTCCACCTAGTAGAGGACATCGGAGGAGATGTTCCATGGTCTGGGGTTCTGTGCCACAGTCACACGTTGTTGGACCACTCAGGTACCCCCATCTGCTTAGGGCTTCCCTGGAACGGCCCACGCCTGAGCGGAGCCGGTTCAGGCATTTCCACTTTGCCCAGTTGTTATCTCCTGGTGGGAGGCTTTCGGCGGCGGGGATGTGCATGGTCGGGCTGTGTGGGTGGTTGTTCAGCTTTTCCTTCCACATTGCGAGGCAAGCTTCAGATGGTGTTGTCTCCAGTGGAGCAGTGCTGGTCAGGAAACTTTTCCGTGATTTTAATCGACTGGGGGCAGGTACGTGGCCATGTAGGGGGTGCCTCTCATCTGTGGTTTGCCTGCGCCGCTCTGTCCTGCTGGCTACCGCTCTTCTGATGTCTGGAGGGGCAATACCTGCCAGGATGTACAGGTTGTTGGTGTTGGTTGGCTTCAGGCACCCAGTGATGCATCTACAGCTTTCGTTAAGGGCGGGATCCAGCTTTTTGGCGTGAGTGGATCTTTCCCACGCTGGGCAGGCATATTCTGCAGTAGAGAAGCAGAGGGCAAGGGCTGTGGCACGTAGTGTTTTGGGGCATGCACCCCATCTGGTGTTAGTGAGTTTGCGCAGGATGTTGTTGCGGGTGCTCACTTTTGCCTTTGTCTTTGTGATGTGTGTCTTGAAAGTGAGACATCTGTCGAGTGTGACTCTGAGGTAGACAGGATGCTCGGAGTGTGACAGTGGTGTTCCACACCAGGACACATTCAGTTGGCGCTTAGCTTCCTTGTTTCTCAGGTGAAAAGCGCATACTTGTGTCTTTGCTGGGTTGGCACGTAGATGGTTCACCTCATAGTAGGTTGTTAATCCTGAGAGGGCGTCTTTGAGAGTTTCCTCGATACTAATGAAGTCTGTGCCTTGGGCGGTGATGCACAGGTCATCTGCATATGCAAAGCGACGGGTGGCATCATCTCTGGGTTGGTCGTTTGTATAGATATTGTACTGCAGTGGGGCAAGCACACTGCCTTGTGGGAGGCCATTCTTTTGGTTGCGCGATCTGCTGCGTTTTCTGCCTAATTCAACATAGAATCTGCGGTTCTGGAGCATGGCTTCCATTAGCTCTGTTAGGTGGATGTCTTTTGTGATCTCCAAGATCTTACATAGGAGTAATCTGTGGTTGACTGTGTCATAAGCAGCAGACAGGTCCACAAAGACAGCACCTGTAATCTGTCCTCTTTCAAATCCATCCTCAATATCTTGTGTGAGGTTGACGAGTTGGCTAGTTGTTGATTTGCCTGGACGGAACCCTGTTTGTTCTGGAATGATCTTCTCGTCTATGGATGGTGCAATCCTGTTCAGTATCAGGTGCTCAAACAGCTTGTATGTATGACATAGAAGTGAGATTGGCCGGAAACTCTTAGCATCAGACGGGTCCTTTCCAGGTTTCAGGAGTGCTAGTACTCGTGCCTTGAGCCAGATGTTTGGTAGCTTATGTGTAGCCATACAGTTATTGAATAGATTGAGGAGCCATAACTTTGTTTGTCTTCCCAAGTTCTTGATCTGTTCTGTTGCGATGTTATCCAGACCAACTGCTTTCCCTGATTTCAAGCTATGTATTCCTGTTTCCAGTTCAATCATAGTAAAAGGTCTTGTGAAGCCTGGGTTCGCATGGTACCTTTTCCTGTCTAGTTTGGCTTTTTGTCGTTTCCTAGGGCCTTTTCCATTCAGCAGCAGTTGGTGGGCGACTTGGTCAGCTGTGGTATTGCAGTGTTCTTTAGTTGTCTTTGGATCGCCTCCGAGTTTACGAATAAGGGCCCATGCTTTTTTGCTGTTCTTTGACATGTCCGTTGTCTCTATCCGACTATTCCAGGTGTTTTGGCCCTCTTGGAAGATACTGGTCATCAGCTGCTCTCCCGTTGTTATTGTTTCTTCAGAGAAGGGATCAGATTCGAACATGGTGATGTACTCATTATAAAGTTCAGCATTCTCAGGGGTTAGGCCTGGGATGTAATTTATTTTGCAACTCTCTCTGGCTCTACTAGGTGGCACTCACACATACAGTTTTTTATTACACACAAAGTGAAAAGCAGTGAAGTGTCACAGTCGATGCCATTCCTAACAGAGTACGGATCTCTACTGGGGCAGTAGAGATCTCCTCTCATCTAGTTCTAGAGAAGGAAGTCTGAGCGACAGAAATTACACAAACTATGTGCATTTCTAACATTTTAAGATAATACTTTAGGATGTTTAAGTGAACATTTTGAATCCATAGAAACTCACCCTACTGCCCTGCTGAGTGGTGAGCACATTTTGAAACAACATACTGCGCAGTGACTTACCGTCCAGCAGAACAGCTTGCTGGGCATGCCCTTCAGTTGGTGTTTTCCCCCCCAAACAAGATCTACTAACCTTTTCTTTCCCTGTGCTACAGGTACGATAGCATGGTACGGTAGCTTTGCACAAACTCTTTGATTTGACTGATCAACTGACAAGTTTCAAACATGACATTGTGTTTTCCCCTGTACTTAGCAAATAATTGCAACCTTTTTAACCCAAACCCTGTCACACTATTCCCCTTACACAACCCTAACCCTGTCACACTGTTTCCTTTGCATAACCCTAACCCTCTCACCTTGTTCCCCTTACATAATGCTAACCCTGTCACACCCCTTACAAAACCCTAACCCTGTCACACTGTTCCCCTTACATGACCCAAACCTTATCCCTGTCACACTGCTACCCTTACGTAGCCTTAACCTCGTCACACTGTTCCTGTTATATAACCCTAACCCTGAGACACTGTTCCCCTTACATAATCCTAACCCTAACCCTGTCACACTGTTCCCCTTACAGCATACAGTTGTAGGGGTCCACGATGAGCAGGTGCCCCGTCGATAGCTGGTTTATATACTTAGATGTGCTGAATAAAATATTTTTTCATCCCTTATATTATCATTTTTATTTTTATCATCATTGATAAAAAAGGGACTGTGCCTTCTGACAGCCCTGTGTAAGTGGTAAAGATGGTGAAGATAACACATACAAACACAGACCCACATGCATTCATTTTGTATTTATTTACACAGATATTATAAGTATAGTCCATTTGAAATATATGGGGTTACAGTGCCTCTTAAATATGAGCAATTTAATACATGGGTAACATGTTCACCTGATTACAATGGTAAGAATGTGAAGCTGTGGTTTATTTTTGAAAGGATTTTTCTAATTTAGCTGTGAAACTGTGACCCATGTCTTTACCACGGGGAGAGAAACTAAAAAAAGAAATCTGAAACTCAACAAGAAATCCAACTGATCCATTTTGATTTCACAAGCTCATTTTCTGCTTGGTCATGTAGCAGAACAATTTTGTGTTACTAGGTAAATGAAAATACACTCAGGTTCAAATTAAATAAATAACAAGACTACCCCCCCCCCCCTCCATCATGACATACTGGCAGAAGTAAGATAAAGATATTGCAACATCACAATACGGTGTTAAATTTACTTGGAGCAATATTTGTACAGAGTCAGCTGTCATGTTATTTATCCACAATTAGTGATCAGACTGATTGTGTTACCCTGATAGCCAATCCACCACCATCAGGAGTCCCTGAGAGAAGTAGAACGTTTTATCACGCAAGCGCAGGGGACATCCGTCACACTATGGGATAGAGGGCATAGCTGGCAATGCCACAGGCGTTGTTTTCATTCCTGATGATCCGCATGTAGCCACTCTCTCCCCACCCGGTACCCCAGCTGGAGAGCAGGGGTAGAGGTTAGTGTATGGTACGTTTAGGAATTGGGCTGGTAGCCAGGAGCTCTGAATGAAGCCATTTAGTAAGCCAATATATGATGTATGCCTAATACATATTTTATGGAGGCAGAGTGCAATAATAGCTAAGAGCAACTATTGGGTCCTTTCTGCAGATATAATTATTTTGAGATATCAAACACTATTTTCATGTCCCATATGATAGTAAATATGTTTATTGCATAAATGTGATTTTAACATGCTTCAAAAATGTATGTATGGCATTTACCCTCTCACATAGCAAAATGAGGCAACAAAGAGCATTCTGTTCTTAATAAGAAATGTCAGACAGAGCCTAGTGGTGTCATAGTGGTAGCCCAGTAACCTGAAGAGAGGGTAACGGTAAATCAAACTTGAAGGTTCAATTTCCAGATGAGGCACTGTCCTTGTATCCTTCAGCAAGGTAATAAATCTGAATTACATCAGCAAATATTCAGCTGTATAATGTGTAAACTAGGTCATATGTATATACCTTGTATTATATTAGGGTATCTAATAAGCAGGTAATTAATATTTCTTGGGAATAAGGACATGTTTTCCATGTTCAGTGAGTCACCCACCTGTTCTTAATGAGCCAGTAGTCCTTTCCCCCCTCAGAGCCATATCCCACAAGCAGCACAGCGTGGCTCAGGCTGTTAGCATTACAGTTGGGTTCCTCATAGATTCCTGTGAGACAAATGCATTGCATTGTTTTAGGAATTTCCCATAAATTAATTCTGATGTATTGTGTTCCCCACAGCTGAGTCCAGTCTGCACAGCTGATAGGGTTAGCTAAGGGGTGAGGCGTATGCTGAACAGTCTAGAAAATTGTATGTTTCCAGGTGGCTGTAAACATGAAGTCACTCCAGATGGGCACCCATGCGCTGTTTCTCTAACCTGTATTTATGCTAGCGTCTACCTGTGTCTGATGAGACACTTTTTTTCCCCCAAACAAAAAACAACACAGGCTAAATGACCCACCCTCCCTATGGTTTTAATTCCTGCGTTCAAACATACCTGAGCTGTAGAACATGAAGCTGGGGTGGTCTGCGTCCAAGGCAACCGTGATCGGGCCTATCGTTGCCACGGCGTCAGCCAGGGCCTGCTCATCTCCAATAGGAATAAACCTGTAATCACTGATCTGGGCCACTGACTGTCTGCTGTCGTAGTAACAGGCCTGGGTATCCTAGGGACAGATTAAATTACAAGAGTGAACTTGTGCACCTTTGCACCAACTTGCGCACACTGACACTGCAAGGACCTTGTTTGTGCTTCATCAGTTGGGGCTGTTCAGCTTGTTCTAGTATCTTGAAAAAGGTATGGTTCAAAATATATGTAAAATCCAGTGTAGAGACTGCATGCTCTTGCTATAGGCAGAGCACTTTCCTGTCTTGGTGCTGACTTGCTGACTTAGCATCTTCCTAACAGCAGATTGTTCAAAATCATTGTCTATAGGAGAGCAAGCAATAAATAAAGAAATAAAGAATGAATATTAGGCATCAGAGTGGAGAAGGTTCATGTTATTCAGCATGCTAGCCTCATGCATCTGCAAATAATTGACTTCATTGATTTGGGAGCCAACCACAAGGCACATTGTTATTGATATAAGCTTGTAAAATAAGGTTGTGAAACCTCTTGTGGAATTGAATGCATGCAAGTTCTGTATGAAAAACAGACTTTTTTTGCAGGGAGTCCATGCACAGACTACTCCTCCAGGTGTGTGGGGTTGCGGTCCACCTGGCTGCATACCTCTGCAGTATAGGGGTAGGTGTCTTCGGCCTGCAGTCCGTTGCTCAGCACATAATCGTAGGCATCAGCCATCCAAGCCCCACTGCAGCCGTATGTCCCGTAGGGCCGGGAGCAGTCCACCAGGTTCTGCTCACTCAGGGACACCAGCTGGCCCGTCTGCTTGTACATCTGACCCTCAATGGCCCCTGTAGTGCTGAAGGCCCAGCAGGAGCCACAGTAGCCCTGTGGAGGAGAGGGGGTGGGGCAAGGATGACATTTGCGAAGAGACTTCGGTGTCAGTAGCTGTTTATTTGTCTATTTAACTTTTATATAACGAAAAAAAAAACAACGACTCTTTATTTGTAGTGACAACCTAAAGAAAACAAGGCAGGTAGGGAATTGTATATCCAATTAACTGCAGGTGGACTGATTGGGCCCCTGACCTCTAACCTCAAGTGCTGTCTGTAATGACCACAGTGAGTCAGAACCTCAGTTTAACATCTCATAAAAAAGATGGCACCTCCGAAAGCACAGTGTCCCCATCAACTGCATTGGATTTACATGGTCCAGATGGATAATTATTTTTGTTTAGCACTTACACTTACACAGTTATTTATTTTGAATATAGCAGTAATTCTTCTCCTTTGTCTGTCTTCCTGTCTCTCCCTCTCTCTCACTCTTTTAGTCACTCTCTTTCCTCTTTCTCTCACTTGATGTAACAGCTTTTTCATCCTTCAACGGAAAATGTTTTTCACATGTTCCAACCTGATCTTTGACGTGGGTGACGTAGCCCATGTTCCTGTAGTCTACGTTGAATTTTTTAGACTTCTTTCCAGCTGTGCGGAGCTTCCGGGCGGACACCTGCTTCCCGCGCTTTCTGGACCGGCTGTTGAACTTGGTGCCCTGCAGCCTCCTGTACTCATGTTGGTTCTGTGGAAAGAACCAGAGAACCAGTGTTCAGTAAGATGCCTCCTGATAAGTGCAGTTACGTTGAAGGGCTGGGGAGTCATGAGTTAGCACAGACCAGTCAGAACAGAAGTGCTGTGTAGCAATAGGGATGGACACTCACCAGGCCCCCATATTTGTTCATGGACATAGTGAACTTCTTCGTGCCTCTGAGGAAGTGTGCATTGTTATCCTCAATTATCCTCAGGTTACTCTCCCAGATGACTCTACGTTCATTATCATCATTCTGAAATTAAAGGAACACCTTGGTATATTACTTATGATGCATACCAATATAAGATGCGCTACAGAAGGTGACGTGACCCGCCAGAGCCTGAATAAGAGCATGATTATCTCCCTTGTCTGCGACCATGGTCTTTAGTTTGGGACCATAGCCTTTAGCTCAGCAAGTGAATTATGGGTTTTGTTGTTTCATATTCTATTGTGTTGAGAGGAACAGTGTGGAAAATCATGGCTTCAATGGCCAAACAAGAAAAAACTGCATCAGGCAAGAGAAACAGTGGTCACAAGTTGAAGCTCACCATCAGGGATAGATGGACACTTAATAGGATAGTTGCTAAAAACCACAAAACAATGGCCTGAAAAATTACTACAGAACTGAATCTACACATTGGTAAGCAAGCCTAAACAAATTGAAGCTGTTCTGAAGGGTGGCCAACTCCTTATTAGTTCATAAATATGAATATATTGTTTTGTGTTTCTATTATTTTTCTCTCCCCTGTATACATCTGTATACAATTTTCATGCAAATATAATTCTTAAGGTGGTTTGCATCTGAATTTCTGTGCATCAATCAGTTTACCTGACAAAATTGAAAATAATTTCACAGAAATGGAACTAAGTTGATATATAAATATGTTATATACATTTGTGTACTGAAAAGTATAGCCTTCACAGCTATCAACAATTTGTCACTGACCTTAACCTTAAGAAAAAAGCCAACATTTTGTATTCTATTAGAGATCAACAGATCAATATTTGTTACTTCCATATTTGAACATATGTAAATACATGCTATTGTTTTACATAGTACAGTCACACCAGTGAGTGTCCGTGAGTTACAAACAGAGAAGGCAGGAAACTTGCATTGAACAGGTCCTACACATGTTTATTTTTATTTTTTATCTTCTGAATATTAGTCAGGATCACCCACCAGGAGCCAGTTCCTTTATTCAGTCATCTCTAATGTGGTTGCATTATCAGTGGACCCTTTGTATTTAATGTTTTTGATTACAAAGAGATCAAATGTCACATGAAATCTTTTTAATTACAAAAAATTGTCTTCAAGTCACACTTTTTTATATAAAAAAATATATAATTAAAAAAATATTACAAAAAGTGCACAAAGGCAGAGGTAATTCATTACATATATGGAAAATACGATATGGTGAAAAGGTCAGTGGTGAACGGGTGATCATTATTTAGATGGATGTAATGCTTCTGGTGAAACATGCTAAACCAATCAGAAACAGGCTCAGGATAATGTGCCTACCTTATGCGAAGATCACCATCTCCCACTGAGTTACATAATGTAAAATACATTGCACTGTATGCATAAATTGGACATCTGAAAACACTAATAAGCATTTGCGGTTTCAAGGATGCACATATACACGTTTTGAAAACATATTTTTTATATATTTTCTAATACCACTGACCCTTATTCCCATGACAAATAGCTGTGGTATAAATCGAATAAATCACCCTGGCGTCTGTTGTGGACAAAATACACTACTGTGAGGTGGTTAACAACCTATTCTTACTGAACATCATGTCACCCCGTCATGGTTTCTTTTCACAAAACATCTGAGATTTTGGGTTGATTCATACCTTTTTTGTGCCTGTTTTGTGTAAATCTGCAGTTTTTTCACCAGAGGAAAAATCTGTGGGTACTTTTCAGGCAGGCTTGGGTCTCACCTCACTGTAGGACACACCAAAGCTCTTCTTCCACGCCTCCCACTCTGAGTCCATATCCTCCTCAGAACACAGCACAGGCAGGAGGCACTGACACAAGAGCAGGGACACCAGCATAGTCCCTACGAGGGAGCTGGCCTGCTCTAGAGACATATCTACAAAAGATCATTTAAACATCATTCACCTGCTCTAGAGAGAGACGTGTCTGCAAAAAGATCATTTAAACATCACTGAGCAATTATAACTACAATACACTACAGTATTCATTTGTCAAAAAAGACTCACATTTATAGAGCTGGATATTTATCTAAACATGCCAAGGGTACAAAAGTAGTGTCTCACCTGGAATTTGAACCTTTGAATCTTTTAGTCCTGTTTTCTGTGCCAAATATTATATTTTTCTCTTGATATTCTAGACAAATGTGAAAAGGCCATTTTGTTTTTATAACAATGTTGTTTGTATTGTAGTTTATAATCATTATAATTAACTTGTGATTTTAACAATGACAATATTATAACTCACACATCAACGCCACTCTTGTATGATGATGGCTTCTACTGTATAACATTTAAATAATATGCATAAGACCTACACCACAGCTGACAGATTAATTCAAATATCATATTTTGAAAAGTGGGAACGTTGTTCCCATACTGAATAAACTGCTTGATTAATAACAACAGTCAGTTACTGTAAAAAAAAAATATATATTATTTAATTAATTTTGAAATTATTATTGACATGGCACTGAAAGAAAAACATGGTTATTTGAATAAAACATATTCCTTTAATCTCGTACATCTGTTGGCTCACCTGATGCTCACCTTCCTGTTGGAGCTGGAGCTCGCTCAGATCTCAAAGTCTCTGGAGGCTGTGCTGGCCTGTCAGTGTTCGTTCACAGCACAGACTGGTAATAACGTGTTATCAGCCCATCTTTTATTCCTCCGTGGGTGGGTGTGCTTTACAAGGGTGGGTGGGTGTGCTTTACAAGCACCTGTAGAAATCTGACTGGTCATCTCAACATAAGGGGGGAGGGAGGGGGCTCAAGAAGTAAAGAGGGAGCAATTTGGTGAGTAAGGACCCCCCCATACACAACACATTACATACACTGCAATCAGGGTAAGTGTGGAAACATTTCAACTGCATTGTGGAATATCTTGACACTATTACCACAGTGCTTTCAACTTCAAAAATCCTCCATAAGTTTTTAACATTTTTAGAGAGCAACTCAAGTGAATGTAAAATGTATACATGGTATATATTAATAAATATATGCTTGCCGTGCATAGTACCAAATGCAGTGGCAAAAATAAAAAAACAAAAACAAAACAAAATTATAATTTCTTTATTCTAAATCTGCTGTTTTTCTCTGAGGTGTCATGTTCCCTCTACCTGTATGTTAGATACACCCTAGAAAAATAAACTGTTATTATAACAGTCAAATGTAACCCTGCCACTGTATCATTACAACTTTATGTGTCTGTTATCTTGCTTTTCTGTGGTCTTTCCAAACCGTTGATTATCAGAGCTATGATGCAATGGTTTTTGAGGCGGGATGTTTATCAAATTACACTCTTCAAGGTGATGAGCACTTTTTTGTCAACTGTGGTCACACCCAGGTGTGGCCTCAAAATGGCTAGTGTGTTGCAGATGTGTTGTCGGAGTTCAATTTTGCAAATAAACTACTTATCCAAACTTTCATTTTGGCCATGATGTGAGCTGAAGTGGAAAAAATAAGGGTTGGAAGGTGGAGTTCTTTAGGTGTCATAAAACCATAACATTACATTAATTGCGCATTTGTTAGTAACGCTTTAATGTCTAAGGCTAGCTAATCACAACAGTAATAAGATCAACGGTAAAGATGTGTGTAGTGCCTGCTAACACGTTTAACAAAGACATTGTACTGTATGTAAAAACATATTTAAAATATGTCATTTTCTGTTTTTGTTCGTGTCGCTTTGCCATTAGATTTTATTTTGAGTTTTCTAATAGTGAGGTTTAAAAAAAAATTGTCCATCCATAATTAATGTAATATCCCAAGCTTTGAGCATATAATGCAAACATCCTATTTAAATGCAACAAAGATATCTCAAAATATATATTATACATTTCATGACCTGATCCTTTCCCTCCTGTGGATGTAAACATACTCATTACACTAACGGCTGCACCTGTTTTGACATTGGGCGTGACCGCGCCCCCCCCAGGATTTAAATATGTCCCACTGCCATCAACACGTCACTCATGCTATGAAGCATGTGAAAGTTGTTTTGACATATGTATTCAGTATTTTGGAATTAGTCTTTTATATCCTTTGTAAAAGATCATAAAAAAAAAAAAGAAGTGTCTTATTAGCCAGGGACCATGTTTCGTAAGATTACAGCGAGGTCTGAGTAGTCAGAGGCTAAAGTGCTTTAGACTTCGCTTTGTCGCTGTCGGAGGGTAGAAACTAAAGTATGGGCTAGTGTTATCTTCAGCAACGTTGTGCTTTTCTTGAATGTGACTATTTTAAGGTAGAGAAGTCCCTTCATGTGTAAAGCAATTCAGATCCTGTTCATGCAATATGGAATCGTTTTATTGCGTAATGTTGCGATCAAATACAAATGCCCAAGGTAAATTTAAAAAAGCATATTTGTTTAACACGTTAATGTAGCTACTTGTTCGCTTTCCCCCCCCCATTTCGTACAGTATAGCAAAACGCCCAGCCATATTGAACATCTATATAGGTAACTGATTGGCTTGTGCAGATAATTTGCCCTGCAGCTTCATAATTAGCTGTATGTTTAATTAACTGTATAATAATCTGTCATGTTTATTCATTCAGCGTATGATAGACAATGATGCAATTCCCCATGCCTTCTTAAATTTTGGGATTAAGAGAGGGGGCAGGTGCTAAATCGGACATTAGCTCTACCTTTCAATCATCCAGCTACAGTACAGTATATTTTCAGTAGGGAGTCCCGGAGCACAGCGGTGCTGATGTGGAGCGAACAGCTGGAGGCTCCCGTGTGTGTCTGCGTGTGCGTGTGCAGCACTGCAGTGGGTGACTGCAGGGTGCGTGCATGCCTCAGCGCCTCAACGTCTCTGTCACAACTCCAGGTCGAAATATCTCGTGTGGGTATATACCTACTCACTGCAGCGCAGGGTGATCCACAATCCCCCTGCTAGCACGCTAAAGTGAGATGAGTCACGAATGAGTTCTGCAGGATGTCTTTCAAGGTAAACGACGTGTTCTCTGCTGCTATTCTGTTTGTGTTTAACGCCTAGCTTGCTAGCTACTACACATCTGATTGTACAGGATGGCTACAGTCCTAGTTTATAATATTATGTAATATTGCGTATTTTGAACTACCACTGGGGGATACTGCGCAGTGGATCGAAATGGGATCCATCGCCTGACCTTCAGTGCACCAAAGAAAGCGCGAGGCGTACCCCGATCCACTGGTAGCAAATGTTAAGCTCTCAAGAAATCGCTGATGCAGAGTTCGTTTTCGTTTCTTTAATGGATGCAAATAATAGGCGTGATAAACGAGCTGAAAATAGCCGATCACTAGAAACGTTAAAAAGATATAGTACCGTCTGTGAAAAGGTGTGTTGTATGGCAAGATACAGTTTGGGACATTTTTGCGTTCTTAGAACTGTTGGCTACCAGTATGCTAGCACAGTTTTAATTAATACTGATATTTAAAACAGCAGCACTTTAAATGAAGTAGGACATGTTTCTACTTCACTCGGGAAACGATGGCTCCCGAAGACAGGTTTTATTAGGTTACTCAACAAAAAATGTTTTTTTGTAAAGCAACATATTCTTATGGGTGTGAATTGGATTGTCCACATGATTTTGATCATGAGGAGTGGTTGATTGGTTAAAGGGGAGTGCATTGCAGCCAAAACAAGACCTCATGCAACAGCATTATTAATGTTTGTGTACAACTGCCTGTTTGGTTTGTGACAGGCAACTAGGGCAGTGCCAATATAATTTACAGCAGTATTTTAGAGTAAATGCATTTGTTAGAGTTAATGTAGGCTACTTGGAATCAGCATCTGAAACCTGAAGCATATTTGTCTGCCATTTTTGGTAGCTAACACCTAGTTCTGGCCACTACTCACATATAGCCTTTATAGTTAGGTGTTTATGTGTTAATTGGATAAGACGGCCCTATGTAACCATTTGGCAAATTTATGGTAATGCTATTGTACTTGCTTATTTGCTGTTTGTATTCTCTGCTGTAATTTCTAATGTGCTGTCATTCACTCTGAATATGTCCATCTGCCAAAGAAATACATTTTCCTTAAATAAAAATAATGTCATAGCCTAATCAAAGAATCAGCAAACACGTCTGCTATATCCCATATACTTTACAGGGAGATTTTATTCCCTTGTATAATGTGCAGCAGGGAGTCGATCCTCCAGTGGTTAACGGGTGAATGTGTGTTTTGCAGAAGGAAACTCCCCTGGCCAACGCTGTGTTTTGGGCAGCGAGGAAGGGGAACTTGGCTCTGCTACAGCTGCTGCTGAACAGCGGCCGGGTGGATGCAGACTGCAAAGATAGTGTATGACCGCTGCATGCCAGTGCACTACATCTGCACGCCTTTCCCTTAAACCACCTGTGGTAGGAGAGAGAGATGGACATCTGTGTGTGTGTGTTTATGCGTTTATGATGGGCAATGTTTTTACATTTGTATTTGGGGGGTTGTGTTTATACACTGCCTGGCCAAAAAAAGTCACCACCTGGATTTAACTAAGCAAATAGGTAGCCTTCCATTGGATAATTACTGCAGTGATTAATATGTTTTAGCTGGCAACAAGTTATTTAACCCTAACCGATGCAGTGAGTAGCTTCTCATTTCTTAAACAGCCATGTCGGAAGACATATCCTGTGGTCGTGGAAAATATGTTAATCTGTTTCAGAAGGGTCAAATTATTGGCCTGCATCAAGCAAAGAAAACAACTAAGGAGATTGCTGAAACTACTAAAATTGGGTTAATAACTGTCCAACGCATTACTAAAACCTGGAAGGATAGTGGTGAACCATCATCTTCGAGGAAGAAATGTGGTCGGAAAAAAATCTTGAATGATCGTGATCGGCGATCACTTAAACGTTTGGTGAAATCATATCGTAAAAAATCAACAGTAGAACTCACGGCTATGTTTAATAGTGAAAGTAAGAGCATTTCCACACACACAATGCGAAGGGAACTCAAGGCGAAGGGAGCAGGCTCAGCTGTGTAGCCTTAAGAAAACCACTTGTCAGTGAGGCTAATCGGAAAAAAAGGCTTCAATTTGCTAGGGAGCATAAAGATTGGACTCTGGAGCAATGGAAGAAGGTCATGTGGTCTGATGAGTCCAGATTTACCCTGTTCCAGAGTGATGGGCGCATCAGGGTAAGAAGAGGGTCAGATTAAGTGATGCACCCATCATGCCTAGTGCCTACCGTACAAGCCTGTGGGGGCAGTGTTATGATCTGGGGTTGCTGCAGTTGGTCAGGTCTAGGTTCAGCAACGTTATGTGCCCAAAGAATGAGGTCAGCTGACTACCTGAATATACTGAATGACCAGGTTTTTCCATCAATGGATTTTTTTCATCCCTGATGGCACGGGCATATTCCAAGATGACAATGCCACAATTCATCGGGCTCAAATTGTGAAAGAGTGGTTCAGGGAGCATGAGACATCATTTTCACACATGGTTTGGCCACCACAGAATCCAGACCTTAACCCCATTGAGAATCTTTGGGATGTGCTGGAGAAGACTTTGCGCAGCGGTCCGACTCCCCCATCATCAATACAAGATCTTGGCGAAAAATTTATGCAACTCTGGACGGAAATAAATGTTGTGACATTGCAGAAGCTTATAGAAGCGATGCCACGGCGAATGTGTGCCGTAATCAAAGCTAAAGGCGGTCCAACTAAATATTAGTGTGTGACTTTTTTTTGGGACGAGCAGTGTATGTCTCTGTGTTTATCTGTGTGTGTGTGTGCATGTGTTTACACTGCTAACTGACAAAATGTAGTCTAACTGTATGTACATGTATGTGTTTGTGTGTTTATGTGTGGTGTGTGTGTACTAGGGTACACTAGCCAGTACTATACACAGGATTTCATTTGATCACTTTTAAAAGGCAAGGACGTCTGTTCCTGATATCAAAAGAAGATCTGTGGGTCGTTATCAGGGGCCCAGATTAGCAGTCGTCCTATTGTCTCAGACGACTAAAAATTAAGGATTTATTAAAAATGTCCTGCAGTGATTTCTCATCACCATCCTACAGTCCAAGCACAAATCATTCCCACATCCCTGCTCGATTAAATGTAGGAATTATTAGCTAGCTATTACGTTAGCTGCCATACCACACTCTGGAAAAATCTCTCTCGTTCGAGTCCCGACTACAGTGTACGTTATGATATAGCCTACTAGAACACTCAGAACTCAGAACACTAGTCCCTAACGCCACCTGCGGACGCCCATCAGAGCTTCACTGCTACACAGTCCCATGAGCACACGCTGCACAAGTCAAACATAAATATCCGTGTAGAAAAGAAATAAGTAGGACAAGTAACTTTTAGGAAGGACAAGTATATTTTCTAAGATACTTGCCCTTTGACAAGTATGACTTTTACCCTAATCTGGGCCCCTGGTCGTTATTGGACTAGAACATTCAGACATCTACAGCATTTAGTCCTCAGAACATCTTTCTCTCTTTCAGAGATTAAAGAAAGATTAAGAAAAATAGAAATGTTATGAAATCCTGGAATACCCTGAGAATTAAAACAAATTACAGATAGTAAACCAATACAGGGAAACAGTGACTTGATGTGTGGGTGTGTGTGTGTGTGTGTGTGTTTTGTGTGTGCACGTGCCTGTGCCTGCCCAGTTTTGGCTCATTAGGATCATGTAGGTTCTGTTTTGAAGAGATATAAGCAAAACAGGAACAAGAGAGGATTGGTTACTGGATTTATGAATCAGGGTCGACTACTGATTTGTGATGGGGGAGTGAGACATTATGAACCCTGTAATGGATGAAACTAGCATTTGCTGTTGGTTCAAATCAGTTAGTTACTGAGAACCTGGTAATGCTGCTCATATAGGGATTCATGAAGCCTAACTCTACCTTTCAGTAATGCTGATAGCTTGATTAAGGCTTGGCACAATTTAAGTAACCTCAGATCAGACTGATTTGTCTGGATACCTAGATTTACCATGCATTTTCATGGACAAACACAGACTGTTCAAATACATTATTCATTCAGTACGATCTTTCTAATGGTCCCTGCAGCATGAATGTTGTTGTTAGAAGTGAATGACCAATCTGTGGTGTGTGTGTGTGGGGCGTAAGCACTGTTATCACGGCTCCTGATTGTAATGTCATCTGTCTTCTAGTACAGCACCACAGCGCTGATGGTGGCATCCTACAGTGGCCATTACGAATGCACCAGAGAGTTGATCATGCAGGGAGCTGACATTAACCTACAGAGAGAGGTATTGTGGGAAGTGGGGTCTGGCACACTAGGACAAGGACTCTGCATGCCCCTGTCACCACTTCCTTTTGAGGCCAAGGGTAAATACATTCACTCCAGGATTTACATGGCTGAATTTGGATGCTGCATTAACCTTCAGCCCCACCCTGCTGCCAATTTAGTGATCATATTCACACTCATCACACTGTTATCTACTAGTTAGTAAGATGAAAAGAGCCAGCATGAGACAGGATGCAGGACTTATATAATATAAATACTTACTAGAGGATACCCTCAGGCCATTCCATGAAAATGGTGGGAAGAAAAGAGGTTAGTTATGAATATACATTTTATTTATGGCTACCTGCCCCTTTAACTCTGAAGCACGTAAAGTATGAAGACTGATGGTAGCTGATGTCAATTGGGGAGCTGTATAAAGGACTGTTTTGTGTCACATTGGGTGTTGGAGTACGGTGGAGTAGTGGAGAGAGTGAGAGAGAGAGATTTTGGAATTGTTTTGGATTTAATTGGATTGTTTTGAGAACCCTGTTTGTGTGTCGACTGTGGATTGTATGAGGACCTGGGCTGGATTTTCGACTTGGATTACGAACAAAGACAACGAGAAAAGGATTGTGGACTGTATGTGTTTGTTTTCCCTGATTACCCCATCCTGTTTTGTGTTTTGTAAAATAATTCAGTTAATACATTTATTGTTTTGTTTTGAATACTGCCTCCTCTGGATTCTGAAAAGATCCTTGAGTGTCACCCCACCCCCAGTGGCACTACAATATCTATATATATATATATATATATACATTTGATAGGCATACTTGATGTAATTATTAATATTTTGTCTTCAATGTTATTCTTATTAGTAGATGATAGTGCTGTTACATTTTGTGGTCCAACAAATGTGAGTAATTTTAAATGATTTGAGTTGTCAATACATTGACCGCTTTAGCCCAGTGTCCTGCACACAGTCCTGTAGCCTGCTTGGGGCCAACTCTGGAGGAAAATTAAGCCCTTTGAAAATGTGCTGTGGTGAGTAGAGGTTTAATGAGTATGTAACAGAGACAGATAGCTACTGCATTATTCATATATGGCTGCTGCATATGTGTGCTGCCCGTGGGACTAAATGAGGCTAAATGCAAGTCTAATGGCTCTCTAAGTGGTCTCCCTTAATTTATCTCTCCATGTGCTCATTTTACTCTCCTTTGGACCTCACCAAAAAAGTGTGTGTGTTTTTGTGCAAGGAAACAATCAGAGTGAATGCTCTCTCTTTTTACTTATATTGATTCATATGTAGCCAATGCTCCAAACACAAGTTTTGTGTGGGATGCTTTTAGCTACATGGAGAGCTGTAATTTGACATGCCAAGACTGTTTCCATTGCTTAGAGGTTTTTAATAGACATAAAACGGTAGAATCTTGGTGAATTAGACACAATTGTTGTACGACAACATGTTTCTTTAATGCTTCAGATGAAGGGAAAACAATAACTTTCCTTCTTTACATTTTACAGAAGAGTAATAGGAGATTAGGCCTTGCAGCCTTGTCTTGTTTTTTTTAACTCATTAATTAACTCACTCACTATTCAACTCACTCACTCTCATTCACTCACTCACTCTCTCCCACTCACTCACTCACTCACTCTCTCTCTCCCATTCCCTCACTCACTCACTCACTCACTCTCCCACTCACTCACTCTCATTCACTCACCCACTCTCTCTCCCACTCACTCACTCACACACTCATTCACTCACTCACTCTCTCTCCCACTCACTCACTCACTCCCTCTCTCTCCCACTTACTCACTCACTCAACTCTCTCCCACTTACTCACTCACTCACTCACTCACTCACTCTCTCTCCCACTCACTCACTCACTCACTCACTCACTCTCTCTCTCTCTCCCACTCATTCACTCACACACTCAGTCAGTCAGTGTCTCGCCAAGGTAACGATAGTCAACCGCTGTTCAGGGGTTGTGGCTACTTTGCTGGATCCCCAGCACTTGCTGGATTTGAGCACTTTCGACGTATAGTGGTGAATAGAGGTACTATGCTTGTTCAATGCTTCTTTATTTACTTCTATTTACTTTGTTTATTTTTTATTTCAAACACAGCTTTATGATATTGCTCGTGTCATGTGACTGAGGAGATGATGTTCCTGAATGTTCTTTTTCAGACGGGCTCCACGGCTCTGTTCTTCGCCTCCCAGCAGGGACACAATGACATCGTCAAGCTCCTCTTTCAGTTTGGAGCCTCCACCGACTTCCAGACGAAGGTGCTGTGGGGGGCGGGGTAGGAGTGGGCGCTATACCGTTATGAAAGTGACGATATGGATTTTGCTATACCGTGGATACCGTTATATATTCATAAATTCAAATTTGGCATTCATATTGTTTAGTTCAAAATTTCAATTGAGTGATAGTAGTTAGTAGCTACATCTATTTTTTATTTTAATCTAACCTCCAGGTTCCTACGTTCTTATTTTTTTGAGCGGACGTTTAATGCGAAAAAATATGTTGACTTATTTTTTTTATTACAAGAGCGGACGTTTAATGCATTTGTTGCACGCATGTAGCAACAAACAAGCACCAGCAACCTGTTTACAGGCAGCTGCAGTTGAAACAGTTAGCCCAGGCAGACTACGTACTAATATTTATAGCTTATTACAAGTGCAAAAAAGTGAAGAATCGAAAATGAGCGAACACGCAGAAAGTTGCTCAAGTGCAGGATGATGACATTCAATATAATATCTGCCCATGGTTAAAAAGAAAGGGGTGTATTCCTCCTCTGTCGTTTGGAACTGGTTTGGGTTCAAAAATCTGAATAATTTTGTAACCGACCTCGACCAACAAACAATACTATGCAAGTTGTGTCGCCGTGTTTTGTTTCAGGATAGCCAAAGGTGGAAACACCAGCAACCTGTTTACCCACCTGAAAACCATGCATGTCTGTGAATATGAGGAATGTACTCATCACAATGCAAATGAAACAGTTAGCCCAGGAGCAATCGCCCGTTTTAAGACATTTTTAGACCCAGACTCCCACTCAGCAATCAATCAAGTCATCATTCGCTGCCGGTACTCGAGCCAACCAACCCCGGTCTCCCCTACTCGCTATAACTCTATCTGGTTATATAAGGTTAAAATACATATTTTGCCTTAACTAATGTAATTTAACTAAGAAGGGCTATTAAAATGTGATTAAGATTTTTTTCCCTCATATACCGTGATATCATATCGATATCGTCTGGACAGTGGAAAATATTGTAATATGAATTTTAGCTCATATCGCCCACCCCTAGGGCGGGGTGTACAATCTGCTAAAGCTTTCATTGGTTCAGAAGACACGGCAAAAGTTAAATAAATCTCTCTCTCCCAGTCTGGTGATTGAAGGGACGTTAAGAGGACAGTCAGAACATGCTGACACGTGTGAAACCAGACTTGTGTCCGCTTAGCCGTTCAGGAGACTCCCTTGAATTGCTGAGGCTCCTTGCTCCCATCCCAGTGGGAGCGGTGCTGTGGGTGTCCAGGCACACATTAAAGCTCTGCTGTTGTCATCTTTCGGCAGGGTGGTGGTACGGCTCTCTCAGCCGCCTCCCAGTACGGGCACGCCAAGGTGGTGGAGACCCTGCTGAAGAATGGGGCAAACGTTCACGACCAGCTCAATGTGAGTGAGCGCAAATGCAGGCCCACTCTGCCGGCATACCCAGGGTGCACTGCCTGTCCTCCCATGATGCCTTGTGTGTGATGACCCAGCATAGAGTCGTCTATGTTACTGCTGTCACTGTGAAAAAGCAGCTTTCAGGGAATTTCTGTTTATGGAGAGTGGTCAACTTTAAAATAATTCTGCACCCTGTTTGTTATTTATTATTAAATCATAATTGACTCTTTCTCATTCAGATTTCTTTCAGGCCACGGAACAGAATGTAACAAATAGTAACAAATAACTGTAAACCGAGAGATGTCTATGTATGCCCATATATAGTGGGAATAAAAGGTATTCACCCCTTTGGCATTTTTCACATTTTATTTTCTTACTTCATACTGGAATATAAATATAAATCTTCTCCCAAGTCCCAGGTCTCTTGCAGACTGCAGCAGATTTAACTCCAAGATTTGTCTATATCTTGCACTATTCATTTTGCCCTCTATTTAGACAATTTTTCCAGTCCCTGAAGCAGAGAAGCATCCCCATAGCATTAGGCTCCCGCCACCATGTTTCACGGTAGGGATAGTGTTCTTGGGATGATACGCAGTGTTAGGCTTGCACCAAACATAGCGCCTAGCGTTGATGCCAAGTACCCAGGCTATTGTTGTCCCATGGACAGTTTCTCCCATTTTTGCCATGAAAAACGAACTCCATCTATATAGTTGCTATAGGCCTTTTGGTGGCCTCCCTAACAAATGCCCTTCTCGTGCGGATGCTCAGTTTTGGAGGACGGCCTGTTCTAGGCAAATTCACAGTATTTGTAATTAATTCACAAAAAGCTTTATTTTTTTAATTACCTTATACAGCACTTTGTGTTGATCAGTGGTAAGAAATCCCAATTAAATCAATTTGAATTCCATGAAGTAAGAAAATAAAATGTAAAAAATGCCAAAGGGGGTAAATACTTTTTACACCCACTGTAAAAACATTCCCTTGTACGGCCAGTGCTTCCCACTTTGTCCTGTGTTACAGTATTTTGTCATGGTGTGTGTTGCGTATCCTGTAACTACTCCCCCTGTGTGTAACATGATTGTTCCCATGTCATTGCATTTCAGGACGGTGCCACTCCCCTTTTCCTTGCTGCCCAAGAAGGTCATGTGACTATCATACGCCACCTCCTGTCTTCTGGAGCCAAAGTCAACCAGCCTCGGGAGGTGAGCGCGCTTACCAATGGAGGAGAGGAGGCTGGCCAGAACTGAGCCACATTTACACCCTCCTATCTCCTTTGCTTCTCTCCATCCTGTCCTCTTGGTTGGCCTCTGCCCATCCCCCCTTGTCTCCTCCTCTCCTCTTTATTGTGCCTCCTTTTCCACTATTTGTCCTCTCCTCTCCTCTGCAGGATGGCACAGCCCCACTGTGGATGGCAGCCCAGATGGGGCACAGTGAGGTGGTGAAGGTTCTACTCCTACGCGGTGCCGAGCGTGATGCCAATAGAAAAGTATGGTGTGCATTCACATACTCCGGAGGCTCTCTAAGCCTCCCAAAGAACAGCACCCACATGCCATATATCCCATTGTGAGCGCGTTTACATTATTAATCAGCTCCTAATTCAGAGGCAGGAAAATTATACATTAAAAATGCATGCAGTTATTGTGCCTCAAAGAGCATATGACCCCCTCACATTCATCCCGCGCTTGTGGGAACACCATGATCTGTGTTCTGGGATGGGATCAGCATTTTCAGTATATTTAGGAAGCTATTTGGTTTGTGGAATATGTATCAATTACGAACTTAAAATGTGTATTGAGTTACACACTTTTCTACCTCCCCTTGAAGGATGGTTCAACTGCATTGTTCAAGGCTGCTTACAAGGGGCACAACAGCGTTATCGAGGAGCTCCTCAAGTTCTCCCCCTCTCTTGGCCTTCTGAAGGTACAAACAGAGAATATTGCAGTGCTTCAAATTCTCCTCCCCAGAAATGAATTCATGGACCTTCAATAGCTTAAGATTTCATTGGTCAACTGCATCAAGTTAGCCTACCTGTTCCTATTGCTGACTGGACCTTATATACTGTATCACATACACACACACACGAAGACACACACAGTTACGCACACACACACATCCTCACACGCGCACACACACACTCACACACACATGCACACACATACAATGCAAAATAAGATGGAAAAATAACTTGCAGTCGGTGGGACCCTTAAAGTTAATTAAGGGTTCTAAAGCATAACAGCACTGATTACAATATAATATTGTATATTGTATATATTATAATATAATGTCTTATATTCACATTGGTGGAAGGTGTGCACTATACCTCGCTACAATCATCAGACACATATTTACAGCAATGTCGATTTTAATCAGTAAGTCACTGTGATTATTTCCCAATGCCCAGAACGGTTCATCGGCCCTCCACGCTGCGGTCATGGGTGGGAATGTCCGATCAGTGGTGCTTCTCCTGGGCGCCAATGCAGACCCCACTTTAACCAATAAGGTGTGTCATCACCACGGGCCAGAACCACAGACACTCTTATCATATGCCTGCCGTGCGATCGTTGGGTTTGGCCAGTTCTACAGGGGGAGAAACTGCAGGGCAGGGGACACAGCCATCTTTCAGTTTTTTCACCCAGTATATTTAATTGTGCAGACTTTTGCATGGCACATGGTCTGAGGTTGAAGTTTAAAGGTTGTAGGAATTGTGGAAATGATGTATTCTGAGAGTGCTGGAAGCGAGATGGGAATGTGGTTTGGGAAAGTGTCAGTAGTGGCATTCTCCCTGAGATGTTAGATGCTTTAGATGGAGAAATTCTGCCAAAAAGAGCAAGAAAGAGAGAGACAGCGAGAGAGTGCGAGAGAGAGAGAGGGGGGGAGAGGCACTTGGGTATTACAACTGTTCTATGTAGGCATTTATATGTATGTACAGGAGAGAGAGAGAGATGCAGTGGGGGGTGAATGTGGAGAAAGAGAGCTCAGGCCTGTCGCCGTGGGGGCCTGTCAGAGTGAGGCTCTAAGAGGTTGTCTAGTTCACACACAAGTGGGGCAAGAAATTTGTGTTGCCATGGAAACTAAATCCGTTTTGTCAACAAGATATTTGGCTGAGCTTGTGACTGGTTGGGGGCTCCCTCTCTTCAGTTAGGCTCAACCCTCTCACGGGGCTGCCCTCATTAGGCCCGTGCTGGACCAATTACCTCGCCATTTCCATTCTGTTTTGTTTCTTAACAGGTAGTTGACATGTATAGCAGAATTTCAGTTTTATTGGGTTGTTTTGACAGCAAGTTCCACTACAGAGGATGGCTGTAGTTCCACACTGACCACAATTCACATGCCTACTACAAAAAACCCTGTATTAGGAGAATCCATCAGCCAAGGCAAAACCTTTCAAATAACTACATTATCAGAGGACTTTTCAGTTTTAACCACTTAAGTGTTTTGGGATTAGCAACGTTGTCCATAGTAACACGTTTTTAATACATACAGCCATCACAAGTTTGGTCACTGAAAGGCATGACAAATATTCTCAGAATCTAAAAAAGTATGAGACTTGCTTAGCATTGACACAAGTTCATCTGGCCAATGAGAAATTGTCAGGTACATGTGCTGTAGTGGTTTGAACTGAGGGGTTGTGGCCTCAAATGCATTGCAGTTACCACGGTTTGCCCTCTTGCAGTAGTTAACATTACCAGCTATTGCTCATGCAATGTGTAAATGTGTTGGACAAAAAAAGTAGAATACCTAAAATTGCATGCAATGCAAAGTAAAAGTTGAGTGTCCTTTTAAATCAAGTCATTCGCTGTCGTCCATCCAGAGCAATGACTTGCCAGGAGACCTCACACAAAACGACCGAATCCTGAGACTTTTGCGGAAACAGATGGCAAATGGAAGGAGTTGATGATGAGCGCCTGCGGTCCCCACCTCTCAACCAATGACCGCAGAGTCAAAATAAATGCACTGAGCTCCGGTCAAAGGGCCTCACTGGCACGTGCACAGTCTACATAGGCCACTTCCAACCCCCAAGACATGGTGTTTGCTTTCAACTGCGGCTTCACATAAACTTGCATTAATTAATAGCCGTTAGTTAATGGCGGTTACTGTGTACTGCACTACACATCGGTTTGTCGATATCCTCGTTTTTTTCTGTTGAAATGCAATTCTTTATTACGTTTTCTTAAGATGTTTTCTCCTGGTGCTGTATGTTTATAAATATTTTGCTAATTCTTATTTCTGCATTTGTAATAAAGGTGACACAGACTGTACATTTGTGAAATAAAATATAATTACAATTATGTAAAGTGTTGTTTTTTCAAATACATGATTTTGTCAATTATTTGTTGTGATTTATTATGAAAAATAATAAATAAAATTATATTATCCAACATAGAATTAAAGAAAAATATATATATAGCTAAGATCCACTTCACAGTTATGATTTAATGTTACATAGACATGAAAGCCCTTTGCATATGTTTATTCCTGTTTTGTTTTTTTGAGAAATTGAGCTATTAGTGGCTGAGAATACAAATTCCTAAAAAACTATATGACATTGACATTTTTATTTGAAATATTTACATTTGGAATTACTATTGTTCAAACTATTTTATCTGAATTTATCTGAGTTATTTATGGTCTTATATATCCAGATGTTTAAAAAAAAAAAAATTTTGATTCATAGTGGGGTATTGGTAAATTTTTACACGTGGTTTACGTAACCATGGTGTACCTAACAGAATTATAAAGCCACTTTTACACAGAAACCCACCTTTTACCCAGTATTTGAATCAGTTTTTTCCCCACTTTCGGCCCATATATACCAGAATTTGCTTACTTCACCTATTTATCCCTGTTGTATTAAAAAAACACCCCAACCCCAGGTTTTAAAGTCGTTTGTCGTTTGTGGATTTCTTCGCTCAAAATAATCGCTTTTGATAATCGTAACAAACAAATGTATTGTAACAGAAGCCGTTAGATGCCACAGAAATGCTAGTTGCCCTCCATTGTACTTCGTGTATAGCATGCTAGGTGGCTAACAGTAGCCTACAAAACTATAACATGGCGTAAGATTGTTAGCTAGTTATGTTCATAATTGTATAAATGTTCTAATATTAGGAACCACATGTGATTGGAATGAAAGCCCCTTTTCCCCTGTTGCGAATGATGTTTGGATGTGTATATGTAACGACCGACCGTCATTGTGTGTGTATGTGTTGAGAATGACTCCCGTGTGTTTCTTATTCATGACTTGTACTTCCCCTGTGCTACATGCTATATTCTAATAAAGAAGTAGTACTGAAATGGAAAAGCAAAGTTTCTCGACTCTTGATTCAGTGGGGTCTACCACTACATTGGTGGCAGAAGTGGAACGAATCGACGCTGAGATCAGGAGGATGGAAGAAGAGAGACATCCAGATGGGAAGACCATGGTGCGAAGAAAGAAGACTCCACTCCTGGGGTTGCTGAAGGAGTTCCTCCCGCGAATGGGGGAACTCAGCTGCACCAACGACATTCTAATGTCGGCTAGCGAACTCAGAGCGGGTAGCCGCGTGAGTGCTGGTGAGGTAGCCAAGGGTAGTGAGGCCAGAGCGAGCAGTCACCAGGCTACTGCTTGCCCGACAGTCAGCACTTTCTCATCAGGAGCTATCGACTCGGTAGCACCCGCAGCGGGCAGACCTAGTTTGGGTGGCTGAATTGTCACTTCCTCAGGTGGTGGGAGCGCGTTCCACCGGGGCTGAAAGTAAGCCGCTACGACGGGAAAAGCAACTGGGAAGCATATACGATCCAGTTCCGCTTTAGTGCAGAAACGGCAGAGTTATGCGAAGCGGAGAATGGCATAAGGCTGGCGGCGGCCCTGGAGGAAGCGGCACTAAAGGCACTCCTGGACCTGGGTCCTGACACCACGCCCACCTTCGGACTCCTCTGCACAGCGCTAAAAATGAGATTCGGCGAGGTGACGTCACTCCTCGCACTCAAACAGGAGCTGCACAGAAGGGAGAGACGGAGTGGCAAAAGCAATGGATTACTTGCTGCCGAGGAAACATCTGCACATCGGGCTGTCCGTGCAGCCAGTGGGGAACAGGAGAGTGACGACGACACCGCGCCAGCTAGGGCAGTGGCACACCACTCCAACACCTCCTGCTTGTTGTGGCAAGCAAGACCACTTTGCAAAGGACTGCAGGAGAAGAATGCAGCATGAGGCGAACCGACAGACGGTGAGAAAGAAGAACAAGCTAGCCTAAACGGGGCGACTCCAGCCTGCATATCACCATGCCCTGCATTGAGAGTGGGCCGCCTGGGAAGCAGCGGTTGTAGCATGTTCGTGCTATGCTACATCGAGTGGGAGAAAGTCAACACGCTGATTGACACCGGCTCCACCATCAGCCTGATCCGGAAAGACTTGCTGCACCACCTCATGGGCTGGGCACACAGGACCACCAGACTAGAGACAGTAACAGGACAAAAAGGTGGGCTGTAAAAAGCTGTTTTTACAGCTAGGTGAGAGAACTGTCTTGCAGAATTTTTGGGGGGCTAACATATCTGACCCCTGCATCCTGGGCCTTGACGCGCTCGCGACTGTGGGAGCCGTCATCGACCCGGCTACTCATCGCGTTCTGGTCAACAGGCGACCATTACGTTAACCAAGAAGAGTGCTCCTGCAATCAATTGCAAAACCGAAGCAAGACGACGAGGCCGATGACGCAGTAGAACAGCTGTTCCAGCGCAACAGCAAGGGACTCAGCGAACGAGAGTGCAACCAGCTCCACGCTCTCCTAGCTGAGTTCCGATACCTGTTCACGGCGAAAGACAAAGACTGCACCACCGTCACTCAGCACCACATCGAGACTGGTGCGGCATCCCCCATCCGACAGCGAGTGAGATGGCTGCCCCTGGCTAAATGGGAGGAAGCAGAGGCTAAGATCCGTGAGATGGCAGCTGCAGGCATCAGCCTTCCGACAGCCCCTGAGTCTCTCCTGCCGTGCTGGTGCAAAAGAAAGATGGGTCCTTGCGGTTCTGCATGGTTCAGCACGCTGGATCTCCGCAGCAGCTACTGGCAGGTCCACCTCTCCCCGTCAGCTGGACCAAAGACAGCCTTCACCATCGGCAGGGGATTATGGGAATTCAATGTCATGCTGTTCGGTCTGTGCAACAGTCCAGCCACGTTCGAGCGGCTGATGGAGAAAGTGCTGCAGCCAGTCCCCGTGTCAGTGTGCATGGTGTACCTAGACGACATCCTAGTACACGCATCTACCTATGCGGACGCGTTAACCAACCTGCGCACTGTGTTCGAGCTGATCGCCAAGGCAAACCTACACCTGAACCTGGTGAAGTGCAGCCTTTTCTGCCGACAGACCAGCTTCCTGGGGCACGTCGTAAGCGAAAGGGGAGTGTCGCCTGACCCGGCAAAAGTAGAGGCAGTGGAAAAATGGCCGTCAACAGGTGAGGTGCTCAGTTTCCTGGGCCTATCCTCATACTATCGGAGGTTAATCGCGGGGTTCGCTAACATCGCCCAGCCCCTGCACCAGCAGTCGTTGCAGCCACCAAGCACTTCAGGGCGTACCTCACTGGGAAGCAAACAATGGTTGCTGCATATTAAAGACCCAGAGGGACAAGTAGCCCTCTGGCTAGAGGCTCTACAAGAGTTTGACAGAGTATCGGGCAGGAACACTATGCTACGCCTGGTCCACGGCACTGCAGGGTCCGGACACTACGCTGTAAACGACTAAGGTGTACCGCGTCCGAGAGCAGTTCTACTGAGGGCGTTCCGCTGGTGCGACACCAGCACTGCAAAGAAAGGTCTGCCGGGCCGCTCTCACACCCCCCTGCAGCAAGCTGGAGGGGATGTTCTACCGGTTCAGCATGCCAGGCATGCTAAACAGCGACCAAGGGAAGAACTTCGAGAGTCAAGTGTTCAGTGGGGTGTGTCGCAGGCTCGCCATACGAAAGGCTCGCACCACTCCGCTCCATCCGCAAAGCGACGGCCTGGTGGAACACTTTCATCGCACCCTCACCACGCAGCTGGCCCTCCTCACCTCAAGGCATCAGAAGGACTGGGACGCCCATCTCCCCCTGGTCCTGCTGTCATACTGGTCGGCAGTGCAGGAGTCCACGGAGTGCACGCCGGCATCCCTCATGCTGGGATGGGAGCTGCACACGCCTGTCAGCCTGATCTTCAGCTGCCCGCCGGACCCGGAACTGCCCCACCAACCTGGGCTTGAGTACACCCATCAGCTGCAAGATCACCTCGAACGCATACACCAACTGGCTCATTACCATCAGCAGAGGGCGGAGCGACAACAGAAAATAAACTATGACACACGCTACATGGGTCGGGAGTTTCAAGCAGGCGAATGGGTGTTTAATCCTCGAAGGAGAAAGGGCCGGTCACCGAAGCTGGACAGTGACTCGAACATTGTAACCACTGGACCACGCGGGAGGCCCCACTCCTCTTATTTCTACCCGTCTAATTGTCTGTATGTAGGCTAAATAATTAGTCCCGGGTTCCCCTTCTACACCACAGCAAACCCAGGCATTTTCCGGGTTGGACCCTCCTCCGGAACGGGCAGAGTTCCCGGTTCACTAAGACCCGCCCTGTTATTACTGTAGGCAAATCCACATAAACAAATACCCACTAGGGTAGAGTACTAGAGTACCCCTTGTAAACTAGGCAGGGGGTTGGAAAAATTCAGTCACGCTCCCAATATTTTTTAAGGCAGTCAGGAACTTGGTCTAGTCTCAACTCGAGAAATGAAACCACATCATTATATTCCTTCATTCAAACATAATAGCCTATGCTAGCCTATATGAATTGATCACCACTTTATTGATAATTCTAGAGGTCAAATTTTTTTAGCATTGGTGCACATAGCTTGATGAACAAATGTAGGCTATGATGCAGGAAACCGACACAATGCAAGTCACACCTTAAGTTAGCCAACATAAATATCTAGATGGCGCATGGACTAAACGTATGAATGTATGTTTTAGTCCATGTGAATGATCACTTGGTAATATGTAGCCTACTGAGAAAGGTTGTCCATTAAAGTATTTGCTTATGATTTTTTCATTTGGATCTGAAAAATTTACTGAAATTTACTTTTTTAGGCTGTTTGATCCATATTACTAATTAAATATTATTTGTTGATATTATGCTTTTATTTATCCTATTGTTACATGGTCCCTGAAAAATTAATCGTAATTTAAATGTAATGATTGATTCAGTTAAACAATATTGTAGAGAGCGTGCATTGGGTGATGTATCAAGAAAAGAGTCAAAGTCCAGTAGTAATGCAAAACTGACTACGCAGGTAGCCACTTTATCAAAGGAAGCGATAATTATCCATCCTCCATACACCGCACAACTACGGATGATGCTCTAAAAGAACCCTTCTATAGATGTCATAATCAGTCAAAAAGTAACAGTCCACTTCACACATGGCTTGATGAACCTCTGTCCTTGAAACTCAAGGGACGGCAGTAGTTACACTGCGCGTTCGGGTCGTGGTGTTTTCAACATTACACACCGCGACCAGCTAGCTAACACAACAACAATGTTATAATTCACAAACATGGAACAAGGACTAACTAAACATTTTTACGGTTAACCCGGGAGAGACGCTTAAAGTTACAACAGCGCTTCCCCCACAATGCACCGCGCACACATTTCAATGAGGAGCGACCTCGCAGGATCGCTACAATATTTACCGACGGAGTCGAACCCAATGACTGTGTCATGGCAAATGTTGTCCGGGGCCAAAATGTGTCCGGGGCGTGTCCGGGGTGATGTAATCGGAATTTTGGACTGTAGTTGCTATGCCAACATGACGAGCTCGCATTCCTGAGTGAGAAAACCCAGAAGAATGTGTCCGGGTGACGTCATTTAGCTGTATAAGCTATATTTAGCTGACGAATAAGCTGTACAGCTAAGTTAGCTGCCTTGCTACGAACATAATATATTAATTATAATATATAATAACTGCATAACTCTCGTTCTCATTCGTGGGAGTCTGAACGATAGCAGCGAAGGAACTGGTGAACGATTCCTTTTAGGGAACTGAGTCAAAGGATCCATGTCCCTGAAAGGAACTGTAACGCCCACCACTAACAGTCAGCTGTTAAGAGAAGGCTAAAATGCTTGGTGAATGGTTCTGCCTTTGGCGCACCACTGTACTGCCGATTTGCAAAAGGTTGGCGTGCTGACAGCTGTTGCCGACGGCGGTAGGCCTATATGCTTCCTTGCTGGGTCCAAATAACTCCTACAAGCTAAGCCTTTGTAGCAGCCTATTTCACATTTGTAAAAAAAAAAAAAAGTTGTAATATAGGCTACTGCATTACAGTAAGGTTTGTCAAGTTGATTTTAATATCCCAAGCCAATTTGACGTATATCTGCCAATTAAGCCAAAACAATGATGTCACACTGCCCAACTAAAAGACAAGATGTCCTCACCAACGCTCGTTTCTGGGGGAAAAATAGACCAAACTGTCAACTGGCTACGACAAACAAACGGCATGATAAATTCTACTCAGGAAAGTACATAATAAATGATTACAATACCTATTAATGTTATTAAAATAAAACTTCACTTCATTGAATACCAGCCCCACTGCTCTCGGCAGAACATAGGCGTTTCGTGTAATAACGTCACCGTCGTTCTTCTGATCACGTGACCTCCGTAGTCGGAAGTGACACTCAATGCGGAAGAATACATAGCTTTTACCCTCACCATTATAGTAGCTACTTCAAAAGTAAATTAATAAAACAACTATTTTAAACGACTAAGCAGTTTCACATGTAATAGCTTACTATTATATTCAGGCTTAACGACGGTGACACGTGTTTTTTGTTGTCCTATTTCTTGTAGGTAGCTATGGCTAACAACAATTTACAGGTAAGGCAAGATGCAATAATAACAATACAATAGTTGTGAGTGCCAGGTGCCCAACGAGTTATTTATAGGAAGCTAAATAGTAATCTAGCTAACGACTGGAATTAATATTACCTACTCATCAACGGGCATATTTGCAGGTAGCTAGCCAACGTGAGTTTGCTGTCTATTCACCCATACAGTATGTTAAGTAGCTTACATTAAATGTTAGGTAGCTATACTCGCAGCTAATTCGCTAAGAGTGTACTGCTATTTAAGTTAGCTAGTCATGATGGCAACAATAGTGGCAGGTTGTTACACTATATGGTTTAATGGGCGTATTTTCACTTTGGAGTTCCCAGAGATTTTAAGTTTAATTTAATATTTTTAATATTAGCTTACCCGACGTATGCCAACAATTATGTTCCCTAGGTAGCTAACTAGCCGAAGTCAACTCATTAACTAGCTAACTGCTATTGAATAAATCGGAATAATTCAGACATTGTGACTTGATCAAATCTAGTTTCCTAAGAGCAGAGATACTTTTTTTACTGGTCCTTTGAATAGCTTTACATTTTATTTCATAGTGGAAATATAATTACTGTATAATATATATAATATACGAATACAGTTGCTCTCAATCTAGGTGGTATGATGCATTTTTCTCATCCCTGTTAACCTGTTAGCTAAAACCTCACCAACAAAACTCTAAAAGGCAAGATGCCCATTTTAACAACCTGCAGCAGCAAGCCACGGACATGAGTCATTTCGTGGATATCCCGCAAAACTAGATCGGTTATTGTGTGATGAAACTGTTTTAACTGTTCCCTCTGGAATTACCCCTGCCACCCTTTCTGTATTTCAGAAAGCTATAGATATGGCGAGCAAAGCGGCTGAGGAGGACAAAGCGCAGAACTACGAGGAGGCTCTTCGCCTGTACCAGCATGCCGTGCAGTACTTCCTTCACGTGGTGAAGTGTACGTCAGGGTTCTATAGCTACTTCTTTCTGGGAGCATGTTTTTAAAAATGGTGCCAGACATTTCCCATTTACTATTCATAAAGCAATATATGAATAAGAGGTGTTCTATATGTACATAGATGCCTTCCTTAAATATGCAAATTACTTGTTTCACTAGTGGGATGGTGTGCTAACACTGTACAGATGCAGACCTGGACATAATATGCATCTGAATTATTTAAAAAATCAAAGGACCAAGAGTACGTCTAAGCTGGGCTGCATTTGCCCCCTGGGCTGCCAGTAGAATTGGCTTGGCGCATATATCTACATACACACAACAGTCATACGCCCCCTAATCCTTTTAAAATCAAAACTCCTTAACAAAAGCTCCAGTGCCTCCAATCTGATGAGATGCAGCCCAAAGTCCTCCCCCTCACCTGCGAGGGAGGGGCTCAGACAGCATACCTGAAGCTGTGCATGTCTCACTGGTTTTTAATAGCGAGCTGTTTTCCAGGCGAATCCTGTATGTACAGTTTTGTGTCTTCCTCTTCCAGTGGCAATGACGGCACAAAGAATAGATGAGTCACTCCAAAGGCTCATCGGTATGGTGTGTTCCATTTGTTTGAGCTTTATACTGACTGTCTGTTTGTGTTCCTAGGACACAGGCTCTCAGTGTTTTCAACTCACAAGAACTGTATTGGCTTCTTTGCTAGTCCAGTGTTCAAAGCCAAGCATACCTTAGAATCAGTGAGCAGGAAATCCGCAACAATGTTGTGGTTACTTCCATGTAATTTCATAGCTTTGCGTCAACCATTTCCCCTGCCCCCAAGTTGGTGTTATGCACCATCTGGCACCTTTCAAATGTATATGTTCTGACAGGCTTTGTGCTGTCATGAAATCAACTGTAACGAACAGCATGAATAAGGTTAATTACCCTTCCTTGCAAATCACAGGCATCGAGTTCAATGTTCCTGCATAGTGTGTTATGTCCATATTGACATCCATATTGAAAATTGTACATTGCCTCTGTCAAATAAATAAATAGCATTAATAAATACATGTTATATGACATGTAATTAATTATCCTTTTTATTTAACCTCAGATGAAGCTCAGGGAGACAAGGCCAAGCAGAGCATCCGAGCAAAGTGTGCGGAGTACCTGGGCCGGGCAGAGAAGCTGAAGGACCACCTGAAGAAGAAGGAGAATGCTCCGCCCACTAAGTCTTTGAAGGAGACCCAAACAGATGAGAAGGGGTGAGGATACACGCAATATGAAACTTTTACTCGTTCACTATTTCATTTCATTTAATGTTTTGTGGCCCAATTGCAACACAATATCTTAGTATTCCAGTCAAAGTTGACCTGTGACCATATATGGAATGTTGATGGAATGGAATTAAATATAGTAGTAAAGTGGCGATATGCAAATTGATTTGATCCTTTGTTGTTGAATGATAACGTGAGTATTTGAGCTTTAACATTTTAGTTTCTTCTTTAGTGACATGGCAGCGTGTCCTACAGTATGTTGCTGACTTGATCTAAATTTCTGTTCAGTTGTATGAGTCAAAGTTGAACATCAAGACATGCCCTGGGAATTCAGTAACTGGATGAGTGAAATTGACTCAAAGGAAACTGGTGGCGTAATCTGATGAACCATCTCCTGATTAACCCTTATTTATATATGCCTTCATTCATTGACATTTTTGCAGGAATGACAGTGATGAAGGTGTTGATTCAGAGAAGAAGAAGTTCCAAAGTCAGCTGCAGGGTGAGTCCTGTTAGTAATGCCACATACTCTTTTAATTTTTTAAAATTTTGTTTCTGATTTTCTCCCCATTTTTCTCCCAATTTGGTAGGCAATTACACCTGCTATTTTCAGGTCAATCCCTCCCTCATAGTTTGCTGCTGCAGCCCTGTGACCGGCGGCGACAAAGGCGAAGTATCGTCTCCTCGGAGATGGCACTTGCCAAGCCGACGACCGTAACTCCGGCACCAGTGGCGATTTTACGCGGGTGCAGGGGGTGCATTTGCACCCCCTACTGTTGGGATGAAAATATTAAAATGTTCAAATCAATGTCAAAAAACATTTAAAAGAAAATGATTTCTGCCCATTGCACCCCCTGTTTTAAAACCCTAAAATCGCCACTGTCCGGCACCCCAGAGCCACGCCTGTGCACAGTGAACGTCCCTGGGGTGGACAGCCAATTGCCACCCCTGGTGGCACGCCCGGCCAGAGCCGACTCTGGCGCGGCCGGGGAATCAAACCCCAGTCACCGTGGCCAGCTTCGGACGTTGAAACCACTAGACCACACGGGAGGCCCAATGCCACATACAGTGGGGAAAATAAGTATTTCACCCCCTGCTGATTTTGTGAGTTTGCCCCCTTACAAAGAAAGGAACGGTCTATAATTTTCATGGTAGGTTCATCTTAACAGTGAGAGACAGAATATCCCCGAGATAAAAATTATATGAATTTTAAACATTTATTTGTGTTTTATTGAGGAAAAGAAGTATTTCACCCCCTAGCAAAACATGACTCAGTACTTGGTGGAGAAACCCTTGTTGGCAAGCACAGCGGTCAGACGTTTCTTGTAGTTGGTCACCAAGTTTGCGCAGATCCCAGGAGGGATTTTGGCCCACTCCTCTTTGCAGATCCTCTCCAAATCCTTAGGGTTTGTAGGTTGTCGCTTGGCAACTCGAAGCTTCAGCTCCCTCCACAGATTCTCTATAGGATTAAGGTCCGGAGACTGACTAGGCCACTCCATGACCTTAATGTGCTTCTTCTTGAGCCACTCCTTTGTTGCCTTAGCCGTATGCTTTGGGTCATTGTCATGCTGGAACACCCATCCACGACCCATTTTCAGTCTCCTGGCTGAGGGGAGGTTCTCACCCAAGATTTCCCGGTACATGGCCCCATTCATCCTCCCCTCGATCCGGTGAAGTGGTCCTGTCCCCTTAGCAGAGAAACAGCCCCAAAGCATAATGTTTCCACCGCTATGCTTGATGGTGGGGATGGTATTCTTGGGGTCCAAGGCAGCTTTTTTCTTCCTCCAAACACGGCGAGTCGAGTTGATGCCAAAGAGCTCGATTTTAGTCATATCTGACCACAGCACTTTCTCCCAAGCCTCCTCTGAATCATCCAGGTGCTCATTAGCAAACTTCAGACGGGCCTGTACATGTGCCTTCTTGAGCAGGGGGACCTTGCGGGCACTACAGGATTTCAATCCATTACGGCGTAGTGTGTTACCAATGGTCATCTTGGTGACTGTGGTCCCAGCTGCCTTGAGATCATCAACAAGCTCCAGCCGTGTAGTTCTGGGTTGTTCCCTCACCTTTCTCATGATCAGGTTCACTCCACGAGGTGAGATCTTGCGTGGAGCCCCAGACCGAGGGAGATTGATGGTCAATTGGTGTTTCTTCCATTTTCTAATTATCGCACCAACAGTTGACTCCTTCTCACCAAGCTGCTTGCCAGTGGTCTTGTAGCCCATTCCAGTCTTGTGCAGGTCTACAATTTTGTCCCTGATGTCCTTAGACAATTCTTTGGTCTTGCCCATTGTGGAGAGGTTGGAATCTGATTCATTGATTGATTCTGTGGACAGGTGTCTTTTATACAGGTAACGAGTACTTAATTGACCCTTCGCTAAACCACGCCCCCCTTAGTTATTGTTGCTAAGTACGTCAAGCTTTCGGAGCCAGTATGGCGCTACCGCTGTTGATAACGGCTCTCCCTGGAGAAATATTATCAAATTTTTGGAAAATAGACGAAGACATTAGCGATAGAACCAGACAGAAGGGCCTACAGTATGCGTTCGAAGGGTATATCCAGGATATCACCATTACTCATCCAAAAAATTACGCCAAATTAGGATAGAAGGGATAGCCTACAGATCACAAAGTAAAAGTGAATCACCTGGCGATTGAGACAGAGGACAACGACATTAAGGAGCAACACTGTTCCTGTAAAGCTGGGTAGGTCTTTATTCACTTTATTCACTATTACAATCATTAAAAAGCAAAAGCAGTAGGCCTATATAACGTTACATTCAGTAGTAAGTTAGCTAGCATTAGCTAACTAACGTAACATTAGTAGCCTGTGCTGTAACGACATTACTCTGGTTAGCTCCACAGGTTTCTGCGCCCATTGACAACGTGCTGAAATAGTAATGATAGTAACATCTTAACGTTAGCAAGCTGGCTGGATCACGAATAACAAAGCTAACATTTAGTCTAACTTTACCAACGTTGCAACCCGGAGCTGTATATCCAGACCGTAGCCACGTTAGCGTCGCTGGCTAAGCTTGCTAGCGCCATGGATAGCTATGAACCGTACGATAATTTAGGTTAACCAGCTAACATCTGATAACAACAGCATAACATTATTTTACGGTTGATAAGAGTAATTACTTAGCTTGGAGCAGACAAAGCTGTGCTTGTTGATCTTGGAGGTGTTCAACTGGGCATGAGGACGTCCACACATAGCTTTATCCACAGTCTACACTTTTCAGGATTTGATTTAGGTTTTGTAAAGGGAAAAAAACGTATATCTCCTTCAAACCTCTCTGGGTAACGAGTGTCACTGTTACACGTGCCCCAGGCAAAACGTTTAACCATAATTTGCTAAAAATCCGCAAAACCGGCTCGAAAATGAAGAAAATTTCAAATTTTTGCGTGAAAGTCAATGGAGGGCATGTCGGATCATCTGTCGGAGTATGTAAAACACGGCGCTGTGATTGGCCAGTTTGCGTTTTGGGGCGTGGTTTAGCGAAGGGTCAATTAGGAGTACTAATTAAGTAAAAGGACTAATCTGTGTGCCTCCTGGTCACATAACCGGTCTGTGGGAGCCAGAATTCTTGCTGGTTGGTAGGGGGTGAAATACTTATTTTCCTCATTAAAACACAAATAAATGTTTAAAATTCATATAATGCGATTTTCTGGGATTTTTTTATATATTCTGTCTCTCACTGTTAAGATGAACCTACCATGAAAATTATAGACCGTTCCTTTCTTTGTAAGGGGGCAAACTCACAAAATCAGCAGGGGGTGAAATACTTATTTTCCCCACTGTACTCTTGAGAGTAACAAGATGGTCAACTGCCCTGTTGCTTCTGTGCACTCTGCCTCCTTACTCTAACCAGCTATAATAATAATAATAATCATCATCATCATCTTTATTTGTATAGCACATTTCATACAATGGATGCAACTCAATGCACTTTACATTAAAGAGAAAAAAGAAAATAGTAATAATAATTTTAAATGGAGCAGACTTTATTTCTAAAACGAGTAAAAACAAAAGTAATAAGACAATAATAAAACATTAAAACTGGTTGTGATAGTCAGACAAAAAACAACTAATGAATGAATTAAAAGCAAGAGTAAAACCATTGACTGTTTCTGCCTCTGGGATATGGCCTGGCAGGGAGTTCCCCAGCTTTGGGGCATAAAGGCTGAACTCTGAGGGTCTGAGGTCACTGCCAGGCATATACACTGAGAGGCAGTCTCTAATGTAGGCAGGTGCTTAAGTACTTTAAAAACCATTAATAAGACCTTAAAATCAACTCTAAAAGACAGGTAGCCAGTGGAGGTTAAAAAGTACAGGGGGCCTCCAATAGCGTAGCGGTCTAACGCACATGTATTGGCTGGTCCTTTACGAGTGGGAGCTGCCTATCACGGTCGCAGTTCAAAACCTGACTGTTCCAGACCGGCCCTGGTGGGAATCCACAATCGGGGGCAACGTTTGGCTGTCCACCCCAGGGGGAGGGGGGAGGGTGAGCCGGCACAAGTTTGCTGAGAAGTGCGTAAAGGTGTCTCCAGAATGTGGGTGGGCGAATTCTGTCTCAAAGGAAGCAGAGTTTTCTGTCCTCAGAGAATTAGCTTGCCTCATAGAGACGAGCGGTGAACTCGTGTGGAGAGGGAAAATCTAAATAAATAGAGGATATAATTGGCCACTAAATTGGGAGAAAAATCGGAAAAAATCTGAAACATAAAAGAAAATGTAAAAAGTGCAAAGGTTATGTGCTCTCTCTTTTTTCCTCTAAGGAAGTCGGCTGAATTAATAAGCAGAATAGAGGATAAAGAATCATCAAACATCAAGAATAGAGGACACATCGGTATTCTGTCCTCAAGAGATCACCAAGTCTAATGTGTGACCACGGTTGGAATGTGCACAAACTCTATATTACAGTTTATGAACATTCACAAAGGGACCAAGGACAGAAACTCCATTGCCATATCCTATAGCCCTTTCATGAATATAAAAAAGATGCATCAAATTATAACTTTCATCTTTAGTAGTAGACAGACAGAAGTCTCAAAGTTAAGAATGCAGAGCCATTGATTTGGCTAGCCTGTCTATCTGTGGTTAACCCCCCAACGTCGACAACAGAACATACCTCACTCTGTGCTCTCGATTTCTCTTCCAAAAGGGTGTGTTACAGGTAGAAGTGGTTTATTTATTATTAGGGTGCGTGTTACAGGTGGAAGTGGTTTATGGATCATTAGGGTGTGTTACAGGTAGAAGTGGTTTATAGATCATTAGGGTGTGTTACAGGTAGAAGTGGTTTATGGATCATTAGGGTGTGTGTTACAGGCGCAGGTGGTTTATGGATCAATAGAATGTGTGTTACAGGTGGGGGTGGTTTATGGGTCATTAGGGTGTGTGTTACAGCTGGAAGTGGTTTATGGATTGAGGCTGAGTTCCAGGGAGAGGTAGCAGGTTGATTAAGAGGTGTGTTAGAGGCAGAAGTGTGGATAGTGGGTGTGTTACATGTATAGGTGGTTTCATACTTTTGAAAGGGCGCACAAAGCTTACTGCACATCTTATATTTATACTCGCTGAAGAGAAGGGGGTCCGCTGTGAGAATTTTTCATTTACATTGTGGCGTCCTAAGGTGCTGCACTGGAAAATGGCTGCCTGGCCCTTTAATTCTTGGGAGCCACTGGAGAGGAAAAAACCTACATTTCCCAGCAGCCCGCAGTCCCGCACCTGAACTAAGTTAAGCATTTGGGACTACGGACAGCTGAAGGCCATTTGGAGGCCTATTTAAAATACTTGTTTGTGTTACACTGGGAGAAGGTTGTGTGTTAGTGTGTTGTGGAGAAGGCTGGTGGTTGTGGTGAGTGTTTTGATGAGAAGTGCTTTTGGATTGCTTATTGTGTATTGAATTGGATTGTTTGAGGACCCTGCTTTGTGTACCGTGGATTTTGAACTTGGATTATGGATAACGACAACGAGTAGGATTGTGGACTTTGTGTTTTGGATACCTCAAATACCCCGCCCTTTGTTTTTGTGTTTTGTCAAGATAAGTTAATAAATTATTGTTTTGTTTGTAATACTGCCTCCTCTGGGTTATTTAACCTGCCTACGCAGGTGAGTGTCGCCCAACCCTAGGGACACCACAACATCCATCCATCCATCCATTTTCTTACCGCTTATTCGGGTCCGCTTAGCGGAGCGCAACACTCACTGCGAACAGACTTGACTTAATGCTGAGGATGCAAACACAACGCTCACTCCAGTTGTACAAGGACCGAATGGCATGCTGCACCTGCCCCGGTACCCCATACTCCCACAGTACCTCCCACAGAACCCCTCAGGGCACACGGTCATAAACCTTTTCCAAGTCCACAAAACACATGTAGACTGATTTGGCAAATTCTCATGACCCCTCAAGGATCTGTGAGAGTGTAAAAAGCTGGTTCGCTGTTCCACAGCCAGTACAGAATCCTGTATCTGAGGTTCGACTATCGGACAGGTCCTTCTTTCCAGCACCCTGGCATAGGCTTTCCCAGGGAGGCTGAGCAATGTGATCCCTCCGTAGTTGGAACACACCCTCCCTTTTTGAAGATGGGAACCACTATGCCTGTCTGCTAATCCACTGGTACCATTACAAACACCCACGCGACATTGAAAAGGCATGTCAGCTATGACAGCCGCTCAACATCCATGGTTTTCAGCCTTTCCGGGCAGATCGTATCCACTCCTGGCGCTTTGCCACTGCGCTGCTTCTGAACTACCTCGGTGACTTCCAGTAAGGAGATTGGCTCTGACACCCCAGAACACTCTGGCCCTGTCTCCTCTACCGAAGATGCGTCTGTCGGATTTAGAAGTTCCTCAAAGTGTTCCTTCCACCTCCTGACGATATCCCCAGTCAAGGTCAGCACTTCCCCGCTCTTGCTGATAACAGCTTAGGCTGTGTCCTGCTTTCCTCACCTGAGCTGTCGGATGGTTTGCCAGAACCTCTTTGAGCCCAGCCGAAAGTCCTTCTCCATAGCCTCTCCAAACTCCTCCCACACCTGAGCTTTTGCTTCTGCAACCACTGCAGCTGCAGTCCTTCTGGCCTGCCAGTATCTGTCTGTCAATCGGGAGTCCCCCGTGACAACTAAGCCCGGAAGGACTCCTTTTTCAGCTTGACAGCTTCCCTCACCGCTGGTGTCCACCAGTTAGTCCTTGGGTTGCCACCATAACAGGAACTAACGACCTTCCGGCCACAGCTCCTAGCATCCGCTTCCACAATGGACGCTTTAAACAGGTTACATTTGGACTCTGAAACTTCTCCGGAGGTGGGAGCTGAAATCGCTCTGGACAAGTTCCTCTACCAGTTGTTCCCAGCAAACCCCCACTACACGTTTGGGCTTACCAGGTACGTCTGGCAGTCTACCCCACCATCTGATCCAGCTCACCACCAAGTGGTGATCGGTAGACAGCTCTACTCCTCTCTTCACCCGAGTGTCCAGAACATATGGTCTCAGGTGCGATGAAACAACTACAAAGTTGATCATCAACCTTTAGCCCAAGGTGCTCTGGTACCAGGTACATTTACATTACATTTACATTTTAGGCATTTAGCAGACGCTCTTATCCAGAGCAACTTACACAGTTTACATTTCTTTACATACAATCCATTTATACCGCTGGATATTTTACTGAAGCAATTCAGGTTAAGTACCTTGCTCAGGGGTACAACGGCAGTGTCCCCACCTGGGAATCGAACCTGCAACTTTTGCATTACAAGCCCAGTTCCTTAACCATTATGCTAACACTGCCGCCGTAAGGTACACTTATGAGCTTAGTCCATGACTAGCACATAAGTCCAATAACAGAACACCACTCGGCTTCAGATCAGACAGGCCTTTACTCCCAATCACGTCCCTCCAGGTTACCCCATCATTCCCTGCATGGGCGTTGAAGTGTCCCAGTAGAACTATGGAGTCACCAGGTGGTGCTTTTTCCAGAAACACGTACACTGTCTCCAAGAAGGCAGTGTACTCTGAACTGTCAGAGTCCTCCTCCCTGCGACCCGAAGTCGCATTGAGGTAACCCTCTCGTTCACCGGGACAAACTCCAACTGAGTGGTGCCTATTCGGGGGCTGGTGAGTAATGAGGTCAATCTGCCATGGGTGACCCTACCAGGTGCCAATGCGTCGGACAGCATAGCCCCCAGGTTCATTGGAGCGCACAAACCCCTCCACCATGTTAAGGTTCCGATTCCAGGAGGGGCCATTTACATTTACATTTTTATTTTTGTCATTGTTTTTTGCAGGAGCCATTGTCATGGAGAAACCGAACATCCAGTGGAGCGATGTGGCAGGGCTGGAGGGAGCGAAGGAGGCACTGAAAGAGGCGGTTATCCTGCCCATCAAATTCCCTCACCTCTTTACGGGTACGGCCCTGCCCTTTTCTGAGGAGGATGGTCATTTCAACACGCTGTTTGTTTGCCAACATTTATTGCACTGAGGGCCAAACATGAATCAAACATGTAACGATAACATTTCAAAACCAAACCTAAAGCATTTATAGATTAGAGATATGTTGGGCAGTGCCTGATTGGTTTCACCGCTGTGGTGGATGTGTCCTGTGTGTGTCTGACCGTGTGTGTTCCGTGTGTGTTTGACCGTGTGTCCTGTGTGTGTTTGACCGTGTGTCCTGTGTGTGTTTGGCCGTGTGTCCTGTGCATGTCTGACCATGTGTCCTGTGTATGTCTGACCATGTGTCTGACCGTGTGTTCCGTGTGTGTTTGACCGTGTGTGTCCCCCATGTGTGTCCCCCATGTGTGTTTGACCGTGTTCCCCTGCGGTACTCAGGGAAGAGGACTCCATGGAGGGGCATCCTGCTTTTCGGGCCGCCTGGCACCGGGAAGTCTTACCTGGCCAAAGCCGTGGCCACGGAGGCCAACAACTCCACCTTCTTCTCAATCTCCTCATCTGACCTTGTGTCCAAGTGGCTCGGGGAGAGTGAGAAGTGAGCACAGGGTGTGGGGGGGACCTATAACACTGAGAACAGGTAGTTTTCAGAGTGAGTGATAAGTGGGATTGCAGTGTTGGTGTGTGAGCAGAACTGTGTAGTTGGATTACAGCTGATGTTTTCAGCTACGGGTTACCGTACACTTTGCTACCTATCAAACGCCAGGCTAGAAATCGGTCCGTTATAAGTTCTGTGCAAATGCTGCTTCGGAAGGCCACTGCTACATAATGTACTATGTTCTAATGTTCTATTATTTTATATTTTTCTCTTTCTGTATTCTTTTCTCTCTCTCTGTCTTTCCTCTCTCCTGCCTCTCTCTTTCCCCTCTCATCCTCCATCCCCCTCCATTGCTCCCTGTCTCCCTCTCACTCCAACCCTCTCCATACCTCTTCCTCTCTCTCTCTCTCTCTCTCTTTCTCTCTCTCTCTCTCTCTCTCTCTCTCTCTCTCTCTCTCTCTCTCTCTCTCTCTCTCTCTCTCTCTCTCTCTCTCTCTCTCTCTCTCTCTCTCTCTCTCTCTCTCTCTCCCTCCCTCTCCCTCTTCCTCCCTCTCTTCTCTACAGGCTGGTAAAGAACCTTTTCAGTCTGGCTCGGGAGCACAAGCCCTCCATCATCTTCATTGATGAGATCGACTCTCTGTGCGGCTCCAGGAGTGAGAATGAGAGCGAGGCGGCCCGCAGGATTAAGACCGAGTTCCTGGTTCAGATGCAGGGTGAGCGTGCCACACAGTCACGTGACCCTTGCTGTCATTCAGCCACCTTCTCTGTAACAGAGGACATCTGTATCCATGTTTAATTAAAGTAAGGTGCAGCAGGTTACTCCCAGTTTTACATCTTACAGGGTTGTGTTAACAGTCCTGGGATTTGTAGGATTGGGATGTGTGGCATACACAAAGGAATCTTAGTTTAGTAAAACTTACACACATCACTCTTAGTTTGGTGAAGTGAGAAATGACAGCGCTTGCACAGTATTAACGCTCCCAAAATGTTCGTCAGCTCTGGCCTAATCCAAAAGATTGCTTTGGGAGCATCAGTAGTGTGCAAGCACTGTTCTTCCTTATGTTATACAAAAGGGAACCTGACCTGTCAGCAGAAGGGTGCGTCTCATGAGTTCTCATGAGTTCCGCTGGTTGTCCTCAGGCGTTGGGAATGACAACGACGGAATCCTGGTGCTGGGAGCCACCAACATACCGTGGACCCTGGACTCGGCCATCAGGAGGAGGTGGGGTCTGCACATTTAATTTTCAGCACAATTAAAGTCAAAAAGAATTTGGAAGGACCCCTTCTAGTTACACCTACTTATAGCTTTGAGAATAATTAATGATTTAAATCTTTGCTGAGTTCTAATATGTAGTTTGTCTCTGGGTTGAGTGAGAGGAGATGAGTCAATGTTTAGCACAACCAGTGGTTAAACCTAACAACAAAACCAAGTCGCTTTTTGGAAAGCAGCTGTCTGCTTTATAAATTGTCTTGACGCCAAAGCTTCTCTCTGGTTTAGCTTTTTAAAGACACCGAAGCCTTTCTTCATTGGTAGTTGTTAATATCAGTTATACTGATACATAACTGGTCAATATATAATATATAATATACAATATCATTGATCAACCTGTATTATATTTCCTCCCTAGGTGCCTAAAGCGACTGATTCACAGAGAACGGGGAATAGGCAAAGGCGGCTGTTGGAATGAGAGGCAGACAGTGTAGTGCGGCAAAACTAAGTCACTAATATGGAGCACTGATAAGTCCAACATTTTTCACATGAATTAGAAGGGGGCAGTCAAGATTTACCAACAGATGGAAGCCGGGTTAACCAATCAGAGCCTAACAGCCCGCCTCATATCCCCTGTGTGTGTGATCAGGTTTGAGAAGCGTATATACATCCCCCTCCCTGAAGAGCACGCCCGCTCCTTCATGTTCAAGCTCCACCTGGGCGCCACCCCCAACAGCCTGAACGACTGTGACTTCGTGGCCCTTGGCCAGAAGACGGAGGGCTACTCGGGGGCGGACATCAGCATCATTGTGAGGGACGCCCTGATGCAACCCGTCCGGATGGTCCAGTCCGCCACGCACTTCAAGCGGGTGCGTTTCCCTGGTGACCGTCCATGCCACGCGGGGTCCGCACGAATGGTGCAGTGTCAGATCCACTCATCTGGATCCACTAAACACTTTGTCCTTAACTCTCTTTTGCAAATAAATGTGTCAAATGAAGGTTAGTTGAATCCAGGCCTTAGTACCAAGATGACCATTACATTGTTCAGAGAATATTGAAATAGTAGTATAGATTTTCTTGTTCACATTATCAGTCACTAGTCACTTGGCATACAGTAACATGATGCACATTAACATTGTCTTTATCAAATCAAATCAAATTTATTTGTTAGCGCTTTTCACAATAGAATTGTCACAAAACGCTTAACAGAGGGGGAACCCAGGCCTAGACCCCCCCAAAAGCAAGCCTAAAGGCAACAGTGGCAAGGAAAAACTCCCTTGGTAGAGAGAAACCTTGGGAGGAACCAGACTAAAGGGGGGGAGCCCATCCTCTTCTGGCCAGCACAGGGTATGTCCAAAAAAGACCATGTCATGGTCAGTCCAAGGTGGCTCAGGGCTGAAAGACTTTGCCCCTCCTGAGTTAGGTAGTCAGCGGGGGCTAAACCACCCGGAGAGGGTCCAGATCCAGGAACTGGGGTTGGCGTGGGGGTGAGGGTTGATGGGGGCAGCTCACACTTCTCGCAGGATCTAGGGCTCGGGGGCAGGTGCCCCCGAGTCAGAGGCCGAGTTGGGCATCATATAAATGGGCATTTATATCATAGTTGGGCATCATATAAATGCTATGATTAAGTAGCTTTCATGGATCAATTTTAGGCTGTATGTGCATGTCAGTATGGCGTATACTAATGTATTCACTTCAGTAAATATGTTGCTCTTCAGGATATTTTTGTTTTCTTTACTATTAATGTTTTCATTTTAGTGCTGGATTTCAGCTTAATTCATTTACAGTAATTCTGTCTGTTCTGTGTCTGTTATTGTTCTTGTTGCTCCGGTGATCCACGTTTAAAGTATATGTGTCATGTCAAGTCAAGTCAAGTCAACTTTATTTATATAGCACTTTACAACAGTTTTTTGGAGACTGTACCAAAGTGCTTCACAGTTAAAAACATAGAGCAAAAAAATATATATATACATATACAGTACATATACTAAACATAATAGTGCAAAAAGTGCAAATACAAATAAGTGCAAGGGTTCAGATAAAAATACAAATAAAGAGAAAAGAAAAGAAAGTGCAGCAGGTTACAAAAATAAAACATAAAGGGACTAAAAGTAGCGACCTAGGATGCAGGCTCAGCTCTGGTCAAAGGCCAGTGAAAAGAGATGAGTCTTAAGCCGGGACTTAAAGGCCTCCAGGGTCGGGGTTGACCTGATGTGGAGGGGGAGGCTATTCCACAGTTTAGGGGCAGCTATGGAAAAAGCTCTGTCCTCTCTGGTTTTGAGCCTAGACCTGGGTACCTCCAGCAGCAGTTGGTCGGCTGACCTTAGGGCTCTGGATGGGGTGTGGTGACGCAGGAGCTCGGTCAGGTACTGTGGGGCCAGGCCATTTAGGGATTTAAAAACAGTTAAAAGTAGTTTAAAATCAATGCGGTGATGGACGGGGAGCCAGTGGAGTGAGGCCAGGACTGGGGTGATGTGATCGCGCTTTTTTGTACTGGTAAGGAGTCGGGCAGCCGCATTTTGGACAAGCTGCAGGCGGCGTAGTGATGCCTGGTCAATGCCAACATAAAGAGCATTGCAGTAATCCAGCCGAGTTGTAATGAAGGCGTGGATCACTCGCTCCAGGTCGCTCTGGGAGAGATAGGCCTTGGTCATGTGAGTGAGTGAGTGACTGAGTGAGTGACTGAGTGAGTGACTGAGTGAGTGAGTGGGTGGGTGAGTGGGTGGGTGGATGGTGGTGGGTGGATGAGAGTGAGTGAGTGAGTAAGTGAATGAGTGAGTGAAGGAGGGAGTGGGGTGAGTGAGTGAATTAATGAGTGGATGAATGAATGAATAAGTGAGTGAAAGAAAGAAAGAAAGATAATGATAGATAACAGTAGTAATACTTTGGCACGGTGTTGTGGTGATGGTGCATTTCCCTAGTGAGTGAGAGTGTTGGTACGTTGGCAGGTGCGCGGGTCAGTGTGGAACAGCCCGGGCCTGCTGGTAGATGACCTGTGGACCCCGTGCTCTCCCGGGGATCCCAACGCCGTCGAGATGACCTGGATGGACATCCAGGATGCCAAGCTGCAGGAGCCTGTCGTCAGCATGGTGAGGGGCTCTTACAGCTATGTCTGCTGGGGCACAACCTCCAGAAAGTTTAACACAAAGCATTTATGTATTTATGTATGACCTTTATTTAACCAGGTTGCTAAGATGAGAGCAAGTCCTCATTTTCACTGACGACCTGAAATATGCAGTTATATATCAGACCTTAAATATTCACTTATATATCAGACCTTAAATATTCACTTATATATCAGACCTGAAATATTCACTTATATATTAGGAAGTTTAAAGCACTCAAGACAACCAAAGAGAAAAAGGAAAAAAGTCATTAATAATTCAATTATTAAGGTTATTAATATGTTTTTGCCCTGCTCCTATTCTGTACTGTCCAGTTTGGTACCTTTAGTTTGGGGACGTCTAAATTAGAGATGTTATTTCTAACGCTGTTTTTTTACAGTCAGACATGCTAAAGTCGCTGTCGAACACCAAGCCAACAGTGAACGACCAGGACCTGATGAAGCTGAAGGAGTTCACCGAAGACTTTGGCCAGGAAGGTTAACGTGCATCATGTGCCTCCGTCGAACCATGAACCGTGTTCCGTCTCCTTTCTTCTTCCTTCTGTTCATCTCTGGCTTGCATTGTATCATTTTACCAGGTTCCACTGAGACACCACACTCGACTTCTCCAACAAGCCAGCGTAGCATAGGAGATTCAAACCGCTGCTGTTGTTTTATTGACTTCACAATTGCCCCTATGCACTTTACAGTTGTTTTTTTGAATACTTTCAATGTATTATTCTTTCTTTACAACACTAAGAGTGTCATTGATTCTTGAGAGACTCAAAATGTGTGTTGACTGCGCATTGATGTTATGAAGCGTTTACTTAAGAAGTATGTGTCTGTAAGCTCTTGGGTGGTATACATGACTGTATACCGATAGCATAATCAACTATCCTGACAAACAGGATGATAGTGATTGTGTGAGACTCATAGAGTAAGCTGTGGGTCCTAGTTTCTTATTCTTGTTTTTTTATTTTTGAAGAAGGGCTACTATGAATTAGTGTGTCTCATTTTTTATTTTATTTTTATTTTCTGTTTTTATTCCCCATTTTTCGTCCTATTTTTAGTTGTCAATTATACCCTCTCTTTTTCATGTGAATTATCCCCCTCTTGTATGAGAGGTTGCTGCCATAGTCCTGAGACCGGGGGTGAGCACTGCACCGCCTCCTCCAAGCTGGCACCTGCCTTAACACACAGCACCACTCATATATGCAGCGATCTCATATCGGCTTCCCTCCCCCCTCCCTGGGGCGGATAGCCAATTGCCAGTGTGTCTCATTTTAATTTAGTGTTGATGGATCAAAAGTACATTAAATGGGACCAGGCCGTGATTGGTTGTCTGTCACCCCACATTCATTTCCATTTAATTGATCAAATAAATAATCATCTGTCCTTCTGTTGGCCTTTTAAGCCAATAAGAGACCTTTGGGACCATGAGACCTTACCGTGTGGTGATTGCTGAGGAAAAGAAGATGGTGGTCACAGTGAGAGTACAGTGCCTATAGAAAGTCATACCCTTTTGAAATAGTCACTTTGTTTTGTCTTACAGCCTGAAATGAAAATCATGTAGAAGCTAATTTACTGGGGCAGATGTGAGACTGGGAGTTGATGACATAATTTCAATGAATTGTGTGCCAGTATTTACACTGATATACCGTTTCTTAATGAATTTAGACTTACTGAGAATGACCAGGGAGAGATTCAGTTGAAGAAAAATGCAAAAGTGGTCCGACATAGCAACATCAATAGCCGTAATAAATGAAGCTTGAAAACCTCTTGTGATAAATAGATCTAGCGTGTGGCCCCGCACATGAGTAGCCACAGATACATGTTGGCATAATCCAAAAGTGTCTATTAAATTCAGAAGACCTATAGCAAGGCTGTCATTTACAACATCTATATGGATATTAAAGTCCCCTGATATAGACAAGCAGTCATAGTCCATAGAAACAATAGACAACAGTTCTCCAAATTCCTCTAGAAAAACAGCTCCGTACTTTGGAAGTAATACATTGGAAGTACTATTTAGTACAACAGCGAGATATTCAAAGGAAGATACATTTCCTACATTCACCTGTTTGCACTGAAAGTGGTCAGAAAAGATTATAGCAACTCCTCCCCCTTTCTTATTTTCTCTGGGTGCATCAATAAAGTTGAAATTTGGAGGGTCTGATTCCAACAGTACTGTTGCCCTGTTGTTCGTATCAAGCCAAGTCTCTGTGAGGAACAATAGGTCCAGGTTGTGCTGTGTAATAAGGTAATTGATCAGGAGAGATTTATTTGATAGAGACCTTACGTTAAACAATGCTGCCTTAATGTTTTTTGATGGCTGCTGTGGGGGGGAACTGGACTGCTTAGGGAATGCTAACAGGTTAGACTTGATACTTTTTCTATTATTATAAATCTGCTTTAGCCTAGTGGTAATTCTAACATGAATTGGTCTATATATAGTGTCTGCAGGGCATCTGTATTCATTGTCTGTGTGGCAGCATTTGTTGGCCCATGCGCCCTTTAGTAGGGGGAGTGGGCATGTGGTCGAGAAGGGGCGGGAGGTGGAACAGCCTGTTTTAACCTTCTAAGTGGAACAGGAGAAGAAAACCCAGGACTTGCTAGAAATGGAGTCAATTTCAGGCTCGCATGCACAAGCTGATTCATCCTCTGGGTGAAAGCCAAAGGGGAGGGAGGGGGTGAAAGTTCAAGAGTAAAATCAGAAGATTCCAAGGTGTCGTCATCATTGATGGGCTCCATTTCTCTGCTCTCCTGGTCCTCACTGCTCTCGGTCCGAGAGCGGAGGGGGTCGCTGGGCTGTTTTACAGGCAGCAACCGGGGGATCCCTGTCCTTATCAATGTTGTCAGTTATGGAAGAGACAGCAGATGGTGTCAGCTGCGCTATCGAGGACATTGTGTTCTGGGGCGAGCTGTTTATAGTAAAGATTGGGTGGCGGAGGGCATGGTGGATGTTCAGGGTCAGTGCTTTATCACCAGCGCTGTTTAAGTGAAATCCGTTTTCCTAAAAAGATGTGTGCGCTTCCAGAAAAGTGGTCAATAAAATTCACATTGCTTTGCATACAAGCACTTGTACAAGTCAGCCATGTATTAAGAGTTCATATTTTTTGAGGGCAGAGGGCCACTGATGTAAGCCTCAGTATCCAGAGAACGAATAGTTCTTAACAATTCAGTGAAATCCCTTTTCAATATTTCAGAGTTTTGCTTGTGAATGTGATTCACTTAGTGATTCATTTAGCCTGTTTTCGTAACGTTGTAGCTCCAATTTTCGTAATCCAATGAAATAATGTGATGTTCTTTCGAATCGTCTTCGCTTCACAATAAGGTATTATTTAAAATCCATTTAGCCAGCTAACGTTAGCTACACTAGCACAATCGCCAAATACTGCATGACATTCTCCTGGTGATCTGTCAAATAGAACGATGCTTTTAAATGAAATAAAATACAAAAACGAGCGTTAACAAACTCTAAACTCTAAACTCAGCAGTGACTCTACATGCACTACTAGGAGTGGAATCCTCAAGGAACAGCTGATTTTATTGTGAAATAATCAAAACCACTACAATTGATGTCAAGTGGAGGCCAATTAGATTGGTGTGTGATCTGGAAGGTGATTGGTTATACCTGAGCAAGTTTATAATGGTTATTCTAAGGGGAATGATCACTTTTCCAACCCTGTTATTCTAGTTCTTCATTTTTTATTAATTATCAGAAATTCTGCCCTTTTTTTCACTTGAATGTTCTAAGGCAAAATGTGTAAATAAAGCTGGAAAAAGATGGATTTTATGTACTTTCATTTCAGGCTGTAAGACAAAAAAAGTGACTATTTCAAAAGGGTATGATGACTTTCTATAGGCACTGTATATACTGGCGGTGATTGTTTTGGGGAGGGTAGAGTAGGCCTAAGTGTAAGGCTGTAGAAGGAAAGCATATGAGGAAAAATGGGCTATGCTGTAATCCACTTACAAGGCTGTGTTTAACTGGCTCTTTTGACTTCCTGTGAAGTTGCTTGGTACATTTTTTGTTTTTTTTGTAACTGAAGACCAACTTGGGGAAATATTTGCACTTTCAGTTCACAGCAATACTCCAGTGTTGAATGTATACAGCCACACTTCTGTGCGTGTTCATCGTGTCTTCTTTAAAAAGTACCGCTGCTGCTTCTGACTGATATTGATATCAGAGAAGTGGACTGTGGTTCTGTGTGGCTCAGTAGGTAGAGCACTGCGTTGGTTGTGGGTTCGATTCCCATTGGGGCCACATATACTGAAAAATGTATGCATTCACTACTGTAAGTTGCTTTGGATAAAAGCATCTGCTAAATGCCATATGTGATATTTTTAATGCCTTAAAGTGCACCTTATGTGAGAGCCTGAAACTCAGGATTTGAGTGACAAACTTCATGGCTGAATGAAATAAAGGCTGCTTAGATATCTTGGCCAAGGCCACTGTGTTTCAAATTCTTGAAGTTGAAAATGAGAATTTAAACTTTCTGATCAGGGATTTTGCAGCTTTCATAGGTGCAATCGGCAGTTATCCTATATACCACAGTAATTAAACCCTGTATGACTTAGTCTTCTTATGCTGTCTACTTTTAACAATACTGTACACTGATCCCATTGGTATCTTTGAGAAATGAAATGTATGTGTGAGGGAATATCTGCAGCCTAAAAGGCTCATTTGGCTTTGGGGCTGTATGTATATGTAATATGTCAATAAAACAATTACTTATTGAAAATTCATGGGCCAGCCATTTTATTGTTGAGATACCATTTTAATCAAATAAAAAACATGATTTTGCAGTAACGTGCTGTTACAGGCAAATGTGATAAACCACAAATGGATACTATACTAGTGCCGCTTTATAGTAAGTGTATGTCTATATACTCAAGCTATTGTGCTGAACTCTTTTGCAGAAGAGTGATTGGTTTGGTTCAGTGTTGGCCTTGGTGCAATACCACTGTAATACATTCATTTTTATCTATGTTGTGTTCCGCTTGTGTGCTCAGATAGATCACCATAACTAGCTAGTTGGAGCTGATCCTATACGTGACTTGAGCTGTCCGAATTTCAACATTGCCTGCTGTACTATGAACATAAATATAAGTGGCGTGGTACAAGTGTTTAAGTATATGTGAAGGTGAAAATATTGTACGTAAAGCAGAAATTAAGTTTTGTATCCATCTACCACTAAAATTTTTTTCACTCCGACTAATTATTTGGCATTGTGGGAAATTATGTCCCTAGTGCTTTGCCACTGCATCCATTAACATACATACATACAAACATACATGCATGAATCACTTGCGATCTTCCGCAAGAGACTCAAAACCCACCTGTTCAGACCTCACTACCACTGAACTCTGCACATCTAGCTAATTGTCATCACCACTGCCTACTTGCTCAACACTATATACCCCTGCTTACTCCATTTAATAAAAACATTTAAAAAAATTACTAACCTTTTCCTTCCTAGTGTTACAATTATGGTATGCAGCTGCCTGCAATGATGTCTATCCATCCATCCATCCATCCATCTTCTACCGCTTCTCCGTTTCGGGTCGCGGGGGCAGCGTCCTAAGCAGGGAGACCCAGACTTCCCTCTCCCCGGCCACTTCGTCCAGCTCTTCCGGGGGAATCCCGAGGCGTTCCCAGGCCAGCCGAGAGACATAGTCTCTCCAGCGTGTCCTGGGTCTTCCCCGGGGCCTCCTCCCGGTGGGACGTGCCCGGAACACCTCACCAGGGAGGCGTCCAGGAGGCATCCTAACCAGATGCCCGAGCCACCTCATCTGGCTCCTCTCGACGCGGAGGAGCAGCGGCTCTACTCTGAGCCCCTCCCGGATGACCGAGCTCCTCACCCTATCTCTAAGGGAGAGCCCAGACACCCTGCGGAGGAAACTCATTTCAGCGATCTCGTTCTTTCGGTCACTACCCACAACTCGTGACCATAGGTGAGGGTAGGAACATAGATCGACCGGTAAATCGAGAGCTTTGCCTTTAGGCTCAGCTCCCTTTTACCACGACAGACCGATGCAGCGTCTGCATCACTGCCGACGCCGCACCAATCTGCCTGTCGATCTCCCGCTCCATCCTTCCCTCACTCGTGAACAAGACCCCGAGGTATTTAAACTCCTCCACTTGGGGCAGGATCTCCTCCCGACCCGGAGAGTGCACTCCACCCTTTTCCGGCTGAGAACCATGGTCTCGGATTTGGAGGTGCTGATTCTCATCCCAGCCGCTTCACACTCGGCTGCGAACCGCTCCAGCGAGAGCTGGAGGTCACGGCCCGATGAAGCCAACAGGACCACATCATCTGCAAAGAGCAGTGACCCAATCCTCAGGCCACCGAACCGGACCCCCTCAACGCCCGGCTGCGCCTAGATATTCTGTCCATAAAGGTTATGAACAGAACCGGTGACAAAGGGCAGCCCTGGCGGAGTCCAACCTCACCGGGAACAAGTCCGACTTACTGCCAGCAATGCGGACCAAGCTCTGGCACCGGTCGTACAGGGACCGAATGGCCCGTATCAAGGGGTCCGGTACCCCATACTCCCGGAGCACCCCCCACAAGACTCCCCTAGGGACACGGTCGAAAGCCTTCTCCAAGTCCACAAAACATGTGTAGACTGGTTGGGCAAACTCCCATGCACCCTCCAGGACCCCGCGGAGGGTGTAGAGCTGGTCCACAGTTCCGCGACCAGGACGAAAACCACATTGCTCCTCCTGAATCCGAGGTTCAACCATCCAACGGACCCTCCTCTCCAGAACCCCTGAATAGACCTTACCAGGGAGGCTGAGGAGTGTGATCCCCCTGTAGTTGGAACACACCCTCCGGTCCCCTTTCTTGAAGGGGGGACCACCACCCCGGTCTGCCAGTCCAGAGGCACTGCCCCCGATGTCCACGCGATGCTGCAGAGTCGTGTCAACCAAGACAGCCCCACAACATCCAGAGCCTTGAGGGACTCCGGGCGGATCTCATCCACCCCCGAGGCCCTGCCACCACGGAGCTTTTTAACCACCGTGGCGACCTCAGCCCCAGAGATAGGAGAGCCCACCCCCGAGTCCCCAGACCCTGCTTCCTCGCTGGAAGGCGTGTCGGTGGGATTGAGGAGGTCTTCGAAGTATTCCTCCACCGACCCACAACGTCCCGAGTCGAGGTCAGCAGCGCCCCATCCCCACTGTACACAGTGTTGACAGTGCACTGCTTCCCCCCCCTGAGACGCCGGATGGTGGTCCAGAACCTCCTCGAAGCCGTTCGGAAGTCGTTCTCCATGGCCTCACCGAGCTCCTCCCATGCCCGAGTTTTTGCCTCAGCGACCGCCGAAGCCGCGCTCCGCTTGGCTCGCCGATACCCATCTGCTGCCTCCGGAGTCCCACAGGCCAAAAAGGTCCGATAGGACTCCTTCTTCAGCTTGACAGCATCCTTCACTGCCGGTGTCCACCAGCGGGTTCGGGATTACCGCCGCGACAGGCACCGACGACCTTGCGGCCACAGCTCCGGTCAGCCGCCTCGACAATAGAGGCATGGAACATGGCCCACTCGACTCAATGTCCCCCGCCTCCCCGGGACATGGTTGAAGCTCTCCCGGAGGTGGGAGTTGAAACTCCTTCTGACAGGAGACTCTGCCAGACGTTCCCAGCAGACCCTCACACACGTTTGGGCCTGCCAGGCCTGACCGGCATCCTCCCCACCATCGGAGCCAACTCACCACCAGGTGGTGATCAGTTGACAGCTCCGCCCCTCTCTTCACCCGAGTGTCCAAGACATGCGGCCGCAAGTCCGACGACACGACCACAAAGTCGATCATTGAACTGCGGCCCAGGGTGTCCTGGTGCCAGGTGCATATATGGACACGCTTATGCTTGAACATGGTGTTCGTTATGGACAATCTGTGACAAGCACAGAAGTCCAACAACAAAGCACCATTCTGGTTCAGATCGGGGGGGCCGTTCCTCCCAATCACGCCCCTCCAGGTCTCACTATCGTTGCCCACGTGAGCATTGAAGTCTCCCAGCAACGAGGGAGTCCCCGGAAGGAGTGTTCTCCAACACCCTCCAAGGACTCCAAAAGGGTGGGTATTCTGAGCTGCTGTTTGGAGCATAAGCACAAACAACAGTCAGGACCCGTCCCCCCACCCGGCGGAGGGAGGCTACCCTCTCGTCTACCGGGTGAACCCCAACGTACAGGCAACGAGCCGGGGGCAATAAGTATTCCCACCCCTGCTCGGCGCCTCCCACCAGGGGCAACTCCAGAGTGGAAGAGAGTCCAACCCCTCTCAAGGAGACTGGTTCCGGAGCCCATGCCATGCATCGAGGCGAGGCCGACTATATCTAGCCGGAACCTCTCGACCTCCTGCACCAGCTCAGGCTCCTTCCCCGCCAGAGAGGTGACATTCCACGTCCCTAGAGCTAGCTTCTGCAGCCGAGGATCGGACCGCCAAGGCCCCCGCCTTCGGCCGCCGCCCATCTCACACTGCACCCGACCCCCTTGGCCCCTCCCATGGGTGGTGAGCCCATGGGAAGGGGGTCCTACGTTGCCTCTTCGGGCTGTGCCCGGCCGAGCCCCTTAGGTGTAGGCTCGGCCACCAGGTGCTCGCCCTCGAGCCCTACCCCCGGGCCTGGCTCCAGGGGGCCCCGTGACCAGCGTCCGGGCGAGGGAAACGTATTTCCATTTTTGTTTGTCGTCATGGGGGTCTTGTGAGCCACGCTTTGTCTGGTCCCTCACCCAGGACCTGTTTGCCTTGGGTGACCCTACCAGGGGCATGAAGCCCCCGACAACTTAGCTCCTGGGATCATTGGGACACGCAAACCCCTCCACCACGGCAATGATGTCTATCGCTCTATTACTGCACTGATCTCTTGCGCGTACTATGATTGTTCCTACCATGTATTTATGCACATCTTGTAAGTCGCTCTCGATAAGAGCGTCTGCTAAATGCTTAAAATGTAAATGTAATGCATACATACAAACATAGAAACATACATATTTACATACATACATGCATACACTACCGGTCAAAAGTTTTAGAACACCTCAATTCTTCCAGTTTTTATTGAAATTTACGCAGTTTAATGTTTCAATGTACTCTTTAAAGCATAGAACAAATAAAATAGAGATAAAAAAGAAATCATGGAATCGTTTTGTTTCACAAAATGTAATCTAAATTTTTGACTCATCAAAGTAGCCACCTTTTGCAGATATAACAGCCAAACCACTCGTGGCATTCTTTCTACAATGGAAATCAAATATTGCTCGGAAAGTTCTTCCCAACACTGTTGCAGAAGTTTCCACAAATGTGTTGCACTTGTAAGTTTCTTTGCTTTCACCCTTCTGTCAAGTTCATCCCAAACCACCTCGATGTGGTTTAAGTCTGGAGACTGCTGGCTATTCCATGATTTGAAGCCTACCATCTTATTCTTTTCTTCTAAGGTAGTTCTGACATAGCCTGGAGGTATGTTTTGGGTCATTATCTTGCTGTAGGATAAACCCCTGACTAACTAGGCGTAGACCAGAGGGTATTGCATGATGCTGCAAAATGCTGTGGTAGCCCTTTTGGTTCAGGGTGCCAGTCACTCTGTGCAAGTCGCCGACTCTGGATCCAGCAAAAGAGCCCCAGACCATCACGCTTCCTCCTCCATGTTTGACAGTTGGTGTCACACACTGAGGAACCATCCTTTCGCCTACTTGACGACATACAAAACCCTGTGTGATGAACCGAAGATTTCAAATTTTGATTAATTTGTCCATAAGATCTTCCAATCTTCAGTAGTCCACTGGCGGTACTTCATGGCGCAGGCAAGCCTCTTTTTCTTATTTTGCCATCTTAGCAATGGCTTTCTTACTGCCACTCGACCTGTCAAAGAAGTCTTCTCTTCACAGTTGAAACTGAGACTTCCTTACTTCAACCAGTGTTAAGCTGTGCTTGAAGCTGTTGTCCTGTGAGCCGCCTATCACGCAAAAACTGTTGACTCACAGAAACTTGTCTTCTGATTTTGTTGTGGCTTTGGGTCTGCCAGACCTCCTCCTGTCAGAGTTTCCTCCAGTTTCCAAGTGCCTTTTGATGGTGTAGGAAACTGTACTCATTGACACCTTAGCCTTCTTTGCAATTTCTGTAAAGGAAAGACCTACACTTTTAATGGTTATAATAGTCTGTCTGTCTTCCGTTTTAATTACCTTTTTCTCACCATTATGCTAGCAATATACTACATCCTGCAGTACAATATTGTCCAAATAATGCTTCAGAGGGTGTAGTAACACTGTCTGTTCCAACACTGCTTTTATACACACAGAGGATTTGTAAGTAATCAACAAAAGTTGGGACACCTGTAGGAATTGTTTCCATCAACTTTCAAGGCTTAATTTACTTCCATTACTTCCCTGAAAAGGGCCTTTTTTATAACTCTGAAATTTACATTATTTTTCAGTTTTTGGTAACCTAAACCTTTTTTTTTTTTTACCTTTGCCAGTTTACCGCTTACCTTTGTACCATTTCAGGTTATTCACTGGACTTGAACTGCTTAAATTTCAGTAACAACAGTAAAACCTTTGACCAGTAGTGTACATAAATACAAACATAATGACATACAATGGGGGAAATAAGTATTGAACACATCAACATTTTTCCCAGTAAATTTATTTCCAATGAGCCATTCAAGTTAAATTTGCACCAGACTTTGGTATTAACTCAAGAAATCCAGACAAAAAATCTAAACATTAAAGTCCATATGTAAATAAAGTTATGTGTAATAAAGTGGAATGACATAGGAAAAACGTATTGAACACACTAACTGAAATTAATTCAATACTTAGTGGAGAAGCCTTTGTTTGTAATGGCAGCTTCAAGGCGCTTTCTGTATGAAGTAACTAATCGCCCGCAGTATTCAGGTGTGATTTTGGCCCATTCCTCTACACAGATTGTCTTTAAATCTTGAAGATTGCGAGGGGCCCTCTTGTGAATCTGGATCTTCAGATGCTTCCACAAATGTTCAATTGGGTTTAAGTCAGGTGATTGACTGGGCCATTCCAACAAGTTGATTTTCTTTCTCTGAAACCAATTGCGAGTTTCCTTTGCTGTATGCTTTGGATCGTTGTCCTGCTGGAAGGTCCACCCACGTCTCATCCTCAGCATCCTGGTGGATGGCAGCAGGTTCATCTCAAGAATCTCTTTCTCCATGGCTCCATTCATTGTTCCTTCAATGATATGAAGTCTGCCAGTACCACGAGAGGAGAAACAGCCCCACATCATGAGACTTCCACCTCCAAACTTCACTGTTGGTATAGTGTTATTCGGGTGATGTGCAGTGCCATTTCTCCTCCAAACATGGTGTGTTGTGTGACAGCCAAAAAGTTCAATTTTGGTCTCATCTGACCAGAGTACATGCTCCCAGTAGTTCACTGGCTTGTCCAAATGTTGTTTGGCAAACTTTAAACAAGCTTCAACATGTCTTTTTTCAGTAGTGGAGTCTTGCGGGCTGAGCGTGCACAGAGGCCATGGCGGTGGAGTGCATTGCCTACTGTCCTTTCTGTCACAGTTGTACCTGCTGCCTCCAAGTCTTTCTGGAGCTCTTTCCTAGTGGCCCTTGGCTCTTTGGCTACTCTTCTAAGTATCCTTCTGACTCCCTGATCAGAAATCTTGCGAGGAGCTCCTGTGCGTGTCCGGTTGATGGTGATGTGATGTTGCTTCCGCTTACGGATAATGCCCCCAATGGTGCTTACTGGAAGATTTAGAAGTTGTGAAATACGTCTGTAGCCAATTCCATTTTCATGTTTTGCAACAATCTGGTTGCGAAGGTCTTGAGAGAGCTCTTTGCTTTTACCCATCATTAGATGTTTTTTGTGTGGCACCTTGGTAACAAAAAAAACCTTTTATAGCCCATCAATATATTCTAACCCAGCTGACATTAATTAGCACAGATTGGAGGTAGAGTTGCCTCCTAATTAGTTATGGTTTTCAGCTGGTTCCTTGCCTTTCCTTGCTGTGGTGTACTGCTTTTTCTTAGTGTGTTCAATACTTTTTTCCTGTTTCATTCCACTTTATTACACATAACTTTATTTACATATGGACTTTAATGTTTAGATTTTTTGTCAGAATTTTTTGAGTTAATACTAAAGTCTGGTGCAAATTTCACTTGAATAGGCTCATTGGAAATACATTTACTGGACAAAATGTTGATGTGTTCAATACTTATTTCCCCCATTGTACATGCATACAACATCACTGTATCCTTTCAAACTCAAAGTGATAGAGTACAGAACCAAAATAACAAAAAATGTGTCACTGTCCAATGAATTATGGTTCTCACTGTACATACATACATACATAAATACATTGATGTATACTTACATACATAAATACATGCATACATACAAACAAACATACATACATACATACATACATACAAACCTTTAGCTGACTTTTAGGTCACCAAATGAATTAAAGAACAACATAATGTGCAGAATCTGCTTAGCACACTGCTTTAAAAGATTATCCTCCTCAGGCTTCTGAGTGGCTCAGTCCATAAGACACAGGCTGGTCTGGAGTGGCTCAGGCCATAAGAGATAGGACTGGCTCAGTCCATAAGCACAGACTGGGTCTGGAGTGGCTCAGTTCATAAGCACAGGCTGGGTCTGGAGTGGCTCAGTCCATAAGCACAGGTTGGGCCTGTGGTTGCTGGTTTGAGTGTCAGCTATGACTGTGAGTTTGCAATGGTGGAACACAATCAGCCATGTCACACCAGGGATGGGGTTATTAGTGAGAGATATGCCTATGATAAGCACACAGGGATGGGGTTTGTTGTGAAAATTCTACTATGCAAAGGAAGAGAGACTGTGATTTTCGTTGTAATTGATCTTCAGAATATCTTTTATTGTGTGACAAAACTTTTCCTGGGTTTTGTGTTTTTTAATGGAAAAGCCGTAGATGCTTTTGACTCTGTGAGTAGCAGCAAAGTTGCACTGAAACATCTTTTGGCTCATTCAAACTGTGAGTGAGGGAGAAGGGTTCTGAAACTTGCCTGAATTCCCAGGAGAAACTGTGACTCGTGGAGATGCCAGTGAGCCGCATAGGTACTCCGCTGGTACTGAGGACGGGGATGAGAACACAGGGGCGGTCCATCTCCACTGGTACTGAGGACGGGGATGAGAACACTTTCTTTTTATTTTGGGGGGCTGGTGGGTGGCTCATCCTAATATACTGGCTTCTGGTGTATGACACACCCCACCAGGCCTGGCTCCACCTCCCTGTCCTATTTAAATGTACAGTATATTAAACACAGTGGTGCATGTCCCTCAGTGCTATTTAAAAACAATGTCCCTCATTCCAGGGACGGTTGTTCAGGGATGGGTCAGTCAGCCGGGTTGTCTGCATCTCATCGCACACCAGGGACTCCTCTGGACTCCTCCTCCTCTCTGCACTGGCTCCCCATCGCAGCACGCATCAGATTCAAGTCACTGGTGCTTGCTTTTCAAGCGGCCAAAGGTACTGCTCCCCCATACCTCCAGTCACTCATCACTCCCTACACCCCGCCCAGACTCCTCCGCTCCACCTCCTCTGGCAAACTGACTGCCCCATCCCTCCGGGTGCCTGGCAGCCGCTCCTCGCGGTCTCGCCTCTTCTCTGTCCTGGTCCCTCGCTGGTGGAACGACCTCCCGCAATCGGTCAGGATTGCGGAATCACTTCCAATCTTCCGCAAGAGACTCAAAACCAACCTCTTCAGACTCCACTACCACTGAACACTGTCCATCTAGTCAATCTGTCGTCACCACTGTTTACTTGTTCTACACTATTTAAAAAATAAAAATAAAATAAAAATAAAAAACCCACTAACCTTTTCTTTCCCAGTGTTACAGGTATGATACGCAGACGCCTGCAATGATGTCTATTGCTGTATTACTCCACTGATCTTGTGCGCTAACTATGATTGTTCTTACCTTGTATTAATGCACATCTTGTAAGTCGCTCTGGATAAGAGCGTCTGCTAAATGCTTAAAATGTCAAATGTAAATGTAAATGGACGATCGGGCACCTACAGTCTGCCTGCAGCAGCTGCGCATTCAGTATATTCCTCCGACGCAATGCCTGCGCAGTTCAGCTGGTGGACTACAGAGTGAAACACAGTGTCTGCGCAGCTCAGCTGGTGGACTGTAGAGTGAAACCCCCCCCCCCACGCTCTAATCTAGATTTCCTGTGTTTATCTGAGACTTGGTTAAACAAGACCACTCCTGATAGTGTTTATACAGTACCTGGATATAAAGCTTTTAGATGTGATGGAACTCAAGGGAGGATGCTGATGCATGTGAAGGATGTATGAACAAATATATATATATTTTTTTAAATAATTTGTTTCAGATTGTTCTCCCAATTTAGTAGCCAATTACACCCTCTATTTTTCATGTCAATCCCCCTTTCGTATTGTGAGTTTGCTGCCGTCGTTCTGTGACCGGTAGTGACAAAGGCGAAGTATTGTCTCCAGCACTCGCCAGGCTGTCCACCGTAACTCCGGTACGACAGAGCCACTCCTGTGCGCAGTGATCTTCCTGGTGGCACTCCTGGCCAGAGCCGACTCTGGCACAGCCAGTGGAATTGAACCCCGGTCGCAGTGGCCAGCGTCGAACGTTGTAATCACTAGACCACCCGGGAGGCCCCTGAACAAATACAATTTAAAAGTGGAATTCCCCTACAGTTCATTGGCATATGTAGTGGATTAAGTGTATTAAATTACAGCAGACAGATGTGTAAGGATTATGGTTATAAGAAAATATATTAAAATAAAGAAATATTATAGCAAATAGTATCGGTAGCAGCTTAATAATGCTATAATGATATCTAGAGTTATTTATGATATTATGATTTTAATCATTCTTATATAATATTATTAACTGGTATCATTAATATAAATAATAATTATACAATAATGTGGATGTACTTTTTTCTAATGTGTTTGTACATGTATGTTATTTTGTTTGTTTTCATTTTTGTTACATACCTTTGGGGGGCAGGTGTGGGAAATTAGCCTTTGGCTATAAACTCCTAATGCAATGCAGCTGTTGCTTGGTATTTTAATATTGTAACAATGCTTTCTGCTATGGTTCTGACAAATAAACTAACAAATAAATAAGAATAAATACATATCCTGTTGCATTATGGTCTGTTTTCTCTGCTTTATTCTTGAATGTGATTTTGTTTGACTTTATTTTACTTTTTCTTATTATTGACTGTGAAGCCCTTTAAGATTATTTCAGAATAAAAAGGGCTATACAAATTGCATGCATTATAATTATAATTATTATAATTAATAGTAATGACACAGTTTGTTCCACATGAATACTTGTAGTAATCCTTTCATGGATTGAAAGGCTGGTTTATTCATTTGTTGTCGTTTATAAACTGGGTTGATGGTTGATGAAGTCTTCTGGGGTGTGATTACTGTTGTGTGCCACCCAGCACATCAGTGTGTTAGAATACCACATACTGGACAGTTTTTTGCTGTGAGAGCTGGAAGCTCCTCAGTGATCCTGGTGGAATCATTGTGAGAAAGCTTTGGGCGGCGGTGTCGTATAACGCGAACGAAACTGGGTTGGTAACTCAAAGTGTCACAGGTTTGATTGCCACATCACAGGGCACTGCCATTGTACCCTTGAATAAGGTACTTCAGAGCGCCAGCTAAGTGTAAAAACAAACTAAGGCCCAAGGAAACCTGATTGGAAAAGTGATAGTTGAGCCTATATTTATAGGAAAATAATTAACATAGTTAATGGATATGTTTTTTAATGGTCAACATCACATCATGTCACAGCAATAGTTTGGTGAAACTCAAATTGAATCATGGAAATATGGGAATTGGTCTCTGCCAGTGTCTTGCAGCTACTCAACTCTTTTGTGGTGGATTAAGTTGGTCATACAAGCAGTCATTTTACTCTTATATAATATTATCTTCATATCTGTCTTTGATCTGATGTGTGTAAGGAGAAATTTTCCACAAAGTAGCTTTAAAGTTCTGCCTTCAAGAAAGTACTGTTTCAGGCCTCTGACGTTGTCTCTGGGTGGATCATTTCCGCATCTTTCTTTACCATCTGTAGCACTAGGCGACTTGAACTATCTAAAGTATATCTGCTTAATTGGGAAGGGAGTACCCTTTGCTTCTCCCTTTTTTCAGTGTCTTGACCTGCTGTGTTATGAATAACAAAGTGCATAGCATGCGCTCTCTTATTCGTTGCTCTCTCTCAGTCCCTGTCTCGCTCTATTTGTCTCTCTCTTATTGTATGCTTCCTGAGGACTCTATTGTGTAAAAACAAAGATGCTCACACATACAAATGTAAAAAAAACATAATTGTGACTGTATTTCAAGTGATGTGCTTCTTTCATATTATATATGATAAATAGTTGTAATGGGGCTAAGGTGGAATACATTTGATGCCTTTAGAGACAACTAGAGATTATGTTAATGCTAAATTAAGGGAATTGTTCCAAAAGAAGCTTGGTTTATTTGCATATGGTTTCTGAGTTATCTAATCTAATCTGGAAGATTTTTTCATTTGGTTTTTATTTCTGTTTTGAGTAGATGGCCTTAAAGGGACTCAGAGTCTGACTGTGGATACAGAGAGGTTCCCATTTAGATGTGTTGTGATGGTGTCTCTATGTCTTCCCTTTTCTCTCTCTCTCTCTCTCTCTCTCTCTCTCTCTCTCTCTCTATATATATATATATATATATATATATATACACACACACAAACACACACACACACACACACACACACACAAACACACACATACACACACACACTTATACACATACTCTTTTCCCTTAGTTTCTCTTAAATATGCAGGTTTTGCTTATATGTTTTCCACTGAAATGGCCTGAATATATATTTAATGTTTTGTATTTTTTGTTGCTAATTTATTTTAGTTTATAAATTATACATATGTGTTTACTTAAATAGTAATAATAGAAGAGTTTTACCTGCTTTATTTTCTTATACTGAATATGTACCGATGTCATATTGATTGGCTGTATTTGTACTGGATAAACAGATCATATGGTTATCCCACTCAAAAAGAGAGGAATGTCTCAAAGAAGTGATTTTTTCTTTGTGGTCGCCAGTTTGAATCCTGTGTTTTTCCCTTGCATGGGGTACAGCATGCAGTCTACAGTGTGGCACTGTAGGTTTACCTCCATGGTGGGGCACCAGCCATACACACTTACTTAAGGTAAGAAACCTGAATGGCTTCAGTTAATATACAAATGTATAGATGGGTGCTATCTAAATTATCCTTGATAATTTGCCTAAGGAAATTTGGTGAGCAAATAAATATAAATAATGTAAACCAAAATCCAGTTCTGGCCAATACATAAATCCCTCCTAAATAATAAGTATTTTTAAAGCTATTGATTTGTCAAACAGCTGTTTCATCCTACAAGGGTTACATTTGGATATTTTGTACAAATACAGTAGGTAGTTTCATGGCAGATCTATAGGTGGCAGTATTGGACCTATACTAAATCATTATTATTTATCAGTTTACTGTATATTGATTTACAGAGTAAGGGGATTTAAAAATATATTTGTAAATACATTGTACTGAGTACATGGGAAAGACTGGAATTATAATTGAGTCACACTCAGCCGGTAGATGTTCCATGCTCAGTCTTAAATGTTTAATTGGTTATTGTTGGCAAAAAAAAATCTCAATCCAGGTTTCAGCCCTAACGGTAATAGGTAAGAGCCTCGGGCGTAATGTAGGCAGTTTCAGCAAGTGATGAGGAGCTGAAGTGTCTTGCACTCCATAAATGAGTCAAGCTACAGTGAAATACATTATAAATGTGGTTCTCTGTGGCTCAGTTGGTAGAGCACAGCGTTGGCAACGCTTAGGTTGTGGGTTCAATTCCCACTGGAACCACATATACTGAAAAATGTATGCATTCACTACTGTAAGTCGCTTTGGATAAAAGCGTCTGCTAAATGGTGTATATTATATTATAAATCAATGGGCTGTATGAGCCAATCAGAAGGCTCTGGGCTCCACAGAAAAACACAGTGGTTGGTTCAAATCAGTAAGTCACTGATGAAGCCTCACTCTGCCATCAGTAGCATGAATCCAGACTGAAGGAAGCTAAGTTTCTAAAGTTTCGAAGTTTTTAAAATACAATGCTGATAAGAGTGTTTTATATTTTACGTTTTAATCGTTTCTTGAAAAAATCATTTTTTCAAATTTGTTTAATACTTCTAAAATATTTATTACTTCGCTAAATAATTAATATCAGTTACATTTCAAAGACTTATATAGCATTTATATTTTTAGTTGTAAACGTTACTGCTTACCCTCATACAATCTCTCATGCATTAAAGAGTAAAATGGCTAACATGACTTTGGAATAAAAAAAATTATCATTGTAAAGTTACATAAAAAGTTTCAGCTGTCCATAAACACAGACAAATAAATGTTCATTTTGTACTTGTTTGCTGTTCCATATAATGGTGTATAAAGTATTTACATTTATTTTCAAATACATCCCTGAAATCAAAATCCATGTAGTCTGTATTTCAGATTCATGTATAATAGAAAACTATTATAAAATAATTATAAATATAATATAAATAGTTAATATAGATAAATATGTATTTGATCCAGAGCAGGACAGAGGAAGGACAGACAGACAGATTTTAGAGGAGGGAACAGCAGGGGGAGGAGCACTAGGGGAGATGTGCTCCTGGAGGGTTGAGAGCATAGTGCTTTGGATGCTTTGGGAGGTGGGCTGCAGACTGGAGCTGGAGGATGAGGAGAGGACAGGAGAGGGATCAACTGAGAGTATAAGTGGAATGGTGATGGACACGGGAGACACAGACCTTCCATTCACTTCATAACATTTGAAGTCTGTTTGGACTGTTTTACATGCCTGCCCATTTAAATAAGCCACACACATTTTTGTCACATGATTGTATCTGGCATTGGAAGCATTGCACCTTGCTTGAAATCATTACAGTCAGAACGGGGAAAGAAATCAACAGGTTTAAATGAGATCTCTTGGCTATATTCAAAATGGCCAAATGTAAGCCAAACTCTTTGTTATTATTACAGTCATTTAATGTGATGGCCACAAAGGCACTGCAATGCTGCATCACTAAGGCACAATTAAGGAAAAGGAAATGGTGTTCATTTGCTTCAATTGGTAGGCTTGTTCATTATGAACAGTTATGGGATCAGGGTCATGATAGGTTTTAAGCTGTGATCTGCCTCCCCTATGTCAAACTCACAGGTCACCACCAGGGCCATATCCAGGAGTCGAGAATTACAGAGGTCATGAAAATGTACATTAAAATGTAGCTAGCTTTGTACCTATCACCACTGTCAAATAGGTCATAACCTCAGTGTCCTCAATGGTAGATATGGCCATGGTCACCACAGAAGTGGCAGGCACAGGGCTGGTTGATCACCAAGTGTCTGTCTGGATGTTTTGAAAGGGTCCTAATCTGTCGGCATGGAATTCTGCCAGTAAGGAGTTGGTATGCTCCAATCGTCCAGTCAGGAGAGGGTGTGGGGCCTGGAAGGGTTTCTGAGCAGAGCAGGTGATGTACAGCAGTGTAAGGAGTGGCGGAGGGATTATACTTACAACCAAAATGTTGAAATGCCAGATTCATTTAAAATATAAGCTGTGTGAGTTACCCCTGATGTTTGCGAAACAAACAAAAATAAAAATTGCATATGAGAAATCTGCAACAGCACTGAAGAAGTGTGTAACTGGATGAACTTTATCCACCCGGGGCCAAAATGAGCATAATCAAGACTACTGAAGGACCAGACAACATACGCAGCACATTTAGCAGGAATAGGCAACACTGATTATACATTATAGTTTTGCTGACCGCATAATAAATGGATGCTTTTGCTCTGAATGAGGTCAGACTGCTCATCCTCCATCTTCATTTGAATGATATTGAAAGTTATTAAGCTCTGGCAGCCAGAGGTTACATTTTTACTAGGCAAGCAGTGTACAGGGCTCCTTACCCTCCTCCAGCTGAGATCAAAATGAGAGCTTCTAAAGTAACGCAGCCATATGTGAAAATGCAAATACTTGTGTCCCAGTGGCCCACATTCACAGATATTCATTATCAGTTGCTGTTTTATCAGAAATCATTATTTTTTATAATTATTTATTTGCTGTGCAGATGCTGTTATTCATGGTGGTGTACAGTGACACATTTAACATGTAATCCACTTATACAGTTAGATATTTTCTTGAAGAAATTCTTTAAGCATGATAGAGACCCTGCTTGAGGGAACAAGAGCAAAGCCCCACATGAGATTCAAACCTGTGACCGTCTGATAACGATAACAAGCTAGCTCCCCAACCACTGCTCCACCAGCCAAATAATGGGCCCTTCCATTCTTTGATTTCATGAAATCGACAGACCTTTGCATGGGCTTTGTATGAAATGTTTATAAACTGTCCAATTCTTACATGCTTGATCCTCAAACACAAGCTAACAGCTCGGCTAATTGCAGTTATATCATAGACTTCAGATATTATTATTATTATTATTATTATTATTATTACAGGTGTTCAATTAGCATGTGCATGAATATTCTTCCTGTCCTTTAAACACAATCTGTATCTTGCCTCTTTCACTGACTCATTTCTTGCTGCAGACAAGTGGCTTGGTCCATGAATTCAGTCTTGCCCTAAGTGACCTTGTGACCAGTGCTTAATTTGTGCTCGGGCTAGCCAAGAATCAGATTTTGTGCCTTACTCAGAATCAGAGCCCCGGGCTCATAAATATCTAAAGTGCGACAAGAACGCATATTTTAAACTGGTATTAAACAACGTTACGTGCAGTGAACATTACAAATGTAAATAGAATGCAGAAATGCAGAAATGCAGTGACACAGAGGTAGGAAAAGTTTACCCTTTTTCCTCCACGGGGGGGGGAGGCGAGTCTCCGGCCTCTCTTATTTTACAAATTAAGCACTGCTTGTGACCTTGTGTGACATCCTTTACCATAACCGGTCGTTTGTAGTCTACCTAAATGGGTGTCTCCTTTTTGGATAGGTGTGCCTCTCTTACCTGCCGCCAGTACCTACAGTGTCACAGGATTATGCCAACATGTGAGGTCATACGCATAATATGACAAATAACTTTGGCCATCCATGAATTATACATGTCTGAGCACAGCACCGTTGAGATTCAATACAACTGTGCTGTGCTCAGTCCTTCTTCAATAACACAATAAGCAAGCATTATATTTTCCTGGTACGTACGCAGTGGTGTTATTTTAATGTTTTTTTTATTCATTTCAGCAGTTTCCAAACTCATGATTCAGTGAGCATACTGTATGAAGTAAAAGGTTACTCTCGCCCAAATTCATTGCTTTTAGTTAAAATGCGATTAAAGGTTGAATCTAAGCCATTGTGTAGACATCCTGGTCCTTTTTGTAGTGAGAGTGTCTTGAAAGACCCCTGCTACTAAAAAAGGTACAGGCACTTTTCTCTGGGCTCTTCTTACCCCTCTTTTTCATTTTGGTGTGGCTGTGTCTCCACAGAAGTGACACATTGAATGAGAATGAATGAGAGAACACAAAATACTAAAGCGAATATACTATATTTCCTTAAATTTTGTACATCCATGACAGTTTAGTTATATGATAGATTAGCACTGGTATTAGTCATACATTTTTTAGATACTTCAGAGAACAAAAGCCTAATTATATCATGGTGCTTTGAGTTTTTCTGATATCTCTCCCCTCACACACATACACACACACACACACACACACACACACCTGGAAAATGCAGTACATGTTGTAATGAGGCCTCTGGTAGATTGTTCTGTACTTCTATATCTCTCTCCATTACTTTAATTACTGAGATTTTTCTTTGGATTTTTAAACTTTATTATTTATTTAAGAATCAGTTATCTCCACTGAGCCAGAAAATGGCACAAAATCGTGACATTACACTAAGCCATTGCTAAATGAGTTTCACCAAAACGCTTTTACTTAATGTAAACGATTCAGTTCTGAGTTCTGAGTTCTTGTTCGAACAGCCTTTTATAGCAGTCCTCCCATTTGTCAACTCAAGTCATAATTTTCTTTCCACATTTTCTTTCCACAAAAAGGCTGAGATACTGCACACACACACACACACACACACACACACACACACACACACACACACACACACACACACACACACACACACACACACACATTTATATATATATATACACTCACACATTATTATGTTTTATGTTTTATTTATTCAGGTGTTGCAGTCCGTTGTGTTCTCAGGGAGAGAGAGTCTCTATAAGATGGAATGGTGCCACAGGGAAGCTGGAGACTGGGACTAGAGGACGGATTTTTTATTTTCTCAGTCAGACAAAAAAGAATATAGAGCATCTCTCTTTGTCTGGGTTTATTTTCTTATCAGCCAGAAGCCATATGACCTTTTGATCATTTGATAACTCCAGAGTGAAATAAAGTGCAATAATAACAATTGTATATTTTTTGTTATTAACAATATATATACAAAATGGCCATCAGATGATGGGGGAGAGGGAGCTGGAAAATGTCCATTTAAAATGGAAAATTAGCATTGAGGTACCAACCTTACAATTGTCTGCCCATTGGACATTGATAAGCAAAAACTTCTCTCAAATGTAGCATGGAAAGTTGATAAAGCACTCTAGCTCCTGTCTTCAGTGGAGCCGCCTACGTCGTAAACATGTTTTCTTCCCCCCTGTGTTATTTCCAGGAGAAGATCCAAACCCTCGTCTGGTTCTCTGGTCACATTCACGGCATTCCTTTCCACTACGGCGCTCTCTCCTGACAAGATTGTCATTGTTTCGGCTCTGCAAAAAACTCCTTCACTTCAAGGAAAAATGTGTCTGTTGGTGACCTATTCAAAAACCGGTGGCTTGTCCTGCGCTCATTGTGTGGGATAGACTTGGGGCACGCCCAGAGCCCCCCTCTTGCCGCCCTTGGCCTCCCCAGAGTGGAAGGCTGTGATTGGATCAGGTACACGTGCTATTGTCTTCTCTTCTGTACGGTATGACTTACAGTGAAGCTTCTGCTACTGTTTTCCAGACCTCAAGATACAGAATACAGCAACAACAAAAAAATAACTATTTAAGAGTAATTTACAGCACTGTACTGGTTTCAGAAATGACATTACATTATTTATTTAAATAGATTACATTTTCATTTACAATAAGAAATGCGAACACATGCCAGTCTGCAATTTTCAATCAGTGCTAATTATCATTCATTTGTATGTTAATTACCACTCAAATGCCTTTATCGGAGGCTATTTAATGTTTACTATTTAATTTTTTCTCTATTCAATGTACACAATATACATTCAGACATCTGGAAACAATAATGCTCAAAACCCACCTTTTCAGACTCCACTACCACTGAATTCTGTACATCTAGCTAATTGTCATCACCACTGCCTACTTGCTCAACACTATATACCCCTGCTTACTCCATTTAATAATGAAGAAAATATATATATATATACTGTATATTTACTAACCTTTTCCTTCCCAGTGTTACAGGTATGGTATGCAGCTGCCTGCAATGATGTATATCGCTGTATTACTGCACTGATATCTTGCGCAAACTATGATTCTTCCTACCATGTATTTATGCACATCTTGTAAGTCGCTCTGGATAAGAGCATCTGCTAAATGCTTAAAATGTCAAATGTAATATCCTAGCTAAGATCATTCAAACCTGCAAACTTGAAATGACAAACCTGGTTCCCTAGCCTATACACTGTGGCTGCCAGCCTGTAAACTATACACCACAAATAACCAGCCTTAAGAAGGTTTACCAAAATGTGGGGGAGGTTTGATGTGCCTGTGTTTCAGGGGGCTGGGATATTCTGTTTGAGACACAGTGGAGCATTATAACCGCAGCCCTGAGATCAGAACCAGGTCCCCTTGTTGGAGAAATTCTGCAGAGAGGAGAATTTCCTCAAAATGTAAAATAAATCAGAAGATGGGAGCTCAGGCAGCCTAATAACTGGGTTAACCCCTTCCACTGTGGGGTCTCCAACTTAATTAAAGGAAAAGTGTCTGACTGGTGTGTGGTGTGATTCCCACTTGGCCGCTGAACTCTCCATCTCCATCCATCTAATTGGCAGTACAATACTGCCATCAGTTACTGCTATGGTTATTTTGCCATCCCACTTTAGTCATGCATTATTCCAAGCTTCATTACTGTTAAATAACATTTGATTTACATTTTTAAAGTTAAAAGTTTGTCTAGTCATGTTTGATTTGACTCTAGAAGCCCAACTATAATGTCAACGTCTCTTCAGTGCAGTACATTTAATTGAATAAAAAACTGATAAGACATAAAGAGTTAAAGCACATCCGTTAGTAGTGATTAAAAATAAATTATAATATAAAACACCAGAGATTAATAGGCTACAGAATTTAGTCAAGTCAAATTGCAGGTGCTGTGTCGTGCAATGTTTTCACCATTTAGCTACTGTCTGTGTAGTAAATCCGCGCACACAGTGAAATGCTGAATGGCGTGACGTAGAGGAAATAGCTCACTTCTGGAAAGGAGTAGCATTATAAATATCGAGGCAGAGAGAGAGAGAGAGAGAGAGAGAGAGAGCACTTCCAGTCAGGGATTCTCTGCTTGCACTATACTACATGACAGAAGCGTCATTGTAGCTTTCTTTTTGCTGTAAAGGTGCAAGCATATGGATACTGCGTTATCTAGACTAAAGATCCGTTACGATATTGTAGACTATTGCTTTTCAGCGGTTTTCCTCACATATTTTTCTCTCTGGGATAAGTACATTTCGAAAGCTCGTTTGCCAGCAAATGCTTTCTCTTCCGTCTTTTCTGCGGCGCTGCAAATGTCAGTGGAATAATATAAGACAGGAAGGGAAGTGGTGTTTCTGCAGTTTTCCACAGATATACGTGATACCTTATCTCGACTGATGCATCCAAGAGAGACACGCAGTTTCCCCATGCTTGACTTTGAGGAAGATATATTTTAAAGGATATCGAAAACTTGCTACTTTTTCCAAGGATCTTTGCTCGCTGCTGAAAGGGGCGTATCGTTAGCCAAGATCAAGCATTCCTAACGATTTTTTTATTCTACAGCAATAGAGCTCGTCCCAGGGCTGCACCATGCTGTAAGTTCGTTTGCTGCTGAAAGTTGAAGTTAATGGTTCAGTTTTGCAGCTTTCCTGCGAAATACTTTCTTATTGATATTTATATGTTTGTTATTGTTTTCTTATTTTAAACTTATATACATAGAAAGGCATTGCCTATTTTTTGCACTAAAATAACATTGGTCCGTGCATTGGCGTGCTTTCTCTTGAAGGTCAGGAATACAACGCAGTTTAGCGTTGATATATTTGATTGCTGCTTATTATTATTATTTGTAATAATAAAAGGAATACCAATTGGTCAACTAGCCAATTGAAAATATTTGAATTGAGCCTTACTCGTGGACATGTATTTTGTGTGAAACTCTTGGTACACGAGTCAGGCATAATTGAACCGTTCCGTTACCGTGATGGCAAACGAGAGCCCCTACGATAACCGGAGAATAGTGGAAAAATACATCTATCACAAACTGTTGAAAAAAAAAAAAGGGTATGTATGGGAATTCCATGCGGTCGGAGAAACCGATTCTCCAAATAATGGATTAGTGGACATCGCCCCTTCCAACTCTCAAGTTTTGGCACGACGAACCCAAGCAGCCATGGTTGGAGAGAACGTTTTCCCTTTTCCCAACCGAATTCCCCAACCGGACCCGCACGCCACGCTGCACCGGGTTTTGCGTGAAGCAGGGGATGAAATTGAAAGGATGTATCTGCGGGACTTCGCAGAAATGTCAGACCAGTTGCATTTCACAGCCAGCACTGCACAACGTAAGTTCACTGCGGTCATAGAAGAACTGTTCAGCGACGGAGTTAACTGGGGTCGGATCGTGGCGTTCTTCGAGTTCGGAGGGACTATGTGCTTGGAGAGTGTGAACCGTGAGATGACGTCCCAAGTCGATGAGGTTGCACACTGGATGACGGAGTATCTAAACGGACCGCTTCAGATCTGGATCCAAGAGAATGGTGGCTGGGTATGTTAGCCTGTGTAATCGTATTGTCACTTTCGTCGAGGTAGATGACACCAGGGTGGCTATATATAGGCCTGTACTATTGTCACTTTGTCCCAGCTCTGCCAAGCGAGTAGCCTACAGGATAGTCATTAAAATCTATGACTATCTATTATCTCAGAATTCCCCACATTGAAATGTCAGGTGTCTATTCTCACCATTGGCTTGTCTGTTCACCTGTCACTTACCCTCTAAGGTCTCCTGTGATAAGTGGCACTCACTCCAGTAGAGGCTATCAATATAAGACACCTGCCTAACAGCAGAAAATTGAGTAAACGTTCCTCTGGTGGGGTAACAAATTGATAGCTGCTCACAAGGAGATCCTGCCCTGATGCAATGATTGGTTAATATACAGTGAGTCATACACCTAGCAATGTATGACAATGATTTCAATTTTCTTGGGCAAGTTCACAAGTTGTGGTGTTTGAGTGATGCAGATGCTATCAAGTGATTGCAATTAAGGTCTCTATCTCTCTTTCACACACACACACCCTTCTCTCCCCCACACACAATAACCCGCAGTTTTGAGATGCATGTCTCATTCCCTTGATTCATTCGCCAAATATTTTTAAAGGATGGATTACGTGTCCTGGATTACATCAGTAGAACATCCAGGATTCAATAGGCATAGAGGTTCTTGAAAGGCAAATATTAAACACCACGACGAAGCCACCATTTGAGTCTTGACTGCAGGGAGAATCTTTCCAGTTTACCTTTGCTTTTTTAATCTGTTCAATCGATCCTTTGTGCCATATTGCTTAGATGCAACTAATTGCACATGGCTTGTGTATATTGACACAACACAGCACTGCATTTCAGTCATTTGTGGAGGAACTTGTCTTGGACTGCAATGCTTTGCTGTCACGTGACTCCTTTCCACTGTGTGGAGAGGAAAGATGATGACCATCAGTTAGTCGTTCTAACGCTCTGAATGAGGAACTGAGGCTTGAGCATCAAAGCAGCAGTGGGGCAGGATGAGAAAAGGCTATTTTCCTCTGTCTCGTATAAAGAGAAAGAGAAAAGGGACAGGAGCTTAAAGAGGCGCCCCCCCATTTGTGGTCTTTTCCACCATGACCCCCCCACTGACCAATTTTGGTCTTTCCTGTCCTGGCTCCATGTCCTGGGTTGAAAGTGCACAGCTGAAAGGACTGACCTGAGATCATCTCCTTGTGATAAGAGCCCCCATGTCACTTTGTGATGTGGAAAGTGACTGAGGGACACAAGTCCCTGTGAAGACCTTTAATATGACACCTCCCAGAGAATACAAGCGATATAAAATAACAAACAGTATGGTAGAGGTAATATCCTTATCCCTGAGGAGTGGACATGGTCATTTCACCTCTCGAGCCCCCGCGGGTGACCAGACAACAAGGCGTTTGGGTTGTGATTAATTTGTAGAGCTCGACTGATGAATTGCTTTCACTGTTATATTGACTGATATTTGGCTTAAAAAGCATCAGCGTGTATGGCACTATTATGCCCTGGTAATTTGTGCATGTGTAGTTTTTTTTATACATATAATTGATCTGGGTCTGTTCATTCATGTGAGATTTTAATTTAAATTGAACTATGTTTATTTATTTGACCATTCATTTTGAAATTCATTTTTTAAATATAAAGGATTTTTTAGAGAATTTTGAAGTTATTTATAAAAATGATTGAGTGATTAAAAAATATATATATTGACAAAATAGGCCTATATATCAGCAATTGGTGGACCAGGATAAGCAAAAATGTGGTATCGGCATCGGACAATTTAAATAAATGGAATAAAAATTGGGTATAAGCTCTATTCATTTGTATCATTTTTGAGGTCCTCAAGCACTGAGGTCCTCATTGTCCAGAGATGATCAATGATTCATTTATTAATATTTTCACGAGCAGAACATTTAATGGTGTACGATAACTGTGTCAACATACGGAGCCACTTATCAAATAGTTCAAAATATGAGACCAGGATGAACAGTTCATTTTGCTACCCCTATACTGAATGGTTGAACATTTGCTTGTAAAGACTTCATCACCTTCAGGTTTAAATTTGCCATCAGATTCAGATTCAGATTCAGATTCCTTTATTGGTTACATCTGTGATACTAGGTACACCAGAGTAAAAATCTTGGGCCTGGCCCCTCAACTTCGCAGCATCAGAAATACACACATAAAAAACCACACATTGTAAACAAAATAGTAATACCCGTAATAGTAATGACAGTGCAAATGAGCATACATGAATAAATATATAAAATATAGGTAACAATGTAATATATGTAACAATGTAATATATGGTAAAAGTAAAAAATAGCAGGATAGCAGACTCAGTGGTAGTGCAGCAGATCAAGTAGCAGCAAGTGGTACTAGGGGCACGAGGCAACAGTACAGGAGTGAGTGGTGTGTGTGTGTGTGTGTGTGTGCGGCGCGCGCGTGTGCGTGCGTGCGTGTGCGAGTGTCGCCTGTGCGTGCTGGGTCTGTGCAGGTGTGTCTGTGCTCAGTCTACCTGGTAGTGCAAAATTGGCAGTTGGGCTAGCTAGGCTAGTGGCCAGAGTTCAGTAGCCTGATAGCTTGGTGGAAGAAGCTGTATTGGATGATTGCTTCTGTCCTTTAGGCAGGAGAAGATATTTTCATGGTCAAGATCATGATTTGAAATTGTTTTGTACAATATTCCATTGTTGAGACAACAGGTCACTGGAATTTGGTACTTTTCATATAGGGTGAATCTTGCCTTAATCTGATTGGCAATTCTGGATAAATAAGAGGATATCCATCCTGGTGATTGTCTGGTGAATCATACCTTCTGTTTTGGTTAATTTGGCAAACAAAACCTTCCCCTTCAAAGTTAGGGAAACAAAGTATTGTCTATTTTTTTACAGTCCTCTAAATTCTTTAAAGGTTAATTGAGAGTATTTACCTCGGTTAAGAAGTTAAAAAGACATTTCTGTCAGTGAGTTGTTAAAACGTGGTGTGGCTTATGAATTGCAGGTGGTTTGAATGTTGATTAGGAATAATTGATCAATTTGTCTCCTGTGTTGTTTTACCTAAACAGCCCCAGGACAGCTGAGGGCCATGTCCAGTCACCATGGTAATTCACAAAATCTTTGTGGCAGCACCCCAGCAGAGAAAGATTACTTGACATCAAATAATTAAATCTGATTGGCTTCCTAGATCGTATCCTTGGGAAAACACCTTTCAGCACGTTGTGCTATGTGATATCCACAGTACTATCACCACCAAGATATCTTTCACAGTACTATCACACCAAAATATCTTTCACAGTATTATCACCACCAAGATATCTTTCACAGTACTATCACCACCAAGATATCTTTCCAAGATCATTGTTGTGTCATCATAGGTCTTCTGTACGGTATGAGGTCATAATGCGTGTGCGTGCTATCTCTGATGTATGTTTCCCTAATGTCCGGCAAGTTGAATCTTGGTGTATTTTAGTGTGTTGGTTAGGAATTCCAAATATGGATCAGGCAACCGCTTGATGTATAGCAATTGCACATCTCTGTGGGCTCTGAGAACATTCTGTCTGATCTTTTTTTCTATATATATGTATCTAGATTACAAGTGGTTTTCACAGAGGGGGAAAAATAGGTCTGTACAATGGATAAGAACTGGTCAGATGGTCCCGCCCCTCCAAAAAAGTGTTTCCTTTTCCCTCAATTAATCCTTTGTGATTATCCTTCCTTTTGAATTAGTGTGGTTCATTAAGCCACAGATAATGCCCTGGAATAAAGAGGATGTCTGTGTAGAATGCATGACATAGCAGCATCACAATGAGGGGTTTACAGTTATCACCCCCCCTCCCCTCCCCCAGCCCCTAGATAACCAGTATACTCCGAAGAGATTTTTCTTTCGCCTACACTATTCCTTCGACACCTATTTAAGCTTGCCTCCTGAACGCTTGTGTAACGGCCTCCAGTTATAAATCTTGCACACCTTTTTTCCGCATCAACTAAAAGCAATTAACCCTTTTTCAACATTCTCATATCAGCCAATATTAATATAGATGCTTACGGAGTGATTTTCCAATTATGTTAGTTCAGATTATGTTTAGTTTTGCCACTAGACTGTGACTGTCCCCGGGCCTTGGTTATGACAGTGCATCAGTGTTATTAGGCTCTGTGTCAGAATTGACAGTCCCAGGCAGCGGGAGATAGTTCAGAGGTGAAAAGGTCAGCGGTTGCCTATGGCGATAGGAACACCATCAACCTCATGGGACCAAAATGATTCATTTTGAGTGTTTATTTCTCACTTTTTCAGAAGAATAGCAGGAAGTAGGAGCCCAATTAGTCTAATGGTCATTTCTCTGAGTACGAATACAGATCACTGTGAAACACTTTCCAACTGCCTCCCTCCCGCCCCCTCCTTCCTTATTATTGAAAATGGGCAGTGTGGCGCAATGTAGGCTACTCATGACCTCTGGTTTTCAGTGGGAATTTTTCTTTTCTACAGCATTATTCAATAGCCATCAAAAAGGGATATATTCATTAAAGCTCCTCTGCCTGATGGTCAGCGACCCTTACCTTGTACATTTCTGTACCTGAGAAAGAAATGGGCTGCAATGGTCATGTTCATCCTGACGGGTTTGAGTTTTCGTTAGATGCTGGTGATACAAAAACACAGATTTGAGAGACGATAACAGATTACAGCCATGAGAAAGTCTTGCAAAGTCTTGCAAATGCTACATCAGAAACTCCTTATATTATCCTCCCAAATTTTGTCCTTATAAACTTATTGACAGAGTAACTGATTATTAAACACACCAAAAACATCATACCGAAAGGACAAAATTGAGGATCCCAAGTCCAGTATCCTCAATGCTACCAGGCCTCTGAACAAATGCAAGGTTGGGTTAAACAGTGACACTGTCTCAGTTCTCTCTCTCTCTCTCTCTCTCTCTCTCTCTCTCTCTCTCTCTCTCTCTCTCTCTTGTCTCTTTTATTATGGCAGAGTGTGATTTGACGGTAGGCGCTCCACTCATTGACAGTGGTGTCTGTATGTCGAGGCTGGTGGTGTTGTCATAGCTTTGGCGTTTAGGAATTGTGGCCGAGTGCTCCGGAATTCATGGGCTAACGTCTACAGAATAAATGGGATGGTGGCATTTCCGTGCGCATGCCATACAGAGGCCTGTGACTCGTGTTTCCAGTCGACTGACAGGCTGCTGGCAGGACGCCAGTGAGTTATGCAAATAAAAGGAGGTGAAGCCTGGAGATTTGCAAACGCTGGATGCAATACGTCAAATGACAGGTTTAATTTATGGCTGTGTTGCTATGGCCTTTTTTCTCTGGCATGTTGTTATTGGTGTACTGTTATTATATTGGTGTACTGTTATAAGCCTTACCGTAAGGCTTAATGATATTATTTTGTGGTAGGTAGGTACTTTAGATCTCATGAATTGTCTGCTTATTGACATCTAATTAGAGATATGGTTTGAGCAGATGGCATCAGCATTCACTATAATGATTCATGCAGTCACAGAGACTGAGACAGACAAACATTCTTTACTTATTTGTTTGTAAGATGCCCTTCTCTTAGGAAAACTCTTGGCGTTTTATCCATTCCTATGGTTGGATTTATTCACTGAAATAGTTCAGCTTGTGTGCCTTGCTAGAGGGTAGAGCAGTGTTTAATTTGAAAACAGTGGGGATTTGAACTGGCAACCCTCTGGACACAACAGAAGTTTCTCAACCACTATGAAATGTGCTGTTGTGTGGCCTTTAGGAACAGGTACAGTAACTTAATTATGATAGAATATCAACTATGTCAGTGGATTTCAAAATATATCTGGCTTTTTATCTTTCTATCTCAAATAGTTATTTGTGCGTGTGTGTGTGTTTATTTGTGTTTGCGTGTGTGTGCGTGTGTGTACGTGTGCATGCGTGTGTGTGTATGCGTGTGTTTTTTTATTTGTGCATGTGTATGTTTATTTGTGCATGTCTGTGTGTGTGTTTATTTGTGCGTGTGTGTATGTGCGTGTGAGTGTGTGTGTTTAGTGAGACAGTGAGGAGTGCTCGGGTAGTAGAGGAGCATCAGAAACATTCAGCAGGGGATTCATTCTCCCGCATCAGCCTCTTACTCAAGTCTTTCAAGTCATCGTTCATGAAAGTGAACCTGATACTAGAGTCAAAGACAAATGCCCCCGAGAGAGAGTGAGAGAGAGAAATAAGGTGAAAGAGATGGAGGGCACAAAAGAGAGCACCAGAAGAGGGATAGAATGAGCGAGCGGTAGAAAGACAAATATGGATTGAGAGGGTAAGGGAGAGAGGGAAAGAGCACCGTGTTTTTGACATTATTTCTTTGCTTTAAAGAATAATGGCTTCACACAAAGCTGCACTGTACCTTCCAGCTGTGCATCCTCACTGCCAGAGCCAGCAGGGAGAGAAACGTGCAGGGAGGGGCTGGCTCAGGGTGACAAATTCCTACTGCAATTCCTTGCTGGCAGGCCTACCGGCTTGTGCCATCAAACCACTGCAACTAGTCCAGAATGCTGCCGCACGTCTGGTGTTCAATCAACCGAAGTTCACCCACGTCACACCTCTACTCTGCACTGGCTCCCCATCGCAGCACGCATCAGATTCAAATCACTGGTGCATGCTTTTCAAGCGGCTAGAGGAACTGCTCCCCCATACCTCCAGACACTCATCACACCCTACACCCCAGCCAGACCCCTCCACTCCGCCTCTTCTGGCAAACTGACTGTCCCATCCCTTCGGGCGCCTGGCAGCCGCTCCTCTGGTGGTGGAATGACCTTCCGCAATCGGTCAGGACTGCGGAATCACTTGCGATCTTCCGCAAGAGACTCAAAACCCACCTTTTCAGACTCCACTACCACTGAATTCTGTACATCTAGCTAATTGTCACCACCACTGCCTACTTGCTCAACACTATGTATCCCTGCTTACTACTCATTTCACAAAAAAACTAACATTTTTACTAACCTTTTCCTTCCCAGTGTTACAGGTATGGTACGCAGCTGCCTGCATTGATGTCTGTATTACTGCACTGATCTCTTGCGCGATCTATGATTGTTCCTACCATGTATTAATGTACATCTTGTAAGTCGCTCTGGATAAGAGCATCTGCTAAATGCTTAAAATGTAATGTAAAATGTACAAATTGTGTAAAGAGCAGCAGCAGAATTAAAAGTGACACCTTTGGGATGCAGCATGGAGCTGCTTTGACCTCAGATGGCGTAGGAGCCTGTTTTACCGAAGGGGCCCCTCAGGTGAAGTGTACTGTGTTGTGGGGAGACCATGTGGGGGAGTGGGTGGAGTGAGCCTGTTGTGGTCAGACTCTCTTCTTTTCAGGGTTCAGGGTGCCCTTTATGTTGCTTTTGGTTTGAAAGTGGGGATGCAGCGCACACCTGGAAATTGGTGTGGGGCGGGGGGTGGCTGTGCTGATAAACATCTACGCCCTGTTTGAGCGTCTGTTTACAGGGCTCGTGGGTGACAGTCTCTGTTCGCCCCCGACACCAGCCCTCTTTGGTGTGGCTTTGAGTGGGAGTGGATGCTGCCCTTTTTCTCTGCAGAGAAACGCTGGTAGCTTAGGCCGTGTTTGTGTGTGTGTGTGTGTGTGTGTGTGTGTGTGTGGGAGAGCGCTGGATGTGACCCAGGCTCTGTTCAATGCGCTGCCTCCCCACGGTTGTTTAAAGGATCTGTAGCTGTGGGAAGCCTTCATTCAGGAGTCGCAGGGGCCTGTTTTGGGGAGGAAAAGCTAAATCAGAACTTCTGCCTGGCAAAACCATCCAACCAGCCACCCCTAGAAAAGGGGCCACCTTCCTCTGGCCTTATTTTCAGAAACACATTTTATTTCAACTTGGGGAGCACAGGCAGAACTTAGACTTGGTCAGAAACGGTCCTGCCGAGCTGTGAACAACATGATGGTGAAAAATGTGTCTTATTTCTTCGTCCCGATCTTATCATCAAAACAGTTTTGAGTTTGAAAAACAAAGTGCATGGCTGTTAGCATAATACTGGGATAGTGGTGCTTGTATGTTAACTGTAAAGCGTTTGTCAGCGTTTGGTTTGTGAGAAAGTTGTCCTGGGTAAACCCGCCACACTGCCGTCTCAGGGTGATCTTGCCCCTCTACCTTGGCCTGATATAGGTGTTGTGACAGTGGGCAGTAATCACCGTAGGGTTGTCTGCAGGGCCTGCACGTGCTGCCCTGTTCAACTAGCAGCTTCAACAGGGTCATTCAGCGCAGACATATTTGGCCGTTATGAAATTGAGGATATTTACAATCTGCTGTAATTGATTGAAATCATAATGCAAAGAGACGGACCAATAATTAATGTATGTTTTTGGGGTGGTGAGGGTCGATTGGAAGAAGGCCAGGGGTGTTCAGGGTGAGTGGGGATGTTGTCCTGGTTGTGAGTGATGAAGATGGAGTGATTGGGGTAGCTTGTGCGTGAGAAACAGTCTGCCTGATGGGGTGGGGTTCTCTAAATCTATGGAAGGCCCCCAATTACAGCACGATCCCACCACTGGTTTCATCTTACCCAAAATAAGCTGGTCTTGAACTGGTTTCTTCCACTTTGTGAAGTGTTATGAAGTCACTGCTCAATAGTCCCTGTGTTATTGTTGTTTGTGTTTTGGGGGTTTTTGTTTTTTTTTGTCCGCACAAGAGCCAAATCTCATGTGTTGATACCTTACTACATATAATTGTATGGTGTTGCATCAGGACCTCTCTTTGTTGGCAAACCGCCGTAGCATAAATGCATCTCACCCTTTAATACTGTCAGTCTGATTTGTTCTCTGTTGTCACTGTGTAATTGCTCTCCTGTTCCCTGTCATCTTTAAGTCCCGTCTGTTTTAACTCTCTCCGTGCTGCATACTGTGAAAATGCCTTGATGTAGAGCACACATATCTGGTCAAATCTGACTGGTTGATGGATTGGTTGACTGACTGATATATGTAATATCTGAAAAAAGCCTGCAGATCTATTGGGAATGGCTGAACAAAGGATAAAATTAAGTCCTTCCAATGTTCAGATGTTTGTGTGTGTGTGAGAGCAGTTATTACCATACATTTCTGTAAAGATGACTAAAAACACACTTTTGTCCTTTTTTGAGCATTCAGTAAACTTTTGAGATATGGGCCTATTTTAACAGCATAAAACAATAAGAATTATAAAGAAAATGAAACACCATTCTGTAGGCCTAACAATGAAAACAATATTCCTTTTGAAATGAAAAGGGCTGTCCGATAGCAGGGGGGTTGACACCTTGACTTACCTCCTAACTTTCGAGTCACGACTGGTCCCCTTCCTGGTTTTTATTTAAGAATATAAGCATATCCACGTGTTCAGGGGTGAGTCGTGTGCGCAGCCTGTTTACAGTAAGACCACGCGCTGAGAACACCCGTTCCGACGGAACCGATGCATAAATCCCAGGGATGCAGAAATACTGTTGTGCCAAAAAAATTAAATTTAACCAAAAACTCAAGAGAAATGCTTTAACGTTAGGCGTGCTTACCAAATCCAAGGACCATTCTATTGTCGGCTGAGGTAACGTTAGGCTATACAAAATATAACAAAAATGTTTTGTCATTGTAAATTGTTTCTTTTGTGAAATATTGCTAGATATATTTGATAAAATCAACAAGGTTTTAACTGTTGTTTTAAAGCAATATTATTACACTCACTAGAGTTTGTGCTATTGGATAACTCCAATCGTTAATTTATAAATAAATACTTAATAGTTAATTTGATATGCTTGATCAATCAAATTCTTAACGGCGATTAATCGATCATTGTTCATTGTGCTTCAGGGCTTTAAATGGATTGCACGTAAAGATGCATGATATCACATAATGTGGTGTTGATGTATGTGTTTTACCAGTGAAGTGACAACATACTCCCACATTTTATAGTTCCATTTCACAAGCAAAAACAGAAGCACAGCCTCAAATATTTATTAGGTGCTTTCATTTATCTTGCTTCTCCTGTCACAAAGGGAAATCAGATTTTGTTTTGCAAAAAAAGGTCTGCCAGGGTAGTGTGAGCCACGTTCAAACCGATTTAGCCACCCACACAAAGTCGTTAGAGCAACTGTGGAGCACAGACAGACACACACAAACACACAGACTCTCCATAACGCACACACAGTCACACAGACAGACACACACAAACACACACACTCACCATAACGTGCGCACAGACTCACACAGACAGAAACACACATCACACACACACTCCATAACACACACACAAACACACACACTCCATAACACACACACAGACACACACACTCTCTATAACACACACAGACAGACACCCACAAACACACACACTCTCTATAACACACACACGGACAGACATACACAAACACATACACTCTTTAACACGCACACAGACTCACACAGACAGACACACACAAACACACATTCTCTCTGTAATGCAGACACAGACTCATATCAGACAGACACACACAAACACACACACTCACCATAACGTGCACACAGACTCACACAGACAGAAACACACATCACACACACACTCCGTAACACACACACACAAACACACACACTCCATAATTGTTATGACCCCCTACCCCTAGTGGCCGATTGTGGTGTTGCCTTAATTGTTTTCCTAATAGGAAATTGGTGTCACCTGGAGGGGGTCTATTTAGGAGGCCCTCTGGCTGATGCTCTCTCTCTCCATTCAGAGGGCAACCTGCAGTCTGGCTTCACTACTCGTTTTTCCCCTATCTATTAGGTTCCGTTAATAAAAAAACCTTCTTGAATTCAACCAATCTTGTCTGATCTCTTTTATGTTGCAACTTGCAACTGGCCAGGGGCCGGTCGTAACATAATTGGGGGCTCGTCCGGGAGATCCGATCCGCTTTTGATTCGCCCCTAGATTTTTTTTTTTTTGTGTTTTTGAGCCATAGCTGTTGCCAGCTTTCATGCTTTCTTTCTTTCTTATGGTGCGTAGTTTTGGTTTACCGTGCGTGGTTTGCCGTGACTCCCTCAGATAATTGTAGTCGACGGGCATGCCCTGTGGGCTTGTCATTTTGTTATTTTGCTTTTTTATTTATTTTTGTTGTTAATCCTGGATGGGGGTACGCTCCGGTTCGCTGTGGTTGGCTATTCAATTGGTCTTCTTTAGCGTTCACGGGTTTTGCGTTTAAAAGCCGCCTCGAGTCCGGTAAAGGCACTGAAGACTAGATTAGGTTTGTTAGTTAGATTTTTGTTTATTAGGTAGTTAGGACCTGGGGGGAAGCCTTGGCAACCATGGAGTCAACATTGGGGGACATTTAAAAAAAAAAAAAATCACACCAGAGCATATCTGAATATTGGGGGGATGTGTCCCCCAACGCACAGTAACTAACTCCGCTTATCGTTGTAATTAGTGTGATCAGTATCACTTGTGATTTTGTTGAGGCGGAGGACGCTATGATGAGAGAGCGTGCGGTTGTCTTTAGGTAAGTGTGGAAATTCGCTACATTTTTACATTTGCAGTTTGTTTGTGCTTTCGGTAATACAATCGGTAGCTGTGTTTTTGCCCGTTCTTTAGAGTCATTTCCATTTTTATGTTCATGGCTATTTGTTTGATGGTGCTTTTGAGTGTAGCAAATTTGGCGCGTCCACATTTCAACTTGCTTCCTGAATTGTGACGCGTGTGCTTTCAAGCCGTGGTGGCTGTGAGCTGTGATAGAATTACTTCTGTGTGCTTTCTGAGAGAGCGAAAGTAAAGTAATTCTATGTGCTACTTTCGTAAATCATCCCCGTGTTATATGGGATGGTTTTGTTGCTACCATTGTGTCTTAGTAATGTTCGCTTTAATGTTCATTAGTGTTTTTGTGCATCACTGTAAATGGTTACTTATGGTGATGATTTAGTCAATCTTGGCTAGATACCTGAGGCATACCGAAGTTCCAACGCTATGCTAAGCAGGATAAGCACACTTATGTGGAGTTTGCAAGGGAGAAGGGGCAGTTGTTTGATAGGTGGTGTCGATCTCAGAAGGTTGAGACAAGGGAACACCTCCGTGAGATGATGGTTATGGAGGAGTTTAAGAATGGTCTGCCTGAGGCCATTGGCACTTATCTTAATGAACAAAAAGTAACCAATGTGTCAGAAGCTGCCATCCTTGCTGATGAATTTGTGTTGACCCATAAGATTGTGTTTGGTGAAAAACCTCATGAGGGCAAAGACAAACACCAAAGGGGTTTTTGTTCCTCAAAACCCACTCTACTGGATCTGTGCCGGTGGCTGAGAAGTCTAGCAGCCCTGTGGGTAAATACCCTGATGGAGTCTGTTTTTACTGCAAAAAGCCAGGACATAGGATTTCCAATTGCCCTGTTCTCAGAAAAAAACAGCAGGGTGCTAAATCTGTTGGTCTGGTAGCTTCTTTGGCTTCTTATGACTCTGCTGAACCTCAATTCCATGTCTCACCATCTAAATGCCCCAGTAATCGAATGGATTACACGCCATTCCTCATGAGTGGCTCTGTGTCAATGCCTGGCCAGGGTGGAAAAGCACCTGTCTGTATTCTCAGAGATACAGGTGCTGCTCAGTCCTTCTTGCTAGAAGGAGTTTTACCCCTGTCTGAGCAGACCTCCACTGGCACTAGTGTCTTAATCAGAGGGTTTGAGATGGGTTTTGTTGATGTGCCTTTACATCGGGTTGATTTCACCTCTGACCTAGTGACTGGCAGTGTCGTAGTGGGAGTGCGACCGTCCCTCCCTGTACCTGGAGTTACATTCATTTTAGGAAACGATCTTGCAGGTGGAAATGTTTGGAGACAGTCTGACACTCCACCTGAGGTTGTGTCTGTGCCATTAGTGTGTGAGGGTCCAGATGAGTTGCAACATAAATATCCCAATGTTTTCCCTACATGTGCAGTCACTCGTGCTATGGCAAAGCAACGCAATGCTAGTGACTGTTTGCAGGAAGAGGGTTTTGTAGACCTTCATGACACATTTTTTGGGCACCCTGAAATGTCTGACTGTCTATCTCTCGCTCTACTGTCAAGACGCTTCCGGAGAAGGCTGATACTGTGAATGTTACGGTGAAGACCACCATTTGCGACATGCCACTATCCCGAGAGAAATTGATCTCTGCTCAGAAGGCTGATCCAACCCTTGTGTCTCTGTTTGAGTCTGTCTCTCCTGATCAGGAGATTGATGCCATGCCCCAAGGATATTTCCTTAAAGATGGTGTGTTGATGAGGAAATGGAGGCCGCATGATGTTCCTGATAGGTGGAGGGTGATTTCTCAGATGGTGATTCCATCTAACTACAGAAACTAGGTTTTGAGTGTCGCTCACGATGGTTTAGCCGGACATTTAGGGATCAATAAAACGTATGATTGCATTCTTCGGCATTTTTTTTGGCCCGGCTTAAAGCGAGATGTGGTGAAATTCTGTAGAACGTGTCATGTCTGTCAGGTTATCGGCAAACCTAACCAGACCATTCCTCCTGCACCCCTTTACCCAATTCCAGTAGTTGGAGAGCCCTTTGACCATATAATTTTGGATTGTGTTGGGCCTCTTCCACGGTCGAAAGGGGGTCATCAGTACTTATTGACGATCATGTGTGCTGTTACTCGCTTCCCAGAGGCTGTCCCTCTGCGGAATATTACTGCAAAAGCAGTCATAAAAGCCTTAATAAAGTTCTTCTCTGTTTTCGGCCTCCCTAGGGTCATTCAAAGTGACCAGGAACCAACTTCATGTCCCGTGTCTTTGCCCAAGTCCTTCAACAGCTCCAAATCAAGCATAATGTCTCCAGTGCTTATCATGCTGAGAGCCAAGGGGCCTTAGAAAGGTTTCACCAAACCCTTAAGACTATGCTTCGCACTTACTGTTTGGAGCTGGGGAAGGATTGGGAGGAGGGCATTCCATGGTTGGTTTTTGGATCCCGAGAGGTAGTGCAGGAGTCTTTAGGATTCAGTCCTGCGGAATTAGTGTTTGGCCACACGGTGCGAGGTCCTCTGGCCCTGTTGAGGGATCAGTGGCTTAAGGACACGCCTCAGCATAACCTGTTGGAGTACGTCAGCAAATTTCGCTCTCGGTTACACCGAGCCCGTGACTTGGCAAAGCAGAACCTTGAAGTTGCTCAGGGGAAAATGAAACACTGGTTTGACTGTAAAGCTCAGGTCCGCCAGTTTGACCCTGGTGATAAGGTGTTGGTTCTGCTGCCCATTGCTGGTTCTGTTTTGCAGGCACGGTATAGTGGTCCATACGTGGTTGAACGTAGGGTATCCGAACGTGATTATGTTATCATCACCCCTGATAGGCGACGGCCTACGCAATTGTGTCATATTAACATGTTAAAACCCTACCATGTGAGGGGGCCTACTGTACAGCCTGTATCACTCTCTGCTGTGCTTCAACCTTCACCTTCGCCTTTCTTCACCTTCCCAGGGTTGACTGTTGCCTCATCTCCACTCCTGGAGAGGAGTGTGGGGATGTGACTGTTCATTCCCGGGTAGGAATGTTGCGTTGTCCTCACTCCCAGAGGAGAGTGAGGAGGGTGTGACTGCTCCATCTCATTATGAAATATTTTCCTCTTTTTCTGAGCACCTCCCTCACCTGTCAGGTGCTGAGAAGGCGGACATTGTTGACCTAGTTCAGTCTTATCCTTCTCTTTTCCTGACGTGCCCAGTCGTACATCTGTTATGGAGCATGACATCGATGTGGGTTCTGCACTCCCCATTAAGCAACATGCTTATCGTGTCAACCCCTTTAAGCGTGAGCTCTTGCAAAAGGAGGTTGATTATATGCTGACTAACGATATTGCTGAACCAAGCTCAAGTCCATGGAGTTCTCCATGTTTGTTGGTAAACAAACCAGATGGTTCATATCGTTTTTGCACCGATTATCGAAGGGTTAATTCTGTCACCACACCTGATTGTTATCCCCTACCGCGAATGGACGATTGTGTCGATAGGGTGGGATCGGCCAGATTTGTCAGTAAGTTCGATCTTCTGAAAGGCTACTGGCAGGTTCCATTGTCCACTCGTGCTAGGGAGATATCTGCCTTTGTCACGCCAGACTTTTTTCCTCCAGTACAAGGTAATGCCATTTGGCATGAGAAATGCGCCTGCCACATTCCAACGTCTCATGAACTACGTTTTGTCCGGTCTTTCCAGCTGTGAGGCATATCTCGATGATGTGGTGGTTTTTAGCTCCTCGTGGTCTGAGCATTTAGGTCATATGGCTTTAGGCTTTTTGACCGTCTGTTGGTCGCTAACCTCACCATTAACCTAGCCAAGTGTGAGTTTGGTAGAGCTACTGTAACCTACTTGGGTAAGGTCGTTGGAAGGGGGCAAGTGCGTCCAGTAGGAGCAAAGGTCGAGGCTATCTGTCAATTTCCTGTACCAACCAACCGCCGAGAAGTACGTAGATTCACACACACAGACACACACACACTGTCTATAACACACACAGACAGACACCCACAAATACACACACTCTCTATAACACACACACGGACAGACATACACAAACACATACACTCTTTAACACACACAGACAGACAGACACACACAAACACACATTCTCTCTGTAATGCAGACACAGACTCATATCAGACAGACACACACAAGCACACACACTCTCCATAACACACACACAGACTCACACAGGCAGACATACACAAACACACACACTCACCATAACGCACACACAGACAGAAACACAGACAGAAACACACATCACACACACACTCCATAACACACACACACAAACACACACACTCCTATAACACACACACGGACAGACACACACAAACACACATTCTCTCTGTAATGCAGACAGACTCACACAGACAGACAAACACACACACTCCATAACACACACACAGACACACACACTGTCTATAACACACACTCTCTATAACACACACACGGACAGACACACACAAACACACACACTATCTTTAACGCGCACACAGACTCACATAGACAGACACACACAAACACACATTCTCTTGTAATGCAGACACAGACTCACACAGACAGACACACACAAACACACACACTCTATAACGCAGACACAGACTCACACAGACAGACACACACACACATACAGACACATGTACAAGCAACCATGCACACACACAGACACACACGCAGACAGTCACATGAAGTGAGCCTGCTTCAGGCGGCTGAAGTCTTAATGAGAGCGTGGGAGGGTGTGTGGACAGGTTTGGGGGCTGGGTAATGGAATTTGCCTGGGCGTAGGGTATGGATTGCCTATTGCCTTCAGATGTGTTCTTCAGCTAAAGCAGACTCACTGCCAGATTTTCTATTTTTTGTCTGTGTATTTTTCTTTCTTGTCCTCCTTTTATATTTTCTTGTTTATTTTCCAGGCAGTACCAGTCTTGTGAGTTTGGGGGCTTGGTTCCTTTTGATCACAGTAATCGGTTTGCCTTTGTAGTCAGCAGATTATAGAGTCATGCTTCATTTATGCCCTGTGCTCTGTGTGTACTGTTTAATTTCTTGTCTTATTTTATTTGTGGCACATTGAAAATGAGTGCAGGTGACCTACTGATCGTCTCTCTCTTTACGTGGGCTGTGAGATGGCTTCCTGAAACAACGCTGACAAGTACGAGAAGTCCCTCATTTCAGTTATGCATTCAAAGAAATTCTGCGTCATCACCTCACACTGACATGTTAAACTGGGTCATTTTTTATGACATTATCATCATTCCAGTGACATTTAGAATTCGATACAGTAGATGATTCAGTAAGGACACTGAAAATCAACATCAGAGGAATAACTTTTTCAAACCGATGCAGCAGAAAAACGAACAGCATGCCAGTGGGCTCTTACGCTGAGCATGTGCGCTGGCTGACTGTGGGAGGAGACACACACACACACACACACACAGTACTGACTGCAGGAGGAGACACACACACACACACACAGACACAGTACTGACTGCAGGAGGAGACACACACACACACACACACACACAGTACTGACTGCCTGCAGGAGGAGACACACACACACACACACACACACAGTACAGTACTGACTGCAGGAGGAAGAGACACACAACACACACACAGTACTGACTGCAGGAGGAGACACACACACACACACACACACACACAGTACTGACTGCAGGAGGAGACACACACACAGTACTGACTGCAGGAGGAAGAGACACACACACACACAGTACTGACTGCAGGAGGAAGAGACACACACACACACACAGTACTGACTGTAGGAGGAGACACACACACACACACAGCAGTACTGACTGACTGTAGGAGGAGACACACACACACAGTACTGACTGCAGGAGGAGACACACACACACACACGCAGTACTGACTGTAGGAGGAGACACACACACACACACACACAGTACTGACTGCAGGAGGAGACACACACACACACACAGTACTGACTGCAGGAGGAAGAGACACACACACACACACACACAGTACTGACTGCAGGAGGAAGAGACACACACACACACAGTACTGACTGTAGGAGGAGACACACACACACAGTACTGACTGCAGGAAGAGACACACACACACACACAGTACTGACTGCAGGAGGAGACAGACACACACACAGTACTGACTGTAGGAGGAGACACACACACACACACACACAGTACTGACTGTAGGAGGAGACACACACACACACACACACACACACACAGTACTGACTGCAGGAGGAAGAGACACACACACACACACACACACACAGTACTGACTGTAGGAGGAGACACACACACACACAGTACTGACTGTAGGAGGAGACACACACACACACACAGTACTGACTGCAGGAGGAGACACACACACACACACACAGTACTGACTGCAGGAGGAGACACACACACACACACAGTACTGACTGCAGGAGGAGACACACACACACACACAGTACTGACTGTAGGAGGAGACACACACAGGACCACCGAAGCACTGAATGCCGGGTGTCTAAATGCTGGGACATGTGGGACAGGGGCGGGACCCTGCCAGGGCCTCACCGCCACACGCACAAATGCTTTCTGGAGCGGCGGGGCGACCCGGCCAAGTTTCCCCCTCCAGTACCTCCAGGCCAACACTGAGTCTGCTGCTCGCCATCTGCCACTGTATTTACACTCGAGCACTGCAGGGTCTGTAATCTCAAAAACATCTCCTTCCAGCGGGCCTGCCACAGCCCGGGCCCGTCCTGTCCTGTCCTGTCCCTTTCCCAAACATCAGTGTGCCTCGTTTATGCCCCCACAGCAGCCTCCTGTACCCTCTTGCAAGCTGCTGACTGCCTGCTGCAGCCAGCAAGTCCCCCCGTTGATAACCCTGAGAAAGAGACAAACTCACTTGGCCTTGCACCCATAATACTGGGGTCCAGTTTACTGCATTAGCCAAAGTGGAATTTGCCTTGAAATCACAGTTTGAACTGGGGTATGGCATGTTGTGTAGGCCTGTGTATACCTTGCCTTTTAGGTTTACATAATTTATTTGCTTAACATTTATCTACATACCTCACATTTTTCCATTTATACACTATGGTTGAAAGTTTTACTTTAGCCCTACTGATTAATCTTTGCCACGTTTTAACATTCAAGCTTTAATACGTTTTACTGAAAGATTTTTGGGTTACACTGTGGTGCAATTACCTTTCTCCTTACCTGGTAGTCATATCTGAAAGCTTTGTTGTAAAAAGGCCAGTTCAGTTGTCAGAAGCAGCTTGGCATAGCACCCAGTCCATAAAGAGTCCAACTGTACTGTACTATACAGCAGGAGTCCAGAAGCCTGTTCCCAGAGAGCCACACGTTTGTGCTGCTTTTCATTGTTACTCAGCACTAAGCTGTGTAATCAACTGCTTTAATTGATCAGTTAACTCACCTCACCTGCTTTCTTGGGTCTAAATTGAGTGATGATTTTAAGATGAAAACAGAAGCCAGCAGACCGTGTGGCTCTCCTGGCCAGGGTTGGGCACCTCTGGTGTGCAGAACTGTGAAAGTGTAAACCTTTCCTTGGCCTGTTAGTGGAAACTGTCTTAAAAACTGCCTTTGTTTAATACAGAGAGCAGAGGGCAAAGAGTGCTGCTCCATGCGAGAATTGTGCTCTTTACAGCTGCAGAATGTTAAAAAGTATGACTTGACTCTCCAAGCAGTTATTAGAGAGATATGGTTATTGCATAGACTGTAATGATGCTAGATATGTCAGAATCAAAGGCAAGATAAGCCCACCAGTAATTATGTATTTTAGGCTCATAAGATAGTTTTGCTGCATGATAAATTATTCATATTCTTGGAGAAAGGCAGACTTATCTTTTCCTCATAGCAATGGTTCCCGTTGGTTCCAGGCTCACAAAGAGAATTTCTTTAGTGTTTATTGAGGATACTAAAAATGTTAAAAAGCTGTGACTTGATGAGGCGTTGCTGTATAAACAGGGCTATGTGTTGTTGTGAAGACATATGTTCCGTTAGCACCATTTATCGACACCAAGCAACAGCCGAGTTTGGTTTCTAATTAATTCACTTACACATTGGAGAGGTGGCCTTCGGTTTCAACAGTAAAAATTAACTGTTGTTTTAAATACTAGTCAAATGGTAGAAGTACCAAACAAGTGAAGAGTACCAGAAATGTTCAAATAAGACTTCAGCATCTGCAAAAAGTTGAGAAAAGGAAGAAACTGATCATCAGAAATGATCTTGAGAAATGAAAGGACCACATAGTCCACGGTTGCATGCACTCTGCTAGCTGCCTTTTTTAATAACAATTTACATTATTTTACAGTTTTTGCTAACCTAAACTTTTTTTTTAAACCTCTGGCAGTTTACCGCTTACCTTTGTACCATTTCAGGTTAATCACTCGACTTGAACTGCTTAAATTTCAGTCAAAACTGGAAAATAGGGGTGTTCTAAAACTTTTGACCGGTAGTGTATATGTATATATTTCTAAGGTTTCTCCTCATATGGTATATGATCTATATGAAGGTTTCTTCCTGTACAGTTTGTCACCACTGTGTTTCTATGGGTCTGTATGAGCAGTGATAGGGGTGGGTCTGTGTGAGCAGTGATAGGGATGGGGTGGGTCTGTGTGAGCAGTGATAGGGATGGGTCTGTGTGAGCAGTGATAGGGGTGGGTCTGTATGAGCAGTGATAGGGGTGGGTCTGTGTGAGCAGTGATAGGGGTGGGTCTGTATGAGCAGTGATAGGGGTGGGTCTGTGTGAGCAGTGATAGGGGTGGGTCTGTGTGAGCAGTGATAGGGGTGGGTCTGTGTGAGCAGTGATAGGGGTGGGTCTGTATGAGCAGTGATAGGGGTGGGTCTGTATCAGCAGTGATAGGGGTGGGTCTGTATGAGCAGTGATAGGCGTGGGTCTGTATGAGCAGTGATAGGGGTGGGTCTGTATCAGCAATGATAGGGGTGGGTCTGTATGCACTTTGCATTGAAAACTCAGTCCCTGCCATTATTGACCCCATTGAGTAAAAGGGAGGGTGATCTTTGCATTTGTAAAGTAAGTACAAGGCCTGTTTTAATGTTGATTTTGTGTTTTTCTCTCTCTCAAACCGTGCTCCCAGTATCAGCATCAGAATAGTGATCTCACCGTGCACTCTGGCCATTCTGATGTATCGAACCTTGCTCCACTCAATTTTTGGACCGAGAGTTCAATCTAAACAGGAATTAGAAATCAGTAGCCAAACCAGGAAGGAGAGCTCTGGTGATTAACAGTTTCAGTGGCACATCTACAGTGGCCATTTAGGGACATTCTCAGTCATCGCTGTGATGCTTCTGCGCTCCTTCCCGGACATCCTGTGTTCCTCATGTTTTTGCCAAGTCTGTATTTTGGCTTGATGTATATCACACCATGATGCACATCAAGTGTGAGTGAGTGAGAAAAGAACAAGTGAGTAAATTATTGTTCTGAGCGGATTCTGAGGGAGGGAGGGCACGATTTCTCTTTCAATGGATGTTGCTCCTTATGGCACTGTTGTCCATTGCCAACATCCAACTAACTGTGGGTGTGTACAATACTGTAGTGCTCAATATGGTAGTTGAAGCGTAGTACCAAACTGCACAGGGATTTCAAAGAACAAACTTTGATCATGCTTTTGATAATTTCAGACAACAGTTCTTGCTAATTTTGTCTTGTGATCATACAACTCTTACGATCACCGTCTCCTAGGGTGAATACGGTTTCACTTTAGACAGATCTGGTATTTGATACCATAAATATTGACATGGATGATGCTGGTTGGTTGAAACCGATGGAACTGATGAGTTACTTGGGGGTTTGAGGATCCTAGGTGTGCTGATAAGTCATGTGACTGCTGTCTGGGGTCGCGCCCTTAAATGACAAAAGGCAGCTCTTGCTCTATGGTGCAGCAAATGAAGAACACATTTGCATGAATAATTAATTGGAGGGACAGTAGACTTCCCTCTAAAACAGACCAGATGCTGCTCTCCTTCCTCTGTGCCCCCAGAGCTCTGGAGAGGAGCCAGTCGTATGTCCATAAGCTCCTTACCCGAGGGACACCCAGGTGAGGTGTCAGGTGTCCGCCCCGGTGGTGAAAAATGCAGGGACACGTGTGACACTTCTAAATATAGGATCCCCCTGGCGCTCAGGTGCGGCCGGGTCTTTTTTTGTTTTACGGCATTAATGAATACATTAGTGTGCCCTTTGGGCTGAGAATGAGGTATGTGACTGCCTGCGGATGTGTTCGGGAAAACAGGAGCAGCACAGCGCTATGGCTCTCTCTGTGCCACGCCAAACCCCTCTACCGCAAACCTGCTAACACCTTGCTATTCATGTGAAACGACTTACAAATCGGATTATTCAACCCTTTGTAGGAGAGAAAGTCAAATTAAAATAAAATGAGAGCCTAAATTACCTTGACTATATTTAATTAAGGTCAGTGGATATACACTAAAGCTCTAGGACACAGCAGCGCGAGTGGAAGTGATGGTTGGAAAGCTACGGTTGTGAGAGCTCCGGGGCTGTTGGGTAATGATCTGTCGGACGTGACATTTCCCACACATTTGTGTCGTTGTTGACTCTCAGATCCTCTCTGCCCGTTAGTGGAAATCTGCTTCACATTTTGTGTGAAAACTGTAGAAACAAGCAGTGGCTGAGAGCAGCTTTGTTGGCAGGTTGTGTGACAAGTCACAGTCACTCTCTCCCCAGGGATCTGAATGTAAGAAAAGCTTGGCTTGCTCTGGGCTGATCAAGGACACAGACCGTAATGATGATGATGATGATAACAACTCCGCTCAACCAGCACCAGCGTGCACCACTCACCGGCAGCCATTTTGTACCAGAACACTCTCCAGATATCAGGTGAGGTAGGGAGGCCTATATAGCCAGTTGGATATTGTGGGTTGATTACATATTAACATCAGAGATATAAGAGGCAACAAGGCAGAGCTGTCCCAGATACTCAAAGAAAAAGAGGTGAAGATTGCATCTGTAAATGAAACGTTTTTGTCGTCACTTACCAGATTCTGCATTCAAGGCTTTAATATAATATATAATATATGTACAGTAATGAATGAATACATTGTTCAGTATATGTGGTCCCAGTGGGAGTTGAACCCACAACCTAAGCATTGCCAACGCCATGCTCTACCTACTGAGCCACACAGAACCACATAATATAATCAGGAACGGCCAGTGGGCAACAGAGGAGGAGTGGCACACCAAATCTTAAAAGTGCCCTGGGGAGGACCTCAGCTGAAAGATGGGCATATCCATCGCTACATCTTGACATTTGTTTTCTGCTCAGTCCAGAAGGGAAGACTGCCCCCTACTGTCCCACCACACCACACTGCTCCCAGCAGAACAACCCCCAAACCCACGTACAGTAGCTTCAGCCTTTGTTTGTGAGAGAAATCACCAGGGTGGGTATGGCTGCAGGGTTGTTTCTTGGTTAATAACTGGTGATAAAATGGGAATTTTTAGATGGCACATTTTGGTGTAAATCTGACCACAGAGGCCCCCGGTGACTTTTCCAGCACTGGCGCCTGACAGGCAGCAGATGCAGGAACGTGAATTTGGTGGTGTAATTTTAGCATGTGAGGCGAGGAACGCAGTGTTGGGGATGAATGGCTCGTTGGGACGCTATGGCAGCTGAGCCTCCCGCTGGCCGGCCCCTGTCCTCTGGGATTTCGGGGATTACACTGGGGCCAGTATGAAGTGCCATCAGTTGTTCCCCCTCTTTCCCCCACCCGACACTCCACAGGCACCAGGGGTATTGTCCCAACAATCTCCCTGATTGTGTCACATGGGGAGTTGGGACGTTTACTGTGGTTGTGCAGTGGTCACTACATGATCCTTCGTGACACTGTGGCCTGCTAAAAGGCATCTTTTTTTTATAATGGAGAAAATCCACCTGTACTCTACAGTAACTCTCACTGAGAAAAAAGTAAATCTGTGGTTCTTAGTTTAGCAGTTTTATAAAGAAAAGTGTACAGTCATATGCCCCTTTTGAAGTGGGAAAATATTAAGAACAATGAAAAATTATGAGCATTATTACTCATGACAGCATTACTAATGTATTGACTGTTGTATGTGACTATTGTACCAAGGATATTTTTTTGAGAAAGTGAATGGCAGGAAAAGCATCTGGTCTGATGTGCACTGGTATATCAAACTAAACCCCTTTCCAGAGGTTTGTTTTCAAATAATTAAATGCTTTTTTCCAGAAAGCATAAAAGCAATGACAAATTGTGATTGTAATTGTATATAAATGATCATTTTAAGGTAAACTTTGGATATTATGTCTGAGAGCCACCGTAGACACTATTTTTCAACCTTACAAACGACGTTGCACAGTAACTTATAGGTTCTGTGTGCCTGAAACGTGGCAAGGGTGTATGTCAACTTCTATCCCCCAACTAGATGGGACATGAGAGACACACGCTCCATTAAAACAAGGAGACAGAATAGACCCCAGCCTGATGGAAAACCGCATCTTGCCATTGGTGGGTGTGCATTATAGCACAAGGCTTATGAACAATCTAAGCATATAGGCTTTGGTTGTTGTTTTTTTCCAAATCATGGGGATTCAGTACCTTATAGCAGAGGATAAACACTATTATTTCTCCTTATCACAGCATATGTATGTCAGACAGACAGAGTTATCTTACTTTGCAAACAAAAAAAAACAAAAAAGGGTGAAGGTGGGTTAGGATCCAACTCGCGATGCTGCAAACACATCAAGATTGATAAGAATCGAGGCTCTTTTAAGTCTGGAAACAGGCAGAAGACTGTGGCAGCTTGGATTTATTTCCTGCCTTGCACCCTCCCTGGCTCAGCAGTCAGCTTTGATGATCATTGATTAGGTTTGAAGTGCACGGAAAGCTATACCTGGGAGATGAACATGCCAAAACTGTCGCGTTCCAGCGTCCAGCGTGCTGCCATGCGATTGCTCTCCACTTCGGGGGAAGTTTCTGTGCCAACGCCCTCTCTCACACCAGTTCGGCATGCTGTCTTCAGAGAAAAGTCTGCTTTTTCAGTTTGTTTGTAAGACGAGGACATTTGTTGATTGAAAAATGTTGATTGAATCTAGGCCTCGGTTTTATTTTACTTCATCAAGTACTACTACGTCTCTCTTGAGTAGCCTAGTTTCATGTGTCTCCATCAGCAATTTACACCATAACCACACCGTTGATGTTAACATAGCACACGCAATACAAATGATAGCAAAATTCACGATCGAAGCTGTTCTTTATTTTGTCTGTGTTTGTTTTTGTTTTTGCAAGTGGATTTGTCGAAAAGTGAATGCAGAAATGTCTAGACACGGGTAAGTGGAGCAATAAACATTGCACTGAAATTGCTTCAAGTTAATCCACTGGTTGAATAAGACCAATACATTTGAATTGGCTCTGAACATTTCTGATGTTTGCACTATTGTCAAAGTATCGTTGGAAGAATTTGAAAGTGGTTCCTTTAAAGGAAAAGCCAAGTACCATGTAGTTTTGTGTTTCTTGTCTTGTTGCTAAGTAACAGCATACCAGCTGCTGCAATGTGAAAAATGGACTTTGAAAGGGTGAAACTTAAACTGCAGAAACAAATCTTTGAAATAGTAAAAGCCATAATGGTAGAACTGCGCTGAAAGGAAAACTCTTGGAAAAACAATATGACAATAAAAAAAGTGTAAATGTGCCAGATCAGCGCATTTCAGCTACAGAGATCTTTAGCGCTACCTCAGAGTGAGCGGATGAATAATGTGTAAAGATGTCCAGAGCAGCAGCTTGCACGTGCGTCGCTGGGTAAAGTGATGGCTGCAGCAACAGCAGTAATTAACCGGGTTTGTTTTTGCTTTGTTTTGTATTAATCTGGAGATTAGTTAACAGAAAAGGGGGGCGCCTGCAGCAGTGGCATTGAATTACAGCAGGTTTGGTTTTTATACATGACGGGGGAAATGAAATCCAGACTACAGTAGTCGGCCCGGGGGCCCAAGGAGACATGGAGTACCAGCCCTCGCAGATGAGAGCTTGATTGGCGGGTACAGGGCGAGGCTACGGAGGCGATTGATGTGGCGGGGAGGGTGTGAGGTGGGGGGGGTTGCATCTCCACGGGGCTGCAGGAGCAGATGGATGATTTGGCATGAAAACAGCCTGGGGGGGACCCTGCCACCCCCTGACTGGAGACGGATCAACAGCAGGGCGCTGAGATGCATAGCAACACACTCCAGGGTCTCGCCCTCGGTGAGCTGAAAACACATTGTGAGAGTGTGTCCAGGCCCTGTGTGCCTGTATGGCTGTTAGCAGTACTGCACTGCTACATGTGTTAAGCCTTCTGGGCCCTGCTTCTCACACTGGGCAGTTTAATCCATCCATCCATCCATTATCTAAACCGCTTATTCCTGGTCAGGGTCGCGGGGGGGGGGGGCTGGAGCCTATCCCAGCATGCGTTCCGGGCGAGAGGCAGGAATAGGACAGCGCTATCCACTGCACCACCGTGCCGCCGGGCAGTTTAATATGAATGTAAATTGTTTCATGTTGGCTTTATTAGTGGTCGGTTTGTTATTGCTGTAATCCGAAATGTTTGTGATAGCTGAGTGAACGCCCCCTGTACCAGAATGAGAATGGCCTCTGGGGTGTCCGATGGAGATGTCACTTTCCCCGGTCCAAACAGTCTACTTTAGCACTTCTTGAACTGGCCCAGCTGGAAGTCCCCAGCCTCAGAATGTTCCAGCGGTGCTGTCCCACAGGACGGAGATTGGCCAATGGCAGACTGCATTGGGCCTGTTGAGGACCATTGTGATTCTCCATGGAGACGTTGCCTCCACCCCACTGTTCAGTGGGCAAGTACATTTCCCAGACGTCCTCCACCATAGTTCTGGTGATCGCCAAAGATTCATGCAGTCACGCATATACGAGATATTCATTGGTTAACATTATAGCAATTGTGTGATTACATTTGCATAGTTTTGAGTGTGTTTAGTGTCAGAAATTATGAACATTTCTACAACCAATGGCAGTCAACATTTGACACAACCTAATTTGAAAGTAATGTTGTCCCTAAAATGTTCTCTTTCATTTATTTTAAGAGTCAAAAATAGATTTTGATTAGAGACTAGAGACTGTTTTGACGCTAATGCAAATGACATGGATGAAAAGTCCCTTTTTAATATAACGTTACCTACCCTGTGTTTACTACCCTGTCCGGGGCACAGAACACAAAAGTCCCCTTGGTATTCCCCCTTCTCAACGAGAAAAAAATAATCATTAAAAAATTGTTTTTTTTCTGTAGCCAGAAAATGGCATTTGTTAATTACTTTCCTCTTCATATTAACTACAGGTTTTTAACTGTGGAGACTAATTCCATTTAGTCTAAATTGCTAACAAAATGGATATAAACCTGAATCTTTGAACTTGAATTTTAATAATCAAGTTGTTATTTAAGATATTTGATGAAAAAGCAGTATTGCTTATAAAGTGATTATTATAATATAGATTATTTTCTGTCTCTTTAACTCTCTTACTTAAAGTTAAGTACAGCAACTTCCTTCTTAAACTAATTCTAGAATGAAAATACACCACATCTTGTCTAAATGAATACATCATTAGAATAGGATCAAAATGTAGAAGCAAGCAATATATAACAAGTGGTTTTTTTTTTTTAAAGCCATCGGATGCAAAGTGCTTTAGGGGGGACAAATCACTTGAATAGAAGGAAAAAGCACAAGGATATTTAGAGGTACAGAAGTCAAGTACATTTCTGGGAATAAATGTGGCTGTTGATGGTTGTTTTATGCTGATTTGTTCCAAATTCATTTGGTCATTTATTTTGTGATATTAATTTCTCCTTTTCACCATTCTAGTGCAGAATTCTAACTTCATGTGGGTCAGCTTTATCCCTTTTAATTTACAGCTTTGTGTTTTAAGCTTGCAACAAGGCTCACTATGGTGTGGGAGTTTCAGTCCTGCTATTGGTGCTGTTTTCCAAATGGCCCCCTCATTTATCATGTCTCCCGAATTTGTGCAGGCAGTACAGTGGGCGCACTTAACAAGGCTTAGGCGACCTGCAGTGGCCAGCTACCATATGCACTGTATACAAGCTGCCTACATGTCTGCTTAATGCCTGTTAGGGCAGGGAGTATGTAGCATGTAGCCTATCACTTGACGGATAAACTGATGATGCTATTTTTGCCACATCTTGGAAAGCCATGGATTTTGTTGTCGCTAAAGTGCATGACCGCTGCCTGTGAGTGTGAGTGTGTGAGTGTGTGAGTGTGTGTGTGTGTGTGTGTGTGTGTGTGACATCTAAGAGGTGTGTGCAGGTCTGTGTGTGTGTGTGTGTGTGTGTGTGTGTGTGCAGGTCTGTGTGTGTGTGTGTGTGTGATCTGAGGGATGTGTGTGCAGGTCTGTTTGTGTGTTGTGTGTGATTTGAGAGATGTGTGTGCATGTCTTTTTGTGTGTGTGTGTGTGATCTGAGAGATGTGTGTGCAGGTCTGTTTGTGTGTTGTGTAGGGCTGACCCCATCTAGTCGACTGGTCAATTGTTTGGTTGATGGGCTGTTGGTTGACCAAGATTTGTTTTGGTCAAGCAGTCGCGCGAAATAAAATAAAAAAATTAAACATTTAAACATTCTCCACGCAGCATGAGACACCTAGATTCGCGCCACAGTTTGGCGCGCTTGTCAGTAGAAAAATCCATTCTGGACGCTGCGGGTATGGCAGTGAGAGTCCTTCACTCTTAACATAGCTAGGACTACATATGTTCTCTTTAAATTATATTAGGCAGTTAAGGTAATAGTAATGTTGTGAATAATTCTGCAAAACTAATAAAAGTAACATTTTATAATAAATGTGTTTTGCTAGGCTAATTTTATGGTTTATATATTTATAACTAACATGCGTAACACCGCCTTTCATGTAGCCTATATTGTATCCTTGTTTTAGGCATGCCTAATGTGCATTTTAAATGTTTAAATTTTAAGCATTTAGCAGATGCTCTTATCCAGAGCGACTTACAAGGTGTGCATTACAGTTTTTTTTGATTGCTTAAGCACGATTTTGAAAACAGGGCCTGGTTTTTCAAAACACTACACACAATTAGCACAACCACACACCCAATTAGCAGAACATCTCAGATCCTTTGCAAAATGAAACACTCTTGTAAAAACTATACACTAATTTATAAAAACCATATTTTGTTACCATATGAAACACACACGTTTCATATGACTTAATTCTGTTTGAACCAGTTACACACTGCTGTTGCTAACCTAAAACACTTTTAGCAATTCTACTTCTCAGTGTAGATAGAGTAATAGAGTACTGTAAGTGAAGTACACAGAGAAAGTGCAAATATACAATAAATTCACCAAACACTACACAAGACCAATGCTGCAGACTGATGAAAATATAATGTATTTCTCTTCATATGCCCAAATCAGTCAACATGGAGAATCACAACAAAGCATTTCCCAGTTTTCATGCTACTACAGTAGTGTGCATAACACTGTAAACTCAGCAAATATCAGACAAACATAAAATACTGTATCCAGTACAGGTTACAATTACAGTAAATAAAAAAAATAAAAAAATAAAAACTGAAAATACAGTACAGAAAATACTAGACATTATCTCTTCGCCTAGCTGGATCTGGCCAGAGAATTTCATTAACATCACAGGCGATATCCTCATTGGCAAGACAACGTTGGAAGAACCGTCTTGAATGTCGAATCCATCCTTGCACAGCTGCGGCGTCGATTTGGTCACATGCCTCCTCCATGGCCTGAATGAGGGGTACCTGAGCCTGGGGCCGGAGATTGTAAACCCTCCACCGCCATGCCGAGAAAAACTATTCGATTGGGTTTAGAAACGGAGAGTATGGTGGAAGGTATAGTACTGTAAACTGTGGATGGTGTTGAAACCAGTTCTGGACCAGAGCAGAGCAGTGGAATGACACATTGTCCCAGATGACAATGTATTGCATCTGGTGCATTTGGTTTACTGCTGTGTAGAGATGCACCGATCGATCGGCCTCTGACCGGAAATGGCCGATTTTCAGCTGATCGGCCTCAATCGGTGACTTGATCCCGATCACTCCACATAGCCGATTCTGTGCGCCGGTTGGCTCCTCGCCCCCCTCTTTTTCACGTGACGTGCGCGTACCCGTGAGCCAATGCAGACAGATCAGATGAGCTCAGCGCTGAACACTTAAAGCTTTCAGTTTGTCATACATGTCAATCGAAAATAAGCCGCGGAGGAACAACCTCGAAAACGTTCGGAACGACCAACCTAATCATTTAGGTTGACCAACTCGTTTTTCTACAGTACCGTAGGTACCGGGGTTAATTAATAATTAACTTCGTTGCGCTAGTTCGGTTCCTCTGAACCATTTTCCATTAATAGAACATGGTGGTAGTGCATACACTTGACGTAATAATGCCCTGCTGAAGAACTGAATTGCACTGAAATCATTATGTTCGCTAATGAGTGACGTTATGAAACAGTGCTATTCACTCATACAAATCTAACTTATTAGACTTAATGATAAATTCATCTAACGATTTCTAGCTAAACCACAGCTGTGCGTTTCCACTATCAAACAAACTCAGAAACAGCAAGCATCGCCTCTTTTCCAATTACTCCTAGTTTGAAACATTTTTATCTAGGCTTTGAAGCTAGTTAAAGTCGTAGTCGTTAGGCTACCTGACTCACGCAAATAACGAAATTCTGCTGAAGAGCGGCTTGTTTCAATGCCTTTGACAAGCTCCGCAACTGAAACATCCGCCCTTATATCGCTACAAGTGTTTTCCATTGCACTATATAGAATTGGGATCTACTCTAATCCACCTCTAGCAAACAAATTAGTCTAGCGCATCATAGGTTCGAACTAACCTGTTTTCCATTAGCATTGTCGCAATAACTTTCTGATGCACATCAAGTTGAAGCCATATAATTATTTAATGGAAAAAGGGCTTGTGTCATCTGTCATCAGAATATAACGTTAGTGTTTTAAATAAATATTTCCGGACTAATGGTCTGTCACCATGTCAGTACATTTAAACTACTCTTGTTTCTTTTTATTTATTACTTCAAGGCTACATGCCACTGTTGTTGGATTCTCCTTTATTCATCATTTAATTTAATTTGCACAAAAAAAGAAAAGCTCTGTCCAGTAACCTGGAACACTTTTTTATTTTGAAATGTGTTTTAGTGAGACCTACCTCATGCTTCTGACCTACCTCAGAATTGTCAATCTTAATTTTCTATTAAAGCAAAGTTACAAAAATGTTTGTGTAAGTTGTCAATTATTGTTTTTAGGAAAAAAAAATCGGAATCGGCCAAAATCGGTATCGGCAAGTCAGACTAATCAAAAATTGGAAATCGGAATCGGCCAAGAAAATCGCAATCGGTGCATCTCTACTGCTGTGATGATGTTGTGCAATCGGTCCAAAAATGTGAGAATGTGAGGTGTGTTGTAAGGGCCCATATTGGCATGACGGAGGAGGACCCCATTCTGTGTAATGGCAGCGCAAAGGGTGATGTTACCCCCACGTTGCCTTGGGACATTGATTATAGCCCTGTGGCCAATGATATTTCTGCCTCTCCTTCTTGCTTTTGTGAGGTTGAACCCTGCCTCATCTATGTATATGAATTAATGCGGGATTTCCTCAGCATCCATCTGTAAAACTCTCTGAAATACAGTGAAAGACAAGATTGTGTAGTTCAGCATAGATCTAGTATACAGTAAATTTACATGTAAAAAGGTTATGTGTGCAGTATGCAACATCACAGTGCTAAAGTGAACAATACATACCTCCACATACTCATGCCGCAGCTGTTTGACCCTCTCTGAATTCCGCTCAGAAGGCACTCGATAAAGTTGTTTCATTTGAACCTGATGTTTTTTCAGGATGCGTGCCAGTGTTGACTGAGAGACCTGATGGACATTATTGAAAATGGCATGGTCACCGATAATGTTGGCTTGAATTTCTCTGAGCCTGATAGCATTATTGGCCAAAACCATGTTTATGATCTCTCTCTCTTGTTCTTGCGTGGATATGGGCCCCCTTCCTCCTTGTCATTCTCGACTCTCAATCCTATGTAGAAAAAAATACATGTAACCTACTGTAAAATGTCACAGGAAGGGGTATCAAAAGTGCTGATATGGTGCATACAATAAGCAGCTGATTACTGTAACTGTAACTCTACTGTAACTGTAGACAACCTGTTTTCTTGTCGAAATGACAGATGCCACTGTATATCTGCTGAGATTTGGCTGAACTCTTAGTCCAGCCTCCCTCAGTGTCAATCTGTGGTTCACGACATGGTCAACTAGTGTTGCGCGAATTTCATTTGATAAATTTGGTCCTCTTCTTCTTTGAGCACGTTCTTCTCCTGCTTCAGGTCTTCCTCTTCCTCTACCTCCACCTCGGCCTCTACCTCTGGCACGGCCTCCGCCTCTTCCTCTTCCTCTACCTCCTTCTCCTCCTTCGTGGATTCCCCCTCTCACCCTCACTCTTCTTCTGACTCCTTCCATTTTGGTTGAAGACAGGTGAACTCACCTGCTGCATTTTTATAGTGCTTAAACCTGATCGGTGTGTCTACAATTAAGCAATCATGTGTTTGCGCACCTGATGGCTGTGTTTAACCAATTGGCTCATAGGTGTGGTAATTTGACAGTCAGTGCTTTGGAATTGCAAGGAAGTGACATCATGATATACTTCTGTGTCTAATGTATACAAGTGTGTTTAGTGTTTTGCAAATCACTGTGTGTATTGTTTTGCAGAAAGTGTGAGGCTGACATTGTGCTTATAGTAGTGCAAATCTGGGGCCTCATTTATAAAAAGTTGCGTAGAAACCATCCTATATTTGATCTAAGATCATTTCTGAAATGTGCGTAAGTGTGATTCAGAGAAACTGAACGTACGCCCAAAAAAACGTGCGTACGCCACTCGCCCAGATGTGAAATCTATAAATCGCAAATGATCTTGAAATTGTGCGTAGCTGAATGGTTTTAGATCTCTCCGCCTTGTAAACGCCCCTAATTAATATCATTAGCATATAAAGGAGCACGAATCAAAACAGAAATGTTCTACTTGATAATGGCGAGCTGCAAGAAAAATTATTTTAGCGAGGCGGAAATCGAGGTCCTGTTGGCGGAGGTGCAGCTGCGTGCAGGGACGCTGTTTGGGAGCCTTTCTAATGGCTTTACCAGTACAACCAAGTACGTGGCCTGGCAGTCTGTAGCCCAGGCTGTGAACGGGGGGCAGCAAAGGTCCCTGAAGGACGTAAATAATTTTTAAACTGATTTAAAACTGAGGTCAAAATCTCTAATAACTCGTTCCCTTCTTATTGCGCGGTTGGCAATATCTTCGAGAAGCGAAGCCATTCTATTTTATAGCCTACAGATTGACCGAAGTGTTTTACACGCGTGGAACCATAATATGTATTAAATACATTTCAAGGATGTGTCAATTATGCTAATTGGGGTAGTTTTGGAAAACCAATGTGTGTTTTTGTTTTGTTTTCCACAAGTAGCTTAGCTTATGTTGTTTTAATTCATTAATAAATGTATTGTGCAAACCATTACGTATAGCATAAGCAATGTGTTCAATCTGGTAATACTACTACTACTACTACTACTACTACTACTACTACTACTACTACTACTACTAATAATAATAATAATAATAATAGGCAGCAGACGACATGTTGGCGCTGTTAGATTTCGAATACATTTTACATTACATTTACATTTTAAGCATTTAGCAGATGCTCTTATCCAGAGCGACTTACAATATGTACATTAATACATGGTAGGAACAATCATAGTATGCGCAAGAGATCAGTGCAGTAATACAGCAATAAACCATTGCAGGCAGCCGCGTACCATACCTGTAACACTGGGAAGGAAAAGATTAGTCAATTATTATTTTTTAATAGTTCCTTACTTACTGATAATAGATCTTTTTTATGAAGCAAAAATTATTTAGTGCCCCTGTTCTGGGAACGAAACTGAACGAAAAAGGGGTTCACCTGATGGTCTACATGGGATGATGACAGTGATGACAGTGATACTGATGAATAAGATACTCCATTTTAACAAACAACAATTTATTGATACATTTCATGATCTTAATTCACATATGAGTATACTAAGGCACTGATACTTACTCAGATGTTAGGTATATGTATTTATGACAGTTTGAGAGAGATTTTGTGTTGCCAAAATGAATATAACTAAATTTATAAGCAAAAACAGCAGCATACGATTTCTGATTTTTTTGTAATTCACTTCTTATACATTTGTGGCTTGTGACAAAAAACTGCAGGATATTGTGCGGAGAACTTTTAACCCAAAGTCCACAAGGGTATTGTCTATGCAAAAATGCATTGAAAAAGTAGTGCCCCTGACATGGGAACGGAATTCATTTTCTAGGCACTTTTTCATGGTTCACCTGATGGCCTAGTGGTGATGACAATTAGCTAGATGTACAGAATTCAGTGGTAGTGGAGTCTGAAAAGGTGGGTTTTGAGTCTCTCGCGGAAGATTGCAGGTGATTCCGCGGTCCTGGCCGATTGCGGAAGATAATTTCACCAGCGAGGGGTCAGGACAGAGAAGAGACGAGACCGCGAATACCTGCAGTACTCAAACATTGCCACAAGGAAAAGTGCGTACGCCAGGTTGAAACCTGATGTGGAGGTAAGCACTTTTCCACGTCAAAGACCGTTTTTATAAATCTGAACTTTGACGTGGATTTGAGCGTACGCACGTTCTAAGATCAAATTTGTGCGTAAGTACGTTTTATAAATGAGGCCCCTGGGCCGATGTTTTGCTCCTTGAGTGTAAGGTTTTGATAATTGTGTAATACTTTTGATTTTAGTGTTTATGCAATCGATAAAAACTGTAATGCATGGTAGGAACAATCATAGATTGCGCAAGAGATTGCAGTGCAGTATACAGCGATAGACATCATTGCAGGAAGCTGCGTACCATACCTGTAACACTGGGAAGGAAAAGGTTTGTAAAGTTATTAGGCCTATTATTATTATTTTTGTGTATGCGCACCCCCTCATTTTAATTGTAGCCTAACATTTGCCTACAGTTAAGATTAGTGATATAGGCATACTTTAATTACTAATTTCGATATAACCTAAGAACATAATGTCAAATAAAAAAGTATGGCAGCATTTTGTTTTAGTCGCGGACGATCCAAAATAAGTGGAATGTGAACTTTGCAAGCGTGTTTTCCAAGGTAAGTTATTTTCGATAGGCTATAGCCACTTTATGTCCAGCTTTAGGCTCCAATTTAAGACATTAGGCTATGTGTGATCATTCTTTTGTTAGCATATTTTTTTGCAAAAGATATTTTAAATCCCAATGAGACCAACCTGGTTAATTAAATAAAACATAGCCTACACATTAGAATGTGTTATGGTTGTGGTCAAATAAAAGCATCAGCCTATTATGTGGCCATACCGCAATTTCACAAGCGCAACGGCAGAATCTGCAAGGGCAGCATGAGCTCGGAACGGATACGTTTTTTTCTTTCTTTCAGGTAATCTTGAACTCTGGCTCCATAAAGTCATTAGCCTATTGTTACTCATTTGTGTCATTCACTGAAAGTTATAGAACACGAGACAAGCGCAGTGTGCATATACGTAGTTGTATTTATTAAAACAAATATGGTGTGTCATATAGAAAAAACTTTTCGACCAATCGGTGAAAAATTTGTTTTAGTCGGGGACAGCCCTGTTGGTGTGTGTGTGATTTGTTTTAGTGTGTGTGACAGCCCTGTGTGTTGTGTGTGTGTGTGTGTGTGTGTGTGTGTTTGAGAAATGTGTGTGTAGGTGTGTGTGTGTGTGTGTGTGTGTGTGTGTGTGTGTGTGTGTGTGTGTGTGTGTCTGTGTGATGTGTGTGTGTGTGTGTGTGTGCAGTGTGTGTGTGTGTGTGTGTGTGTGATCCGAGAGATTTGTGTGCAGGTCCGTGTGCAGGTCTGTGTGTGCGTGTGTATGTGTGTGTGTGTGTGTGTGTGTGTGTGTGTTTTGTGTGTGTGTGTGATCTGAGAGATGTGTGTGCAGGTCCATGTGTGTGTAGGTCCATGTGTGTGTGTGATCCGAGAGATGTGTGTGCAGATCTGCTCTCATTCAAATGGAAAATCTTGTTTGTTCAAAAATAATACAGCTGAATGATATGTAACTACTCGATTGTTTGTCATGGTACAGTTTATTTAATAATTTAATTTAATTGAATAGTTTAATAAATATTATGTAAGATTGACTTTTTAAGAAAAAAACAACAAAACATTTATTAATATGTTATTTCTTCTATGTTTTTAAAACTTAGAAAATAATAACTTAGAAAATGATCTTGTGGTTTTCTTTCATTAGGAAAATAATACATTCATCCCTTATAGTGAATTCTTATTTTCTAGACAAATTATCATTTTTTCCTTTTGATAAAGAGATCTCACTGACGTAAGGGACAGATTGTGGGGGAATGTGTGTCCTGTGCTTTGTGTGGGGGGATGAGGTCATTGGCTTTGCCTTTGTGTTGATTTTAAAGCTGTGATATTGGGGATTATGTTCTGGGACTCTCTCACAGGGGGGCTACCTCAGAGCACAGTTGTGTAACAGAGACCTGTGTCTGTCCTCAGGTTGTAAGGCCATAATCCTATGGAAAGTGCCTTGTTTTGCAACGGATTGGCGACTGGAATGTTTCGAGTGGGTTTTTATACCACAATAGCAACAGGAATGTGCTTTTTTTATAGATATATTTTTGTATTTCTTATTAAAATGTAGAAAAAAATAGTGGCAATCATAGCAATCTAAGTAGAAGATCAAAGATTACAATTAAAAAAGGATATTAAGACAGGATATCCCCGCTGGAGTGCCATCGGGGCGGCAATTGGCTGTCCGCCCCAGGGAGGGGGAAGGGAAGCCGACACACACAGCTCGCTGCGCACAGGAGTGGTTCTGGGGTACTGGAATTACAGTCGATGGCACGACGAATGTTGTATCGGAGGAGGCAGCGCTTCGCAGCGAACTATGAGGGAAGGGGGGATTGAACTAAGCACATGGGTAATTGGCTACCAAATTGGGAGAAAAACAGGGTAAAATCGGAAAAATGTAATTATAAAAATAAAAAAAAAAAAATGTTTTTAAAAGGATATCCCCCTGAATCATTGAATTGTGAATTATTATTTTGAGACAGGTAATAGTATTTCTTTGATAAAGAGATCTTGCCAACGCAAGGAACATCATCTGTCATGTTTTTTCCCCACTCCATTAAATCTCCTACCTTTCTCCTATATATCCTGCAATGCTTATCAGCTCTACTGGGCGGTCCGAGTTCTCTCTGATGCAGTGGCGAACCGTGACTATTGGACATAGGCCTTCAGTGAGAACAAACATCCTGCAATCTCATCATTATTTGTCAGAGAGACTTTGTGAATGTCGCCATGGTGCTGCGCGAAAGCTACATGACCGATTGATTTGATGAACACGATTGATTGACCGATTGATTGACCGATTGATTGATGACCGATCTACATAGGCCTACAGCACATTTGTTTTTTGTTGTGGTAGTATGGCCTGCATTATGCTGTAAATAATGTAAACATCTCGAATTAAAATGACAAAGACCGCCCCCGCCCTGCCTTCCTCCCTCTGACCGTGCAACATCCTCTGGCGTTGTATTTTAAACTGCACATTTTTTCTTTTACAGCATAATGTAGGCCATACTACCACAACAAAAAACAAATGTGCTGTAGGCCTATGTAGATTGGTCATCAATCAATCGGTCAATCAATTGTGTTCATCAAATCAATCGGTCATGTAGCTTTCGCGCAGCACCATGGCGACATTCACAAAGTCTCTCCGACAAATACGTAGTTTCGCCGGTGCATTGAACAAAACGTGAGCTTTTATTCCAACCAGATAAAGTTCTAAATTCAGTCATTTGTGATTTAGGCTAGATAAAACATGCGTATATGCCTGACGTACGAATCTTTATTTTTGGGTGCAAAAAAATTAGCAATACAGTCTTCATCCATTGTTGATACTGATAATGATACTAACGTCAGTTCAAACTGCTTTATATACGGCTAATATACAGACTCGAAACGTCACTCTAGTCTAGCTAGCTACACGGTGCTCACTGCTCAAACGCTGCTACCATCGAGGGGAGATCTGGAAAATTGTTTCGATCTATTCAGTTAGTGACATATACCAGGGCCTTCTTGAAGGCTCCGAAGTGGCCCGAATGTATTGAAAAAATGTCCCACCCACTACAAATCAAAATATGATTGGCTAATCCACCTGTCATTCTATACATCTGCCCTAATGCACTTGAATGGCAGAGGCCTTCAATCCAACTACTGAAGGCTTAAGGTGACACAGTAGGTAGATTGTTCTACCCAGAGACAACCAAAATAAAAAAGCTGATTGGCCCTTTTTTCTTTCACTTAAAATGCACTTTTTTTCCAAAACAAAATAAATCATGAGATGAGACACTGATGACAGATATATTGTTTAACATTAAAGGAATAAAAAACAAATACATTATATTGTGATTTAATGGATTTTACATTTTTCATATTTTCTTAGGCCTTCAGTGAAGGCTTAGAAGGCCTGGACGGTTCCCCACTGCTCTGATGGTGTCACGTTGTCGGACCTGTTAAATATCTGTGTCAAAGTGTAGTGAACAGAGGGGGCTGAGAGCAGAGAATCACCCACGGCCCCCTGGCAGAGCGAGCATATTTCATGCAGGTGTGGAAAGTGGAGCTCAAAGATCTATGGTACCGAGGAGCTATGGTACCGAGGTGATGCAGTGGAAAGGGGAAGAGTGCTTGGGTGTACAAAGAAGAGCTCAAAGATTAGCATTTTCCCTTCCCTTTAAGGGCGTCTAGCACCACTGTCTGAAAAATGATTATTAGTTTCCCTTCCAGACATCACTTATCAAATGCTCGGTTGGGGCTGGAAGTGAGAGAATGTGTATTTTAAAACAAGCCCCACAGAGCAGGAGTGGGTTTGACATGCTTGGCTCTTAAAATGCTTGTTTTTGGCTCGACCTGTCCAGTCAAACACTTTTCAGTGGGTTTTTAATTTTATCATAGCGTCGCCTGTTAATCTTCAAACGTTGACTGTCTCCCAGAAATACCGTAGTGCTGGGAGGATGATTCCCACCTCCATTTGTAGTCAGGACCTTGAGTTTTCTGTTCCTGCAGTTCAGTCCTCCAGCATCAAGATGGCAGTGCAGCCTCTTCACAAAGCCCCCTGTTGAGCGATTATCAAAAATGTGTTGCATGAATCCTCTCAATTATTCATTTAAGAATTATGAATTATGCACAATTGTGCATTGATTCATGGAGTAGTGTGGATTCATGGCAAGAATTTTCCGTTTTATTCATCAGTATTCCCTGTAATGTCAGTAATACGTCCTTGCTTACCAGCAACATAATATGATTTGTCATTTGGTGTTTTTTGGATGTTATTATTAAAACTATTATTAATACTGAACTAAAATGCCCATTGACACTCAACAAAAACATATGGTAAAACGGTATTATCTCACATCAAATAACAACAAAGCAATGGCAAAATTGTATTTGAAATTAAATAGTTTAAACATTCTAAATTTAACAAGAAAGTAACTGTAAAACTGTAGGAAGTCTAATGTAAAACTGTAGACAACTGTAGAAGTGCTTTTTATGTTCACACAATTTATCACATTCATGTGAACAGCAAATGTTATTTTATTGGCATAATTTACCAGCATTTATGTACTGTATCCCTCTTCTGTTCATTGAATTATGCACATATATTCTTTGAGTAAATTAAGTAAACTTTTTAAGTACTGGGTGAGTGTCCTGTGGACGTGATTGGGCAGGTGAATATGTGAGTGTATGCGTGTGTGTCCTGTGGACGTGATTGGGCAGGTGAATAATGGCTCAGTAAACTCAGCAAAGGTGACCGCAGAGAGAGGAGGAGGCTCATATTCAGTCTCTCTCTCCCTCTCTCTCTCTCTCTCTCTCTCTCTCTCTCTCTCTCTCTCTCCCCCTTCACTCTCTGTCTCTCTCTCTCTCCCTCTCTTCTCTCTCTGTCTGTCTGTCTCTCTCCCCCTCTCTCTCTCTCTCTCTCTCTCTCTCTCTTTCTCTCTCCTTTCTCCAATGACTCTGTTCTCATTCACAGTGCAGTGTGAGTTTGTTTGTGCCCACATCCATGCATTCCCCTCATACCTTCCACAGGGATTGGCAGGATCAGCTGATATTGGCGTAGGTCGTTGAACTTTTCCCTGGTTTGTAGCCTCAGAGGGAGGAAAGGAGGGGGCGTGCATGCGTGTGTGGGCGGGAGGAGGGCGGGGGCCTGAAGAGGATCTTTACGGCCCTTTCTCCCCACCCGCACACCCGCCCACACATGAGCTAATGCTGGAGAAATGTTTTTTGGGGCGAGTGATGGGGATCCTCTCTGCCTGGGCCTTAGTGTGGTTACCACCCACACTGTTTGTGTAGGCCATGCTGGGCCTCGGAGAACACATTATGTGCCCCCTGTCCCACCCCCCCTGGGGCTGGGGGCGGACGCTGTCGCAGCGGACGCAGCGCTTCTTTGTACACTCTACACCACAGTGCTGTGACCTCTGCGTGTTCTCCTGTGAAATGTGACTGTGGGGGTGAGGGGAGCGAGCCCGTGTGCTAAGAACAACGCTGACAACTTTACCTTTTTCTGTTTGATCTGTTTTTCTTTTTTTCTTTTAAATGTTCACTTGGAACAAATCCTCCTCATGTTTCACACAGTTGTTATTTTTTTCTGAGATGTTGTTCATGCTGGGGGGGTTTGTTGTTGTTTTGTTTTTGTTTGTTTGCTATTTTCTTCACTGGGGCTTAAAAATTGTGTGCTTTTTTAACATTTTTATGATGGCAAAGAATGTGGAATTTTGTTTTGTTTTGCAAAAATAAGGTGTGATTTATTTAGTAGTGGATGCGCTTGTGTTTTTGTCTTTGTGTTGTGGTGTGGTGCGAGCAGCCATTGGGCTCGGTGTGTTTCACTGTGACATGAGGAAACGTCGCCCAGTGTGCGTGACATTTCTTCTTACTCTGTTCTCTTCAGTATCGCCTACAAACCATATCTGTGTAAACTATGATCACAGTTTCTGTGTACGCACACACACATACACATACACGAATGCAGACACACACACCCACAAATGAAAACACTCTCCAGTTGAGTCACATGTGTTGAACTGGGTTGTATTGACATAGCGATATATAAACTGGACTTATAACCAGAAGGTTGCAGTGTCAGATCCCTGGTTGGGTATCAACATTACACCCTTTGAACATCATATATGAACCTGAATATATCTGAGTATGCTGCATTTGCCACTACCACTGGGCCAACCCCCCACTTGATCCTAGGCTGAAGGGGTTAAAATTCTTTCAATGCCTGGCTGCCACCAGTGGTGATTCATCTGCAGCCCCAAAATAAACAGTGGCCTCCCAAACATTACACAGCCCAGTAACCTGGGGGGACGTTCCCCTCATCTGCAGCGCTTGTGACTCACACACGCGCCGGGGGGGTTGAAAGGTGCCATTTTAGGCCTTTATTTGCCATTCAAAGACAAAGCGGAAGCCATGTGTTTGAGCACCCGAGGGCCGTTTGTTTGGCAACATGCAGTGGGGGTGTGTGTGTGTGTGTGTGTGTGTGTGTGTGTGCATAGTGGCTTTGAGCAGCATCAGCACTTCTACCCTGTCACCGTGCACTGCTGCCTTGTGGGGAACTGACGCGCATTATATAGACCTGAACCTGAACTTCCTGTGAAAGCATTGGCAAAATAAATTCCTTTGAGTGTGAATCACAGCTACATACTGTATTCCAGAAAAAAGAGCCCTTGTTGTTTTCAGTGACCATGAGGGTTGGGTAGGAGAACCTCAGTACTTTTACTTCATGTCATTGCTGTGCTTTCCAACACATGCTGCTTTTCAAGACGGTTGGCTACTATGCCCATATGTGACTTCATTTCAGACATAATGTGGTCAATACTCAGCAGGTCATTGTTGCGGGTTGCTGAGGGTCTGATAGTCTTGAGTTTAGATTCCCTGCACTAAATGGCAAGTGCAGAAGAATAGGGTCACACATAGCGAACCTCCCTCCTTCATCTAACTATGTACTGTATGTCAAAAGCAGATGGACAGAGGCATCACTGCTGTTCACAACCCAGGCTCAGGGCTTGGCTGTTGTTAAAAAATGAAGGGGTTTTAAGAAAAAAATGATCTGTAGGGTGCACTAACAATTATCATTTAGCATGCATGTCTCTAATGGGAACTTTATTTTTAGTTTAAAGACATGGATGAGGCTCAACGTGTTCACTTTGAAAATGACCCCCCCATTTGCTTGGAAGAAACAAGCACTAAAACACTAAAGCACTAAAATTTTCCCCAAACATATAGGGGGCGATAGGAGATGAAGGAGCCCTCAGATGCCCCCTCAGTGTGGCAGGCCTCATAAGCAGGGCTTATATCCCACTGGGCTTTGGCTATGGAGGTGGAGACAAACCTACGCAAAGAATGTTCCAACATGGCAGAAGGAGGAGCTGAAATGCGGACAGTGTTGTCACTTATGGGGAAGGCAAGATTGGCAAGATTTTTTTTTTTTTTTGGTGTTGTTTTACTTGTATATACTTCATAGAAAGATGGTGTGGGTGTGTGTGACTGACTTTCTGGTGAATGATTATTTTATTATTGTGACGTGGTATGAGCTAATCCAAGGATAAATCTGAGATGATTGCCTTGCCTCGCTTAATACTTTAATCATCCAAAAGGTAGTAGTGTATTCAATAAAAATGTACCCCTCTGGTTTTACCAACAAACTTCCTGCCATCTTGTTAAAAGAATGGATGGTAATTGATAGAACACATCTGCATTCCCAAGCCCAACCGCACATATTGTGACACAACTTGAACTTGCCATTGAATGCTGCAGGCGTTGCACTTCTGTTCGACGTCCTCCCCTTTGAGAACGATCAAGTCGAAGTGGCTGGCTGCCGTGGTGGGGGCGGCTTGTGTTTGTGTGTGTTCTGTATGGGGGGGCTGCTTGTGTTTGTGTGTGTTCTGTATGGGGGGGGCTGCTTGTGTTTGTGTGTGTTCTGTATGGGGGGCTGCTTGTGTTTGTGTGTGTTGTATGGGGGGGGGGGGCTTGTGTTTGTGTGTGTTCTGTGGGGGCTGCTTGTGTTCTGTATGGGGGGGGCTGCTTGTGTTTGTGTGTGTTCTGTATGGGGGGGGCTGCTTGTGTTCTGTATGGGGGGGAGGGGCTGCTTGTGTTTGTGTGTGTTCTGTATGAGGGGGGGCTGCTTGTGTTCTGTATGGGGGAGGGGCTGCTTGTGTTTGTGTGTGTTCTGTATGGGGGAGGGGCTGCTTGTGTTTGTGTGTGTTCTGTATGGGGGAGGGCTGCTTGTGTTTGTGTGTGTTCTGTAAGGGGTTCTGCTTGTGTTTGTGTGTGTTCTGTAAGGGGGGGTTCTGCTTGTGTTTGTGTGTGTTCTGTATGGGGGGCTGCTTGTGTTTGTGTGTGTTCTGTATGGGGGAGGGGCTGCTTGTGTTTGTGTGTGTTCTGTATGGGGGAGGGGCTGTTTGTGTTTGTGTGTGTTCTTTTCCTTGTGTATCTGCGCTACCCACTTCAAAGTCAGATTTAGGGGGGGCTTCCTTCAAAGCAGATCATTGTTAATTTGTTATAAATGGTTATGACTGTTAACAAACTGCTCCACAATTCCGGTGTGTACAACACACTAGGGATGCTCATTTTAAGAAATGTCCTTGATCGATTGTTGCCCATGTTAACAAACAATTAATTGATTAATCTTTAAAAAAGCTAAATGTAGCATATGACAGAGAATACTAAATCTGCGTTTTTTTCTTCAAACGTTTGAGACACAGGCCTATTTTAACACCATAAAATAATACGAATTTTGAAGGAAATGAAACACCATTCAGTAGACCTAACAATGGATACAATATCCCTTTTGAAATGAAAGGGGCTGTCCGACAGCGGAGGCTTGGCAACTTGAAAAAACTTTTTTAAAAGCCTACCTGCAAACTTTAGAGTCCCGACTCGTCCCCTTGCTGGTTTTTATTTAAGAATATAAGCATATCCACGCGTTCAGGGGTGAGCCGTGTGCACAGCCTGTTTACAGTAACCGACAGAACCGATGTCCAGGGGATGCATTAATGCATAAATACTGTTGTGCCAAAAAAAAAAAAAATTCACCAAAAACTCGGAAATGCGGAAGTAACGTTAGACGTGCTTAGCGAATTTAAGAGACCACGCTATTGTTGGCTGAGGTAACATTAGGCTGTACAAAATATAACAAAAATGTTTTGAGCAATAGTGGGCAAATTAGCCTTTACATCTACTTTTATATGAAGGGAATGTGTGTAGAACAGCACAATCATTACAATTTTCTCTTTACTTGTATAGTTGCACATTCTGTGTGCTAGATTTTTTTGATTGCATTTCTATAGAACAAGGCATTGTTTCATGTATTATTGATTTATATATCTTTTATTTTTAGACATTGTATAACTTTTCAGATGTAAAACCAAACAGATATGGTGTTAAATCCAGCATCTGGGCACTCGATTTGGAGATTTTGTAGGTCTTTGTTTTGTTATGCTGTTTGTTTTGGTCACTTTCACTATTGTTTTCCATTTGCAAGTTATTTTTCTGGGTTATAAAAGGAGTCTGGGTTACCACTGCCTTACAAACAGAATAAATTGGGGGAATACCAGGAGAAAAATAACATCTGAAAACATAAAGCAGAAGATGAGCTGAGCCAGAGCTGAAGCAGGACATTTTCATTTTTTTTACTTTTATGGTTTTGTGGTTTAGCACACAGCTTATCAGGCAGTTCATTAGAACCACACACATCTTAATGTTACCCAGAAATCCCTTTCTGAGTAAACGCTGGCGTGTTCAGCTGAGCTGTGAGAGCCGCCTCCTTCACTAGTCACAGGGACTCCAGTGGCAGAAAACAGTTCTGAAATGTGTTTATTTTTTCAGAAGATGCTGCACAGCGGTTCTACTGTCGATACACAAACAAATCTGTGAGGACAAGCGCAGGAACACTACAGTAGAGCAATAGATGGGAAGGAGAAACATGAATAAATGACAGAAGTACCACAATTTATCTTTCTCTTTAGTCACATTTTAATTCCAATCCTTTTGAGTTCATGCTTTGGCAGGGAAATGGAAACGTGTTGATCTTGCGTTAATTTTTGTGGGGGGGGCAGTGCCACACCTCCATTCCAAGAGGCTGTCCAAGAAATGGAGCTGTCTTTTCATGAACACCTCTGGTAGTAGCACAGTCAAGCTTAAATGACAACCTTCAGGCACATGATTAACATTATGTAATGACCTGCACACAATAAAAGGGGTTATCTGAAGCCTGCCTGTGTGTTTTGTGCAGGGTTGTCCCCTCGCTTGCTCCGTCCCTTTGGCTCCTGCTCCAGACTGAATCCAGGCTGCTACAGCTGTACCCCACCCCTCTCTATCCACAACCAGCTCCTAGCAACCAGACTTTTGACCATGTTGTGTGCTGTCTTGGCTACAAGTAGCACTTCCTGGCATAGTTACTGGTTGTATCATGGAAAAGCCAGGTAGAGCCAAACGGTGACATCACGTCATACTCCTCCTCTCAGCTCCTTCCCTTCCTCCCCTCCTCTTTTCATCTTTATTTAGCCTTTTGTGTAGAAAGAGAGACTACAGGATGGGGGGTGGGACCTGCAAAGCGATCATCACCCATAAGTCTGAGGAGCATGTGCTCTCCCTTTATAGCTCTCCCTGTCAAACAGTTTTTTGAGAAAAGATTACGACATACTGTGTTCACATCAGAACAGCAGAAAAGCCACAGGCAGAGTACGTTGTAATGTGATATCTTCTGTAGCCTTGCTTTCATTATGCCACTTTTTACATTTCGGTTGGACTTTTCAGCACCTAGATAACACAGTGCCATCAGCATATATATACAGTATATATATATATGGCAACATTATGAATTCGGATTGTATAAAGTCATTGTTAGATGTTGAAATTATATCTGTTGCCATGAATTCTAGTCACTACAGTAGTTATGTCATATTAAACTTACTGCTGCTCCAGTTTTATTGATTAATAAACAACTGTTGAATATACTCTCTGAGATCCTTGAGACATGCATGTCATACCGTTATGCCTACCTTTTGCCTTAAAATGAAATGCATTGTACTGAAAAGCACTGTTTTGTTTTGTTTTGTTTTGTTGAGTTAAGTGTTGGTCAAGCTTGTGACTTTAGATCTCTTAGGTCAATATTCAAACTAATGCAAACGTATAAATCCAAGGAGTAAAGGTAACGGTGCCAGTTCTCAACAATCTATATTTAGTGAGAGCTATAGATGACATATCCGATGGCTGCCCTGCCTCTAAGAATACCAATTGTGGTGAATACTTACATTCTAAGAACTGGGGGGAGGTTTCCAGAGAATAAAAGTGTATGACATTTAAAAGATTAAAGAGATATCACATGCAGCACTCAAACCTTGCATTGGTGCTAAATAGAAAGTAAAGAAAAAGCATGGAAGCTTCCAAATTCATTTTGAGAGAAGAAATGGGTCAATTAGGTGCTTCACTTTGTGTCGCTCGATTTAAATGTTTGTCCGTCTGATTTATACTGTGAAGGGGTTGTTTTTCTGTGACTTCTGCAATGAATAAATGCAGTTCATTTAAAAGTATGGGTTTCTCCAAAAATTGGGCTGCCCTAAAAATTGAAAAGAGGAAAACGCAACTTAAATTATTAATGACTTCTAACTGAAAACCTGACACTCTCAGACCACAGAGAGAATCCAACTCCATGCTCTTTCATCCCAGCGAAACCGTTACATCATAGTTTGTTCAGTGTTCACTAAACTCGCCTGTTAAATGAAATTCTTCTGCCATTTTTTTCTTGGGTTTTCAAGTGAACTGAATTATTTTCTTGGAAAACGCCCACAAGTTCTTGGCATGTCAGTTTTTTGTAGCACATCTCATCCACCCACTTCCGTAGAAGAACTTATTTTATGTGTCTCTCCCCCTTTTTTTTAAACAAGCCATTTTGAGAGTGAGATTCTCATTTTTAATGTTTTGGTATGTGCTTCCTCATGAAAGTAGAGGCGCCATCACAGTGTCATGTACCCCGCCCACCCACTTTCTCACAATTGAAACTCTGAAATAGTGGGTAATTGACAGGTACTCCAGCTGAGTGGGCTCTCCTAACTGGATCCCCGGGTACTTACAGAAACACAGGGTATGGATTAGGGGTCGACCGATATGGTTTTATCAGGGCCGATACCGAAAACAATTATTAGTAATCAAGTAAAACTGAAAGTTTTAGTGTCAAAATTTACAGTAACACAAACTCCAACAAAAAACGCCCTTAAAATGCCTTTGAACATGTGTTTAATGAAATATAATTTCAACATTATCTTTTAAAAATACTGCAAAACAGAACATATCAACATTATTTTATGAAAAATAAAGTGCATGGAGCTCCTAGCAGCATTTCTTATACACAAAAATTGTAAATATATAAAAATAATGAACTAAATAGCTCCCCAAAGGTTTTTTTTCTTCTGAAAAGAAAAAGGAAAAAAATATAAAACCACTACAAATCTGAACCCTACTCTCCAAGTCTGTGTCCAAAACAACCCCTCAGTACTCCCAATTCAACAGCACCAGGTTGTGGTGCAGAAAGCACAGTTGTTCCGCATGCTCTCCTGTGAGACAGCTCCTGTTTCTCTCATAGATTGCGGTCACTTCACTGAAAACATGCTCACTTGGCTCACTTGTGTATCACACACTAGCATGCCTAACGACTTGCGATAAAATAAAACCAGTTTGATATTCTCGCAATAGTTGCAGACGAGTTTACGACTGGATTGGGTGAGTCTCTGACTATGTCACATTAAACGAGCATCGATGACGGCGCACCGATCAACCAAAGACTTGGAATTTTTGTTAGGATTTTCTTAAGACCTTGAAAATTAGTCTGCGACTGCAAAATCGGGCCTAAAGTCGTGTAGTGTGCACTAGGCAACGTTACCAAGTTAGCAACGAGACTCAACGTTATTGGTGTTGACACTCTTCATGTAGCTTGCTAGATAGCCCATTTAGTCAAGTGCAAAAAGGGCAACAAGATTTTATTCACAACAGAGGTGAAAACTAGCAAAGTTGACGTTACGTTTGCTAAACCTCCTAACGTTGGCTAGCTAGCTACCACTATTATTGCCATCTTCAGCTATATCATGTAAAAACACCTACTCATATGGGGGAGTAATCTATTAAATCAGTCACTCATCTCTGCCGCCTGAGTCCCCACAAAATGCACTTCAGTGCAGTAAAAGATAGCGATAACGTTCATTGAGTTTGTTTATGCAGTGATATTTTTGTGTATTGTTGGTGCTAATGGAACTAGAGATAGCTAACGTTCATAGTATGGTAACAATTAATATTTAGCCTGTAAACCCCTTATCACTTTTGCCTTTTATTAAACAGGGGCTCCTAAAAATCGCTTAGCAATGTCTCTTTTTTTCTCCTAGTTTGCTACACTCAAACATAGTTCAAGTTCAAGCATTTTCAGTGGAGTAACGATAGCCCCAAAAAAATTGAAACTGGGTATTGTCATCATAGAAATGAATGTCTGAGGATATAATTAATAAAGATTTTTTGGATCATAATGTGAATAGAGGTGGTTTGGCACAGTTATGGGTGGAGGGGAAGGACAACGTAAGTGTGAGTAAGGCTCTGAAGTTCATGTGTTTAAATGCGAGAAGCATAAAAAAATAATTTTTGGAACTGGAGGCTGTCATGTTGAATGGGGGTTATGACATTGTTGGGATTACTGAGACATGGCTTGGCGCAGTGGATGGGGATGAATATAATGTAGAGGGGTACAAATTGTTTAACTAATAAAAGAGGAGGCGGGAGTGGCCCTTTATGTGAAAGACAATCTTAATGTGCAGGAAATTCTAGGTATAAACTCATTAGTTTCTTGTGAGGACATCTGGATTAGATTACTGGAAGATCATGAGAAGGGCCTTAATATAGGAGTATGCTATAGACCTCCAGCTTCAGACAGTAACATAAATAGTATGCTCTTTGGTAACATAAAACAAGCCTGTGCTGAAGGAGAGATGATAATAATGGGCGACTTCAATTACCCCTCTATTCATTGGGAGATAATGACAGGTCAGGGCAAATGTGAACAGTTTTTTGGTACAGTCTGTTACTTAGCCTACGAGAGGGAAATCAATACTGGATCTGGTTTTGTGTAACAATCCTGATAGAATTTGCAGCACAGAGGTAGGAGAACCACTAGGGGCAAGTGACCACAGTGCAGTTATTTTTGATAATTAAGACCGCATCCTCTAACTCTAGAATTTTTAATTTTAGACGAGCAGACTTGCTCATCTAAAATGAGAGAGAATTTAAGTAATATAGATTGGGTAAAACTTCTAGATTGCAGAACTGTGAATGAAAAATGGACTATATTTAAAAGGGTTATTGTAGATGTACAGTGTAAATTCATCCCAAAAGTAAGGAAAAATAGGATGAAAAAACTGTCCCCGCAGTGGATGACAAAATCTTCACGGGAGATTTTGAGGCAAAAGAAGCGACTGTACAGAGTATATAAAAAGGATAACTAAGAGAGAAACAAGTTAGATTATAAGAACATAAGAACATAAGAATACATAATGATGAGAACAGGCCGTTTGGCCCATCTAGGCTCATCATGTCCTAATCTAAAGAGTATCTAGTACTACATCTAGCCTGGACTTGAATAGCCCATTATTGTAATATGCGGGCTAAGGCTAAAAAGGAAATAAGATCAGCTAAAAGGCGGTTTGAAATAAAAATTTCCCAAGATGCAAAAAGTAATCCTAAGAAGTTTTTTCAATATTGTAGTAGAAAAAGGAAAGTTAAGGATGAGGTTAAGTGCATTAAGAATAAGGAAGGAACTTTGGTTTATAATAATAAGGACATTGCATACACACTAAACAGTTACTTTGTTGAGAGCTTTACTAGAGAAGAGGTTATAAATATGCCTAAATGTATAGAGAAGGTACAGAATGTTTTGGAGGACTTTGAGATAAGGGATGTAGAAGTGCTACAAAAACTACAAAAACTTAAGACCAGCAGGCCCGGATGGCATATATCCCAGAGTACTCAAAGAACTTGGGAAATTATATTTAAACCATTGGCAGATAATGACAACAGAAGACTCGCACCAATGACAACAGAAGACTCGCACTAATGACAACAGAAGACTCGCACCAATGACAACAGAAGACTCGCACCAATGACAACAGAAGACTCGCACCAATGACAACAGAAGACTCGCACCAATGACAACAGAAGACTCGCACCAATGACAACAGAAGACTCGCACCAATGACAACAGAAGACTCGCACCAATGACAACAGAAGACTCGCACCAATGACAACAGAAGACTCGCACCAATGACAACAGAAGACTCGCACCAATGACAACAGAAGACTCGCACCAATGACAACAGAAGACTCGCACTAATGACAACAGAAGACTCGCACTAATGACAACAGAAGACTCGCACTAATGACAACAGAAGACTCGCACCAATGACAACAGAAGACTCGCACCAATGACAACAGAAGACTCGCACCAATGACAACAGAAGACTCGCACCAATGACAACAGAAGACTCGCACTAATGACAACAGAAGACTCGCACCAATGACAACAGAAGACTCGCACCAATGACAACAGAAGACTCGCACCAATGACAACAGAAGACTCGCACCAATGACAACAGAAGACTCGCACCAATGACAACAGAAGACTCGCACCAATGACAACAGAAGACTCGCACCAATGACAACAGAAGACTCGCACCAATGACAACAGAAGACTCGCACCAATGACAACAGAAGACTCGCACCAATGACAACAGAAGACTCGCACCAATGACAACAGAAGACTCGCACCAATGACAACAGAAGACTCGCACTAATGACAACAGAAGACTCGCACCAATGACAACAGAAGACTCGCACCAATGACAACAGAAGACTCGCACCAATGACAACAGAAGACTCGCACCAATGACAACAGAAGACTCGCACCAATGACAACAGAAGACTCGCACCAATGACAACAGAAGACTCGCACCAATGACAACAGAAGACTCGCACCAATGACAACAGAAGACTCGCACCAATGACAACAATGTTTATTGCAACTTCAGCATAGAGTATTGTAATTGTCACACGCCACGTGACAATCCCTGGATGGGAACAGAGGAGTCTGGAGACGGAGTGGAGTTTGTTGGTCTACAGACATGGGGAAGAGACAGTGGGAGTAGCAGGTTAACATATTACAAACACGAACACAAAATCTTCACCCTACTCGCCGCAAAGCTTTCGGGTAAAAACAACGAACTAAAATAACAAGCTAAAATAATAAAAACTTACGGGACACCGCGCCTCTTCATCCGGATTTCCCCTGGAACCTCCCAGGCACACATATCCAGTGACCTTTCAAGTGCTTCCCACCTATGCATACTGAGACAATCGAACTTTGCAGTCCGAGTTCTCTTTACCCATGCATACAGAGACACTCGACTTTGCAGTCCGAGTTCTCCAACCCATGCATACAGAGACACTCTCCATTCTTCCACTGAGAGTTCTCGGGCCGTTGCCCAGAAACACTCTCCACTGCCCGATTGCGAGTTCTCTTTCAATCACACAAATAAAACCGAGGGTGAGGGGCAGACCCTCTTTCAGGGCGCCCTCTATCACGATCACACCGAGAGAAAGAGGTGGACACTCTTAGTGCGCCCCCTCTCCCCCTTTCCCACACACACAAGAAGCACTCTACTCAGTCACTTTCGACAAACGCACACAAAACTCAGCAAACATCACACATTCCACAATACGACACGACACCATACCATACCGCACTCGCACTCGCACCAATGACAACAGAAGACTCGCACCAATGACAACAGAAGACTCGCACCAATGACAACAGAAGACTCGCACCAATGACAACAGAAGACTCACTCTCATGAAACACACAAAGACAAAAGACTAACTGATTCCCTACTCGCCCCACCTGCTCTTAAATAGGCTCACTTTCTGCCTGGCTCAGGTGGGACTTGTGAGGCAATCACCCATCTATCAATCACTCACTCACATTCTCACACAGACACCCAATCAGCCAATTGACTTCCATATCAATTGACTGATTGACACCAATTAAATAATAATTAAATCAACTATTGCCTTTGGAGCAACCTTCTGGGAGACAGTTCACTCTCACACCCTGTGAGAGTGCCAAACCTGCCCCCGGAAAGTCTACCTGCTCCAAAGGCCTCCACCACATGTAAGACAAAGGCAACCATGCCACTCCCATGTGGCCGAGACCGACGTCCTCCACAGTAATGTTTATTGCAACTTCAGTATCTGCATTCTTACCTTTGAAAACAGCTTCTTGTCTCAGCGATGCATCTGTCTCTCTCTCGCTGCATTCCTCTTTCCCACCTCTCTTCCACAAATACAGAGTACAGTGTTGATTGGTCATTGACTCGTGACATATAACCAATCCGATAATACTGTGGGCGGGACATTGAGCCAGACTACAAGCAGTAACCTTTCAGAGAGAGGCGGCGGCATCAGCACCAAAGGAGCGCGTTTTAAAATGTATTTATTTAAATATTTATTTCATTGGGAAATTATGAATACCGAATCCGATTATCGATAGACCCCTAGTATGGATCCCCGCATGCCTCACTCTGCTCTCTGTATGTCTAACTGGTCTTGACTTTTCATTTATTCATACATTTTTTGGCACTTCCAGTGCACAGCAGTTTCAGCCATTCCAGGTCTTACCAGAAGCAGGCAACTTCCGCTCGAGATGAGTAAAACCTGGGAAATCTTTCTCAAACTGCTGCGCACTGGGATCTGTTCCCTGCTCTTCATTTATGGATATGTTTATGTGTTTGTTTATTTATGAAATGCTACAGGGGGTTGGATGGGCTGGATGTATTATTGACACATTATTAACCATTAATCCCTGTATGGGGAATCATTAGGTGGCCAGAGTGAGAGCTGAATTTGATCTAAAAACACAGTGTATGCAGCAGAGTGAGAGCTGAATTTAAGGAATTTGATCTAAAAACACAGTGTAAGCAGAAGTTTTAATGAGGGTGCCTCTCACCTGAAGTCATGTCCCATCAGGGTGTTTATTGCTTGATATTCTTTTATGGAAATACTGAGATATCCACACCAGGCTTAATGCGCGCAGGGGACCATGTGCTGGAGTTACTCAACGTTGAATTCTTCAGGCTCATTCTCTTAATAATCAATCAATCTGTGCAATGAAGTTCTGATGGAACAAAAGCCAGAGCCTTGTCTGCCACTCCAGGAAAGAGGATCGGTCATGTTATCAAATTTAATTCCAAAAAATATAATTAATTAAGTATTGTTTGTTATAATCTTTTTTGGAAGGCACTTTGAACACAAAGTATGAAAAGCACTGTATAAGGAAATAAATCAATATTGAATGTAAAGTAAAACTATAGTTGACAGGCTTCGATTTAATTGTACTTTGATTAGTGTAAGGAAATGTTAAACGTATTAGCTTTTAATCTATTTTTTTAAAACAGGGCTGCAGTTTTTCTGGGCTGCAGTTTTTTTGGTTTGGGGTCATTGCACGGTGAATTGCTGCAGGCAGGGACGTTGTAACCACAGTACGCCTGTATCCTCCTGCTGTCTGTAGTGCAGTGCATTGCAGTTTGCACTCTGTCTGCTGCGGGTTACCTGGCACAACTATAAAGGACAAAAATAACATTAAGAACCGTAACAGCAATGCATGGCAATTAGCTGCAACATGAACTGCCGTAATCCTAGCAGCGACAGGGACAATGCATGACGCGCCATATAACTACCGTAATATATGCCATTTGTCTAGACCAGGGGTCGGCAACCTTTAACACTCAAAGAGCCATTTGGACCCGGTTTCCACGGAAAAGAAAACACTGGGAGCCGCCAGTGGCGTAGCGTGGGTTGCCAGCACCCGGTGCGAGCCACGTAAACGGCGCCCCATTTTCTGTCGACGGGGGGGGGGGGGTGCTACGCGAAAAAATTCTTGCGCCCCTCGGATTTTTGTGCGCGAGGAAATTTAGAACTACAAATAAAATACACTTCAATTGGATACTTATAATTTATTTTCCCAAGCCACGCGGAGCCGCAGCATAAGGATGAAAGAGCCGCATGCGGCTCCGGAGCCGCGGGTTGCCGACCCCTGGTCTAGACCAATCAGGACCCGTCTATATTGTAGAGGTGCTAAAATCAAAATTCTTGGCTCCCCTGTCGTGCGCCTGCGAGACTTGAATGTCTTCCATATCCGTGTTTACTTGTTTAGCTCCTATTGCCTTTACTGGGCCTTGGAGACCAAAACAAAGCGCTCTAATCGCCAGCCTCCCCATGTTCAGATGCATTATGTAAATACTGATGGACATTCTCCCAAGAGGATGTAAAGGATCGCAGGGGAAATCTCACCCTTGTCTGTAATATGCTGCCGGAGAGCAGTGTATTTTCATATTCTGTATAGTCCGTTGTTCTCAGAGGTATTCTGTTGTTGACTCACGTGAACAAGAACAGAGCAACTGACAGGAGCGCGCAAAGCACCTCCTCGGGACAAGGTTTTATTTTATCTCGATCTTGTTCTAGTTTTTATCTCGATACAACCTGTGATTCAAGGCGAGACGTCTTTTTTTTTTTTTTTAAAACGATGCAACTGTACAAAACAGTGGCATCATAATGTCCATTTCCATGGACAGAACAGTTATGGGTTAAATTGACCAAGACTACTTTCTTCAATGGAAGGGTTTAGGTTATCCTTTTGTACAGGAAGTGAACTGCAACAGGCAGGGCCTTCATTGCAGTCATGCAAAAATACAGACTAAAGCGGTCAAGGTGGTAATATAACACAAATGTGTAAAGATAACGGATGTCTGGTTATAACCAAAGAAAGTTGTCATTGTTGTAAAAAACCTCTTGTAATTCTTTATCAATTTGAAACATTTAATCTGGACATTTTTCTCCTCCATATGACATATGTTCTCAGAAACTCCTCCAGACGTCTGTAAATAACATACCAATTCTGGAAAAAAACACTGGCAATCTGATGTATTAGCAGGTAGTCCCCAGTCTAATTTCCTCCTATCTGGGCAAAATGGATTTCTTCTAATAATTTCTCTCACTATCCCATTGGCTTGGAGGGGTGGCGGCTCACTGCACTTTGAGAGAATTGTACAGTACACTGTGATTCCTGCACATGCGATTTACCAGATTACCCACTGGCCTTATTTAGAATGTCAATGTCTAACTTTTATGTCAGTCCTGTACATTTACTAGTTAGATAATTTTGCCGTTGTCTTCTTCTTCTTCTTCTTTCGTATATCATCAGATTGCCAACTCAGTGTCGTGCAGCCACGCCCTCGTCTCCGGTCCTAAGTCGAAAAGGCCAGCTTCTGAGGGTGGGCTGTATAGGGGGCAGCCGGTGATTATGTGCTCGGCAGTCTGTTCAGGCTCGCCACACTCGCATGCCGCACTGTCCGATAGGCCCCACATCTTCAGAGATGACTTGAAGCGTCCAACACCAGAGCGCAGACGGTTCAGCGAGGTCCATAGGTGGCGTGGCATGTCTTCTCCTTTTACCCCATCTCCTGGGTCCCGGATGTATCGTAGGATGCGGGAGGGCCCAGCCGTCTCCCACGTCTGTTTCCAGGATGCTGCCAGCCAGGCGTCTCTGGACAGGTCCTCAGGGATGGACTGTAGCATCTCTTGTGCTGCCTTGTTGTAGGGATGGCGAGACTTGAGCCTGCATGGTGGTGCCGGTGTTGTTGTGGCTTTGTGCAGGATGTGCCAGTCATACTTCTGGGCTTTTCTTGCCAGGGCGAGGGTAGCCGCATCCCGTCGAAGACTGGCTGGGGCGATTCCAGCTAGGACTGGCAGGTAGGACACAGGGGTGGGTTTCAGACAACCAGTTTCTATCCGGGGGTGCTGTTAATGACAGTATCTACCTTGTTCACATGTGGACTTCTGCTCCAGGCAGGGGCGCAGTATTCTGCTACGGGAAGGACCAGGGCTTGCGTGGATATGCGTAGGGTCTGGGGAGAAGCTCCCCAAGTTGAACCCGCCAGGCGGCGGATGAGTGAGACCCTTGCTGTTGTCTTGGTTTTTACTTCATCCAGGTGTTGCTTGTAGGACAGTGTCCGGTCCAAGCATATGCCGAGGTACTTGGGGGCTTGCTGGAACTCCAGGTGGTTGTTGCCAACATGCATGTCCAGTTCCCTTCTTGCTTCCCGATTGTTGAGGTGGTAAGCTGCAGATACTGTTTTGCCCATGCTGAGCTGAAGATGCCACTTCTGGAGGTAGTCTGCCAGGATGCCCATATCTCGGTTGAGGCCATCTTCCATCGCCTTCCATGTTGGGCATCGAAGCATGATGGCCAAGTCGTCCGCATAGCCGTACTTGCTAGATGTTGTATCCGGCAGGTCGTGAATGTAGATGTTGGAACAACATTGGTGAGAGGACGGAGCCTTGTGGGACACCGTTCTTCAACCTTCGGAGCCTGCTGGTCTGGCCATCGCTGGTCTGTAGTATAAAGCTTCGGTTTGATAGCATCTCCATGATGAACCTCACCATGTGCCGGTCCGGGATTGTCCTCAACAGTTTCAGATGTAGTCCACGGTGCCACACGGTGTCATAGGCGGCTGTCAGGTCCAGGAATACTACTCCAGCTTTCTCATTATCCTGAAAGCTGTCCTCGATGTCCTGAGTGAGTAGCGTTACCTGATCCACTGTTGACCTGCCTCGGCGGAAGCCGGCTTGTTCCGGTGGGAGTTGTGGGTCCACCACTGGCTCGATGCGGCTGTGAATCAGCCTCTCCAGGATCTTATATGGGACACAGAGCAGAGAGATGGGCCTATAGGACTTCAGGTCTTCGGCGGGTTTGTTTGGCTTTGGCAAGGCTATGACGGAAGCACGGCGCCAGGTCTTTGGGAACTTGGACCTCCGGAAGCATGATGAGAAGAACGAGTATAGCCAGCAAGATGTTCTTTCACTTTGGTGTATGATATTGTCTCGACCTGGTGACTTTCCCGGCTTCAGTTTGTTGATTGCTGCACTTAGTTCGGCTGCTGTGAAGTCTCCTGAGAGGTTAGCATCGGCGCTAGCTGCCCTGGAGAGAGATGATACCTCACCCGAGGTCAGTCGTGTGAGGTTTTGGTCAGCATCGGGGAAGCGGCCATTTTTCAGGAGCTGGGAAGCAATGGCATCTGCTGTCACTGGACACCTGCGGGGTGTTGTTTTTCTCCCCGAGAGCAGGTTGATGGTCTGCCACGCCTTCCGGCTAGAGTGGGTGAAGTCGATAGATTCCACGACTTCAGTCCACCTGGCCCTTCGAGTGTCGTCCAGCTTCTGCAGTAGGGTTGTTGTTGTTGCGTCCATTTCTTCCCTGGAGCTCGCCTGCTGGTGTTGGCGCAGTAGGCAGCTGCACTCCTCATCCCAGCCCGGGATGTAGTTCTTGTTGTAGCCACGCGGGATGTTGTTCTTTGCTGCCCTTAGGAGGACTTCACAGTAGGCAGCGTATGCAGCATCCACATCATCTGCTTCTGGGTCCAGGAAACCAGCCGTTCTTCTTTCTGTTTCCGCCATAAACATCTGCCAGTTCGCCTTCCTGAAGTTCCATCTCCTGACTGGTTTGCCAGCTACCGGCTGTACCAGTGATGGTACTTTGATGATGGATGGCCGGTGGTGTGAACGAGGGAACTTGTCCAAGACACGTCTCTCCGGTTTCAGGTTGTTGCTGCGGCATACGGCGAAGGCCAGGTCTGGGTTGGTGTAAGAGTTCCAGCGTGCAGAAAAGATGCTTGGGGGCTCTTTTGGGTCGTAGAGCAGCATTGCTTCAGTGTTAGAAGCCCACTCACTCAGCACTTCCCCATGCTGTGATGTGTGGTTGTAACCCCAATCTGTATGTTGGCAGTTGAAGTCCCCTGCATAGATGATGGGAGCAGTCACAGCTGGAAGTGATGATATAGTCAGCGCTGTTGGTGGGGGCTTGTATACATTCACAACAGATGTTTCTTGGATTTTGGTGACCAGCCACTCAATGTTGCAGCCAGGTGGAGATTAGCTAGTGGCTGACCAGCTCAATCCTTCCCGGACAAAGGTTGCCATTCCATGCTTCTTGCTGTGGATGGATCCAGCGAGGAAGAACCCAGGCAGCTTGAGGTTGTCGTCAGAAACCCAGTGTGTCTCTTGCAGGAGAACAGCTGCCACTTTGTTGGAATCGGCGAGATGTCTGATGACTTCGAGTTTGGCGATGGTAAGGCCCTCAACGTTGAGTTGGAGCACTGACAGACTTTGGTTTTCGACGGTGGGGGTTACCGCCCATCCTGAAGAGGACGTTCTCTGCTTTGGTCTTGACCTTGGCTTGTACCTTGGTCTGCCAGCTCGATGATTCTTTGGCGACATTAGTTTCATGAGTTGGTCTTGCACCATTTCTCACTACTCACAGGAGAGGCCGCGTGAAGGCTGTCGTCTTCTCCCCCTTTCTGCTGCCAGTTGTCATTGAGGCACTATGTAAGCAGCAAAACCAGATCAAAGCAGAATAAACATCACACAGACAAGACACTATTTTACCATTATTTGTCCCTTGTAACTCCTGAGATTGAAAACGTTTTAAGAGAGATGCTGAAAAGGCTGTCTGCAAAAAGAAAGAGTTGTGCTCCCTTTTGGAGAAGGGTGTGACAAGAGAGAAGATATCCCTCAGATAGGGAAAAAGTACAGTAACAGACATTTAAAACTTGGTAGATGACACTAAAACATTTGCTGTTTTGATGCGTGTGAACAGCAGCAGGTGTAAAAGGGTGTTGCAAGTGTTGTAAGTCGCTCTGGATAAGAGCGATGAAAAAGATATAATATATACTGTACCAAACATCAAAAATATTTGGGTCATAAATTAGCATTTTTAATTTGCACATATTCCATTTTTAAATTGCGCTGGCTATTACTGTATGTTTCTTTTAAATATTACCAGTTTATCCAACCTTTCATACATCCACCGTAAATGTTCCTTACATATTATACAACATATATAATATGTAAGGAACATTTACGGTGGATGTATGAAAGGTTGGATAAACTGGTAATTTGCAAAAATATGTTTTGACCAGGGTTCCCCTTTAAAAGTATAAAGGACATGGTGGCACCCCTGTAAAAATAAATGCCACACTGTTGGGATAGTCAACTCAAGTGCCCATTGGTGGAAGTTTCTAGAAACATCAATGCAGACCAAGAAAAACAACAAGTAACCCCCCCATCAATCTACATGTTAGTCGGATAATGATAAGAGCATCGAGCACCAGATCTCTGACAAGGTTTGATGTCTGCTAATGGAAGTTATTGAACGATAAGGAACAATATTGACTCTCTCAGTGTCGGGTTAAATTTATCACACCGTTATTTGGTGTATTTAAAAAAGGAGAGAGTGAGAGAGGACAGAGAGAGAGAGAGAGAGAGAGAGAAAGAGAAATGCTGATTCAATCAGACCCACCCCCTGCTCTCCCAAAGCAAAATGTCTCATCATTTCAAACCAGATCTGTTCCGAGTGTCACTTTCCTGTTTTGTGATATTCCACTCTCTCCACATAATAATAGCCAGCAGGCCGAGCACTGTGTTTTCCCATCTGCACACGTTGTTCCCCTCACAGATTTTCCAGTCAGCTCTTTGCTGTAATTTCCAGGCAGCACAGAAGGTACCAGACGCATCACACACTGACTCACTGGTTCAGGGAAAATTGTTCAGCGACAGTTCTCTCACAGAAAGCCACAGCCTCCAGTATAGTATTTCTACAACTATGATGTATTCAGGTCACTGAAGGGCCTCTGATGGTTTATCTTTTGGACATCTTTCAACATTTATTTCTCAAAGTGCCTTTAACTTAAGGTTATCTTTGCTGTGGGGAAAAAGGAGTATTTGGATAGGAACCCCTGGGAACGTGCTTGGTTGGAAGTTGGATGTACCCCACCACCCGATGGGGTTTATTTAGGGATTATAGCTACATCCAAGCCAACACGTCTCCTTGGCTTTTATGTAGCTGTGAAAGACCCTGGATTCCCTATCATTAGTGACAGTGCCGAGTCTTCCTCTTGGGAGCATGCCCCAGTAAGTTTCCCATGAGCCTTAGCCCTTGATCTTCATTCTATCCAAATGGTGCACAGTTTCTGTCTCATAATAATCCTAGGCTTCTGGTTTATAACAATGCTTATTCTATGGCAGTGTATGGTTTCTCCCTCATAGTTATGTTAATACTATGGCAATGAATGTTTTTTTCCTTTATAGCAATGCTAATACCACGTTAATGTGTGGTTTCTCATTTATAACAATTCTAATACCACAATAAAGTATGGATTCTCATTTATAATGATTCCAATACGATGGTTATGTATGGTTTTTCCTTCATAACAATGCTAATGATAATACTACTGTAATGCATTTGGCGGCCTCCTCCATCGCCATCTCCTCGTATTGACATCAGACCTTTCTGATAATAAATCCAATTGTCACAGAGAGAGGGGTGGTGATTGAGGGGGTTATGACATTGTTGGGATTACAGAGACATGGCTTGGTGCAGTGGATGGGTACTATAATGTGGAGGGGTACAAATTGATCAGGAAGGATAGATTTAAAAAATAGGTGGGGGTGTGGCCTTTTATGTGAAAGAAACTCTCAATGTGCAGAAAATTCCAGGAATTAATTATCTCATTCCTTGTGAGGACATCTGGATTAGATTACTGGGAGAACATGAGAAGGGCCTTAATATAAGAGTATGCTATAGGCCGCCAGATTCAGACAGCAACATAAATAATATGCTCTATGGTAACATAAAACAAGCCTGTGCGGAAGGAGAGACATTAGTATTGGGGCGACTTCAATTACCCCTTTATTAATTAGGAAGTAGTGTCAGGTCAGGGTAAATGTGAAGAGGAGATTCCATTTTAGATGTGGATAATGACAGTTTTTGGTACGGTCTGTTACTCAGTTTACGAGAGGGAAATCAATACTGTATCTGTTTTTTTGTAATAATCCTGACAGAATTTGCAGGTCAGAGGTAGTCGGACCACTAGGGACAGTTTTTTATTTAACCTTTATTTAACCAGGCAAGCCATTAAGAACAAGTTCTTATTTACAATGGCGGCCTGGGAACTTAGTGCAGTTACTTTTGATATTTTTAAGGTGAGTCTCCTCTAACTCTAGAATGTTTTATTTCAGACAAGGTGACCTTAATAAAAATGACAGAGAATTCAAGTAATATAGATTGAGTAAAACTTCTAGATTGCAAAACTTGAAAAGGGTTATTGTTGATGCACATTGTAAATTCATCCCAAAATTAAGAAAAAATTCATTTTAAAGCTTGAATTTTAATAATCTTTTAATCTTTTCGGGAGATTTTGAGACAAAAGGAGAGTACATAAAAAAGACAATTCAGGGAGGAACAAGATAGATTATTGTAATATGTAGATTAATGTGAGGTTAAAAAAATTATAATGGAAGCTAAAAGGTACTTTGAACTTAAAATTTCCCAATATGCAAAAAATAATCCCAAGGAACGAGTTTTGCTTTATGATAATAAGGATATTGCTGATACAGTAAACAGTTGCTTTGTTGAGAGCTTTACCAGAGAAGAGGTTTTTAAGTATGCTTAAAAGTACAGCCAATGTACATAATATTTTAGAGGACACTGAGATAAGGGATGGAGAAGTACTAGAAAAACAAACAAAAAAACTTCTCAAATAAGGCAGCAGGCCCTGATGTCATATATCCTAAAGTAGTCAAGGAACGTGGGTATATTATAAACCATCGACAGATATTTTATTTTATTTTTATGCAATCCCTAAACACTGGAGAAATACCAGATGACTAGAAGCAGGGTAATATAAATCCTATATAGAAGAAGGGGGATCGTACTGACCCAGGGAACTGTAGGCCTGTCAGTTTAACTTGCATCTCATGTTAAATACTGGAATGTATTGTTAGGGACTAAATTATTCTGAAATTCTAAGTCATTCTATTCTAAGTTATTCTAAGTTATAATACTGAAACAATACTTTCAAGGCCTTACCTAACAGCCAGGTTTCTCTGTAGTTCCCATTGCTTAGCTGTCTGTAAAAAAAGTCCAGGCTTGATGCAGTACTGGATATTCTTTAGACTAGGAAATGACAAGCCTCGGTGAGACAAACGACCTGTTCTCATCATAATGTATGCTTTATGCCCTTATACAGACTTCTCAGCCTGCTCCTCCTTTGCACTGCCTGCCCGTGTAACAAAAGCGATGACTCACTTGCTCTCATCCAACGCACCCGGCCCTCACTGTGCCCACGTGTCATCGCTGGCCTTAATGGACTTGCTCCTCCTTTATTGAATTGCGCCAGCCTTGTGCTTATAAATAGCATCGGGCATTTCAGGATTCTGTCCCGACACCAAGCCCCCGAGCAACGCTGAAGATGCCATGGAAACAAGGCTTCCTGTGACCTTTACTGTGGCCGCATGCTCGCTGGCCACACCACCTAGGCCATAACGCCGCCTGCCAACTTTCAAGCCCCTGTGGGTCACCCCATTTCACATGGGTATGTCTGGCTATAGGGTGGAGCTCAGGTTCCCAGTCTGTGGGTCGGTAGCCTCTACACAATTTTACACTCAGTGTATGTAATGCGCATCCCATTGACACTGGCTGCAGTGTACATGGAGATGTTTTGAGCATTTTAGAAAACATTTGATTCCATGTTTGAACATCTGTTCGGCTAAATTTCATAAAGGGGTGAGTCGCTGTAGAGGACCTCAAATTGTTGGCACATTTTTAAAAATGGTAAATTGTCCTCGTTGTGTTTCGACCAAATCAAGATCCACGTGAAGTGGGGTCATGAAAAAAAACAAGTCAGTCTAGGGATAGAGAGCATGAGGTCTTCATCTAGATTGATCTAGTCTGAACGTGATGATTGGTAATTTCAGCAAGCTGGATGCACAGTAGTGGGCTCAGCCAGGGGCCTCAGCTCCACCTTACTGTGGCAGCTTTCACTGTTCCATGAACGTGGAGATGTCCATGTGTGTGTACAAGAGGAGAGCATTTTTGATGTGCGAATAGATTGGCATCCATGGCTTTGTTGTTCCATTATGTGTTCATTTTACTGGAAATAACTCCCCTGGGTGAGGTTCCCTGACAAATTTGATGTACAGGATGTAACACCATCTTAACTCCTTGTTCCATAAATATTTAATGCATTCGAAACGGTAATACGAGCGTGTGTATTTACAGCGTGCCTTAAATTATGCATAAATATCACGGATAAACATCAATTATGAGTTCATGAATGGACTGCCATTTTTTCACACAGCATTCACAGATCAGCTCAGAAAAACAAAACAAAACTACTGTATATTCAGTTTAGTGAAGCATTTGTTCTTCAGGCCTGATACATTCTGCCATTACAGACCAGGCGATTCAGAAATGATTCCTTATGCCATGGATGGGTGGGATCCTGCATTGTCACAATTGAAGAGTGTCTAAAGAATGAATACAGAATTAATGTTATAACCCACAGCCTGAATTTTATTTACAATATAGCACCAAAAATGTGACATGCAAACAAAATCCTAATTCCTCCACACACACCCCCTCTCGCCCCCATCCCCTCGTCCAAATCCTCAACCCCCAATCATTTTTCTGGGCCAGTGTATCATTTGCTTGTTTATATCTAAAGAACACTGAATTAGCAACATTCCATTCATTCTGTCCATTATCTACCACTAGTGTGTTCTTGTGTGTAGTACGAAATCAGTGCCCTGGACAAAGTCTCAGGGCAATAGAGAGGTTTGCCATAAATAGAAGAAATTATAAATGGTACCCACCCCTGTTCCCCCGCCCTCCTCACCAGCACCGGAATTAACGCTCCCCCTGAGTAAGAGAGTTAATAAATGCTTTTGTTCGTAAAAGGATAACGGAAGCTTGGGGGTTGGAGAAATCAATACACAAAGCAGGATATTAAATAATTTAATTGTTCAATCAAGCCATAAAAGGGACTCAATTTAAAAGGGGCGAAGAGGTGTCATGTTCCGTGGAAGAGAGTGATGAAAGAGGCTGACGTGACACCAGGGCCTTGTGCAGCACAATGCAGCACTGCTCTTTCACCTGAATCTCTGGGAACCGCTCAAGTGCTTTCTCCTGCTTTTTCAACATGGCACAAGAATGCCAGTGATCTAGATCTCACTCTCTGACAATTTCAATCACTCACCCCTGAATTAAATTAAAACAGAAAAGACATCATCAGAGGAAAGGCCATTAAAACATGAATCAGGCACGTGTTACTATAAAGTGACCCCTCGATTCAAAGCCACCAAGCCCTCTTAATGGAAAAAGGCCAATTTGTGCCCCATTAATTTTTTATTGAATAGCAATTCTGCCTAAAATTATATGACAAGTTGTTCTTTACACAGAGAGTTGTCAATTTCTGGAACAGCTTGCCAGGTCAGGTAGTAGAGGCAGAAACACTCGGGCTATTCATAAGCCAGGCTTGATGCAGTACTAGATACTCTAGATATGACATGATGAGCCTATGCTGTTCTCGTCATTATGTATTCTTATGTTCTTATGACAGTTTTTATTAAAGCCAGGTGTTATTATCCAAAACAGCTGATAAAAATGAATTCCTGTTTCGAAGAGTGGCTCAATGAAAACTGCCTGTGGATGCTTTGGGTTTGCAGCACCACATTTTTACGAACCTGCGACTGCTCTGTGAGTCAAAGTAGTGACCACACCCTCAGGTGATTTACATACAGGTGTATAAACCTGTGTGTATGCTGAGGGGATCCAAGGTAAATCAGGGGGTTTCTCCATAGAATGTTACTAATTTATTTGCTTAGCTGACACTCATGGTGACTAGCTTATGCTTGAAGTATTGTCCGTTTACACAGTCTGATATGTACTGGAGCAGTTCTGGCTAAGTACCTGGCTTAAGTATAAAATGGCAGTTCCCCACTTGGGACTTGATCCTTGAACTGTGTGGCTGCAAGTCGTGCAAAATGCTGTGCCACATGGCCAAGTACAACTTCACCCAGCAACTTCTGCATGTTGGGGTGGTTTAGGCGAGTTTCCCCCATTCACTGTACAGCGCTTTCAGATCATACAAGATTACATTTTATATTTACATTTTAAGCATTTAGCAGACGCTCTTATCCAGAGCGACTTACAAGATGTGCATTAATAGGTAAGAACAATCATAGTTAGCACACAAGATCAGTGCAGTAATACAGCAATAGACATCATTGCAGGCATCTGCGTATCATACCTGTAACACTGGGAAAGAAAAGGTTAGTGTTTTTTTTGGGGGGGTTTTGTAGTGTAGAACAAGTAAACAGTGGTGACGACAGATTGACTAGATGGACAGTGTTCAGTGGTAGTGGAGTCTGAAAAGGTGGGTTTTGAGTCTCTTGCGGAAGATTGCAAGTGATTCCGCGGTCCTGACCGATTGCGGGAGGTCGTTCCACCAGCAAGGGATCAGGACAGAGAAGAGGCGGGACCGCGAGGAGCGGCTGCCAGGCGCCCGGAGGGATGGGGCAGTCAGTTTGCTAGAGGAGGCGGAGCGGAGGGGTCTGGGCGGGGTGTAGGGAGTGATGAGTGACTGGAGGTATGGGGGAGCAGTACCTCTGGCCGCTTGAAAAGCAAGCACCAGTGACTTGAATCTGATGCATGCTGCGATGGGGAGCCAGTGCAGAGAGGAGAGTAGAGGGGTGACGTGGGTGAACTTCGGCTGGTTGAACACCAGGCGAGCGGCAGCGTTCTGGACTAGTTGCAGTGGCTTGATGGCACAGGCCGGAAGGCCTGCCAGCAAGGAATTGCAGTAGTCCAGACGTGAGATCACCAGGGCCTGGACCAGGAGTTGAGTGGCCTCTCGGGTGAGGAACGGTCGGATCCTCCGGATGTTGTGGAGGGAGAAACAGCAGGTCCGAGTGATTGCTGCAATATGGCTCGAGAAGCACAGCTGGTTGTCCAGGGTCACTCCAAGGCTCCTGGCAGACTGAGACGGAGACACTATGGAGCCTTCCACGGTGATTGACGCATCAATCGTTGGGGAGCCCTTCGCAGGGAGGAAGAGCAGCTCTGTCTTCCCCAGGTTTAGCTTCAGGTGGTGGGTGGACATCCATGCGGAGATGTCAGCCAGGCATGCAGAGATCCGTGCCGGGACCTGGGTATCAGATGGAGAGAAGGAGAGAAAGAGTTGAGTGTCATCAGCATAACAGTGATAGGAAAAACCATGAGCAGAAATAACAGAGCCAAGTGACTTGGTGTACAGAGAGAATAGGACGGGGCCTAGCACCGAGCCCTGCGGGACTCCGGTGGAGAGGAGAGGGATCCTCTCCAGGCCACCTGGTAGGACCGGTCAGCCAGGTAGGACTCAAACCATGTCAACGCAGATCCAGAGATTCCCATCTCGACGAGAGATGAGAGCAGGATCTGGTGGTCCACGGTGTCGAATGCCGCTGACAGGTCGAGGAGGAGGAGGACGGAGCTAAGGGATCGGGACTTAGCCCCGTGAAGAGGAGAGCAGTCTCTGTGGAGTGGCCTGCTCTGAACCCAGATTGGTTGGGATCAAGCAGGTTGTTCTGTAAGAGATGAGCAGACAGTTGATTATAGACAGCCCGCTCTAATGTTTTGGAAAGGAATAGGAGGAGAGAGACAAGTCGGTAGTTTGAGATGACGGCAGGATTCAGAGAGGGTTTTTTGAGGAGGGGGACAACATGAGCGCATTTGAGGGAGGAGGGGACAGAGCCAGAGGAAAGAGAGGAGGTAATGACATTGGAGACAAAGGGGAGGATGTCCATAGCAATGGACTGGAAGAGGGGGGAAGGAATGGGATCAAGAGGGCAAGTGGTGGGACGGTGGGAGAGAAGGATGTCTGAGTCAGAAAGGGGCGAGAAGGAGGACAGAGGGGTGGGCGAGATGGGTGAGGGAGAGGTTGGGGGGAAGGAGTTGCGAATGACATCAACCTTCTCGTGAAAGAAGGATGAGAAGTCATCAGCGGTTAGAGAGGAGGGGAGTGGGGGAGGAGGAGGGGTGAGGAAAGAGGAAAATGTAGAATAGAGTTTACGTGGGTTGGAAACAGAAGATTGAATCTTAGAAAGGAAAAATGCAGACTTAGCAGAGGAGAGGTTAGAGGAGAAGGAAGCCAGGAGTGTGTGGAAATCAGACAGAGCTACAGGGGATTTGGATTTTCTCCATTTCCTTTCTGCCGCTCGCAGTTTCAGTCGGTTAGCCCGAATGGAATCGGTTAGCCAGGGGGGCGGAGACGAGCAGGTTTAGCGGATAGAGGACAGAGTAAGTCAAAGGAGGAGGAGAGAGAGAAAGTAGGGTGGATGATGCTTCCTCAGCAGGTAGCTGAGAGAAGGCATCAGTAGGGGGAAGGGAAGATAGGACAGCAGCTGACAGGGCAGCGGGGGAGAGAGAGTGGAGGTTGCGACGGATAAGGACAGTGGGAGCAGGTGAAGATGGTTTAGGCACAGAGGGAAGGGGGAGGGAGAAAAACAGAAAGCAATGGTCAGACACATGTAGAGGCGATACCGTAATGTTGGGTGAGGCGCAGTTCCTGGTGAAGACCAGGTCCAGTTGGTTACCGGCCTTGTGGGTGGATGGGGATTCAGCCATGGTGAAGTCAAAGGACTGAAGCAGGGGAGGAATGCAGAGGCCTGAGAGGTCTCCAGCGGCAGGTTGAAGTCACCGAGGAGTAAGACAGGAGTGCCATCCTCAGGGAAAGCGCTGAGTAGGGCATCCATCTCATCTAGGAAACTCCCCAGTGGACCTGGAGGGCGATAAAGAACAATGATGTGCAGTTTACATGGAACAGTGACAGTGACAGCATGAAATTCAAAGGAGGAGGGTGAGAAGTGAGGAAGAGGAACAATACCAAATCTCCACAGGGGGGAGATCAGTATACCTGTCCCTCCACCTCTACCTGAGGGTCGTGGAGTGTGGGAGAAGGTGTAGGCAGCGGAGAGAGCAGCAGGGGTGGCCGTGTTCTGCGGAGTGATCCACGTCTCCATGAGCGCAGGGAGAGTAGTAAGGCCTGGGCCGAGATGAAATCGGCCTTCCGGACAGCGGACTGACAGTTCCATAGTCCGCCTGCTACCTCTACATCAACACCGGGAGATCTAGGAGGGTGGATGAGATTGGACAGATTACGGGTGTGGGTAGAATCTCTCCTTCTAGGCAATCTAGAAGAGGAGACATGGACTGGGATAGGGAGGTAGCATGTAGTGTTAGATGCAGAGGAAGTAGAACAGGGAGATACAAAACTATGATACTTACCGTGCGGCGAGCACTTCCTAGCTGGCCCCCCTCGGTGGACTCCTGCAGGTAGACTCCTCCGTCTTTGTCCGCTTTGTCCGGTGAGGCTAGGAAGGTCTGCCGCAAAAAGCTGCCACTATCCACAACTATGGTTGCTAATATAGCCGAGTGATGCTAGGCACTAAGTGGCGAGTGCCACCTGACAACAGATGAAAGGAGCTATGTGAATGCAATCCATCATCTTTCTCATTATGACATGTTGAGAGTAGCGACAGGCTTAGCAGTAGCTGTACCTCACCCTCTGGTAGAGAGTGAAGGTCACAATTCCTCCTTTGAGTTGCTCCTCCAGGTATTTCTGCAGGTAATGTGAGGGGATCCAGGTATCCTCTGCTGTGGGAGGCTTGCTTTTGGGGGGGTCTAGGCCTGGGTTCCCTTCTGTTAAACGTTTTGTGACAATGCATTTGTGAAAAGCGCCATACAAATACATTTGATTTGATTTGTCGTCATTGTATATCACGGGTCGAAAATGTGACAGTTTTTTGGTCAAATGTAATTTGGTCAAACAAGACTCACACTCTTAACGTGAAAAGCAGAACTGTTTGGTCCACACAGCGCCTGTAAAACCGTCCGGCTTTTCACCGGCTCCAGAGATCCCCTCCGCTGCCTAAAACTGGCTGTTACAAACCCATAAAAACCGCCTGCAATCCAATAGCCGGGTGGTGACCAAAACGGGACATGACAACAAATATTCCTCCGAGTCAATGAGTTATATAAAAAAGATACAGGATTTATTTATGACATATGACAGATAGTGGACATGCTCACATGACAACGAATGGATATTACAAAAAATCTATAAAATATATAGATATAGATTATAGATTAGTTTGACTAAGCCCTAGCACTAGAAAGAATAAGTTCTAAACTTCCACCCGATGCAGATTTTAAAAAAGGACATTCTCTTCCGCAGACTGCTTCCCCTACTCTACGCTTCCCGAGCTATCAAGTACATAAGAAAAGTACACAGGGAAAAACGGACAAGCAAGTAAGGTAAAAAAAGTATTTGCAAAAGTTTTCCAAAAAGGTGCAGCTGAATGGCATGAAGTCAAAAAAAGGAAAAAAAAATGTTTAGCTCCACTCTTTATAATCTTCAGACAGGGGCATGGCCAGACGAGGTCGAGGAGAGTGCAGCCGAGAACAGCCCAATCACCGACAAGCATGATCACGCGTCCACAGCAATCAAGCACCTCCAATTTGGAATCAAGCACCTGTTGTTTAACAATCTCGGAGAGGTCAAATTTTGGCCCACCGTAACACTGGCTAATCTATTTTAGGAAAGGGAGGGGAGGGGGGTGATGGCAGACTTGTGCTCGAGTCGCAAGAAAAAAGAAAAAGGTGCAGTACCCCCTGAAAACAGAAACCGGCCAACGGCCCTGAGGTCTCAAACGACAGACGCTCCAGGAGTTGGGATTTGGGTCATTGAGATGCGCCGGGAACCCAGGTGGAAGTGTGATTTGGGCCTCACCTGTCTGTGGTAGACGGAAAGCTGTCTCAGCGGCACAGGCAGGTGAGGCCTGAGACAGAGCACGCTTCCTGTCTTAAGACCCAGTGAGTGCATAAGCTTCACGTCCAGAGGAGAGGAAGAGGGGGAACACGATGGAGGGAGAGATGGTGAGGGGGGTGCAGAAGAGAGAGAGAGGCAAGACGGTTATGGAGGGAATAGGGAGTATTTTTATGTCTCACCCTTTTTCAGTGCTGCAAGAACAGGACCCAGATGATCAGTTCAGGTTTGTTTTAGGTTCGGCCCTAACCCATCTACCTCCAGCTCTGAGAGATGAGACGGGGGCCAGCTTGCAGACCATTTGCTTTGCTTCTGTGACATGTTTATGTTTTCACACAGTTCTGCCGAGAACCAAGTCAGCGTTTTGGGCGCTTCTCCTCGCAGTTAAAGGAATGGGCGCTTGAGAGCCGGAGGTTCAGGGACATGAATCCCTGGGGGGCGAGAGCGAGCTGGGGATGTGCCGTAAGATCTAAATGTGGCATTGCATGGCATGCAAATGCAGTGCGCATGAGTCACTGTCTCCACTGCACCTCCCCTCCTCACCCCTGCCCCTCGCCTGTCATTCTCCACACAGGCTGAGGTGGGGTGAGTAGTCCTGTGACACTGCACTGTCCTTTCACTATGATACCACCGCGCCCTCCCCCAGTGGCCATGTTGTACTCCGTCACCCTGGAGACAGCCGTGGTGACCTGCAGGACCCCAGACCACCACCACCACCCTGCATGTCCCCCTCTCTCTCATTTCTCTGTCCCCAGAAGAATTACTTCTGTTTATTTATTTTTGTATTTCTCACTGGTCTTGGCAGCCATCGTGAAGAAGGTCCACTGGGGTTTTTTGGCTGTGGTTTATGAGCCAGCCGGTGCTGTTAGAGTTCATGATAGTGCAGGAAGGGTCCCTCCCCACCGTCTCATTTATCATGCGCTGCTGGCTCCATGCTAATGCGCTGCTGAGCCAATGTCCCATCATTTGCTCAGCCAGATCGACACCATGCAGCTCTTTCAGACTCTGTCCGTTAATGCTACACTGTCACTGTCCAGGTGTTCCTCATCTCTTGAACATTTTGGGTATCACCCAAACAGACATGTAGGCCATTCTGAAAAAACAGGAGCCCTATATTTTAAATACATTGTTAAAATATTGAAAGGCAGTGAAACCATGTGATGGTTAATTATAGTATATGGCTGATTCACTGTACAACAGCTGTTAATTGCTTGATTAGCTCTTTAATCCGCTGAGATTAACCAAATGGCATGGATTAGTGTTGTTTTACATGAGACAGTGATTACTGCTTCAGCCTTGTGTGTGGGGAAGGTTCGCTGGGGGGATTTCCTGGGAAGCTGGACAGTGTGGTAGTTACAGGTGATGATATCACTGAAAAATACACTAACGATACCCTCCTCTCTCTCTTTTCCTCACCCTCTATCTCTCTCTCTCTGTCTGTTTGCCATCCTGTGCTGTAACTGGAATGCTTGATTTACAGCCTTCATTGTCGTTTGTTTAATTTCTCATTTGGAAATCCCCTGTTTGAAGAGTGTTTTTTTTCTTTCTTTCTTTCTCTCTTTTTTTAAAAGAGGAGCTCAGAGGTGTTTACGAACCCTGGGCGCAGCATTGCGGGACCATCTGCAGTCAGATACCTTGGGGGCAGATATCTGGGGGCTGACGGTTTTAATTGCGGCCTGACCTCAGAGTCCGCCTCGCTTTCTAATGAACAGAATTCCCACATTGCGCTCATTTACTCCTTGAGATACCTTTACCCCCGCGCTGTTCTGGAACAAGGATGTTTCTGTACGGAGCCTAAGATTAGACTCGATGTGGACTACGGCCAAATAAGAAAGATCAGAGCAAGGCCTCCTTCATGTTCTTGTGTATTTTTTCATAAGAACAGTGATGATGTATCTTCTTTATTAGAGGCAGGCTGAGTTTGGCAGGTGCTGGGAGGCATGATCCTGCTCTGCTGAACATCCTGTATGCGTGCTATGAAAAAGCCCCAGCAGACACATCCATTTGCTCCTGCTCCTTGTAATCACATCATTAGTACCATTCCAGGGCAGCGCTTATTTTATTTCAGGCTTTAATAAAGTTTGGGGAAATCTCAATGTCTACCCTGACAGAATAATGGCACGGACTTGCTGTGGAATGCGAGGAAATGAGGGAGGAAATCGCTCTCCTGGGGAGAGGGGCTCTGCTTGTGAGAAGGTAGAGGAGTATATTTGGGGGGCAAGGGACACCTTACAGTAACCCTTTTGGACACCGGTCACATGTTGGCAACAAGTAGCTGACTCTCCCATTGGTGGTTTGCCGCCTACCCACCGCCTCACAAGATTTGACCCAAAATAGTCGTTTCGAGAGGTAGGCTGAGACCCAAATTCTCAGGAGGGTTGGATGGTCAATGGCAGAAGTGTCGCAATCGAGGAGGGAAAGGAAACCCTGTATGTGGTGAACTCGGATCCGGAGTGATCGCAGAATTTTCACCTCACCAGTATCTTCAAAACAACATAAAACAAAGCAAAACAAAGCTAAAAACAACACAAATAAAACCTGACCTTGGAATATCTCACGACTCTCAGATGACCTACCTCTCCCCACAACGCTGGAACTGAGCAGAGGATATAGATACACTGTTTGTTCATCCACCCAGATCCAAACTAGAACAGTGTTCCACTGTGCGGGTGAGAAAAAAACACAGCAGTTCAGGTCTTGGCCCCCAGTTCTTCCCTCTGAGTCACATGAAGGCCTGGTGCCCTGCCTTCAAGGCGGGAAAATGTGGGAGAAGTGAACCAGAGCGGACCTGCTCAGCGCGTGATACCTCGAGCCAGATCCTATGACGCTCACCAGACCTGCAGCCTTCTGCCTCCTCCGCCTCCCTGCTCCGATGACCCCAGCTCTGGTCTGGTCTGAAGAGCAGGAGCTCTGTCATGGGTATGGCACTGAACGGACCCCTCCCTGCCCCAGATCGAACCGCCTCCCACTCGCAAATCATATGCCCTGGTGATCAGCTGAAATTGTGGGGCTCGCAGAATGCAGGTCTCTTCCTAAAGAACAATGTAGCGCCCCCTTCCCCCAATGCAGAGTTAGTACATGCCCCCAGGGCTGTGAGGGGCCGTGTGGTTTTCAGCTGATAAGGCCTCAAGCTCCTCCCCTTTTACAACCCCCTCCGTCTTTACACACACACTCACCTCAAGCCAAAGCTTCTCCGACTATCAAGCAGCCAATCAGATGCTAATTAAGGAGTCTTAATGGAACCTGTAAATAAAGGATGAGAGAGAGAGAGAGAGATTTACTGGGCCTCTCCAATGATCAGCATGGGTGTGCTGTATATTTCTGCCATCTTTCTCCGCTCTCTCCACCGATAAATTAGTAGCTGTCAGATATAAACACACCATGGGAAAAGGAACATTGCAGAGTTCACATCATGCGTACTGAGAAGCACACTTCCCCACACGGGAACGACAGGGGGATTGAGAGGAGGGGTTGGGAGGGGGGCCTTGTTGATTGATGTGAAGTGCTGCAATGTTTAAATCTCTGTGGCACTGGGTATATGGCGGTGGTTGCTCTCGGAAAGTTGGGTTCGGAAATTTGGGGTTGTTCTCCAGTGAATTTTGCGGGCTTGTTGGGTTGTGGTGGCGAGACGCCAGCTCAGATTATAAACATGCCGTGCGTGGTACAGTGCTCTCATGGTAGAACAGTGCCACAAGAGGCCTAGGCACTAATTAGCAGTATAATGAATGGTTTACAGGAAGAGGTTTAGTGATTAAGGCGAGTGCAGGCGTGGCTGGTGTCATCTCCTGCAGGCCCTGGCTGACCTACATGTGTCTTCAGTTTGTTTTCCGAGAAGCCCCTGTAGCTACACCATGTCCCACAGTGTAGCTGTGTGGGGGTACAAAACTGCAGAATATCCATGACATTGGCCCGCCATCGTGTTTGCGGAGTGGTCTCGCTAACACCGCAGAGATTAGGCACTCCCGCTGCTTTGATGTTAGAGCCAGAGGGCCCAAACGCTCGTACTGCCTTGCCCCTCCCTCCAACCCCCCCCCTGCTGTCACTGCCCAGGGTTATGGAATGCAACAGGAATGAGAGGGAGAGCAGGAAATATTTTTGTCTAGCTAAGGCAGTTTGGAACAAATAAAACCATTAATGTGTGATGTATTTTTTCTTTATTGCCACAAAAGAAAGATTCCCTTATATTGTGCAGCAAAATGTCCTCTTGTCACCGACTTGACCCAGTTATCTTTCCCAGCCCCACACTATGGTGCAGGACAAATAAAGTGGAAGACCTCGTGCTAAAGCCATTGATCTTAGCAGGACACCGAGCTGTGCTGCTTTACTCCTGTATTGTTGACAGCTGAAGGTCGTGGTGACACTGCTGAAGCCTGACCTTGCTAAGGCTAAGACATCATAGAGGGAATGGATCATCTGTGTTTATGGACACTGCTCTTTCTTGTCACCATATAAATAACATAAACATGGCATATCTAATATAGACTGTCATAAGGTAAGATTTATGTGCAGGTAACTGCCAAAATAAAGGAAATGCCAACATAAAGTGTCTTAATAGGGCATTGGGCCATCGTGAACAGCTTCAATGTGCCTTGGCATAGATTCTGGAGTCTGGAATTCTATTGAAGGAATGCAACACCATTTTTCCATGGGAAATTCTATCATTTGGAGTTTCGTTGGTGGTGGTGGAAGACGCTATGGAAACAAGAAAAGCATGGTCTCTGGTGCCACTCCAGAATCTCCCTTAAAATTGGGTAGAGATCTGGTGACTGAGACGGTCATGGTATATGGTTTACATCATTTTCATTCTCATCAAACCATTTAGTGATCACTCGTGCCCTGTGGATGGAGGCTTTGTCATCCTGGAAGAGACCACTCCCATCAGTATATAAATGCTTCACCATAGGATGGAGGTAATCACACAGAATGATTTTGTATTTATTGGCATTCACCTAAGGGGTTGAGTGGACCTAAGCCATGCCAGGAAAATGCACCCCACACCATAACAGGGCCACCAGAACCCTTCACTGTCACCATATGACTCTTTTCCACTGCTAGGTAGACCACTGGTTTTTTGCACCACTTTACTCTCAAATGTGCATTTTTAGGTGTAATAAGGGGTTTATGCACTGCAACTAGGGCTGCGATGGTATGAAGTTTTCACGGTATGATAATCGTACTACTCAATATCACGGTTTTCGGTATATCACGGTATCAGTTTTTAAACCAAAAAAAAGTATCACACAAAGTTTACAACTCAATCTGTTTATTGTGTGGCTCATTTTAATTACAAAAATAAAACAAAAAATGCAATTGAATATAGATCACTCTTTGTAATTGTATGTTTAAATCCATTTAAATCATTCACTTTGGGAATCAGCTTTCCGAATCTAGTACTATATTTAGCTACTCACTTTTTCCATTGTGGCATAATGTGAAGGGTGATCCTCACTGGAATGCAAGGTTTGACTTGTTCCCTCCTCTGGTCACATTCTCTACAGATGGGAGATTTGTTCGCAACAGCAACACCATCTTCTTTTCCTAATCGAAAGTGAGTCCACACGGATGAACGAGTTTGCTTTTTGGGGGATATAATTTGTCATTACAGACCGCCTCGGCATCGGAATCAGCATCGGACATCAAAAGTTTTATAAGGGACTGCCGTGTAGCTAGCTAGCTAATAACACCTACCTACCAGGGTCGGGAAATGCGAGGGAGCTGTTTGCATGTACGCAATCGCATTGTAAACAAAACAAAATGCAAGAACAAAGAGGTGGTTGGATTAAATGACATTAGCAGACACACCAGGTCCAGTATTATATTATTCAATATGGGTTATTTAGACATTTTAGTAGGGTAACGGTTGGATATGATAGTTTATGGTAGTACTATTTCATATTTTAATATTGTGGTATACCGTTATACCAGTATACCATCACACCCCTAATTGCAACCCGACCATAGTATCCCTCTCTGTGAAGTTATCAACAGATTTTTCTTGATGAAATTGCCTGCTCACGTACGATTTTCAGTCAATTGATTGAGTTGCCATCCCTTTTGCCTTGCATCTCAAGCCAATGCTCAGACATCACGGCCGATGAGTATGTGCTTTCAACCACAGTTGCCCTTAGTTGATGATGTCTTACCCTCAGACTTCCATGCCAACATCACCTTAGCCACTGTTCCAGCAAG